>JAJHZJ010000550.1:3257590-3865090 GCA_023548195.1 Bettongia penicillata ogilbyi | reverse complement strand
TCCTAGGCCTGCAGGGAGACTGCCTGTCTGGCTACTGGTCAGTCCTCCTGATACCCCAGAAGATAGAAAATCATTAATTATTATATATATTACACAATATGTATTAACTAATCAATATTATTATTAATGGTTAGCAGGCCTATAGGCCTTTAAGGCTGGCAAAGCACTCTCATTAGATTCTCACAATTCTGTGAATTAGATACCATGATTATACCTATTTTATACATGAAGAATAAAAAGGCTAGAAGTGGTTGAATGAAGACCAGGGTCACACAGCTACTAAGTGTTTGAAGCAGGACTCACACTCATGTCTTCCTGACTTCCAATCCAACATCCTTTTCTCTACCCCACCTGAGGCCTCTAAGGGACCAGGGGCAACACTCAGAAGGCAAAGACACCGCTGAAAGGGGCAAGCACAGTGTTCAGTGGGCAGGAGGATGTAGGTTTCATCCAGGTACAATGGCAATGATTAAATGATCAGAACAGAGTCTAGAGAGGCAAAGAAAGCATTCAGCAAGTCAGGGCAGTGCTTAGTGGGGCAGAAATAACACCCAGGACAAGAAACTAATGGTAGGGGGTAGAGCCTACAGGTTGGGAATAGTTTCCAGAGGGGCAGGAAAACTTTTGCCAAAGGATAAAAACAGCATCCAAAATGCCAGTGTCCTCTTGCTCAGAGAGTGACAGTATCAGTCAGGAGAGAGGCTCCTGCATAATTCTACAAGGAAAGTTGATCCAAGAGGAATGGGAAGCTCTGAGGAATGAAATTCTGAAGACACAAAGAGAAACAATCCTGATGAGGAGAGAAGGAAAGGGAAGGTGAGGCAAGGCAAGGGAATAAGCATTTATATAGTGCATATAGGAGCCAACTGGATAGGTAGGTGGCTCAGCGTATAGAGCACTAGACTGGGAATCAGGAAGACCCATTCCTAAGTTCAAATCTAGCCTCAGATACTTACAAGCTGTGTGACCCTGGGCAAGTCCCTTTACCCTGTTTTCCTCAGTTTCTTCATCTCTAAAATGAACTGAAGAAGGAAATGACAAACAAACCATTCCAATCTCTTTGCCAAGAAAACCCCAAATGGGGTTCACCAAGAGTTGAACAAGACTTAACAATAATGACAAAAATGTGCCAAACACTGGGCTGGGAGATTTTTACAAATATTATCTCACTTGATCTTCCCAACACCTCTGGGAAGAGGGTTCTAGAAGCATCATCTCTATTTTGAAGCTGAGGCAAACAGAGGTAAAATCACCTTCCAAGAGCCATGCAGCTGGTAAAAGTATGGGGCTGGATCTGAGTCTTTCTGTCTCCAGGATGATGGTAACTGGCAACAGTGGACAAGAAGAACTAAACACTTAGGAAAACGTGGAACAAAAATGACGAAGGGAAACCAGAGCTAAATGGAGAGAAGAGAGAGCCTGAGAGGAGGAGAGTGGAGAGGGAAGAAGGCTGTATAGAGAGGACTGCAGATGAGCTAACAGGGAGGCACCACATCGTCCAAGACTAGGGAAGTGACAATCCTGTCCTGCTAGGACCACATTGGGAGTTTCTGTTCAGTTCTGGGTGGCCCATCATGGGGAGGATATGTATACACTGAAGAGCATCTACGCAGGTGAAGGGGCTCCAGATCAAGTAATGTGAAAACCGGTAGAAGGATTGGGATGGTCACTCTCCATGTCCTACCTAAAGTGTTCTCATGTGGAGGGAAGGCTCAGACCAGCTCTGCGTAGCCCCACTGGACAGAACTAGAGGCAACAGGTTAGATTTAATCCCTTAGATTGTGAGGGTAGAGACTGGCTTTTGCCTTTTTTGGTATCCACAGTGCTTAGGGGCCTTAATAAATAATATAATTAGCATATATTATATAATTATTATATTATATAATTAATATATCATATAATATATATCATCACCTCTTATCTTCCACATAATAATAAAAAATTATTAATAAATAATAAATGTTTATTGACTTGACTCAATGAATGGGTGAAAACTGAATAACATCAGATTTTAGGTAGCACTTCAAGGTTTGCATAGCCATCTGACATGTTATCCCATTAGATCCTCATAGCACCCTGGGGAGTGGGGACTACCAATAGCCCCATTTTACAGAGGAGGAAACTGAGGCTGAGGGAGGCCAAGCGCTGTTATTATCCCCCTTTTACACGTGGGGACACTGAGGCCGGGAGGGTTCCAGTGAGGCCAGACTCTACCCCAGCTGCGCAGGTGTGCGAGGTCAGGACTCCCTGGGAGGACTGCTTGAGGTTTGCCCCTCCCCTCCCCCTGTCCCCTCCCCCCTCCCCCATCCCCTCCTCCCTCTCTCCCTCCCCCTCCCCCTCGACTGGGAGCTTTCGGAACAAAGGCGGCGTCGGGCGTTTTAAAAAGGATTAAGGATTTAACCAGGACTTTGGAGGAACTCTGCTTCAGGAAAAGCAAAAACAAGTCCGTTGAGATGAAAAGAATTCATTCAGAAAACCAGGCAGGCCGGATCGGGTCGGGGAAGACGAGGGGCTTTGCATGCCCAGCGCTTAGCAGGGCCTGGGACACTGTAGGCGCCTAATAAATGCTTGTCGGCTTGACTTGTTTTGGGTTTTTTTCCTGTCATAAATTAAGGAGGGACCCACCTCCCGAGCATCCCCCGTCCTCTCAGGCTTGGCGGGAATGGCAGCGCGCAGTGCGCACGCGCGGCCGCGGCAGCAGGTGCTTGAGCCCGGGGCCTCCGGGGTTCCCACCTGGTACCAGGAGGCGGGCCAGGCGCGCACGCGCACGCGCGCTCCCTCGCTCCGCCCTCCTCCCAGACTCAGCGCGCTCCCAGCGCTCCCGCTCCGCCCAGGCGGCGGCGCGCAGTTACCCTCCCCCCAGCGGGAGCTCGCTCGAGTCCCCCTCCCCCGCCGGCTCTGGCCGCGTTGCCCAGGCAACCGCAGTGCGGTCTCACCTGAGCTCTGCGCCTGCGTCCCACCGGCCGGCCCCTCCTCCCCTCCCCTCCCCTCCCCCTCAAGGCGGGGAGCTCCGCCGCCCCCTACTGAGTGAGTATGGGCGCTGACCCCACGCTGGGCTGGCTCCGGGGAGCTGGGGGAGGGGTCGAGGGAAGAGGGGACGGGGGAGGGAGACCCCGACCTAGCAGCTCCAGTCGGCCCCACCCAGGCGGTGCCCGTCAGCAGCCCCGGATTCTCGTCCCTCCCCCTCGCCTCCCCTCCCCCTCGTCTCCCCTCCCCCTCGCCTCCCCTCCCCCTCGCCTCCCCTCCCCTCCCCCTCGCCTCCCCTCCCCCTCGTCTCCCCTCCCCCTCGCCTCCCCTCCCCCTCGCCTCCCCTCCCCCTCGTCTCCCCTCCCCCTCGCCTCCCCTCCCCCTCGCCTCCCCTCCCCCTCGCCTCCCCTCCCCTCGTCTCCCCTCCCCCTCGTCTCCCCTCCCCCTCGTCTTTCCTCCCCCTTCCTCCCTCCTCCTCCTCCCTTCTCTCCTTCCTCCCCCTCCCTTCTCTCCCTCCTCTCCCCTCCCTTCCCTCCCTCCTCTGCCACATCCTTCTCCGTGCTCTATCCCCAACCCCTTCTCTCTTATCCCCCTCCATCCCTCTTCCTCCCCCCCGTCCTCCCTCTTCTTTGCTCCTCCCCTCCCCTCTCCACTCACACCCCCCTCCCCCTCCCTCTCCTCCCTCCTCCTCCCCCGTTTATCCTCTCCATCTTCTCCTCTCCTTGCCCTCCGCTCCTCCCTCCTGCCTTCCCCGCGCTCTTAAGAATGCCACTGGTAAACGTCAAGAAGGAAAACCCGCCCCCCGGACCCCTTTCCCTTTATCCGCATCATTGACACTCTCCCCACCGCTGTCTCAGGTCCTGACGGCCAACAGCAGCAAAGCCTGCGCTGATCGTAGGAGAGCCTAGCCAATCCCCACACCCCGATCCTCCGCCCTCCCTCGGCCTTCCGAGGGTGGAGCTCTGGGGCTCCGAGTTCCGATCCAGCCTCCCCTAATCTCCTCTGTAGAAGGGGGTAGAACGCCCCTTACTTACCTTTAGTGGACGTTGTGCGAAAGCCGGCCCCCGGTAGGGGCTGTGCAAATGTGAGCTACTGCTTCCATTTCCCATTTGCATCCTGGCCTTCCCTTCCTTCACATTTGTAAAATGATGGGGTTCGAGCAAATGGCCTCTGCCGGACCTCCAGCTTCCAGTCTGGGACCTGACAATCTCTGCCCGCCTCCTCCCTACTCCAGTCTTTTCTAACATCCTCTGCCTAACCCTGGGCGAGTCCTGTAGAATCCCGACATAGGGTGGAAGGGTCGCTTTGTTTACAAGTCAGGAGTGGCCAGGGTCCCACGGCAGCAGCTCATCCCTGGGGGCTTCCTCTGTCCTCCTCCCCTTAAGTTCCTGTTCCTGGTCAGCATCTTCTCACCCACCTTCTATTACCATCTCCCCTGGCCCTCCTTGTGTCTCCTTCCCCCCATCCATCCTGTGAACTCCTCCTCTCCACCATCCCCACCTGTGCTTTCTTCTCCCACCCTATCCCTCCTACCCATTCCCCCACGTCTCTATTTTTCCCTCCATTCCTGCCTCCCACCCACTCTCTCTTCCTCTCCCAGCTCCGTCTCGTCTCTCGTCTCTTCCCCACCTGTCTCCAACTTCCTGCCACCCCCTCGTCCGCTTCTCTCTCCTTCCTCTATCTCTAATTCCCTGACATTTGATGGGGCGTTGTAGAGGACAGCCATGCTTCAAGTAGGGGATGAACTGGCCAAGCACTGTCATTTTTTCAGCTTAGATTCTAGGAGTCCTATCCCTTTCTCATCTCTAGTCCATTCTTTCTTTTCCTTTTTCCCATCCTATTCCTGGGTCGTTCCCCCCCCCCCCCACCTCTTTCTGGCTCCTGCCTTCTTAACATGAGGCCATGCCTCCTCTCCCCACCTTCCCCCCCCACTCGGGTCCCTCCTCTCTCCTTGTACTCACCCATCTCCACCCCTTTTCTGGGTCCCACCTCCTCAGCCCAGCTCCATCTTCTCTGCCAGTCTGTCCCTCCCTTCTCCCCAAGTTCCACCCCCCCATCATCTTCCCACTCCCAGGGTGCATTGCTTTATTTGGGCCGGTAGCTCTGGGAGATGAGCTCTGGCTGCACAGACTGACCTCTGAGGACCAGAGAAAGGGGAGGGGGAGAAGGGAGAGCCCAGCCCAGCCTTCCCCTCCCCTCCTCTCCTCTCCTCTTTCCTCCTCTCCCTTCCCCTGCCCTGCCCATGGGCCACCTGCCCCAGCGGCTGCAGGAGAGGAGGAGGAGGGAGAGTGAGAGAAGGGGGGGATCCGCCTAAAGGACAGAGGACATCTCCACCCTCAGGTGAGCTACGATGGGGAGGGCAAAGTTGTTTGCAAATAAAATTGGAAAAGAAAGCTCTTGCTGTCCTCTTCCCCTGACACCCTTTACAATTCCCCCTTCCTTCTTTCTGAATATGGTTGAGGTTTGTAGGGCATCTGGGTGCCAGGAGCCGGGGTAACTGCCACCCCCACCCCGTCACACCATGCCGGCCCTGATGCTTTTTCAGCTCCTTAGGGAGACGAGAGATGATTCAATACTCTCTTCCACAGCCCTCTGTAGAAGGAGCTGAGAAGTGCGGAGCAAAATAACCCAATGTGCTTTGAACCCCAAAGGAATTTATCTGTTTCGGGGTGCTTGTCTTAGCCCCAGAGTAGGGGCAAGTCAGAAGACTCACCACCCTTTTGAAGGAAGGGTGGTGGGGGTCATCTGGGGCTGATGTGTTTCCCATCAGGAGAGACTTGCTCATTTGTGGGGAATGGTGTCACTTAAAAGAACAAGCTTGCCTCCACAAGCCCCAGAGGTCTGCGTGTGGAGCTGAGCTGGGCCTGGTTGCGGTTCTGCTGAGCTGCTGCCTGGCCCCAGGTGTGGCCCGAGTCTTCTCGAGAAGCCGAGCCAGCGATGTGGGGCACGAAAGGCGCTGGCCGAGTTGGGCCAGTCCTTGGGGTGGGCTTGTCAGGAAGGCTGCTGCCATCCGCATTGCAGGTGCGTGAGAAGCTGCCAACAGTCTGGCTCTCTTTGTCTAGGAGGGAAAATATTTGTGGCAAAATGTGCCTGCCAGGGTGCTTGTTACTGCAGGGAGGAGGCCTCAGTCCATATCTTCTTTTTAATGCCTTTGAACATCGCTGTGGAGATTAGCGGCCCCTTCAGCAAGTGGCACTGGCCCCCTTTAGGGTGAGTATCCCACCATGGCGTGCCTGTGAACCTTGTGCTAGAGGAGACCCTTTGGTTTGGGAAACCAAGCGCAGCATGTAAATAAAGCTTCATGCTTGACAGAGGAACGATGTCTCTGCGAGATGAATTAGCTTTACCAAATGACATCTACCCTGGCCCCTTTTGTCTGATGACTGGCTTCATACGTTGATGGCATTCCATAGCTGACCTGAAAAGAAGCACTAATTCCCAAGGAAAAAAAAGAATATGTATTACTCGTGTACTGTAATCATATCTATGTTTGTTTTGTTGGTAAATACATCCTAAGCTTTATTGCTTTGCAGACGTCTAAAAAACTGTAACAAACTGATCGCTAATCTTCCTTTTTTTAAAGAGATTTTTATTTAGGGCATTTATTTATTATGAAAGCTGTTGTTTTATCATGTAGTGATTTCCTTTGCACAATAAAAAAAGTCACCTGGTTTTTCTTGGCTTTGATTTTTTTTATAAAAATAGGCAAATGCTGTTGAAATTGTTTGCTTTTGCTACTCCCGAATCATTTGGGGCTTTGCATATTTGCTGTAGTCAAACTTTTCTTTTATCTGACCTGTTGTGGAAGAATGTTTTAGGCTTGTATATTATATTTTAATGGGATTGTATATTTCATATATTTTATCAGTCTATACACCATATGTATATATTAAAATGTAAGATTGAAAGAATACAAATGAAGCAATGTTGTGTTTATAATAGGATCCTATAAATAGGATGTATCATAATTGAGCATAACAGTCTTAGATTCTGAAGTGCTATAAACCCAAACCCAACATACCTCATGGGATGGCACTCCAAGCTTCTGCAGATATCCCTGGAGTTATAGATCAATATGAATGACAAAGATACTTCTCTTGGAAACTAGATTTTATCATTATATTCTTTTCCTAAGGGAAAAAACCTTGATTGTTATGAAAGAATGCCTCATGAATATTTATTCATTTTGAAATTTTCTCCCTGTTTTGACATTGCCGACCATTATCAAATTACACCCCAGTTCATTTGCGGCAAATTTAGTGGCACACTTTTAAAGACTCTTTAAAGTTACTCCTTTGCTATAACAAGGCATTTTTTCAGATGTTTTGTATGATCTGAAATTTATTTAATGATAGCCATTTGCATGGAGATCAATTACAACGGGTGATGTCTACGTGCAACCGAAAGTTTGGAGTGGTTCCAGGACTGATTTTAGCGAACCTATTTTCTCCATCCCAGCACCAGAGGGTGCCACCATGCACCCTCCATTCATTCATGTGCTGCTGTAGGGAACTGATTCTCTTGGACCTAGGAGGACCCAAAAAAAAAAAAACCCTGCCTGCCCATTGAGTAAGAATGTGTTTAGTGAGACACAAACCAAGGATTTTTTTTTCTTAAATAAAATTTATGATTCATTCTGTTTGAGTAAACAGATTAGTTTTCTTAATTAACATTCATTCCAAGAGATGGATAAAGGGTCTCATTTTATGCTTCTGCCTCCCCCAGTTGTTAGACATGATTATAGTTCTCTGTCTGAACTCTTATCATGAAATCACTTCTATGATAGCTAGCCTATTATTTTAAAAAAATGGAGATTTTACAGTAGATCAACATTGTTTTATCTATATGATAGAAATGTCTGGTGAAGCAAATAGCTCCTACTTGATGGCACTGGGTCTGCAAAAGGCAGGTCAGAGTTATTCCAGGACAGCTTGTCATGGGGATGAGGGGCTGAAGTGGAAGTCAGGAGACCTTGCCCCTCCATCAACTTGGACCCTCACTCCTTCTTTCATCCTGAACATCCCTTGGAGGTTCAGTTTCCTCATCCGTCAAATGGGATTAATAAATTGTACTCACAGGGTTGTTCTGAGATTCAACGAAGTTTTCATCTAGGGTTTTACAAAACTTAAAAGCCCTCTATGTAAATGTCAGTTTTGACGACAAGGTTAAGTTTAATTAAATCTTTTTGTCTGGAGAAGAAGCTATTATGTGTGGAATATATTTAACATTCATGGAAAAGATGACTTGGAAATAAGAGCAAGAAAACTTCTCTGATAGAATGTAGGTTCCTTGTCAGTAAGGGACGGTGTCCCCAGTGCTTAACTCGATGCCTGACACATCCCAGGCAGGCCCATAATAAATGCCTGACTGAGAAGGCACGGCCCTGCACAGCAAAGACGAGGCTCTGACTTACCATCAGCAACGCAGATGCTAGGAGTTGAAGTCTTCCTCCGACACTTTATTGTGGTGTGGTGCTGACTCTGGACTCTCAGGGGCTCTGCAGGCAAGATCTTAAATTCGTACAGCAGTTATCAAGCTGAAACAGTTTCCTGTGTTCTACCAGCAGTGGATTGCACTGTCTGTTGTCCAAGAACTAATCTCACTGAGTTCAAAGGCTTCACTGCCTGCAGTCCCAGTCTCAAAGATCATCTCTACAAGTTGTAGGTGGTTGGCAGTCTCTGGTAGTGGAAAGAATATGCTCTTTAACAAAATCACCAATAAGAGATGACTTCCACCTCATATGCCCTTTGAAGGAAACCATACACTTGTGAAATGTATCACTGAGGTCAGAATCTATTCTGTGGTCCCTGACTAACCTTATTCCCACAGTAAATCCTCATGAAATGCTAGCTCAAAGACTGGTCTCATTGGCACCATGCTTTAACCCAAATTAGCCTAATAGTGACTAACATCTCCTCTTTCAAGGGCAGCTCTGGAAAGAAGCCTGTGGATGTTGTTAATGTATATCTGAACCTAAAATGTTAAGAACTGTGGCATCTAGGGTTTCATTGTATTTAAACAGAACGATTTATTTTTATCATTTATATTTGTGACTATAAACCACCAGAACTTTGTGTGGGTGCAGAATTGGGGATAGGCACTTTACTTTTAGCTGAATATGAGTGTCAGTCTTTCTGTTAAATTTTTCTGATCCTTTTGAGCTGAAGGATGTAAGCAAGGCGTGTTTCTCATTCCATCTAGCCTGTTTTCTGTGGCTAGACTCATATTTCCTCCACCCCGCTCTCATTACAAAGCTCTCTTGCTCAAAAGCCTTCACTGACTTCCACACTAAAAGCTTCTACCAGCTCCATAATTTGGCCCCCTCTACTCTTCTCCATCCTTCCAGTCACATCCCGGCCTCTCACTGTATTTGGCGCTGTTCCCTCCCATATTTCCAGTCCTTTCCATCACCTTGATGGGTTCCTTTTATCTGGCAGTTTATCTCATCCATCCTTCAAGTTCAGCTGAAATGATACAATAGACAGAATGCCAGATTTGGAGCCTTTCTCCAGTCTGCCTCCAGCACCTGGTAGTTGTGTGACTCTGGGGGACTTTTTGCCCCTCTCTGAACTTCACTTTCCTGAGTTGTAAAATGGAGATGATAACACTGCAGTTAGTACCAGCCCTCACAGGATTATTTTGTGAATCCCCCTGGAACATGCCCAACAAGTGGTATCCAGAGTCTGCTGGAAGATCCCCCCTCCCCCCTGCCAAGGAGGCGAAATCCATCACCATTCCACTTTGGAACAGCTCAAATTGTGGGGAAGGTTTTCCTGACATCAAGCCTAAATTTGCTCCTTCCTTCCATTGTTCCAGGTTCTGCCCTCTAATCCCACATCTAATCCCAAATCTAATCCCGCCTTCTAATGGAGGCGGCTAGGTGGTGCAGTATGTAGTGTTGCACTTAAAGTCAGGAAGACTCTTCCCAGCTGTGTGACCCTGGACAAGTCACTTCACTTCTGTCTGCCTCAGTTTTCTCACCGATAAAGTGGGGATAATGAAAAGCATCTACCTTCCAAGGTTTTGAGATTAAATGAAATAATCTTGGTAAAGCACTCTGCAGATCTTCAAGTGCTGTAGAAATGCTGGCTGTTAATCACTTCTTATTGTTCAGTGATGTCCAACCCTTTGTGGCCCCATTTGGGATTTTCTTGGCAGAGATCCTGGAGTGGTTTTGTCATTTCCTTCTCTGGCTTATTTTACAGAAGAGGAAACTGAGGCCAACAGGCCCAGGGTCACAGAGCTACTAAGTGTCTGAGGGCAGATTTGAACTCAGGTCTTCCTGAGACATTTATCACATCTCCTTCAAGTCTTGCTTCATCCTGTGTAAACATGCCCAGTTCCTTTAACTGAGCCTCTGTGCCTTCTGGATGCTCTCTAGTTTATCAACATGCTCTTTAAACCCCAGCACCCAAAACTGAATACAACACCCTAGGTGAGGTCTGCCAAGGGCCGAGGATCCTTCCTGGAGGGATGACTTTCTTAATGCAGCTCAACAGTGGATCTACTCTTTGGACGGCTTACTTACAGGGGACTTATGCTAAAACCCCCAGATCCTTTTTCATTGATCCGCATAGAATTTCATCTTTTTAGATTCAGCCCAGTGCTTGAGCCTGTCAGGAGCCTTTGCAGCCTAGACTCTGTTAGCATCCATTGTGTTAACTCTCCCTCCCTGGCTTGGCAGTATCTGTGAATGTGATAAGCAGGCCATCTCTGTCTTTATCCAAGGCATTGACAAAAACCCATGAAACAGCACAAGTCTAAGCAGATCACTCAGAGATCTCCTGGCAAGAGACATCTTACCATGTTGATAAGGAACCATTAGCAATTATTTTTTGTGTCCAATCATCCTACTGATTCTGAATCCTTTAACTGAGTTATAATCCATCTCCCTAAGAATAGTATGAGATACTTTAAAAAAGGGGCCCTGCTAAAATCTAGACAAATTTTATCCAGAGCATTCACCTCATCTGCTAGATGAATAATCCTGTCCAGAAAGGCAATGAGATTGGTGTGTCACAACCTGTTCTTGATGGAACCACGCTGGTTCTTTGGGATCACCACCTCTCTTTCCACATATTTACCATGCATCTCTTTAATAAGGCTTTCTAAAATTTTCCCCAGGAAGGAAAGTCAAGCTCATTTGGTTCTCTTGAAAAGCATTTGGCAAACTTTAGAGGGAGTGATATAGGAGTATCAGCTATCATTCTTGGTCTTACACTGGTACTCATTTATGGTCCTCCCTTCTGACCTATGCTTTACAGCCTGGACCATTCGGTTTAGCATGAAATCATACCTAAGCTGTTCTGTAGAAGCCACTAATGTTTCATATGTAGTAGCCATCTCTCCAACCATGACACTGCCCATAGGACTGGAGGCGTGTCTTATTTCTTGCTGTACTCTCCAGGATCACTGAATCTCAGAATTAGAAGAACCTCAGAGGCCACTGAGTATGAGCTGAACTTGAACAAGTATCCCTGCTCTGTATTCCCCCAAGGAGACATCCAGCCTTGCTTAAAGGCCACCAGTGAAGGTGAATCCATTTCCTTCTGAGGCAGTCCACTTTGTAGTTCAATCTTTCAGTCATGTCCCAGTCTTTGTGATAACATTTGAGGTTTTCTTGGCAGAGATCCTAGAACGGTTTTCCATTTCCTTCTCCAGCACATTTTGCAGATAAGGAAACTGAGGGAAAAAGGTGAAGTGACTTGCCCAGGGTTACATAGCTAGTAAATATCTGAGACTGGATTTGAACTCAGTACTTCCTGACTCTAGACAAGGTGCTACATCTACTTCACCACCTACCTGCCACTTTGGAATAACCAATTGTTAGGAAGTTATTTTCAGAGAACAAGCAAAAATTTGCCTGTTTGTAACTCCTAATCTCTTCTTAACTTTCCTAGTGCTATCAAAATAACCACCAGCCATCCTCCCAATCACCAAAACTTCCAACCTAGGTAGCATCCTGGCCTCCTCATTCTCTCTTACCCCTCATAACCAATCTGTGGTCAGGTCCTGTTGATCCTATAACGTCTCTCTCCCTGACCCTGCCATCATCTTCATGTAAGCCTTCGTCACCATAAGCCTAGATTATTGCATAACCTGCTGGTTGGTGTCTCTGCCTCAAATCCCTCCTTATTCCAGTACATCTTCTACTAAGTTGTCAAATTGATCTTCATAAAGAACAATTTTAAGCATGCCACCACCCCTCCAAGCCAATAAACTCCCATGACTTCCTATTACCTCCAGGAACAAAGGTGAAATCCTCTGTTTGGCTTAAAGCCCTTTATACCTGGACCTCCCTTACTTTTCCAGTCTTCTCATACTTTCCTCCCCTCCAGGAATTCTGTGATCCAATGACACTGGATTTTTTGCTGTTCCTCACACATGACAATCCATCTTCCAACTCCATACATTTGCACTGGCCATCCCCCATGTCTGGAATGCTCTCCCTCCTCATGTCTGCCTCCTGGCTTCCCAGCTGAAGAAGCCTTTCCCAATACCCCGTAATGCTGGTGCCTTCCCTCTGTTAATTATCTCCAACTTTGACTGTCTGTATCTTATCTGTACAGCTGTCCCTCTTATTCATCTGAACAGAAAGCATGGATGGATTTTCTGTTTTGTTTTTTGCCTTTGTATTCCCAGCCCTTAGCACAGTACCTGGCTGTAGAGGTTGTTGCTGCTCATTCATTTCAGTCATGACTTTCTGTGACCCCATTTGAGGTTTTCTTGGCAGGAATACTGGAGTACTTTGCCATTTCCTTCTCTAGCTCATTTGACAGATGTGGAAACTGAGGCAAGCAGGGTTAAGTGACTTGCCCAGGGTAACCTACCTGGCAAGTGTCTGAGGCTGAATTTGAACTCAGGGAGATGATTCTTCTAGACTCCAGGCCTGGTGCCCTGTGCCCTATGGTGCCACCTAGCTGTCCCTGGCACATAGTAGGGTTTTAACGTTTGTGCACTTAACTTGACTATGGACTTCCAAGGCCAAACAGAACTAGCAACTCTCACATAACAGCCCTTTAAACACTTGAAGTCACTATCTTGTCCCCTAGATCTTTTCTTTCCAGGTTAAACTCTCCCAGTTCTTGCAAATTATCCTCATAACACCTAGGCTATGTTCCTGTGGATGCTTCTCAAAGCTACCCTAGTTCTTATTAGCTTTTTATGCTGCTGTATCACACTGACTCTTAAGCACCTTGAAATCCCCTAAAACCCAGAGTTATTTTCAGAGATACTGCATCTTTGTCCATCTTGTACTTGTGAAATTGATTTTTTGAATCCAAGGATAAGACTTTCCATTTGTCTCTATTAAGTTACATCACATTAGAGGAGGCTCAATATTCTCTTTCATTGACATCTTTTTGTATCCTAACTCCTTCATCCTGTGTACTTAGCTAACTATCCCTCCTCCTGGGTTTGTGCAGTCTGCAATTTTGATATGGATATTGTCCACTTCTGAGTCACTGATTAAAAATATAGGGCCAGAGGGCCAAGGCCAGATCCACGCTACTTGGATGCACGCTACTTGACCTGTCTCCAAGGGGACACTGATGGCTACTTTTAATGTGTGCCTTTTAGCTAGCTCAGAATCCACTTAAGACTCTCCCCCTATCCACAGCACTTCGCTTTGTACATAATAGTGGCATTCCAGAAATTACCCAGTGTTCTGCTAAAAATCTGGATTAACCATAACTCAGGTATGTTGCCTTAACCTATCAGTCATATAATCCTGTTAAAAAAGGGAACAATGAGGTTAGTCTGGCATGTCCTGCTCTAGATGCAGACCTTTTGATCAATGTATTCTTCTCATAGTTACTCATCATCTCTTTAAAAATAGATTCTCCAATTTTGCCAGGAATTGAAGTCATGGGGTAGTTGCTCCATAAATCTCTGGGCTTGAAATTTTTAGTTCAAATTTTTGACACCTTGGCCAGCCTACTATCTCTATATGTTACAGCAAAGGAACCAAGATAAATTTAAAGCCAAGAAAAATGTGTTCTTGTATTGAATTCTAAACACAAGCTACCAAGTAAAGAAAGTATATTTAGATCCGGTAATTCTAACGTTTTCAGAAATGCACGTTTTTTTACCAAGACTGAGTTTTTCTTTTTGATCAGAACTTTCTTGCTATGCCAGGTTCTTTATTTACTCAGTCAAGTCTAAAAGCTGTTCTGAAATCGCCCAGTCATGACAATGGTGGCCATTGTCATCATCAGTTCAAATGCTTCCATTCATCTCCTCAGGCTGTATGTGGCAGTGGACATTTTCTTTCAGTTGAGCACATTATCTTGTACATAGTATATCTGTCCCTGCATTGCAGAGGACAATTTAACAACATAGAATGCAAATGAAGGTGTTTCCTTTTCTGGATGGTTTGTCTTAAGGGGGGCTTTTAGTTCCTTTTTCCTACCTTCCTGACACATTCAGCTCTCTCCTGAGCTCCAGGTCACCTCACCAACTGCCTGGTGGGATGTTTCAAACTGGAGGTCCCCTAGGCATCTCAGATTCCAGATGTTCAAAACAAGTACCACCCCCCTTCTATGCCCTCTTCCTAACCAGCCATTTCTGTCCAGGGTGCTACCACCTTTCCAGGCCCCAAGGTTGGCAACCTCCAAGTCATCCTTGACGTCACTCATCTTCACCTCATATGAATGAAAGTCTTTATTAAAAACAAATACAAAAGGAGATGATTCCTACCCCATTACATTCTAACAGGGAAGACCTCATTTATAGGGGAGTCCTGACCAGAGAAGGGCGAGATGATCCAGGGAATCGCAGAGCTGGTGAGATGCAGCGATAGTGATCGTTGGACTATCCTCAGAACAAGCGTAGGAGACAGAGAGCAGGGCTCCGAATGGTGGCAGGGGAGAGGATTAAGATGAGAAGCTGAGCTTTTCCCAGGCACTGACTGTTGAGGTCTCTTTAGTCCTTGCACATCTCTCACATTCATCCCTTTCTTTCCACTGCTGTGGTTCCCACCCTACCCTTTCCTGGAATAGGATGTTAATGGATCTCCCCACCTCAGGTCTCCCCGAAAGCACCTGTCTCTTTCCTGTTCAGCGTACGCATTGGTTCCCTATGACCAATGAGTTTGGCACTTAAAGCCCTTCACAAATGGCTACCACCTACCTTTACCTGCACTTTACTTTTCCAGGTTTAGCAAACATGACTCTGTTACAGTCTGGCAAAGTTAGCTACCTGTTTGTTCTTCACATATGATACTCTATCTCCCATTTCTGGGAATTTGGGGAAAATGGCAAACTAAGATTGCGCATGTTTCATGATAACACTAATGGTTTTTAGCTACATTGGAGGGTAGGGTAGTTGGAAGCCCAATAACTGAGCAGGAAGAGGGGAGAGCAGGGGTGGGGAAGGCCATACTTGAGGACCTAGAGGGCCTTGGGTTAGAGCCTCTCTCTGCTGTTGTCTTGTTTTTGTTTCCTCTCCCAACAACCTTTGCGTTGCAAAGCACAGGAAGAAGTGGATAATGGGAGATGATGTGCCCAAGGTGTTTAAGGAGGGGTTTTAAAAGCATCCAGAAAGGCCCAGGTGAAAACTGGAAAAATGAGTCGTTTCAATCACTGGGCCACGACCAGTGACGTGCGAAAAATTAGGAAGAGGGGAGGCATATATTTTAAAAAACAAATAAGTTATTAAAAACAGAACATCAATAAAAATAGATTCATGTATGAATATGTATTCATGTACATACTTTTAAAAACTAAAGACCACATTCTGTGTTTTCTTTTGAAACATGTTAACATGGAAATATTTTGCATAACTACATGTATAATCTGTATCAAATTGCCTTCTCAAGGCAAACCATTTGTTTTTTTGCTTCACAGTAGTTTAATTTGAAGTTGGATATTTGTCTGACAGAAGACTGAACAGTTTTGCTGAATGCAAACCCCAAGTTAGGATATATACATGGCAGAGATTGAGCATCAGGGAGGGAGGAAGAGAATTTGGATCTCAAAATTTTTAAAAACAAGTATTAAACATTTTTGATTACATGTAATTGGGAAAAATGTTAAAATTTTAAAAATGAAATATTGAAAATCAGGGGAAAAAATAAAAACCATGTGAAAGATGAAAAGAATCATGGAGAATAGAAGAAATACTAAAGGACAGTAGAAGACCTGACATTGTCCCAAATTTCAAGAAAAAAAAGGAAAAAATGAGATTTGCAAATGTTAGTTTAGTAAGCTTGTCTTCAATTCTTGGTAAAATTCTAGAATGTATTATTAAAGAGATGCTAGTGGACATCTAGAAAAGGAAGGAATAATCCCAAGGAGCCAGCGGGAGTTAATAGGTCAGGGGAGTTACTGCAGAACAAGGCATTTGAAAGAAATCTCTCATGCTGTTCTCTTGGAAAAGATGAGAGATCTGCTACAGTAGGGCATTTAAAGGGGATTCAGACTTGCTTGAATGCCTAGACACAAAGACTCTTCATTAAGAGTTCAATTTCAGTTTCAGGGAGTGTCAGGACTCCCTGTTCTTGGCCCTGGCCTGGTTTCATATTTTTGACAATGATTTGAAGGAAGGCATAGATTGTTTTCTTATCCACTTTGCAGGTCATACAAAGCTGAGAGGAGAATCTAAAATATCAAGCAATATCTGTTGTTGTTTAGTCATTTCGGTCTGACTCTTCATGATCCCATTTGGGGGTTTTCTTGGCAAAGACACCATAGTGGTTTGTCATTTCCTTCTCCAATTCATTTTATGGATGAGGAAACCAAAGCAAACAGGGTTGAGTGACTTGCCCACAGCTAGTAAGTGTCTGAGGTTGCATTTGAACTCAGGTCTTCCTGACTTCAGGCCCAGCACTCTATCCACTGCTCTACCTAAACTGGCCCACTGGATGACATCCAGAAGGATCCAAAAGTGTATTGAGAAGCTAGAACATAGGGCCAAATCTTTTTTAAAAATAGTTTATTATTTTATTTTTCTTTTTTCAGTCTCCAAGCATTTTTAATTAATCTGCCCCATTGAACAAATAAAAAAATACAACCCTGAATTAAGCCCTTAGTTCATAACTACATAGTTCAGCAAAATAATTTCTCATTCTAGCCACATCCAAAACTGTACATCTCTTTCTGCATTTTCAGTTTCTCACCTCTCTGTGAGACAGTGGTGTGTTCTGATCATACTTGTCAGAGTTGTAAAGTCCTTCAGAGTTGCTTTTCCTCTATATACCTTGTTATATATATATATTCAAATCTGGCCTCAGACACTTACTAGCTATGTGACTCTGGGCAAGTCACTTAATCTCTTTACCCCAGTTTCCCCATCTGTCAAACGAACTGATAAGAAAGTGGCAAACATCCTCTAATATTGCCCATTTCATCATTTCTTATAGCACAGAAATTTTCTGATACATTCAAGTACCATAATTTGTTCAGCCATTTTCCAGTTAGAGGAAACGATATAATAATTATGCTACTAATAATAATAAATAGCTAGCATTCATATAGTGCTTTACAAATACTATTTCATTTTATCCTTACAACGCTAGGAGGTAGGCTCTATTATTATCACCCCCATTTTACAGATATGAAAACTGACTCTAAGTGGCTTGTCCAGGATCACATAGATCACATAGCTAGGGAATGTTCGAGGCCAGATTTGAACCCCAGTCTTGTTGACCCCAGGCCCAGTGCTCTGTGCGCTAAGGTGCTCCCTGGCTGGGTCTAAAGAAGCCCTGGTATAGAGGCCTCTCATTCTCCCTCCAGATCAATACTTCTCTTCTGGCTGACTCACAGTTTGAAGGAAGCTTGGTTCAGCAAAGAAGCTGATTTGCCAAGCCTGAAAACACTGATATTTTCAAATGGAAAATCAATTCGCTCCAAGCTGTTACATGCAAGAACAGAATCCAAGAAATGAAAAAGATCTGAATGTACCAGCGTTATTAGTTACTGTAAGGAGAGCAACTAGCATTGATATCAAGCTTAAAGGTTTGCAGAGTGCATCTTCATGTAATCTCACTGAATCCTCACAAAAGCCCTGTGAGGCCCCATTTTACAAATGAGGAAACTGAGGCTGAAAGTGATTAAGTGACTTACCTCAGAGTCATACAACTAATGTCTCAGAGCAGGATTAGAACTCGGATCATCCTGACCCTAGTCTGTGTCTTTATCTACTCTATCAGCTAGCTGCCTATTCATATAAGTACATGCAAGTAAGTACAAATGCTCTGACGCACCCTCCCAACCCCCCATTCACACTGGCAGGTTGCATCTCTTGATGGTGGCTGTTAATTCTCCCCCTCATATTTCTAAGGGACTCTAAGGGGCTAGGAGGCTGGTTTTCAAATTCTCATGAGCCCCTTTCCCTGCCGATTATCATTTGATATCAACCAGCTAAATTTAGCTGTTAGGAATGAGTATTTACTAAGGTGGTAAGGTCAGCTAGTCAGTCAGCATGCATTTATTAAGCACCTACTTACTATGTGCCAGGCACTGTGATGAGGATACAAAAAAAAGCAAAAAGGACTGCCCTGAAGGCACTCACAGTCTCATGAGCAGGACAAACAGGTACTCAGTCTTTACCCAGAAACTCGTTCAGTTAGCTCAGTTCTTAGATGTTTAAAGTCTCCAGCGTGACACAAGAGTACAAAACACTGAGTTCAGAGGAGAATGCCCTCACGCTTAGAGTCCATGTGACAAAGGGAATCATTCCTAGTGCCCCAAGTCCTTTGATTAGAGTCCCTTTTCTCTCCTCGTGGGGCCCTCACAAATGCCTTTCAGGCAGAGGAGAGCTTTCTGCTGAACTCCTTGAGAGCCAGAGGCCGTCTTTCCTCCACACATCTAGTTTGTCCTCAGCTCCTGAGAGAGATCCATTCCAGAAATGCTCCTAGGACAGAATCCTCTAGACCAGGGCCACATGTGGACTTGAGGTCACAGGTTCCCCACCCCATGCTCTGGACCTTTCTACATTCACAAAGTTTTCCTCTGGTTAGAGGGCAAGAAAGAGGTAGGGGGAAAGAGTCAGGCCCCTCTCCTTCCTCCCAGAACTTTTCTTCTCAGGGGCTTTGTGGAGCTCCTTTATCTTTTACACTGACCAGTCATTGGAATGCCGGACTCTAAGTTGATGCAGACCCATAAAATATGACAAGCCTCTCTGGCCAATTGCAATAGCCTCCCATGGTCAGACCTTCCTTAATTATTGAAGGAAAGGCACAGAACCCCTCTCTTACAAATAAATCACTAATCAGCACGCTTACAGGTGAGGAACAGAAAGGTCTTGGGGGGAAAATTCAAAGGGGCTGAGTTCTGCAGGATATCCCTGAGAAATCCTGAAATGTACAGAAGTTAGCTTTCACAACAAAATGGAATTTGTGCCAGCTTTGCTTCTCCCTCTCCTCTGGTCTAATACTAGGATGACTTGGTAATGCCTGTCCTACATACTTTCACTTTTGCCTCTGATTCCTCCATCTCCATTTGTTTCTCCTGAATTCATGCTGGCTCGCAATGATACTTTCATCTAGGCACAAACCAGGTGTGTCTTCAAAGACACCGGCAGTAAGGCAGCATAGAAATATTTTGTGGTCAGCAGTATGGCAGCCATGTCATCCACCCTGCATCCCTCCTATGCATTTACCTTAGGTCATATGAACATTCTCGTTCTGATTGATGGCATCTATTCCTGGATAAATGGTGGGCAGGGGATGCCTTTTCTCTTCCATGGGCTGGAATGAGCAATTTAATCAAAGAACCAGCAGATCCTGGTTCTGAGGGTTCTCTTGTTCCTTGACACAATAAAGAATCATTGTGAGTGGAAAGAATTTATGGGCCTCAAACAATCTGAAATGCTCTCAGTAAACGTGCTTTGTTTGGTCCTCTCAGCACACAAAATTCACAGAAAGGAAACTGTTAAAGAATTGAATGATCCATGTTGGGACCATCATATCATTAGAGAGAAAGGGCCAAGCATCTCCAGATGGATACTGAGGAGCTGTCCAAAAATAATTCCTGAAAATGAAGATCTAGGGACGTGGTAAATGACGTTTTCAAAGTTTATGATATTAAATTTATTTAGAACAGTTGGGTGGGGAAGTGATCCCTAAGATATTTATTTCCTATGTTAAATATTATGTTATCAGTCTAATCCCTGAATGTGAAATGCTGGTTTGGACTGCTCTAGTAACTTTAAAGATACCAGACCCACTCACACATAGAAACTGTCCTATTTTGCGACAATAATAAAAAAAAAAAAAACAGAAGCCTTTAATGCTTTATCCATGGTTATAAGGAAGCAAATCCCCAAACTTCCTCTCTGTTGTAAGTAAAGTTCTTTGTTTTCCCTTTCAGAACAATTACTTGGTCTTCGGATATCTAGAGGCTTTTAGCCCAGCTGTTTTCCATTAAGGCTGATGGGCAAAAATAGGAAATTTCACTTTTTAGGTCAAAAGATCCCAATGAGCAAATGTTCCCCAAGAAGCATGTGTGTGATGTCCATTAGCACACGCTGTTCTCACCCTTAATGCCTTCTCTTGTTCTCTTGATTGACTCAAAATGCGTAAGAGAAGCCCCAGTCTCATTGGTTAATATCAGCAGGGCCAAGTGTTTGTACGGAATGCTAAAAATAACTTTACAGCATCTGAACGTATTACATACATATAGTGACCTTCAAGTATGAGACTTAGGAAATTTTTCCTATTCTTGTGGAAGGAAAAAAAATCTAGTTTTATTCAGAAGTCCTTGCCTTCCATTTCTCAACTAGAAGTGAGTATAGAAATTTGGAACTTGCCAAAATCCAATGAAATGTGGAACTTCAGGCATCCATTTTTAATTATTTTAATTATGTTACTCCCTTCCCTTACAGGAAAGGCTCCTTGGATAGGATTATTTGTTTCTCTGTGGATTGTGAAACTCTTAAAATTGTTGGCATAGTCTTAAATAAGTAGAGAGCTTGTTACGAATATGTGGATGATTCTTACAAACAGTTTAAAATATTTTGACATCAATAAGTCAGTGCTAAGAGTGCTAGGCAGACACTTATTATCTTTGTTTCCCTAGCCAAATCATTTAACTACTCTTTGCCTCAGTTTCTGACTATGTGAGATGGGGTTAATCATAGCACCTACCTCCCAGGATTGTTTTAAGGATCAAATGAGAACATATAATAGCTTTGCCAATTTTAAAGTACTTTATAAATACTAGTTATAATAATTATTGTTAATAATAACTAAAACAAATCTAAAAGAAACTTCTAGCCACACTGGAATATCACAGATATTTAAACTGGAATAAGAGGGAATAGTTACCCTGGGGGCTGCTCCAAAGTGGGTTGTGGGTAGGGGAAGACTGCTGCTTCCAAAGAGTAGGCAGTGATGTGAGTGGAAGCTCCGGGAGGCCTGTGTCCTATTGGATTAAATCCCCTTTCTCCCCACAGAGCCAGCTCCCACTCAGACCCTGCCCCAGGTCCAGTGAATACAGGTGGTAACCCAGTCATTATGATAGTAGCATGTCATCAAGGCACATCCTGAGGATACTCAGCAGGACCAATATCTCCTACTCTGTTTGAGTACCATTAAGACAAGAAATGTTTCATATCTCTGTGAATGAGTCAGGTGTTGACACCTCTGCCCATGGCACCAACAGTGGTTTTTACTTTATGCCAGAATGAACTTATCTTTAAATTTTTTGCTTTTCTGTTTTGACCTGGAGACACTGAATGCTGTGTTTATCTTCATTCCTTCCATAAAACAGGCCTTTTGTCCAAAATCCTCCTTCCACCCCTGAGCTGCCCCTGTTGAGATTGTTTGAGACAAAAAGGCTAGAGAAGAAGGGAGAATGTAATCACCAGGCCTGTTTTTAAACATTTATCATGTAGTATTAAAGGTCCGGCAGATTCTCAGCACTATGAGACCTAAATGGTGGGTGGATGGATGTTTCTTGCCCCTGTTTTCTCTAGTCACTTCTGTGGCAACTTCAGTTCTGCTCTGAATAGCAGCTCCCTTGAAATGATACCCTCCTTGAGTAGGAGGAAATGGCAGTAATGTAGTGTGGATCACTGCTGACAGCATTTATGATTCTTGTAACAGATGAGGTCAGAGAATTACAGGAAAGCCAATGGGAGTAAACTAGAATTTGTACCTTACACATCGTGTATATTTTCTGCATTTCTCGGCATTAATTGGAGCTTAGATAGATATGACCATCCTTTTCATTGCTGTTGATATAGTCTCATAACAAAGGTATAGCTTTGTAATAAATCATGACCAAGGAAAAGTACCAAAACTTGTATCATAGGGAAGGAATTCCCTACTTTAAAAAAATAAAATAAAAGGACCCCTTTCTAACATAAGAACATTTTGCAATGCCCTTTTCACCACTGCACACAATAGTAATTATACTGTTAGTATCCACTGAGAAAATACATAATTGCAATTCAGCAATACTTTTTAAAAACATTTTCAATTATGTCAGTAATACTTTTAAATAAACTTGTATCTTACGCATCACAGTAGCATCTACGTACATTTGAAGACTATCGAAACATCAGCATATAAAAAGTTAACTTGTGAATTCACATCTCAAAAAAACTACATTGTCCAGAGCCCGCAAGTTGGCTGCTACTGCCCTAAGATATATTTTGGCACAGCATTTGCATTTCAGGGAGATGTACAGAGGTGATCTTATGGAAAACATGGCTTTTTTCTTCTGTCAGAGCTTTGCCACCTTATTAACTAAGTTATGGATTTCCTTTGATGAAGATGCTCTTTCTTGCCAAAGCCAAACCCTCTATGTGTACCTTTCATTCTATTCTCTCTCTCATCATCATCTTCAGCAAATTGTTCTCCGAATCACATTCTTTCTTTCATGATCTACCGATTCCTTCCTTGATAACTACAAGCACACATATTTCTACCAAAATTAATTAGACCCTACTGTCCTCCCATGCTATCATACTACATTTCTCCTTCATACAGCCAGACTCTTAGGGGGAAAAAGTCTCTATTCATTGTGTCTCTTTCCACTTATTTCTCAGCCCTTTACAATCTGGCTTTCAAACTCATAAGGACATGATATGGCATGCACTCTAGATTTTGGGAAAGCATAAGAGGATAAGTATAAATCCTATAGACTAAAATTCTATAGGGTAAGGCAGCCTAGAAGGAATGGGAAATGCCCAAAAATGAAATTCTGAAGACACAAAGGAAACCTTTCTAATACAGAGGGGAAAAAATGGGAGTTGGCTGAAGAATCCAGCATCTCATACGGGAAACTAATCAGCTAGCTTTTATTTTTTTAAAGGAATGTACAAAAGATGAAAGCAAGCCCTGATATCAGGAAGTAAAGAAAAGAATTGGCAGAATCCTGTCAAAATGATCTTCCGGATCCTAAAATTCAGAATGAGCTGATGCTGGCAAAGATAGCTGGGACAAAAAGAGTTTGGGGTTTCAGGTCTTTTTTAAAGCTGTATTCAAAAAAAGGATCAAAGAACGACAGCATCCATCCATGCTTAGACTGGAGGGGACATAACTGACATCAGAGAGGGAAGAGCTAGTTGATTCTTTTTTGGTTTCTATTTTCTGTGCTGAGGAGAATGACCTTTGTATTGGAAATCACTAGTTTGGGAGGGGGGTGGAATGGTAGATAGAGAGTTGATACTCAAGATAACAGAATAGCTAGCATTGATAGAACATTTTAAGGTTTACAAATATCTCATCTGATACTCTCACAACCACCAGGGGAAGTAGCCCAATTTTACAGATGACGAAACTGAAGCAAAGACTAGTTAAGTGATTTGCCTTTGGTCACACAACTAGAAGAGGTCTGAAGCTAGATTTGAACTCAAATCTTCCTGACTATAGATTCAGTGCTCTATCCACTACACCACATAGCTGGTTTAAGACAAGTAAGGAGATGGTAAGAACCCCTAATTGCCCCTTGACGAATTCAGATCAATAGACCCAGGTCAACTAAATCCTTGGGTACTAAAAAGAAATAATATAATTGCTGAGCCGGTAATACTTCATAGATAATTGAATCAATAAAGGATGCCACAAGATTGGAGAAAGCCAAATGTCTTCATTTTCAAAAAAGGGAAGAGAGCCTGAAAACTATAGACCAGCTAATTTCACTTTAGTTCCTGGGAAGATTCCAAAACAGTTCACTAAGAAAGGGTTGTGTACATATAGAAAGGGGAGAGGTGATTACAAAGGGTCATATGACTTCATCAAGAAAACCTTATGCCATTCTAGCCTCATTTCCTTTTTTTGACATGATTATTAACTGGTGGATGAGAGAAATGCCATGGATAAATTAATGACATCCTGGATTTTAACAAAGCCTTTGGTGATGTGTCTCATACTATTATTCTCCTGGAGAAGATGAGGAGATAAAAATTAAATAATGATTAAATAATCTGATGGATTCAGAGAAATTTGGATAGCCAGACTCAAAGAGAGAAATGATGTGTGGTTCTGTCAGTGTGGCAGGAGGTCTT
Source organism: Bettongia penicillata ogilbyi (assembly GCA_023548195.1). NCBI lineage: Eukaryota > Metazoa > Chordata > Mammalia > Diprotodontia > Potoroidae > Bettongia > Bettongia penicillata. Next base: position 3,840,670 of record JAJHZJ010000550.1, on the reverse strand, counting down.
CAGTTTAGTAACCCAATCCTCTGTGCTTGACCCTGTGTCATTTTTATAAATGCCACATTGGTGGCATACCTGTCCCCTTTGTGAATGACACAGGCTTGGGAGGGATAGTTAATGGCCTAGGTAATAGAGTCAGGATCCAAAAATATGGTGGACAGCCATTGGGTTGGATATAATAAGATGAGATTCATTGGTAGTAGTTCAGTCAGTTCAGTCTTGTCTGACTCTTTGTGACCCCATTTGGGGTCTTCTTGGCAAAGAAATTAAAATGGTTTGCCATTTCCTTCTCCAGCTCATGTTGCAGATGAGGAAATTGAGGCAAGTGGGGTGAAGTGACTTGCCCAGGGTCACACAGTTAGGAAGTGCCTCAGACCCTCCTCACTCATCTACATGACTTCAGGCTCAGAACTCTATCCAATGCACCACTCAGCTACCCTTGAGATTCATTAGAGATGCATGTAAAATCTTATACTTGGATACAAAAAAAAATCAGATTCACAGATACGAGAGAGGTGAGGCTTGGTTAGATAGCAGTTCTGAAAAAGATTCAGGAATTTTTGTAACCAGCATGAGTCAGTAGTGTTATGTGGGAGCCAAAAAAGTTCATAAGCCGACATTGTGAGGCACTGCTGGAAAATGCCCTTTTTTCTTTCTTTTGTCTTCTTTGTTATAAGGGATGGCTCTCTGGGTGGGGATTGAGGGAGTATCATATTGGGTAATTTAGGAGATATAATAACAAAAACTATCAACAGAATTTTAAAATAGATTTTATTGATATCTTTTGTTTTTACATTGACTCAGTTTCCTCCAGTATTCCTCTCCCTTCACCCTCCCAGAGGGTTATGCTCAAAAATAGTTTTTAAGACAAAAAAAATCTGCAAAACTTATTAATACATTAACCCTCCCCCAAAAAAACTGACATTATATGCAATATCCCAAACCTGTGAACTCTCTACCTCTGTGAAGGAGTGGGAAGAGATACTTTCTTACATTTCTTTTTGGGGATCAAGCTTTTTTTAAAAAAAATATTTTATAGCTTTCATGTTTTGTGGTTCTTTTAATTTGCATTGTTGTACTCAATGAGAAAAAAATTTAAAGAAAAAAAAGAGAATAAGGAGGAACAAGAAGCTGACAGTATTTCACCCTCATCTCACTTTTACCTTCAATATCAGGTAATCGGTCAGCCAGCATGTATTTATGAATTGACAGTAATAAGATGGAGAGGGTCCAGAGGTCCTCCACACTAGTGAAAGGCTTTGTTTGAGTCCATATCATATTGGATAAAGGAGTTGGAAGGCTTGGGAAGGACATAATAGGTATCTCTAAGTCTTTGAAGGGCTATTATGTGAGAGGGGAATTAATGAAATCAGGATCAAGAGATCAAGAGACCACAGATTTCAAGCTGGAAAGGACCGTCTAGTCTTCCATGTACAGATGAGGAAACTGCCTCTCAGAGACTCAGTGTCCCCCAGGTCATGAGTGCCAGAACTCCCCTGTTGTTTTGGACTCTAGAGGGCAAAATCAGGAGCTGTAAGTAGAAGGTACAAAATGGCCAATTCAAGCTTAATATCAGAGCAGACCTCTAATTTTTGTGAGAGATCCCTTTTAGCTCAAGATCTCAGGCAATCCAATGGAAGCAGTTGTGGGTTGTCCTTCCTCTGGAGCGTCTCCTTTCAGAGGACAGAAGACCACTTTTCTTCGGGTCTGTCACAGTGGAGATTCATTTTTAGACTAGATGGCCACTGGGCAACCCTCCTGTTTCTCAAATTCTGTGACTCATTGCTAATTTAAAATTGTTCTTTCCAAAGTTACCAGTGATCTATCCCTTTGTTACCCTCTGATGGCCTTTTCTCAATTCATGCTGTTGTTTCTCTTTGACATGACTGTCATCCCCAGCACTTCCCCTCCCCTGAACCTAAACCTCCCTCTCCTCTGGGTTATTCTCTTTGGCCCTTCCACTTGTCTGACCATTCCTTCTCATTCTTTTTCTTTGTTATATCAGAGAATTATTAAATTAGATCACTCAAATAAATTTAGATATGACTCAAAGGTCATCTGATTCAACCCTCACATTTTACAGATGAGGAACCTGAAACCTAGAGATTTTAAATGACTCATTCAGGATCACACAAATAGAGTCAGGATTTAAATCTGTGTCTTCTCATTCATGAGCAAGTACTCTTTCTACTGTACCACCTAGATATCACACACCTTTTTGTCAATCAACAAGCATTTCCTATGTGCTAGGCACCTTGGTAAGCAAAGTAGGTGTTGTTATCAGTCCCATTTTACAACTAAGGAAACTGAAGCAAATGGAGATTAAGTGATTTGCCCAGGGTCACCCAGCTAGTTAAGTATCTGAGGGTGGATTTGAACTCAGGTCTTCCTGACTCCAGGCCCAGTGATCTATCCACTGAGCCACCTAGCTGCCTCTCACCACTTAGCTTCCTCAAGGAGCAAGTTCACATTTTAATGAAAGAGATAACAAACAAATAAAACCTTATACATACACCCTTAATTATGACTCTATCCTCAGCCCACTTCCTTTCTCTATTTTCTCTCCCTCTTTGACTTTTTTTACCTTCTATGGGTTCAATTATCATCTCTACAGATTATACTCAGAGTGTGTGTGTACTCAGCCCTACTCTCTCTTCTGTGTCCTAGTCCTACATCACCAATTGCCTGTTGGATATTTTAAACTGGGTCATAAATTTAGAACTAGATGGGTCTTTAGAGGCCCTTAAATCTAAGCCTGTCATAACACAAACAAGGAGACTGAGACCCAAAGCACTGGAAGGACTTGATGGGGACACATAGTAAGTGCCTGAAGCAGAATGTGAGCCCACTTCTTTCTGATCCCAAGGCTAGTGCTGTGTCCATTATGCTTCCTGTCCATGTCTCACATGCATTTCAAAGTCAGCATTCTCAAAAGAGAAATCATTGTCTTTCCTCAGGAACCAACCCCTCTTCTGTACTTACCTATTTCTCTCAATAGCAGAGCCATCTTTTCAGACATTCATTCTCCTAAACACCACACTCTCCTCTCCCTCATCCCACATATCCACTCAGTTGCCAAGTCTTGTCTTTTCTACCTTCTCACCATCTCTTGCATCCATCCCCTTCTCTGCTCACACAGTAGTCTCACCATTTAGGCCCTTAACATTTCTAGCTGGTGCAATAGACCTCTAATTGCCTTTCTTTAATCCATCTCCTATAGAATTGCCAAAGGGATCAACTCCAGACACTCCCCAGCTTGTCAAGGACCAGATAGAAAATCCTCTGCTGGGTTCCCACAGCCCTTTACAACCTCCCATCCCATCCCATCCTTCCTTTCTGTCCTTCTTGCACCTTCTATGCCCCATCCCCCACTCTGCTATCTCGTGACACTGGGCTCTGCTATTCCAAGATAACTGCACCCCCTAACTCCAGGCATCTTTACTTATTGTTTTCCATACCTGGAAAGCTTTCCCTCCTAATCTCCTCCCTTCAGCTTCCCTGGCTTCCAACATCCTATAGTAGAAAGCCTTTCCCTCAATGCTAATGCCTTTCCTTGATGATTATATTTTATTTATCCTGTATACATCTTGTTTGTGGGTGGTTGTTTACATGTTGTCTCCCCCATTAAACTGAAGACCCTGAGAACAGGGACTGTCTCTTGCTTTTCTGTGGCAGCTGGTGGCACAGTGGAGAAAGCCTGGGCCTGGAATCAGGAAGTTCTGAGTTCATATTGAATCTAAGACACTTGCCAGCTATGAGATCCTGAGCAAGTCACTTAACCTCTCCTGGCTTTTGTTTCTTCAGCTGTAAAATAGGGCTAATGTCAGCATCTACCTCTCAGAGTTGTTGGGAGGATGAGAATATTTCTCAAATGAGAACTATTATAGAGAATTTCTTACACAATGCAGTGTCATATCTGGGCTCAAATACACACAGAGAGAGATGATAATTATGGCTATTATATTAAATTGGTGTTTGATACTTAAGAATCTTTGCCCAGTAAGAAAATAGACTTATCTTGCCTCTCTCAGCCATACATACGTTTCCCAAAAACAAACATAGCAAATTCTTCAAGAAACTCCCTGTCCAGCTTCATTGGCAGGCCCTTACTCTCAGTTCCTCAGTTTCCTCATATGTAAAACCAGAGTAAAAATGTGGCCCTCTCTGAGGATGGTAGTAAGAAAAAAAATCAAGACATTCAATGCTCTGAAAGCACAGAATGCCAAGATAAAAGCTGGATAGATAACCCTGCTGCTGTGGATACAGATGACAAAAGTCAACAAGGTCTTTCTTTCTCAGCCTCCTTCCTCCAACAGTTAAAACCAAGACTGTTCATCTCTTTTCTTGTCTTTTTTAAATTTCAACTTTGGATCTTAAAATAACTGCCCTCAGTCCTCAAAAGAAAAATCGACCCAAATAAATCAAGCACAGTCCCATTGGGAGTCGGTCTTGCCACAAAGACATTGGGAATGTTCTAGAGGTCCCACTTTCGGTCAACCCCATCCAATTAGTTTATCACAGACTGAACTTATGCATGGTAATTGAGCTTCTTAGCTAAATCTATAATTTGCTAGAGTTGTATCAGGATGACTGAGTTCAAAAGATCAGTGCTGAAAAATTGTTTTTCTAAAAAAGGTCTTTTATACACTTAGATCTAGGAATAAAGAAATTATTCAATGCAACCTTCCCAATTTGGGTCTCCTGTGTTAATGACATGTAGAGGTGATGCCTTAGAGCCTTAGATCTTGGAGAATTGGTGACCTAATTCGCCTCTGGTCTTTTTTTTAGCTCTTTCTCAAGTGTTAAAGATGCTTTCAAAGTAAAAGGTAGGTGTTAATCTCCCTCAGATACCATCTGAGGAGATTTGTTCCAAGTCTTCCCTTCATTTAGCACTACTAAGTCAAAGCCAAGTCATTTCACCTTTCTCAGCCTCAGTTTCTTCATCTGTAAAATGGGGGTAATAATAGTGCCTACCTCAAAAGGAGGTTGTGAGGATTAAATGAGATAAATTGTAAAATGTTTTGCAAACTTTAGAGATAATGAATGATGAAACATACTGTTATATACTACTATATTCTCCAGAGAAAGAACTGATATTGTTTGAATAGAGACTGATGCAGGCTATTTTTCACTTTCTTTCATTCTTTTTCTTTTATTTTAGTCTTCTTACACAAAATAACTATTGTGGAAATTTTTTCAATGATGGCATGTGTATAACCTATATCTGATTGCTTACTGTCTCAAGAAGAGACAGGGGAAGGATAGAATTTAGAACTCAAAACTTTAAAAACACACAAATGTTAAAAATATTTTTTAAAAAATCTAATGTGTAACTGGGGAAAAAAGAAAATATTAAAAACTATGAGTCTGAAAAAATTATATATAAATATTAGCCAGTATTACTATTACTAACAAAAGGAGAATGAGAAAATAATTTTATTTAACTTTACATTTCTTCCTTAAAAGAATGCTAACAAACCTAAGGGTGTAATTTAAAGATACCTCTGAGAGACTTTGAGCCCAGAGAGTTGGGGGCCATCATTTGGTTTCATATTCACAACCAGAGATTTGGGATGGATTGTAGTATTATGGCAGTAATAAAAATAGCAGTTTTTGCTAACCTTCAGCAGGGCAAAGTAGTACCTTTCATCTATCTGTCTTCCCAACTCTGAGAGAACCTGCCTTACCATTCTAGAACAAGTCCATATTGTATTTGGCTTTGCTAAAACGTAGCCTAGTTATTTCTGGTTTCATTAATTGGGTGGATCTACCAACTCTACCTACATAATGTAGGAATTACTTCTGACTCCACTTCAAGCATCCAATGACCTGATCACACTTGAGACCTCAGCACCCCTAAATCCATACTCCTCCATCAACCATAAACCCAACCACCTCCAGAATCCTGAACTTCTTTCTGACCACTTTCTGCTCACCATCTTCTCATTCCTATTGGATGTACTCTGAATTCTGATGGACTTGTTTTTAGCCTTCTATGATGACATTCTCTCCCCCTCTTCTCACCGCTATGCATTCTGCTGAAATTGCTGTCTCCATAGTCAGCAGCAACCTAGGTACCTCAGGACCTCTCTCCATCTTTATCTTTCATGATGTTCATGCCAGCTTTGATACTAATAACTATACCATCCTTTTGGGTGCTCTTAGCTCTCTGATATCTACTTTCTGGCTCCTCCTCTTCCTCTCTCCTGTCAATGTACTCATTCCCCATGGCTCCATCTTGGACCCTCTCTCTTTTCCTCTATATCTCTCGGCTGCCTCATCCAATCCTATAGGTTCAACTGTTTAGTACAGAATGAGTCCCAAGAAGTATTTCTTATTAGTGAATGTTGGAAGGCTTTTTGAATAGAGCTAGCAAATGTCTGCTGAATTTGAGTTTGAAATAATTCCAATGGAATAGTTCAAATTCCATTGAAGTGTGACCGGTCAGAAACAAAGGCTCAACATATTCCAGGACTATGCTTCCTAGAAACTGCTCAAGGCAGCTGAGTGTCAAGCCTAGAATCAGGAAGACTCACCTTCCCAAGTCCAAATCTGGCATCAGACACTTACTACCTGGGTGACCCAGGGCAAGTCACCCTGTTTGCCTCAGTTTCCTCATCTGTAAAATGAGCTGGAGAAGGAAATGACAAACCACTCCAGTATTTCTGCCCAGAAAGCCCAAATGGGGTCACAGAGATTCAGACATGACGAAATGACTGAACACCAATGCTTCTCAGAATAAAAGTAATGTGATATCTTGGTTAAAAGGGTCTTAAACATTCGGAAATGAGAAGTTTTATTATCAGACAATGAAAAGTAGGTCTAGCCTTTATCTCAACACAAAGCCTGCCAGAGATGGAAGGAAATAATTTTAAAATCTAAAAAGCAACCTTACCTTTTCGCATGGTAGCTGTGAATTAGTCATAAACCAGATATTTTAGATTTCAATTTAATGAGTAAATTCTGGCCTATTTAAATATTGTCTCATGCTGTAAGTCCCAAATATTTGGGAGGTTTTTTTTTTACCCCTTCTTGCAGATAGGTCATTGATAGAAAAAATGTTGCAACCTATTTATGTCTGATCTTTCTGACTTCTTATTAAAGTCTTCTGCAGAAACAGAGAAAACAGATGTAAAACTCAGATACATCCATTTTGCTATTTTGGGCAGTTTGGGAAAAGATCTGGTGAAAAGTCATCACTATAACTGGAGATATCACTTATCTCTACAGCATCCATTCTATGCATTCTCTAAGATTCCCCGTACACAACACTCAATCAACAGTGATTCATTCAACTAAATTTTTAATATCCACCACATGCCCAGTATTGTGTTGTGTGGCATAGAAGGGAAGCAGAGGGCATGGTGGTTTCTGCCTTAAGGGTGTTGCGATTTTGTTGGAAGAGGAAACTATTGCATGAAATAACTAGGAAATATGAGCCAGTAAAGTACTAAATGGGCAGGTAGGGGCACCATAATGCAAAGAACACTGAGCCTGAGTCAGGAAGAATCATCTACCTGGGCAAGTCATTTAACCCTATTTGCCTCAGTTTCTTCATCTGTAAAATGGCAAACCACTCCAGTATCTCTGCCAAGAAAATCCCAAATGGGGTCATGAAGAGTTGGACAGGACTGAAACAACACAGGAGCAGCAGCAACAATCACAGAGTCATAGATTTAGATCCAGGTAAGGAAACTGAGGCCCAGAGCAGTTGTCACCTCCCCAAAGTCATGTAGTTATTAAGGGGCAGAGCTAAGTCTAACCCCAACCCTCTGACCCCAACTCTAGCATCTTCCTAGGGCACCATCCTGCCTCTCAAGGCTTATGGAGAAAGTACATTTGCAACAAATCCTTGGAGAGGGTTGACTGAGGATTCTGTTAATTTGGGTTTCACTTAACTGAGGTGTTGGGGCAGCTAGGTGGTGCAATGGATAGAGCACCAGTGCAGGTGTCAGGAGGACCTGAGTTCAAATCTCACCTCAGATACTTGACACTCACTAGCTGTGTGACTTTGGGCAAGTCACTTAACCCCAACTGCCTCACCCTGGGTCATCTCCAGTCATTCTGATGAATATCTGGTCACTGGATTCAGACGGCTCTGGAGGAGAAGTGAGGCTGGTGACCTACACACCCTCCCTAATTCAAAACAAAGTCAAGTGCAAGTCATGTCATTATTTCTCTGATGGCATGGTCTTCTTCGGCAACGAAGGACGAACACACACAAACTGACGTGTTACTAAAGGACAAAACAAGGTTAAGTGGCACCAGCGTATGGTGGACATGGAAAGCTAGACCAAAAATGCTCAATCCTAGAGCAAGGGAAGATGTGATACAGTGATGCTTTGGTGTTAGTCTGACAGCAGCTTCTCCTACTCAAGAGTTGTCTGATTTCCAGATTCTCCTATCAGAACCATTTCCAAAAGCAGCTCAGGGCTGAGCTGAGAGATGAGCCGAAATGACGATCTTTTCCCCAGGAATCATCTTGCAGCTGACTCAGCTTTCCAGACAGCTCCTGAGAAACGAGTCTGAGCTCTGTAAGCATTTTTGCAAAGACCAGAATAGTTGCATCAATAGCTGTGCCCGAGCCAGCCTGTAAGCAGGTGCTATGATCAGGAAAATCTGTCAGCCCAGAGAGGTTCTCTTCTTCCTGCTGCTTTGGAGGAATTCTAAGCCTAAAGCAAGGAGGGCCTCCTAGTGAGAGGCAGCCTGGTTCATAGGAAAGAATACTAAACAACGCTACACGAGAAAGAGACCAGAACTCAGATCCTGCCCCCAGCCCTTACAGCTGTGTGCCAGTGAACAAGTCTTTTAACTCTCGGAGCATCTATTTCCTTGTCATAAATCAGAGATAACAATACCTGTAGTAACTATGTCAAACGATTTTGTGGTTTGTGAACCTCAATATGCTGTATGAAGAACTGGGACTCCATTAGTTAATAGAATTGTTTCTAGTTTTATAATAATCTTACAGTGTAGAAGAGAATGGTTTGGCCTCCTCACCTTGCCCCTCCAGGGCTCAAATCATAATTTCTTTGGTTAGTTAAACAAACCTGAAGACCAGAAGTCAGAAACCATAAACTAAGCAGTTCCAAAGCTTCTCATTAAAATGTATGTTTCATATTTCCTGGAACTTTGCTCCACTCTCTTTTGGAAAAATATTGGGGAGACCAACAACAAAGGTGACAGTCAGTGCCTTGAACTTTTCAGAGGAAAGATGTTCCCAAGATACAAGTTCTTATATCATTAATTGGGCCTCATAGTAAATAGAATATGAGTGATGAATTGGGCCACGTGAGCCCTGGATTTTGTTCCTGTTCCTCCCCCAATTTTCACTGTGACTTTGGACATGTCATGTCCCTACAACCCCTGGTCTCTAGGGAGAGTAAAGACCAGCTGACCCCATCACCAGCATCACAGAGTATAGTTCAATCCTTGCTCATCTGGCCCTGAGAGATCCTTGGATTGGAAGGCATTGTGTCACCAGAGGTATTCAAGTTGTATCCCAACAGTGATGGAGGCTTTTGAGCTTGGTGCTCTAAGGAGCCTGGTTTTATACTAGGGCCATGGAAAGAAGCTTCAGAAGCTGACCCTTCATGATGTTGTACATAGGGTGATGTCACTAAAGCCTCCTGTCTAACCAAACTCTGCTTACCTGGAGGCAGTGGGTGACAGGCAGCAAAGAAGCAGATTTAGACTTGATGACAAATTAAAAGCTGTCCCAAAGGAGAAAGGGCTGCTGTAGCCTTCCACGGTCTCTGAGAAACCCTTTAGCTCAGAGTCTGGCGATGAGACTCAGAGGTCATTTAGTCCAAGCCTACATTAAAAGGAACAATATCTGTATCAATAGACAACTGATTTGTCTCTGTCTTCCAGATAAGTATTAAGGAAGAAAATTCAGCTAAGGACAGTTCTTTCAATCAGTTTTTAAAATGCAAAATGTTTGTTTTTATTATGTCCTAAAACCCTTTTAAAATTTTTAATTTTCTGTGGTCTGTATTTGTTTTTTCAGAGTTATCTTCATGTGGTGATTGCTGGGGCAGTGACCACTGGAAAAGTCCTCTTAGCGTTGGCCTCAGGATAATGAACTACTTAGAAGGGGAGGGAGGGAGGAAAGGTAAAGATTAAGAGAAGTCATGAGGTCCTGTTGACTGGACAGTGTTTTTTGGTTTTTATTCAATTTTATTTTCAGCTTTGAATTCTCTCTTTCCCTCCACCCCTTTTTCCATACATTGAGAACCCCAAGAAATAGAACACCTATTGCACATATGAAGTTAGTTAAAACATATTTCTGCATTGACCATGTTGAAAGGAAGGAAGGAAGGAAGGAAGGAAAGAAGGAAGGAAGGAAGGAAGGAAGGAAGGAAGGAAGGAAGGAAGGGGAAGGAAGGAAGGAAGGAAGGAAGGAAGGAAGGAAGGAAGGAAGGGAAAGAAGGAAGGAAGGAAGGAAGGAAGGAAGGAAGGAAGGAAGGAAGGAAGGAAGGAAGGAAGGAAGGAAGGAAGGAAGGAAAGGAAGGGAGGGAAGGAAGGAAGGAAAGAAGGAAAGGAAGGAAGGAAGGAAGGAAGGAAGGAAGGAAGGAAGGAAGGAAGGAAGGAAGGAAGGAAGGAAGGAAGGAAGGAAGGAAGGAAAGGAAAGGAAAGGAAGGAAGGAAGGAAGGAAGGAAGGAAGGAAGGAAGGAAGGAAGGAAGGAAGGAAGGAAGGAAGGAAAGGAAGGAAGGGAGCAAGATATGCTTCATTCTGTATTGTCAGTCTTTTCTCTCTCTCTGGAGGTAGATGCATTTTTCATAGTGAGTCCTTTGGAATTGTTGCGGTGAATCACTATATTGGTCAGTTACGAAGTCTTTCACAAATGATCATCATTTTAGTGTGACTGTTGCTGTGTAGATTGTTCTCATGGTTCTGCTCACTTCATTTTGCAATCGTTCCCGCAGGTCTTCTCAGGTTTTTCTGAAACTATCTCCTTCGTCATTTGTGAAGGCACCGTAACATTCCATCATATTCGTATCCTAAAACTTGTTCAGCCGTTCCCTATTGTTGGTCATTCTCTCCATTCCTAATTTTTTGCCACTACAAAAAGAGCTGCTATAAACATTTTTGGGCATATGAGTCCTTTTCCTTTATCTCTGATCACTTGGGGATACAGACCTAGTAGTGGTATTGCTGGGTCAAAGGGTATGCACAGTTTTATAGGTTTTTTGTGTACAGCTCCAAATTGCTTTCCAGAATGGTTGGATTAGTTCATAGCTCCACCAACAGAATAACCATTTTCCCACATCACCTCCAGCAGCTGTCATTTTCCTTTTTCATCAATTTTGCCAATCTGATGGGAGGGATGGAGTACCTCAGAGTTGTTTTCATTTACATTTCTGCAATTACTAATGATTTAGAGCCTTTTTTCCTGTGGTTATTGGTGGCTTGGATTTCTTCCTCTGAAAACTGCTTATTCATGTCCTTTATTTATTAATTGAAGAATGACTCTTATTCTAATAAATTTAACTTCATTCCCTATATATCTTAGAAATGAGACCTTTTATTAGAGAATTTTCCCCTAGTTTTCTACTTCTGTTTAGTAGCATTCATTTTGTTTATGCAAATCCTTTTTAATTTAATATAATCAAAAGGATGCATTTTATCTCTATCTCTTATTTGTTCATGAGCTCTTCCCCATCTATAGACCTGACAGGTAATTTCTCCCATGTTCTTCTATCACCCTTCATGTCTAAATCAGTTCCCCATTTTGAGTTTATCTTGATATATGGTGTGAGTGTTTGGTCTGTGCCTAGTTTCTGCCAGATGTTCAGAAGTTTTCTCAGCTGTTCTCGTCACATAGTGAGTTTTTGCCCCATTAGCTTGGATTGGAGTGTGCTTTTTGGTACCGCGTGGTACAAGTCATCAAGAATTTGCCTGACCCTCTGCTAGGTACTGGACAAAGAACTCCAAAGATACAACATGGTTCCCTCATGGCCCTTACAATCTACAGCGGAAGTTCTCATGAGATTCTGCAAAGTCAAGACTATTTCCATAATAAGATGTCATTTTTCATAGGATAAAAATCAACAGATACAACAAATAAACAAAGGCTCTTTAGGGGTGGGTCCTCAGTAATTTTTAAGAGGGTAAAGAGGTCCTGAGACCAAAGAGTTTGAGACCTTCTGGTCTAAGATATGAAGCTGAAAAAGAATTGTCCATGAAGAACGGAGAACAAAACATGGTATGACTTTATATGGAGGTCTCATGTATGCTTGACCTGTACTGTCAGCAGGCCAGAGGGGAAGGGCAGAGCTTGGGACACACTGTCATTCCCTCTGGTGCCCTTTCCATTAGAGAATTTGTTCAGTCTGGAAGCAAGGCTCAGTCTACTAGTCTCTTGTCTTCCTACAAGGGGGATACTCACAGCAGACACCCAGAGACTGAACAGGAAAGAGATTTCCTAGCTGCAGGATTGGCCTGGGTCAGAACAGATCAGCTGCCATCTGCTGCACAAATGCTGTGCTGGATGGTGGAGGAAGGAGCCAGTGAACAAGCTGGAAATTCAGGAAGAGAAGACCCTGTTGGCCTCCACCCGAGGGCATAACCCCTCCCTGAGCCCACAAAGACCTCCAGAGCTAGGCCTGCAGAGTGGCTTTGAGCTGTAGACAAACTGGTTTGTTCTCGGGGGGATGAAGAATTCAGCCAGCCCCCTGCAAAGCTTTCACACAAAGACAAAAACATAGTTGTGACAAGAGCCAAGTTTTCTGCTTTTATGTACTGTGTCACCACCTTAGCAGCCCCAGCTCAGGGCCACATTACACCGTGTGAATCTGACACACAGCTAAGACTCAGCTCGCACAGAACGTTGTTGACCCACCACATTCTGAAAGGCTGTTTCATGGCCCCTATTGTGAAGATGTTACAGACACCTAAACAAGCTGCTCTGGTGCCTGCACAGCTGTTCCTCTTTCTCCTTGGCCTTCCAGTTAGACACAGGGTGCTTATAGTGCACTGCCCAATGCCCAATCTGGTCAGATACCGAAATCAGCGTCTTTATCGTCCCTCCAGAAGAATGCAAATGGAGAGTGTTTTTCCTACATTCAATTGTAGCTGCCTCACCTACTCTGGAAGTCAGTAATATTGCTACAGTCAAATGAAGAAAGCATTCTAGATAGAATTTGTGGGTCTTTCTTTTAGGCTTTCGGGGTTTTCATTAGTATCAGAAGAAATGCTCCCAGCATGGAAATTCCCTCTACTACTACAGGTGACCATCTCATCTTCAGCGCTTCCTCCCAGAGTTATCTGACACTGACTTGCGCCCAAGGTTACACAACTAACGTATCAGAAGCAAGATGTGACTCCAAGGCCAAACCTTCCATCCACTCACTTCAGCTCCTCTCTCTGGATGACCAGCGTTGGGGCAGGTGAATGGTTTCCTTTTCTGAGGTGACTGAGACTTGCTCCTTGTGCACCTGTACACAGACTGCCCCACTAGAGGACACTGTGCAGTAGAATGCATGCTCTTACACCTTAAAATGTAAAGGCGACATCATGAAAGAGAGGGATGGAGATAATTCTTTATAGATCAGGCAGCTGAGCAACTATAAGGAAGACTTGCCTCTCAGTCCCTGGATAGCAGTGATAACACAAAACAAATGTGATTACAATAATCGCTGACATTTATATGAGCACTTATGTGCCATGGCCTGTGCTGAGCACTGTGCAACAGTTATCTTGTCTGATTCTCACACCCACCCTGGGAGGAAGGTGCTCTCATGATCCCATCTTACAGATGAAGAAACTAAAGCAGGGAGAGGTTAAGTGACTTGCCAGAGTCCCACAGTCAGAAAGTATCTGAGATTGGAGCAGAACTGAGGTTTTCCTGATTCCAGACCCAGCGCTCTGTGTACTGTGGTGCCCCCAGCTTCTCATTGTACCCACCTTGCAAGGTCACATTCTGCAATCACACTTTCCTTAGTTTCTTTCTTTCTCTTGATCTAGACTGGGTCTAGCTAAACAGCTTCAAGGGTAATATGTTTATTCCTGTATTTCCCAAGAACGGCTCTAATGGAACACAGGAGCCCTTTCTGGACGGTCAGGGTGGAAACAAATGCATAGTATCTATTTTCAATCTAAATTAGATTTCATTTCATGAATCGTTGGCCCTTGGAAGGGCCAAGATACCTACCTCATGAGGTACCTTTGTGCATGTGTTTCAGTTCACCTCACTGACAAATTACAGAAGGTTTTGCTTTCAAGTTCAGACATGCCTGATTTAATGTAATCAATATGTTCCAGAAATGCTCCATGTGGCTTTTTTTTCTGTCTAGACATGTGGTTTTATTGGTGTGAATTCACAGTCTTAAAATTACTGCCAGAAATGCTGATAATAGGACCATGGATTCAGAGCTAAGACATTTCAGAGGCCCTATGGTCTGGTCCCATTTTAACAGGGAAAAAACTCATAGAATATCATAATGCCAGGCTGCCCAAGAAGCCATAGAGAGACCATGAAGGGCAGAAATGGTCTACAGTTCTGCCCAGGACAAGTGACCAGAAAAAGAGAAGGGCTGATCAGGACAGAGGGCCAGATAGACAGCCCCGTGCCTGTAAAATGCTAAGATCTAAAAGCCTCCGGCACACTGGCTATGGTATCTCTGGAGGATTTGGGGGAGACTGAAGACAGAAATCTCATAAGATAAGAAGGCATAGGCGTTTTGTGCCATTGCAAGAATGGGGCACGTGGATGACCTATGTGACCCCAGGTGACTCCCCGCTTAAAATCAACCCCAAGCCTAAGGCAAGTTGTCCTTTTTACTCAGGAACTGAAGGCTGTTTGGAAAGGGCTGGCAACATGTAGCTGTGGATACAGTATCCAGAGCCTCATTTTATCAAGGCTTTGGCTTTTGTGGTAAACATTTTTTTAACCATCTCTTTCAGAAGTGCTCTATTAATGCTAAATAAAGAAGCTTCAGTTGGCGTGTGACCTTGAACTTCCTTGTTAACGTTGATCCATTGTATCCATTCTTACAATCAGCCTCTTTGCCAACGATTTGTTTCTGTCCATTCTAGGCCTAAGGAGCCAAGCTGAAGCTAGATTTTAGACCCCAGTCCATCTGCAGGAACTAGTTTCTGATGTCTATTGTGAGTAATTTTTAGAAAGCAAGGCTAGGAAAATGGTGATTCAATTGTCCTGGAAAATGAGGTTCTGACATCATTTTTTTTAAATCAATAAAGGCTTTAGTAAACTCATTAAGTTTAAATCTAGTTGCCCATCCTACCCAGCTGGTAGATTTCAGTATTTGTTAATAGATAGCATCCCTTTTTAAGCTCTACTAACAAAAGGCCCCAGTACTTGGGTAAGGGTCTCTTATCTCACTTGGTCCTTTGTCAATCAATAAGTGAGCACTTAGAAATGGGATGATGAAATAAAGCTCTTATCTGCCTGAACCTAGATCTTATTTTTTTTATTTTTTTTAATTTATTTATTGATTTAACTTTTTACATTCATTTTCACAAAATTTTGGGTTCCAAATTTTCTCCCCTTTTCTCCCCTCCCCCCACCCCAATACCCCAAGCAATCTAATTTTCCCTATCTCCAATCTGCCCTCTCTTCTGTCCTCCCTCCCTTCTCTTGTCTCCATTTTCTCTTTTCTCCTGTAGGGCCAGATGACTTTCTATTCCTCATTAACTGTATGTCTTCTTTCCTAGTAGCCACAACAATACTAAACAGTTCTGAACCTAGATCTTTAGACCAGAAAGCTTGGCAGCTGCCAAGGAAGACCATGCCCCATGACATCAGTGAACTGCTCACTTACAAATTAGCCTGGACCCATCAGCTCCTCTGGTTAACGTAACCTTCACTCCAAGGAAGAGTGAATTCTCCCCTAGCTGGGAGGCAGCATCCCAGGTCTGCTTACTGGAAAACCACGATGCAGCATCACACCCATACAGCACTTGGGACTTCAGGTGGTGCATGGTTCTGCCCTTCTCCCATCAGAGGCATGTTCCTCCCCATGGGCTGATTGGGAGAGGAAGCTTCAACTGGCTGCTGGCTGAAGCTGTTTGAGTGATCAAGGCATTACCTCTCTGAGATGGGAACAAAATATTCACTCTGGTTCTTAAATCTCACTTCCTTAAGCCTGAATGTTGCTGTTCCCATGGCAACACATATCCAACAATCAGAAAGCCTCCTGCCCTGTTTGGGGGGCTCTGACATCTGTTCCATAGCAACAGGCCCAGATGTGATGGCCTTGAGCTGATTTATTAACTTCCTCCCCCAGGCTGGATCTGGAGTTGGAGCTGCATCAGAGATGTGTCCTTCAGGTCTCACTGGCAGACATTTAAGGGCTCCTGCAGCCTCCAGCAGGGCTTTAGCACCTCAAGAGCCATCTGACACTGGCTGAGTCCTCTCATTTTCTTTCAGAGGGGGAACAGGTCCAAAATACCTTGGGGTAGGCTTGTCAACTTAGAAATCGTTACCTAAGGCAAGTTTGCAAGGAAAGCTATTGATAGTCACTTTACAGGTACATTAAGACCATTTACACCAGGTCCCTTTCGCAGACATTTACCTCATTCTTCCAGCAGTTCTCTAGAAGGGAGGTTGCCTGTTTCCATTTTACCAAAAGACACAGTTCTAGTAATTGACTTTGTTGGCCCTGGGAAGGAGGGACTCCTGCCTGAGCTCCTGGGTTCCTTTACATTGGATGATTCTCACTGTCCTAGCTGTGTGCACAGAATCCATGTTTCCAGGTAATTCTCCCTTCAACGTCAAGGACTTCCCTGTTACTTTCTCCCTGCCTCACATCTAGCCAGGGGACCTCATTGATACAGCTTTCTATCCTCGCCTCTGACCATGGTGGGTGTTCACTTGCAGGTCATCTGAATGTCAGCATGGCAGCCTCAAACCTGGAGAACCAGTTGCACAGCGCCCAGAAGAACCTGCTGTTCCTTCAACGGGAACACGCCAACACCCTGAAGGGCCTACATGCTGAGATAAGACGCCTGCAGCAACACTGCACAGGTAGCCTAGCCTACGCATCCCAGGGTCTGTGCCCCGCAGGGAGCCATCTAAGACCATACTGGCAAATGGAGGCTCCCAAGGCTGGGGAAAAGGAGAGAGGGATGTCTCCAGGGCCTTACCACCGAGTCCCACGGCCTGCTCATGTGGCACCTGATGGAGCAGAAGCTGTGCTTGACTTTAGCAGCTCTAGCTCAGTTGGCTTTATACTAAGGAAAAAGCATTCATCAAGCGCTTATTTGGGGCCACCAGATAAGAGGGGCTGTGGCCTTACTAATCCATTTTGCTGCCTCCTACCAGTTAATATTATGGGCTGCCAATATTATGGGGTAAGACCATATCATAACTGTGACTCACTCTGATACCCACCTTGCTTCAATCCCATAATTAAATCATAAACAGGGCAAGTATAGAAGTCAGTTCTCTGCACATCCAGTACATTTAAAGAGATGAAAAATGAGTTTGGGGTTCTATTCTGTTTGGAGTGGTAGAGACATTTTTTCCAAAACTCCCAGATTTCAAGCTCCCTCCCACCTGGATCAGCCACGTTGTTTTTTTTGGTTGTGTCTGACTCTTTCATGACCTCATTTGTTTGGTTTTGGCAAAGACACTGGAGTAGTTTGCCATTTACAACAGGGTTAAGTGACTTGTCCAGGGTCACACATCACTAGTAAATGTCTGAGGGCAGATTTGAGCTCAGGTTTTCCTGGCTCCAGGCCCAGTGCTCCATCCTTTGCATCACCTAGCTGCCTCAGTCAATTATAGAGTCAGGGACTTTCTGAGAAGAGCTGACTCACGAGAATATTTCCTGAGCCATCACTCCTGAAATAGACAGTAATTACAACTTCCCATGACAATCCAGAATTAACATGCAGCCTTTTTTTCTTTTTTTTAGATTTAACTTATGAGCTGACACTGAAAAGTTCCGAGCAGGCAGGTAAGAGCCCCGAATGATGGTGGTTTTCCTAATGTAACAGCGACACCTGTTGGTCTAATGTCCTTCTCTCCTAGTTTATATTCATACTTGATTCCTGTGGCCAAACCTCACTGCCTCCCTTCCAGACTCAGGATTTAGATCGGGTAGGCATCTAAAAAATCAACTACTCCAGCTCTCTTCATTTTACAGAGGAGGAAACTGAGGCACCAGGGGTAACCGACTTGTCCAAAGTCACACAGGAAATAGCATAACTGGGCTTTGAACTGAAGTCCTGTGAACACATTGTGCCCACTGCTTTTTCTTCCATGCTACACTCACAGCCTCTGGGGAAAACCCACTGCTTAGGTCTTTGTTGTATTCATTTCATGAGGGCTCAAGTGACCAGGAGAAGCACCAGATATATTTGTTAGCAGGGACCCTGTGTGGGACCCTGCCACCTCAGCTGCCCAGCTCAGGAACAGGACATCTCTACTACACCTATGCCAGTGGGTCAGGCTTTCCCTAAAATCCCTGTTCATCCATCTCTAGGTGAGTTCTTGGGTTCTTGATGATTTAACGGTGCTCATCCCCACTGGCCAAACCTGGAAAAGCTGCCACATGGTGCAGGAGACCCTGGAGGTCCTGACTCACAGGCCTTGTGATCAGATGGATTAGGGGCCTCCTGGAGCCAGAACCAATTGTTTCAAACAGACCATCCTCTAAGGCTTGGTGATTTGATGCAAAAAACAAAAAAAAGAACAAACTCACTAGAGAACATGTGTTCTGTTCAAGATCAATTTTTTTTCAGCCTCTCAGAGTGACATCATTTATGGGCTGATCTGATTTCTTCTAAAACACAGCTCATTTCCATTCATTTTCAGTGCATCACCAAGTACTCATTTTTCCACTTAGAGTAATCACATTACTGCCTCCCAAGCCTTTTGTTCCCCAGGCATGGTTTAAAAAAAAGACATGAATTAATCTTGAGAGAGGTCTGATTACGGCACATAACCAGAGGAAGTTCCTCAGATCCTGCTCCCACATGCCTCAGTCACACTGAGCCCCCATACTGAGGCTGTGTTCCAAGAACCTCAAAGAGCAGAGAGCTGAGTCCTATGTGGTCAGACTTTAAAAATGAGCTACAAGAAGTCACCCCTTTGGAGTGACTTTTCTCTGGGGGAAAGCCACAAATCACATAACTAGCATACTCTTCCTGGGATTGGTTCTTTGGGACAAGTTGGGAAGGGAGACAGGTGGCAGGGGTCTGTGGTCTTCCAATGATTCTTTGAAGAATACTATGTTGCTAATATATGTGTACAACTTCTCACAGGCTCCAGGATCAATAGGAACAGCCAGTTTAGGTTAGAGAGGGCCTGCAGCATATGAGGAGTCAACTTTGTTCAAAGAGCTGCATCCCTAGTTTGTTTTTGGCCGAATTTTCTGAATCATTTTTCGAAGGTTGATCACTAGACAGAACAGGCATCAGTCGGTGCCAATGACCATCCCCAGAGATCAACTCTCCACAGCATGAATTACCCTTGCCCCTTCCACCAGCAGCACCCCCAAAACTCTGAAGATAGCAAACAGTACTTGAAGCCAAGGCTGAATTTTCAAGGAGCAAATAGGAAAAGGGAAAGCAAGCAGCATTTCTAAGAGTGGCAGTAGTTCCAGAGATGTGATTCGGCAGCCTCTGGTGCCGTGGAAGGTGCCTGCCTGGCAGAAGCCTGGGCATATATTCCTGGACTTCCTTCTTTAGCTGTGCTGCAGCAAGGGAGGCAGGTCCAGGGGAAGCCTGGGGACAACAAGTGGGTCGGTCATACTTTTACAAAGTGTCCCCCAAGAGGAGGGATGAGATCGTTCCAGAAACAGATTTCTTATTGTTTGGCTGGTGCCTAGATTAGCCTGATTTGGAAACTTCAACTCCATGCCCACAAACTGAGAGGCAGCATCATAAATATCTTAAGCTCCATTTCATGTATAAAAGGCAGAGTCATATGAGGGTTGTTTCCCAACAGGCCCTTGTGGAAAGAAGAATGAGGACAGAAATCTGAGTAGTAGAGTGGCAGGGCCTCCAAAACTGCAGAGCACTCAGAGCTCCTGGGGTAATTTGAGGCAGTTGGGGAATCACAGTTCAAGTTGAGGTCCAGGCTCAAGGAGGGAGGAGCTTCATGGCAGTTGGTCTTTGTACTGGCAGATTCAATTATCTCAGATAGGAGGGCAATCATGTGGTAGCTCTGAAATCTATGGAAATCCCAGAATGTTTCTAGGTAGAAAGGAAGGTTCCATTGTGGAGGGAGAGATGGAAGGAATGAGTGAAAACCAAGGAGGAGACGGGGAATGACAGAAGGGAAGTGAGGCTGGCAGATGGGTGTGTCTGGGGGCTGGGGTGGCGAGGAAAGGCCTGGCTCTTCTGAGATGAGAAGATGAGCAAGGAAACAGATTGATGCCACAAGGTATAGGAGAAGTAGAGGGAGCTCCTGGGGTCAGGGTCCACTCACTTGGTCAGAGCTGGACTTTGCCTTTGGGGATTCATTAGCCTCCGGGAGGGGTTTTTTGGGTGCTTATTATGAAAAACAAAGACTCCACCTTTCAAAAGAGTACCTTACAGGCAATCAAATAATGATTTAATTGATTTGTCTTAAAATAACTAAAATAGATTAATTTGGTAGTAGTTAAATTCCAAGGTAATTGGTGTGAGCAGATGCAACTCAGTATATCTGCATAAATAAGGGTCTATTTCTGGTGATTATGAATGCCTTCAATTACACGGGATAATAATGATAGCTAATATTCATATAATGCCTACTAAGTACCAGGCAATATGCTTAGTGTACTTAGGATTACTATCACATTTGATCCTCATGACAGCCTTAGGAGAGGTAGGTGCTATTATGATCCCCATTTAACAGATGAGGAAACTGAGGCAAACTGGTGAAATGACTTGACCAGGGTCACACGGTCAGTAAGTGTCTAAGGCCACAATGGAACTCAGGTCTTCCCGAGTCCAAGCCTATCGAACAATAAATGTTGACCTGGAAGAGGCCTTAGAGATCATTTATCTCATCCACTGTCCACCCTCCAGCCCCATCATTTTAAAGATGAAGGAGCCCAAAGATTAAAGATTGAAGAGAGATTAAATTATATGAGTCAGGTTGTAGAGCTGGGAACAGAAGTTTCCTGATTCCCAGTAGAATGAGGTTCTCCACCTCATGGCGCCATCTCCCCTTCCTCTGCTGTTATAAAGCGTTTACTGAATGCTTATTGCCCCCAGAGAGGTGGCTCTGTACTGCTTTCCTGTTTTACAGATAAGCAGATTAAGGTATAAAATGAATTAATGATTGTCAGAGGGACAGACAGCTGGGGTGGAGGAGATGTCTGGGGGGGGAAGTAAGGTGGGGGAGAGAGGGAGGGAGGGAAAACAGACAGAGGACAGGGAAAAGAGAGATGAGACAGGAGGAAGAGACACAAAGAGAGTAAGAGACAGAGACAAAGGAGGAGGAAAGGGAGAGACGGAGGAAGAGAAGCAAAGAGACAGAAGGAGAAACCGAAGGAGGCAGAGAGAGAGAAAAGAGAGAGACAGGGGGAGAGGCAAAGAGATAGAGGCAGAGAGAAAGACAGGCAGAGATAGAAAGGAAAGGGAGAGACGGAGAGGGACGGAGAAAGAGGAAAGGGAGAGAACAAAGGGAGAGAAGCAAAGAGACAGACGGGGGAAGGGGCAGACAGAAACAGAGAGAGGAGACGGATGGACAGGTGGATGGAGAGAGGAAGCCAGAGAGGGAAGGGAGAGGGGCAAAGAGACAGAGGGAAAGATGGACGGACAGGTGGATGGTGAGAGGAAGACGGAGCGGGGCAGAGAGACGGAGAGATGGACGGAAAGAGGAATACAGAGACGGAAGGGAGAGGGGCAGAAAGACAGAAAAAGACAGAGGAAGAGATGGACAGACAGATAGATGGGGAAGGGAAGACAAAGGGAAGGGAGGAGCAGAGAGACAGAAAGAGATAGAGGAAGAGATGGACGGACAGATGTATGGAAAGAGGAAGACGCAGAGAGACAGAGGGAGAGATGGACGGACAGGTGGATGGAGAAGGAAGCCAGAGCGCAGAGGGGGCTCGGGAGCCCCGGCCCCCGGCGCTCCGGGGCCCCTCCCGAGGGCCCCCTCACGCCCTTTTCCGTGCTTGTGGTTGCAGGAGACGGAAGCTCCCGAAGCACCGAACTGAAGCGAAGATGCGAAGACCTGGAGGCCGAGCTCCGGGCGAAGGAGGCGGAGAAGCAGGCGCTGCTGCAGGAGCTGGAGCAGAAGAACGCGCTGATCGCGGTGCTGGAGAGCACCGTGAAGGAGCGCGAGAAGAAGTACCTGGAGGAGCTGAAGCTTAAGAGCCACAAGCTGAGCGTGCTGTCGGGCGAGCTGGAGCAGCGCGCCGGCACCATCGCCTACCTCACGTCGCAGCTGCACGCCACCAAGAAGAAGCTGCTGCTGAGCCCGGCCGACGGCGGCGCCGCGTCCCCGGCCGGCTACAAGCCCGCGCCCCCCAAGGACAAGCTCCCCGAGACCCCGCGGCGCCGCATGAAGAAGAGCCTGTCCGCGCCGCTCAACCCGGAGCTGGAGGACGTGTACAGACTGGGCTCGGACGGCCGCAAGCTCCTCCTGCGCGAGCCCGTGGACGCCATGCCGGACCCCACCCCGTTCCTGCTGGCCCGGGAGTCGGCCGACGTGCACCTCCTCAAGGAACGGCCTCTGGTCATCCCGCCCATCGCGTCCGAGCGCCCCTCGGGGGACCCGCACAGCCCCGCCAGGGACAAGGCGCACAAGGCGCACGTCGGGGTGGCGCACCGCATCCACCACGGCCCGCCCGCCCCGGCGCAGCCCGAGGTGGAGACGCTGGCGGTGGATCAGGTGAACGGAGGCAAGGTCGTTCGGAAGCACTCAGGGACTGACCGGACTGTGTAAGGCAGAGCCGCCGAGACGCTCGGTTCTCGCGCTGTGTATGCACTGTGATCACTACTAGGAAAGAAAATTCGCCCACCCTTTTTTTTAAGTCCCACGCATGCCAAATTTTTTCAGATCTGTCAAATTATTCTCGTCCCCCTTCCCCTCCTCCCTCCTCCCGCCTCCGCCTCCACCCAAAACAAAATACGATCGCGTTCCTGATGCAGAACCTGTATTTACCAAACGCTGTGGCCAAACACCCGCGTATCCGAATGCTCGCTTCCAATCCATTTACTCCAAGTGCCCATGTGGACGAAAGCACAGGCCACGGTCTGCATTACTGCGTAACACTAACGAACCCGAATAGTGACATACCTATTATAAAGCTGGAACAACATGTAGAAACTGACTTACGATCCCCCCTTGGAGTCTTCAGTATCTCCGTATGTCATAGTTCATACACGCCCCTGGAGACGATTGTAATTTCACGACAAATCTTTCACGGGCGGCATTGACACCAATGCAGATACATGTATATGTCAAACGGAACTAAATAAGATTGACATTACTCTACATGTCACCTTGACCCTAATGTGTGTTCATATTTTTTGTTATATTTTATTCCAAATTTTGAAGATCCCAACAAACTTTATTTTCTAAACCTGCTACCATTTTGTTTTGTGTCATTTATTAACCACCTGAGGGAGGGGTAAGAGGGAGGGGGAGGAGCAGTGGGTCCACTCATTCAGTGGGTCGTTTGTCTCCAGAAAGGCTACGTCTCATGTTCCCCCTGAGCACAATGGTTGGATGCTGCAGCACGAGACCAAAGCTTGATGAAATCTCCAAACTTCTAGTTAGTGGGAAGGTGGTGGGCTCCCCTCCCCTTCCAGCCAACCATACACACACACAAACACGCACCTCCCCCCCAAACATCCCCCACTGGGCTTCTTTAATCAGAAAATGGAAAACCAGGGATTCTCAGGTAGGACTTAGATGCGTCTTCTTAAAGTCCTTTCCAAACCTTAGATTTTGTAATTGTGGCATGGTTTCCTGTCCTGGAAAGGCAACCTTTTGGTTATATTTCAACGTTCAGGTATTCCTGCAATTAGATTTAAGGAGCTCTTTATAAAAGATATATGCCTAATACAAATTTGAATAAGTTTTTCCCGAGGTGCCCTCTGATGCCCTACCCAGTGTCCCCCAGCAAACCCTAAGCTAGGCTTGCTCCTTCCTTGGTCTATTAAAGTTACTTGGCCACCAGCTGATGGGCACTATCCTGGCAGGGAACCAACCCCCACAAATCATTTCCAGCTTAGAGGCCCCATCACCCATGATGGACAAGCATGTCTTCCCTGGGAAACCTGTCACCCCAGAGGTAGCAGCCGGCTCCCAAATGAGCTTCCTTCGGTTATAGGAATAACCTAGCTTACGGACTCAGGCTACAGATTTAGGATGGACGTAATATAAAATTTGGGATTTGGGAGAAAAGAGATTGATTAAAGCTACTGAAGAATTAACTACTCAGAAAATCATCTATCCACCCCCAAAAGATAACAAACTGAAGGCAAAATGGTTATGAGAGCAAAGCCACACACCAGGATGCCTTTGCATCCTGGGAGAGATACCTAAAAAGCTGCATCATGGTTCAGTCATTTAAAAACAAAACAAAGTCCCTGGATCTGGAGTCTGAGGACCCAGATTTGAATCTTGGCTTTGTCACTGAATGACCTTGGCCAGGCCACTCCCCTCTCTCTAGGCCTCAGTTACTTTTTCTGTAAAATGAGGGTGTGGGACTAGAGGCCTCTACCGTCTCTTCTAGTTCTAATTCTATGATACTTTAGGACTTCACAGACCTTTGCAGAATGGAGACTCTCACTGACCTGGTCTCTCTTCCTTCACTCAGCTTAATCTTAGCCTTCCTTTTGCACAGGACTGGGCTTTGGGCTGGGCCAATAATTATGTCCAAAGAAACACTTTTTTTGAAAAGAAGCATTATTGAGGTATAGGCTAAAACACACCTTTACATTCCTCTAGTGATTCCCATTAGAACAGCATTCCTCTTGAGAAGACATCGGGTAGGCACCTTTAGCTACTCAGAAGAGATCACTGAGAAGAAAAAAAACTTCCAGCATATGTTAAAAATTATTTTATCATATTTATTTGTAAAACACAGCAAATCATTTTAAAAAAGGAAATATAAAGTAAATGAAGCCACTGCCCCTTAATTTGTATTAGTGAATTATTCTCAGGAAAAGTTAAACATTTATTTTCAGATACAAAACCATCAATGACAATCCCTCCTGTACTGTAAAAAAATATATACAAGTGAGCTTCGATGCCTGGAGAATGATTCCAGGTTTCCTGGTTCTTCACGAATTCCCAGAATATCTATTGCCATCATCAGAACTTAGAATTGGAAATCCAGTTTCTCCCATTCAAGAGCTAATCAGAATTCAAGGTGAGGCACACACCTTGTAGCACCCAGTGAGAAATATGCCTTGTGGTGAAGAGATCTGCTTCAAAAACTAAACCAATTCCCATCGCATTCCTTCTCATGGATGTGGTGTAGACAGGTGTTCGGAAGGTATTCTAAAGACCAAGGAGAGGAGAGAACAGTGAGGTCTCAGAGAAGATCTTGTAGAAATAAGAAATGGCCCGTGTGGTGCCTCTAAGTTTTAAAGGGGTGATCATTTGATTGAACTCAATAGGCAATGTGCCCATCCCACTTTGAGAGGATGATGAATGGTCATCAGAGGAAACCTTTGACATTGGTATGATGATGTGGGGATAACTTGTCAGAAGCTAAACCAATCTGAATCAGATTACTATGAGGCCCTATTTCCATGGGTTCCCCTGTGGCTATTCCAGAAACAATCAGGTAAGTTGCCATCTTGAGTTTGCCATACCCAAACAATCCCACCAAGAATTCCATACCAGGATAGACTATTAAGAGCCTTTCTTATCTAACACTTCAGTCTAAAAAAGCAAAGAAAACGAGGAACTTGTAGAATATCTATGAGGAGGAAAGGGGCTGGGAAAGAAGACTTGGGGCTGCTGCTCCCTTTAACCTGTAGTTTGAGACGATGGGCTTCGATAGGGATTATCTTCAGAACGGGCAGGTCCACAACTAGGACTTTGGGTTTGCTCTTAATAAGGCAGCCTTTCTCAATGTCCCAGTCAGCACCTTCTAGATACAGCCCCGACACAAAGCATCCTGTAGATACCAGGAGAAGAATGAGAAGGTGAAACCATGGCAAGAGATGATGGATCTTTAATGATAAAGTACACCAATAAAGTCATAGAACTAAGATCTCCCTGTGTGCATTATCCTTGCAATGATGTCGATCTGCCTGTCCACATCCATAGGGAAATGACTCAACAGACACTAAGAAATTAACTATATATAATATAAATTAAATATCCCTCCCTTCTGGGAACCCCAAAGGCAGAGGAGAGGGAGGGGAACCTCAAACTTTTCCTCCACAGATCCTTGAGAAACTATGCCATAGCTGTCATTGATGCCCTAAACGACCAACAATTAAATGCAGATTGCATCTGCATGATAGGATGATGTTACACAGATCAACAGTTAGATCTGAGCCTTTCTGCATTCTGGTCTAGGTGAGATAGGAAGATAAAGAGTTGTCCTTGTTCAGGGGGGCCGGGCCAGCTGAAGACCCAGGATTAGGTCTTCCCTGGCACCAGCTCCAGCTACAAGATGCTCGAGGTACGAGCCATGAACTTCACTGGGTAATGTTTCTGAAAGGTTCACATCAAAATAACAAGCATCAGTCTCTTCAACAAATTTTTTCAGTTACTCCTTCCACTATGAATTAGTTTAGAGATGTCCTCTACTTAAGAATTATTATCAAAGGAGCAGTCTTATATAATAATGATGGTAATAACACCAATGTACAAGGTGAAGAGGAATGGGCAACATTCTGTAGCTCATCCAGTTTGAGAATGTGGTCAGACAGACATATATATGGTCAGGCCCCCTTGGGCCATGTATCATCCCTTCTGACTTGGTCCTATCACTGATAACTTAAGCCAGACCCAGCCAGGAGGTTCAGGCAGGAAGGGGATGAGGGTGACGGAGGTGACCTGCAGAGGGATTGACCCCCTAGAGTTGACCATACCTTGACCTGCTCTTTCAGTCACATCATCTGCATCCTGGAATTTGGTCACTTGGGTAAACAAAGTGGAGCGATCCAGGGGCCAGCCATTCTTCCGACAGGTGGCTTGAACCAGAGCTGTGAGATAGGACTCGGGGATGTGCAGCCCTGACAGCCACATCACATTGGGGTCACTCTCTAGAATCTGGAGACAAAGAGAGAACGGTGACTCTGTCACATTCTTCTCGACTTACAATGCCCAAGACACTTCTCTGCCCCCTGCAAGGGGTCAACCCAAGAGTGGCACCCTCCAGCAAGCTTCAACGGAAGGAGGGCTATTCTCAAGGAGCTGCTTCTATTGCCCAGGAAAACCTGAAACCAACGAGACCACACTACTCCCACCTTACCCAAGTTGTGTACTGAGTAAACCTCCTCAAAAAGTACACCATCCAGTTTCCAAGGGTCTTCAAGGTGTCAGGGGCAAGTTTTCTCCAGATGCCTGGGATGTGACCGATAAAAAGGGCCCGAGCCACGTCATCCAGCTCATTGCTCATCCCGACTTCACCAGCCAAGGCCTGTTGTCAGAATTGATAGAACCCAAGCACAGGCAGCTCAGAAAACAGCCAAGGAGCCTCTAACCTCAAGAGCCCAGACCTTGCCTGCCTCCCTCCCACCTCACCCCACTTACCCTCTGGAGTTCGGCCAGTGATTTCATCATCCGGATGGTCAGTTTGTTAAAACGCTCTAGCTCCTGCAACAACACCACCGTCGTGGGAGAGATGCCCAGTCCTAGGTGTTTACGGATACTGTCCAAGTCAAACACTTTGGGCATTTTGTTTTCAATGTCCTGGGCAACCTGGGCAATGTAATCCTCCCGGCTGACGCCAGTGCCAGATTCCCCTGAAACAGGAAAAACATTCATCTGCCTCGTCCTTGAGGCAGGCTGCTGATGCCGCTAGGGAAAGCATCAGTGGAGGAAGGAAAAATGTTATCATTACCCAAGGCTGAGGGTTGCTGTTCCGAAGGGACAAAACACCCCCGATGAGAGGACTCTACCTGTCTGTGGCTGTAATTCCAACAGGTGAGACCACATGTCCCGAGCAGCCTGGGTATAGTATCCAATCTCGGCATTGGAATGGAGCCCAAATACCTCGGGCGTATTGGCTAGTGGAAGCGCCTCAATTGCATCTGTAAAAGAGCGTAAGCAAAAGAAATCAGGACTCCTGGAAGGGATGAGCAGACTCCCCATGGGCTAAAATCTTTGGAACAAGAAAGTACTCCTCAGGACCCCAGAGATGGCAGTGCTGATCCCCATAAAATAGTAATATTAATAACAGCAATGATGGCTAGCATTTACGTGGTACTTTAGGGTTTGCAAAGGGCCTTATATATAATATCTCATCAGATGTGTTTTGAGGAGTGATTTACTTTTTTTTAGAGCCTGGCTCCCTATCTCACATAGAGCAGAAGTACAGTGGCCACCCACAAACACAACTCCACCAATGACTACTCAGGAACTTCGACCTGCACCATTTTCCACCTGGTCCTTCCCTAGACAACCTGGTGGTCCCAGAAGCTCATCCCGCTGGTTCCAGACTTGGCATGGTCATGAGATGAGCTTTAGTTCCAACTCAAGTGTTCCACCAGCCTCGGCCTTTCCAGCACTAGGGACTATAGGTGTGTACCACTGCACCCAGAAGGTGGGGTTCTTTTAAATAAAGATGTCCCTGCATTCTAGAGGTCTGTTTCCTGGGAATGCTAAGGAAAGGTGATTAGCAGGATGCTGCTCACTGCTAACTCAGCCCCCTTGAAGAAGATTTTCATCATGAGAGAATGCCAAATATACATGACGGGATAGGGCTTAGAATGATCAGTTTGTCTCCAAAAGGGAAGTCACTGACCAAACAAGCTCACCCTCCAGAAGTCCAGTTAGAAAAAAGGATCAGGGGAATTGCTGCAGAAATGGACATCACCAAAACCTATTCTGGGAGTAAGAACTGGTTATATGTTTCCAGCATCTGTGCAGTCTTACCTACAAAATCCTCCTTGGTATCACCCTCTGGGATTTTATAATCAACTTCCTTATTGTGGAAGAAATGAAATGGTTGGAAGGTGTCAAAGATGAAATCCCCCAGATATTCATCCATGTAGATGGTCAGGATGCGCCGGTCAAAGCTGTCGATGGCCCGACCTCCGTACATGACCTAGACACAAGGCAGAATCTACCTGAGTGCCCAGCAGGGGACATTTGACAGGACTGGCCTCAGCTCCTGACGAGGAAACACTTTACCAAGGCAGAGAGTTCTTGGGAACACTGAGAAGCTGAGTCACCTGTCTGGGTGACCTGCATACAGCCAGAAGGGGACAAAGGACAGACCTAGGGGGGACCTACAGCCAGCTCTCGATCCTCTAGACCACCCTTCTATGTACAGAGCAGGCATGATTTTTAGAGTTACGTCGTAACTTAGTTTTCTGATTACCTGAAACAGGAGTCTCCAAACTGACAAAAAGCACCTTTTAAGTGATAATCATGATAATCATTAACCTACCAGTGTTGGGGGGACCAAATTCCTTTGTAGATTTTGGATCCAAACAAATACATGTAACAATGCCTGGACTTCTGAGGAAGGAGAACCTGGGGGAAACCTTTGAAAGGTCCATCCACACCAAATAACCTCAACCATGGCAAGGAGGAGTAGAGAAGGGCTGGCTGGTATGCTCAGGCATCCAGACCATGAAGGAGAAGAATCAAGTCTAATTTATTAGCATAGCCATCCTGCATCTCCCTTTATCAGTGATGTTTAGTAGGAGGGACTCCTGGGAGCACCCACTGGGGTCTCTGCTTGAAATCAGAATCCATGGGATGAAGGAGAGAGGATGATGAGAAGCCAGCCCCACCCCCAGGACCCCTTTCTACTCTTCACCTCTGACCCTGGTCAGGCTCCAAGGGCTCACCTCTCCAATGAGATACTTGAGGCTTCCCCAGGGAATCTTGTTGTCATTTTGTTGGAAGGCTTTTGTCAAGTATGTGTTCAAGATTTCCATGCAGACCTAGAGATAGAAGCCAAGGGTTGTGAAGACCAAGAGAGACTTTGCTCCCTCAGGACCCCGCAGTCTCTGAGTCTTCCCTGGACCCTGGAAACAGAGCCACCCACCCCCACTAAAACTTAAAGGACAAAAGTCAAAGGCGCCACAGTATTGAAGCAAGCGCCTGGCAGAGGAAGAGGCATGGTGGCATCAACCCCACTATTTGAAACCTGGAAATCAGACTCATTGAAGTCGTAGGGCACGTTCCAGCCGATCTTGCCAAACTTTCTTCTCTCCTGTACAACTGCATGGAAAAAGGCCAGCACGTAAATCAGGGACTTGTAGGCAGGATGAGGACACTGCTCCAGCATATCGTGAGAGATCTTGAAGTATGTCGCCCTCATGTTCAACTTGAGGCCGTTGGGTGGCTCAGTGACTACCTTCAGGGTGGAGGAAAAAGAGGGAGATGAACTGAGTGCAGCAGCTCCTCTCCAAGGAGGAGAATCATGTGTGGCTGCAGAGTGTGTGGATTTAGCTTCTCCTCCCAGGCTCCTGGTCCCCCAGCCAACAATGCACATCATGCTATCAGCTGTACAAGATCTAGATTTCTGTCCTGCCTTTTCCACTGACTTGATGTGGTCCTTGAAGAAGCCCCAATGTTTCTCGTCATTGGGTTTCTCATCTATCTAGTGCAGGGGATTAAAATCTTCACACCTGCCCAGCGGGGGGGGGCTAGGGGATGCATGAAAAAAAAGCTTTTCCAAAATGATGCCTGTGATAATCAATTGAGCAACATGGGTCATGTACTCTGAGCGGATGGGAGTAGGGGTGAGGGAGAAACCTCCGATTAGAACAGAGTCTGGCTATTGTTACTGCTATCTCTGGGCCCACTCTTGGATCATGGGCAGGTCCAGGGGCAGCTCCATGGGCAGATAGAAGGCATGATCTGTGCTCTGGCCTCTATGAAAGGCCACATAAAGGCCAGTTGTACATGTCTATTAGCAAGGGGCCAGAGCACAGGTCCCCATGCCAACCCCAGCCACACATATGTTCCATGTTTAGCCGCTACTACTCCACTGACACCCCATGCATGCCTGTACTTTTAAAACAGAGAGAAGAGACACAATTTCTCATCTCTGTGTTCACATACAGTGGACATGCAGCTAACAGTATCTGATCATTCAAGGAGACTTTTCTCCCAAGGTGCCAGCCATGTCCCAAGCATACAAAGAGCTAAAAAAGATCCCTTGATATGATCTCCTCCAGCTCCTTCAATTTACAGAGAAAAACATTAACATCTAGAGAGGAAGAGTAGATTCCCTGAGGTTACAGCCTGAGCCAGTAGAAAGATTCAGAATTCAAACCTATCTCTGAGTCC
The DNA here is from genome assembly GCA_023548195.1 of Bettongia penicillata ogilbyi. Classification (NCBI taxonomy): domain Eukaryota; kingdom Metazoa; phylum Chordata; class Mammalia; order Diprotodontia; family Potoroidae; genus Bettongia; species Bettongia penicillata. The sequence goes on along the minus strand of JAJHZJ010000550.1, from coordinate 3,809,324 downwards.
CCGACAGCCCAGGCCAAGATCCTCCTTGAACAAGGGCTGCAGACGGCAGAGTAGGAAGACAGGAGGGGGTGGTCTCCATTCTCCCTGCTGAGTCATCTCTCCAGGTGGTCCCCTACCCGACAGTGCTGGACCTCCAGTGATGCAGACAGATGGGTGGACAGACAGATGGGTAGGTCTGTGTCTCCCAGTTCTGTACCTTTAAGGATTTCTGCAGGATTCCAATCGGGAAGCCTTTAGTGGGGTCAGTGGTGAGCCACAGGCGGAAGTCGGGGTGGGGCTTTGTGATTCTCTCCAGAGATTTCTCCAGGTCCTTAAGCCATTTGACAAGAAGGTGACAGTTCTGTAGCATCAGCCACTGACCCCGGGCCACAGCAGTCTCCAGCAACTGCAATGCCACCTGTGCCAATCACAGCAGAAAGATCATGAGCTAGTGGCCTCTGAGCAGAATAAGCCCAACCCTCTCCTGTCACAGAAGAGTAAACTGGACCGGGGAGATGAAGTAACTTAGTCACACAGCTACAAAATGTCAGAGGAAGGATTGAAAACCATAGCTCTATAAGCACTGTGGTGAGGCAGCCTGGCCCCTGGGTTCAAGTCTTACCCTGTCATTTTTTCAGTGGTATAACCCAAGGTGAGTCACCAAACCTCTCCATTTCCCCCACCCCAGCTCTCTAAGACTATTCATTATTGAGGAGTCCCTACTCTGGGGTGGTGAGCAATGCTTCTACGTCAGAAGCTCTTTATACCTCTAAAATCATGAGTCTGAACCAACACCCAATATTTCACCTTGAATCTATCGGACCCAGGCCTCGACCAAGCATAAAAAGTCCAGACAGTACTTGTCCCAGGGACTCATTCCACCTCAGCACATGATCATGAGAAGGGCTGACTTTTCTACATGGAACTGCATTGAGCCAACAGCTGCTTGTGCTATACCCAGGGCAAATCCAGGTGGATTTTAGACAACTCCATATTGCTTAGAGCATCACAAGTGTAACAGCCCTGCTCCATTGGTGACCATGCTGAGGATGCAGAACCTACACTGTTTTGGGAAACATGGAATACATGTTCTGTAAATCACAGTAATCTTCCTCAGTGTTAAAAAAAAAATAGCAAATTTCGAAGAACAGTGGTCTCTCCTTTATCATAGTGGTTTGAGAGAGCTAACAAATACTTGACTGGCAGATTATATTGTGCTGGGCTTTGACTCCATGGACTTATGTTTTCCTTGGTCATAATTTTATATAATAAAAAAGGTCCTCATGTAAAATTCTGCGTAAGTTACTATTCTATAAAGAGAAATGCAACTCATTTCCAGGAGAGGAGCTGAAGGAAAACTGTCCTTGGGTTAAAGCATGAAGGTAAATACCAACATACAAAAAGCTACCTCAACTTCTCAGATCCCTGCAAAGACAAGACAAGACAAGATAGACAGACAGACAGACACACATACACACACACACACACACACACACACAAACTTTAGTTAAGGAACTAAAACTTCACCAGAACAAATTACCTTCTCTTGGCCTTGACCCATTGCAAGGAATTTGAGGCGATTTCCTCCAAAGCCACATCTATCAGCTAATTTCATCAGATCACTGGCAGGGTCGGAGCCAGGACTCAGAATGAAAACAATAGGTGAATTTGGAGTGCTCTGTTCAAAAATGGCTTCAAAGCTGATCATTGGGGGTTGAACATACCTATGCAGGAGAAAGAGCCCAGATAAGGTTCTTCACTTGCTCACAGAATTATTCTCCTCTCTTTGGGGAGGAAATTTAATTAGCAGATAATTCTTGAAGTTGGGAACATGAATTCAGTGTCAATGGCTTTCTTGATATTCATCAACTACAGCTGGGAAAGGAGGCTAGAGACCCCCAGATTCAAGGTTTAGTCATCACTGCTCATGATCTGTCAAGCTGACATTAAATAGGAAGGAAAATGTAAACCAGACAATCCAGTTCATTGGGAATTCGGTCACAAGTTTGGGGGTCCTTCATCACTTTGTATGAGACATGCATAGACTGGCATGTGCATGGAAAGCCTTTAACAAAATTCTCCTCTGACGCCCATCATGGTGTGACATGACCTGGGTCATTGGAGCTCTGTATGAAGCCCCAGCAGGTGCCACCAAGCTAGAAAAGCTTTTTGTGTGCCTCACAAGGGACTAATAATGTCTCTATAATCCAAGACCCAACTGAACCAATAAGACGGCCACCATGAAGTCATGGAGGGGCTGCAATAGACCCATCGATTGACTTCCTCTCTGACCTCTCACCTCTCCCCCTCCAGCCTGTCTTCCACAAAGCTTCCAGAGTCACATGCCTAAAGCACAGGAACATAGTGCTATCTTGCTCACTATTGCCGTTAGGATGAAATACAAACTCTTCTGTTTGGCATGTTAAGCGCTTTGCAATCCGACTCCAGCCTTTTTATTTATGTCTTTCTCCAATTAACACCAGCCATTATTCCCATCAGTTTCCATGGGTCTAATTATGACTCATGCTGATGATTCTCAAATCTACCTTTCCTGTCCTAATCTCTCCGCTGATCTCCAATGTCACATCTTGAACTGGATGTCCAATAGACATTGTAAACTCAACACATCCAAACAGAGGTGATTATCTTTCTCCCTAAACCCTCCCCACACCTCCTACCTTCCCTATTAATACAGAGTGCATCATCCTCCCAGGCCCTTAGGCTTACAACCTAAGAGTCACCCTGGATTCTCCACCATCTTTCACCTCCCTCCCCACCCAAATCCAAGCTATTGCCAAGACCTGTTGATTTCACCTTTTCAACATCTCTCAAATATGCCCCTTTCTCTCCTCTGACACTGCCCCAACCCTGGTGCGGCCCCTCATCATTTCATGCCTGCACTATTATAATAGCTGCTGGTAGGTCTGCCTGCCTCAGTCTCTCCCTATTCCAATTCATCCTCCTTTCAGCCGCTAAAGTGATTTACTTAGAGCACAAATTTGACCATGTCACCCCCTCTTCAACACACTACAGGGCTCCCCCTCACCTCCAGGATCAAATACAAAATGTCCTGTTTGCTGCCAACCTTCTCACACCTCACTCCCTGACATGTACTCTGTGGCCTCCTGGCTGTTCCACAGACAATCCAAGCGTTTTGTCAGTGTTCCCCAGATCTGCAGTACCCTCTCCCCTCAAATCTGCCAACTGACCTTCTGGAGCTTCCTTCAAGTCCCAACTACAATCCCATTCTCTATGGGAAGCTTTTCCCAATCTCTCTTAAGTCTAGCACCTTCTCTCTCTTCATTATTCCCTGTTTTACATCTTTAATTATTTATTCCATACAGAGCCTGTTTGTATATACTTGCCTGCTTGTTTTCTCCCCCGCGAGACTGTAAAAGGGACTGCTTTTTGCTTCTTTCTATATCCCTAGTACTTAGTGTCCTCCGTCCCAACACTGCCTTGTGTTCCTTTTGTGTACATTATGTGCCTGTTGTTTTGCCTAGTGGATGGTTACCTCCTGCAAGGTAGGAGCGGTCCCTTTTGTCTCTCTACCCCCAGCACTCAGCACAGTGCCTGGCACACACGTGATGCCTATTGAACACTTGTTCATGAACTGACTGATTGATTAAGTTAGAATGATCACTTCTGTAGCTGTGTGGAGGATGGGCCAGGAAGCTGGAGAATGGAGGGAGACTAATGGGGAAATTACTGTCAGGCTTCCTGACACTCTCATCACATATTTATTGAGGTGAACAGTACATGTGATAGACGTATCTTCTTTACAGTGACTGCAGAAATCCCAAAGCTTTCTCCATCATTACAAAACTCTTCCTGCAAATCCCAGGGAAGATGACGTAGACCACAGACAGGGCTAAGTAAAAACCTCTTACTTACTTCTCTCCCATGGTCACAGTCACATAGTCAGTAACCGCCCGATATACGCGGTCCACTCGGAAACATCGAAGAATAAGCAGCTTCTCGAAATCGGTCATGTGGCTGTCATAGCCCAAAGGGAATGGAAACTGTTCCAGTGAATCCAGGTCATACCACTGGGACAAAAGACAGCAGAGTTGATCAAATCAAAAAGGATGTGGACCTAGTTGTCATGGGACAGTCTCTGCTTTCCCTCTCATCTCCCAGCCAACTAGTTTAAAGTCTAACTCAGGGAGGACAATTTAATTCAGCAATGCTTGTAGATTTCCAGCTTATAAAGAGATATCAGTAGAGGAATGGGGATGAGATGCACAGATCAATCTGTTATCTAACAATCCAAAAAAGGATTCCGGTCTAGAAAGGCCTAAATGTTCCAAGTTTAGATTTTTAACTTTCTTGTGTCATGGGCCCCTTTGCCAGTCAATCTGGGGAAGCCTACAGACCTCTTCTCAGAATTATGTTTTCAAATGCATTAAATAAAACAGCTAGAATTATACCCTATCAGTTAGGAAACCAATGATACTGAAACTCAGTTAACAAAAAAATATTTTTTAAATAAATTTTGTGGACCCCAGGTTAGAAATCCCCAGTTGCAGTCAAAGCAGTAGTTTGGGAATTACAAGGCAATTAGGAGACAGTGCAAGCATATACAGACACAGTCACATAGCTCACCTCCTTCCAGACATGGTTCTGCTTCTCTAAGTCTTCAGGAAGTCTCCCAAAAGTGTCTGGAAATAGCTCCGATAAAAGCATAATGTCTTCCCATCCCTGATCAGCCAGCCAAGTGCAAGGTTTCTTTTGTTTGCTTTTCTCCAAGGAAATGTTTCCTGTTCACAACAAGGGAAGACAGGGAAACCTTGGGATCTGCCAGTGGATGCCTAGATGACACACAATCCAGAGCACTCCCCTTTCTCTCGTATGTGGACAAGGGACACAGAAATTGTGTCTCTATCAAATGAGTCCAATCAGTCAAACTCATCACCCTGACGTGATGGCTTACTGTGAAATCATCTCAGCTACATTCTCATCAAAACTATGAAGTACAAAGCCATGTTGTCAAGCATGTTGTCAAGCTAATTCAATTTGATTTAGGTTTTCAGTATAGATTAGGAAAGCTGGGGGAGAAATGTGAAATTGTGCAGACTTGGTACCTTTCAAAAAGAAATCCAGCTCTTCCTGAGGGACCCGGCCATCCGCTTGCTCTATCTTGATGGTCATGTTAAAAGAAAAGAGCAGCTTGTGTCTCTCAAATAGCCCTGTGGAGAAATCACCAGGGAAGACTGAAGAAGTGTCCAATCCAATCCAATCCAGTCAGTTAAACAGGCCCTCCACCCCTCTGCTGTCCAGCTATCCTGGCCGGCTTCCCCTTTGAACATGGCACGCCACACCTTCTGGCTCAGGCCTGGAAATTCTTCACTCCTTCCTCATCCTCCTGGTTCCCCTGGCTTCCTTCAAAATTCAACTCTCACCCCCACCATCTGCAAGAGGCATTTTCTGGTCCCCCTGGCTGCTAGTGCCTTCTCCTTCAGGTCACCTTCCATTCATTCTCTAGGTAGCTAGCATGGTTATTTACATGACATCTCCCCATTAGGACGGGAGCTCCTTGAAGGCAGGGGACCATGGTTGTTTGTTCTTGTTCTTGGGGGTGAGGGTTGCCTTTATTTGTGTCCCCAGTGCTTAGTGTAGTTACCTAGCTCTTTTAAACTGAGTGGGGAATAGGGGAAGGAGAGGAAGAAAATAAATGCTTGTTAACTGAAAAATAAATTTTTTTTAAAGGAATAAAAGACAATTTCAGTTAAACTACATCTCCCTTTTTGAAAAGGTTTTTAGATTAGGGGAAAGAGGTAGAAATATCTCATGTTTGTTGATAAGACAAAGGGAGAGAGGGAGGGAAGGAAAGAAAGAGAGAGAGGACAGAGTTTGAAAGAAGAAAGAAAGAGGGAGAGAGGAAAGGAGAGAGAAAGAGAAAGAGAGAAAGAGAGAGAGAGAGAGAGAGAGAGAGAGAGAGAGATTTCTGTTTGAAATAAGAATCAGTTTTCTAACAATTAGAGCTTTATAAAACTACAATTTTTTGCTTCAGAAGGAAATAGGTTCCTCTGCCTGGAGACACTAGTTGAATATGTAGTAGTGGATATGCTTATTCAGATAAAGGATGACCTAGGTGGTCTCTGAGGTCCCTTCCAAATCTGAAAATTCTGTAATTCTGCCATTTTAATGAACTCTTTCGAAATTCTTATAAATTGAATTACCAACCATCTCTGTAAATACAAATTTTCATAAACAGGTTTCCCTAAAGTCAGGGATGTGACTGCATGTATTACACTTAGATTACCACAACTTGTGTAACTGACATAACCCCCTTAAATTCCAATTGTTACTGAGGATCTGCCATGCCCACAAAACTGAGGACACATATTCTTCTCACTGGAGAGTCATGCCAACCTGTGCAACCATAGTTGTAGATGTTGAAAGTTAGAGTGTCCATAATGTTTTTTAACCTCCTTGGTAGAAAAGAATCAGGCAAAGATTTCTTAAGTGATAAAATGAAGACGTCCAAGAAGGCCGACAACGAATACTGATACATGGTGTTCACAAGTGCCATTTCTGATAAAACAAAGAACAAGATGGCGCCCCTCTTGGCAGCAGGCCGGTAACCATCACGCAGTCGGTCAATGTCCACTGCTGTCTTTTCAGCCAATTTGAGTTTCTCTGACACCTAAAGGAAAGGTCTGCGTCAGAACATGGGTTTTTTGCTTTTGTTTTGCACAGACAGGACACCTGTAAAATCATGAAGGTGCAATTTTGTGATGGGCTGAAAAATTAGAGAAAAGAAAATCAACATGTGAGAGTGATGCTTTCAGGTAACTGAGAGAAATCTGCCAGGTGGATGGGACTCAGAGGGTGACCCTGCTACAAGGACCGCAGGACACAAGGGCATAACTCATCTGCAGCTTCGGTCTCTGGCCACGGCTCTCACACATTTTAGCTGCCTCCTTCCTGACTCCACACCCATCATTCTGTCCCCTACATGTAATGGGGACCCCAGAGGAGCAAGCTCGTGCCAGGCACAAGCGTATGCAGACACACCTGCTCCACTAACAAGCATGGGAGGAGCTCTCCCTACCTCCATGGCTTTTGTCTTGGTCTCCTCTAGCGTCTGCACCAAGTCCACATTATCCAACATGTTCCCTGTGGACGTTGCCAGTTCTCGGAGGAGGGAGTCTTCCAGGTCTTTGAGCAAGTTCTTGTTCTCGCTCGTCTCCTGAATGAGATGCTCCCTTTGCTCCTCCAGTTCTCTCCTCTCATAGGCCACAATGACACTGAGCAGCTGGTCCTCAAGGCCTTTCAGAGTGACTGTGGACAGGACATGGAGACTGGCCTTACTTTCAGGACTTTCCAAATACACAGTGTTTCTGATTTCTTTTCTTCCTTGTGTCATCCCATAGTACAAATCAGCCAGTGCCCCAAAGTGTGGCCCAATCCCTGTGCTTCAGGAGCAACATAAAGATGCAAAAGTAAATGATAATTGCAAAGACTAGGGAGAACTTCCTCTAGGAAAGAGAAGGCCCATGGACTTCAGTCCTGAAGAAAGAAAAGTTTCTAAGACATAGGAGTGAGAAGGAAAAGTATTCCAGGCACAGGGGACAGTGTTGGCACCCCCCAAAAAAGAGAAGAAATGAGATCCTGAGTTCAGTGAGTTAGCAAAAGGCTACTTTGGCTGGAACACGAATTGTGTGAAGGGAAACTATGAATATCTGGAAAGTAAAGAGGAGTCGTGAGAAATTACCTCATATTTATTTATCTATGCACATCGTAGCCCGCAAGTAGAATGCAAACCCTTTCAGAGAATGTGACCATTTCGCCTTTCCATCTTCAGTGCCTACCACAGAGCCTTTCACACAGTAGATGTATATTGGTGGTCGTTGTCCCATCAGGGAAATGATGTCATGACTTGCAAGTGAATTGGATTTAAGTGAGGGAGGGCTGTGCAAAGGTATCAGCCTCACTTGAAGCCATCTGGGTCCAGTGGCAAGATATAGATCAAGAGGACTCAAGATGACTCCATGCACTGGGAGCCTTTGGCCTTTTAAAGATAAGGTCTCAGTTTGACTGAGGTAATATCCATTGATTAAGGCTAGGTAAGAAATGAGGCAAAGAATGGCCTCTTTTATCTAGTCAAAAAAAATCAGTCTTGGAGGGGAAGACCCTCAGAGTTTCTGGCCAAACGGAAACAATTGCCATTTACGTTCACTCAGAGCCATCAGACCCCAAACATGCCTTGCATATGGTAGATGCTCACAAATGCTTACTGAATGGATGAATAAAAAGTAAGCTACAGTCAGATTGTGAAGGACTTTAAATGACAAAAACTGTACTTTATCCTAGACTGGGGAGTCATTGAATATTCTCAAACAAGGGAATGACATTGGTAGAATGATGCTACAGAAGTATTAACTATTATTGGACTGGAATTCCATAACCATAATAGAGGATTTAGCGTTGAACCTAAGGATACTCTGAGAAGACTCCATAATCACAGCTCCTTGAATAGAGCACCAGACTTGGAATAAGAAAGATTTAGGTTGAAATCCTGACTTGGCCACTAACTGTGTGACTCCCAGAAAATCAGTTCACCATTGTGGGCCCCAGTTTCCTCAACTCTAAAATCAAGGGTTGGGCTGGATGGCCTCTAAGGCCTCTTTACAGGACCAAGTCTATGACCCAATGATTCAAAACAAGGATTCTATCCATCCTCACCAGTGTAGTTGATCACCATGGCTTTTCCAAACACAGAAGGAGAATATTTGGGATTGGCCAATTTGGTGTTCAGGTAGAGTTTGAAATTCACATCGTAATCAACTTCTTTGTCTCCCAATATGATAAACTGTCGTCCTTGAATGTTTTTGATATTTTTTTCCAATACATTATCGATCACTGGGTCAATATATTCATCCACATCTTGGAACAAGAAAGGGGTGCCATACTTTATGGACATTTCCAGCTGTTTGAGGAAATCAGGGTCATTAAAAGAAGCAACCTGAAAAGAAGATCAGAACAAATTGAAAGTGAATACGCTGTCCCGAAGGAGGGGGAGCTAAGGCTCTTAGCCTTTTTTGTGTCTGGCCCCTCCTGGGCAGTCAGTCTGGAAAGACCTATGGAGCCTTTCTCAGAATAACGTTCTCTAATGAATATAATAATATACATTGGATTGCAAAGGAACTAGTGATAGTGAAATACAGTTATCAAAAGATTTTTAATAACCAAGTTCTTAGACACCAGGTTAAGTAGAAGAACGGAGTGCCAGTCAAGGCTGCCTTTGAAATGAAGAGGTGCTAGAAGACAAAGGGCAGAGATGGGAACATGAAAGCGTGTAAGAAAGAAGAACGTGTGTGTGTATGTCTCTGTATGTGCCTACGTGTGTCTGTGTGCATCTGTATCTATGTGTGTCTGTGTCGATGTATCTGTGTGACTGTATCTATGTGTGTCTGTGTGTCAATGTATCTGTGTGTCGATGTATCTGTGTGGCTGTATCTATGTGTGTCTGTGTGTCAATGTATCTGTGTGTCGATGTATCTGTGTGGCTGTATCTGCATGTGTCTGTGTGTCTATGTATCTGTGTGACTGCATCTATGTGTGTCTGTGTGTGGATGTATCTATGTGAGTCCATATATGTCCATGTGTCTATGTGTGCCCATATGTGTCTATTTTGTCTTGTGTGCCTGTGTATGTCCTTATGTGTCTGTGTGTATATGTCTGGATGGCCACATGTGTGTTCATGCATATCTCTGTGTGTTCATTTAACTGTGTTTATCTGTGTGTCTATGTCTGTGTGCCTGTGTGTGTCCATGAGTGTGTGTGTCCATGTGTATGTCTTTATATCCACATGTGTATCCATGAGTGTCTGTGTGTGCCTGTGTGTGGATGTCCACATGAGTGTGAAGCTGAGGCGGGGGGGTGGGTGGGAAGAGGAGAGTGCTAGCTAGAAAGGAAGAAGCTGTGCCCATTCCACATTTGTTCTTGGGGTGGTGAGCTGGCAGTGTCACAGCACCAGGACTGGAAGGGCCCTCAGACACCCTCTCATCCACCATATGCCTGCCAGAGAATTCTCCCAACTCCAGCCCCAACAAGGGGTCAAGCAGCCTTCCTCTGAGGACCCCCACTGAGAGGGAGCCCTCTGCCTCCCAGAGAAGCCCCCTCCACTTCTGTATAGCCCTGATGATCAGACATTGTTGTTTCTCTACATGAAGCCCAAAGATGCCTCTACAGCTTCCACCCACTGGCCCACACTTTGCTCTTGAGGCCAAGAGGATTGAGTTTAATCACTCTTCCATACTGGAAGATAGCTCTAAAATCTCCCCATAAATCTTTTATTCTCCAAGCAAAACATCGCCATCTCATCCCACGCAGCCTCATGTCACATGAGCTCAAGGCCCAAAATTACCTTGGTCTCACTCCTTTCTAAAACATGGTATCCATGATTGAGCATGATTCCCCCATATACAGCCTGACCAGAGCAGAATACAATGGAATCGTTACTTCTTCCATTGGATTTTTGGCTATACTGTCACACTGTTCCCTCCTATGGAGCTGGGAGGAGGACAGGAGAGTAATCTGTATTTCCTTATTTTGGGGGACCTCTTGAAAATCCCTCCACCAGTGTAGGCTGGCAACTGTTCTGCAATTTATAGTCTTTTAGAGTTATCTAGGCTCTGAGAGGTTAACATCCTTGCCCAGGGTCACACAGTCAGGATATATATATCTATAGTGCAGAAAGTCCACTAAAACCTCCACATCATTCACAAAAACTGAGCCTTTTAAGAGACTCACCTCCTTCATTTTGCTCTCATGGAATTCATTTTTTGAACCAAAGTGTAAAACTTTATATTTATTCTCATTCAAATCCAACCTCAGATACTTATAAGCTGTGTGACCCTGGCCAAGTCACTTGATTTCTGTTTGCCTCAGTTTCCCCATCTACCAAACAGGGGTAATAATAGTACCTGCCTTCCAGGGCCACATTCTTCCATTTGAGGGTCAAATTTTTGTAAAGCGCTTTGCAAATTTTAAAGAGCTGTATAAATGTTAGCTCTTAATATTACTAGTATTATTAGCTTTGGCCCAACACTCTAGCCTCTTGACATCTGACTCTGTCATCTAACTTTTGTGTCATCTCTGTATCATCCACAAATTTGAAAAGTGTGCCACTTATCCAAGCCTCTAATTGTTTAAAATGTTAAAAGAATATAGGGCTAAGCACAAAACTCCAACTTCCCCTCCTTGGGTCTTTTCTATCAGTCCTTGAGTAAGAAACTTTATGATTTCAACTTCAAAATCATTTCAGCGTGTAGGGTCAGAAGAGTTGTTGATAATGTCAGCCCTACCCGTAGGTTATTTTTTTCTTCTTTTCTCTTTATCCAGTTTAGGGCTTGCTGCTGGGGATCAATACACAACGGAAAGCGACTAGCTCGTGTGGTGAGAATGCCATTCTGAACAGAGAGCTCATCTGGAGGCAGGCCCTGGGAGCCCCACCTGGGAATCAGGACATCACAAAATTAGTATTGCATTCAAGGCTTCCTGGATGGTTTTTATCGTGTTGTTCCAAATCTAAATACCAAAGGCTGAGCAGAAAGATGGTCTGGCTCTAGTGGAAGGGACAGACCAATGACCCAGTGTCCAGTATCAGGAGGAAACATCCCTGCTCTAGGGACGAAGTGGAGGCAGGCCTCTATTTCCATACCCAAGCCTGGCTTCCTCCAGCACTATCACAGCAGAGGATGACCCACCACCCTGCCGTCCCCTCCCAAGCCTTGGACCATGAAATAATAGCACCAATGTCTTGGATGAAGAATGTCACCTACCTACTAATCTCTACGTCATCTGTGAGCAAGTTTTCTAGTCGAAAAGGCTGGCTCAAGGGGATTTCCCTTTCCAGTAAATCTCCTTGCCACACCACATTGACCATCTCATTTCGAAACTCCCAGTTGAAGGCCCCTTCGTAACTCAGGAAGGCTGAGCAGAGCAGACAGTCACCCAACAACTTGAATCTCCGGTGTACCAGCTCATCCAAGTCAGCCAACCATCTGATGGGGAAGAGACTCCAGGTCAATTGTTAGGTTTACACCCAAATGAGTGGGAACTTTAGAAAACTTACAACTTTCTCCCAGCAGCAGTAGAAATCTATCTGCCAAATTCTACTGAGGCAACTATTACTTCAGGTTGGCAGAGACATACCATCAGATGAGTAATTGGCAACATTAGCAAAGTGGATGTGTCCAAAAAGACTGGCATGGGACAATGTTACCCACTATATTTAACAATTTACAGATTACAGCTTTACTCACTGACTTCTCAAGCTACAAAGAACCTCACAGGTCACTTTATCACTCTGCCAATCATGGTGCTAACTCCCACAACCCACTGGCATCAGACATCAAGCCAGAAGCCACCACATCCCCAAAGTTCTAGGTGCCTCATGGATCTGTCATACTCTTCATATTATATGTCCTTCCCTAGTCCCACAGTTGCATTGAGTCCTTTGTACTTAACAAGATATAAAGTCTGTTTACAAATGGACTAAGATGCACAGAAAAACAAGCCTCTTGCTGAGTAAGTCTAGTCACGGGAACCATTTTACAATGGTGAACCTCCCAATTCATACTACTCACCTTCTGGATCCAACATAAGAAACTTCTAATTTCCTTTCATGAAACTAAGCTAACCTCACATTTTCTGAGCCCAAGCCAGAAATCAGCTTGTCAGCAGCAATCAATCGTCTTTCCATGATCTCAGCTTCTTCCTGGAGTTGTTGCTTTTCCAGTATGGCTGCCTCATATTTGGCTCCCAAAGCTTCTAGTTCAGCCTGGAGTGTGGCCAGCTCATTCTGAATTCTTTCCAGTTCTCTTTTACTGAGGAAATAGTTCCTCTCTAGCCTTGCCACCTGTTATTTTAAAGAATAGATACAATGCCAGAGAATTAGGGAAGGGAGAAAGGCTGGCTACAAGGATACAGGCTCTGTTCTAAGACTTGGACCACACCTTTGTGATCCATTGAAGGATTCAGTTATTTAGTGCCACAGGCTACCACAACCTGGATTTCTTTCTTCAGCTACTTTTTCAGCTCCTTGCTTGCAAGATTCAATCCTTCAACTTAATTAGACCAGTGCAATTTGCATTTAAGTGAACATGAGGTTACATTTCTGTGTGTGTGTGTGTGTGTGCGTGTAGATATACCTGTGTTGGTATAGAGATGTGTGTGGATATGTTACATATATGTATGTATGTATCTGTGCATATGTATGTATGTCACCCCATCTCAAAGCCCACTGGTATGGGACTGTCTCCTTATTGGTGGAGATAAAGACCCTGCCCTGGGTGAGGGGCAGGAACAGTTGGTGAGAGGCAACAGCACTCTTCAGGGTAAATCCCCTTTGGGTGGTCCTCAAGCTTCAAGTCTTCAAGTGTCACATGTTTGAGAGGGAAGATGGAAGAGAACCCACTTCCAGCTGCTAAAGGAAAAGATTCCCAGAGGAGCCGGCAGGCTCCAGCATGTCCCTGTCCCCCAGAGTACTACTCTGGAGACTTCAGAGGGTTTTCCACTTGGCTGAGATCTAGGGTACTCTCTTGGTTGAGCTCAAGGACCTCACTACCAATGGGAAAACTCCTTCATTCTGTATTGCCAGATATATCTCCTACGTAAACCTTCTCTGACTTCTGTTATGATTTGGATAAATGGATTTCTTTGCTATTCTCTATGTGTGTTCATCATGGACTTGGTATTAGGTGGAGGAGAGGTCAAGACTTGGATATAGAGCTTGGGGTCTTCCCTCCCCAACAAAATGACAAAGTGATCCAGTTAGATGGAACCTGAACATATCCCCTAAATGAACATTTAAGAGAGAAAATATTTGACAGAAAATAAACTTCTAACCCAATATCCCCTTATCTGAGGAGAACAGAACTCCCACCCCAACTTCCTCCTTCCCCTCTTGGCAGGAATTTAAGGTTTCCCTTGGAGAAAGATGGAGAGAGAAGAAGCTAGAGATGTTTATTCTCCCTCCCCTTGAGCCATAAGACAGCTCTCTCCTTACACACATGCCTCCCTGCGTATGTGGATCCCTCACTATATATGGGGTTCAGCCTTTCATTCTCCATATATATATAACATATATGTGTGAGTATAAACACATATAAGTGTGTACATGTATATATCATTTCCATGTGTGCACTGGTGACTTCTAGCATTAAGATATGGGTCCAGGTTAAAAGTGCAGAAGAGGGCATTTAAAGGCAAGGGTGGCACCAATGAGTTGTTTCTTTGCTTTCTGATCAATGGGAACAATGAGCAGGCACACAAATGCTTCATTCTTGGTTTTCCAAATTATACCTTAAGTTGCCTTAATGAAACATATTTCAAAAACTTTTTTTTCATTTTCTTCCTATACAGAATTTAACAAAACCTTTAGGAACTTGGTTCTTCCCATTCCCTAATTCATCTAAAAGGGGGTGTATTTTAGGGTTGGAATCTACAGGGAGGGGTTTCTAATGCAGACCAACATAGAAGGGCTGTGAGTATATGAGATGCCAGTCAGCTCCAGACTGGATTCAGCCTAGTTATTTTCTAGGGTTCACAAATGAGCAGTACCTTGTCTCTTTTGGGCTTGATTTCTTTAAAAACATCACAGTAACCCATCACAGCTTCAACAAACTTCAGCATGCCCAACCCTGCTTTGCTTACAGCCTCCATTTCTTCAAAGGTTGTATTGAGATTCTTTAAGAGTGCTTTAAGATAAGATATTGAAATTTTTCAGTTAGCAGGTCAGTCAACAAACATTAAGTGACTACTTTGTGTCAGACACTGTGCTAAGTTCTGGGGTTACTAAAAGGGGGGCAAAAAACAGTCTTGCTCTCAAGCAGTTCACAATCTTAAGAGGGTCTGGGGGAGAGAACAGGCAAATAAGTATGTGCAAACATAATACATATAGGATAAGCAGGAGATGATGTCAGGAAGAAAGAACAAAGACTAAGAACACTGGGAAAGGCTTCTGGCAGAAGGTGAGATTTAGCTGGGGCTCGAAGGAAGTCAGTGAAGTGAGGGGGACAAGAAAAGAGAGGAGTTCCAGATGTGAGTCACAACCAGTGAAAATTCCTAGAGCTTATGTGAGGAACAGCAAGGGGGTGGAGTACATAGGGATGGGAGAGGTAAGAAGACTGGAAAGGTAGGAGGCAGCCGGGTGATAAAGAGCTTGTAAGGCTGAGTGGAGCATTTTGTATTTGATCCTGAAGCTACTGTTGCAGTTTGTTGAGTGGGAGAGGGTGTGAAGGGGTTGACATGGTCAGACTTGTACTTTAGGAAGGACGATTTGACAGCTGAGTGTTGGATAGGCTGGACTGGACAGAGACTGAAGGCAGATTAACCCACTAGCCACTATTCAAATAGTGCAGGTATGAAGGGATGTGGGGGCCTTTATCAGGATGGGGGCAGTGTCAGAGGAGACAAGGGGGGATATTCAAGAGATGCTTTAGAAGTGAAATGGACAAGAGATGTGGGGGTGAAATGGACAAGAAAGCAGGGATGAAATGGACAAGAGAGGCAAGGGTGAAATAGACAAGAGGCAGAAGCCAAATGGACAAGAGATGTGGGGGTGAAATGGACAAGAAAGCAGGGATGAAATGGACAAGAGAGGCAAGGGTGAAATAGACAAGAGGCAGAAGTGAAATGGACAAGAGATGTGGGGGTGAAATGGACAAGAAAGCAGGGATGAAATGGACAAGAGAGGCAAGGGTGAAATAGACAAGAGGCAGAAGTGAAATGGACAAGAGATGTGGGGGTGAAATGGACAAGAAAGCAGGGATGAAATGGACAAGAGAGGCAAGGGTGAAATAGACAAGAGGCAGAAGTGAAATGAACAAGAGAGGCAGGGATGAAATGAACAAGAGATACAGGGATGAGATGGACAAGAGAGGCAGCAGACATGTAACCAACAGGACTTGGTCACAGCCTACATATGGCAGGGTGAGAGTAAGGAGTCAGGATGACTCCTAGGTTGTGAGCTTGAGGGACTGGGAGGAAGGTGATGCCTTTGGCAGTAACAGGAAAATTCAGAAGAGGGGAGGGTTTGGGATGAGAGGGAAGATAATGAGTTCCATTTTGGATGTGTTTTGGTGTCTGTGGGATGTACAGTTCAAGAAAATGAGACAAAGCCGTCATTTTCAAAAAGAGAGAAATGACATGCTTCAGGGCTAATTAAGTACTCCTGATTCATTATTTATTAATAAATATGTCTATAAAATATAGATCCAACTGTCGGAGATCTCAGAGCCTCAAACATCTGTGTTTCATAATTGATCATTGGATATGAGGGAAGCCTCTAAGGCAAACTGACACGAGCTGCATTGAAGCCTCCCCCCAAAGTCCCTTCTTCCTACTAGACTTTCAAGGTCTCTGCTGAGAGGCTCTGTGTGCCTATGCAGCTGAATCTCCGCCAAGCTGTGCCTGCATTACATCTGCCAATGCTGGCAGGCCTGAGACCTAGGGCCCTGGTTTGCAATGGGGTCACTAAAGTTCCAGGGAAAGGACCCTCGCTCACCACAGCTGTCATTTGAGCTGGGAGAGGGTCTTCAGATAAAACTATCACAAAGCTACATTTTAGAGCTCCCCTACAGTGGTCCTTCCATCAAACTGGAAACAGATAACGTGAAGGAAGAATTTATTGTTGAGAGGGCAAAACTAACATCGAAATGACACAAGCATCAGAGGACGACATCCTGGTAATGGGGCAAGTGTTCTGGAACAGGAGGCCTAGGACTGAGGTGCAGATCTTGGTTCTACAGCCTCTACCCAGGTGAGACACCTGGAGCAAGCCTCTGAACCCTGTCTGGGTTTCACTGTCCCCCTTGATGAAATGGAGGGGCCAGATTAGCTGCTCTCTTCCAGTCTAAACCTATGGTGGAGGTGTCCATGAACTTAGAAAAAAAAATCAAGATAAACAGTAATAGTTATACAATTATAACTGCTTTACTTATTGATATCAAGTATGATAAATACACAGATATAGGAACAGATATAGATATAAGCATAAGAACAGGTATAGATATATAGAAACGGGCATAGATATAGGAATAGATGATATAAATATAGATATAGGTATAGATATAAATATAGATATAAGTATAGATATTATAAATATAGATATAGGTATAGATATAAATATAGGTATAAGTATAGATATTATAAATATAGATATAGGTATAGATATAGATTATAGATGATATAGATACAGGTATACATGATATAAATATAGATATAGATGACCAATATAGATAGACATAGATGTGAGAAAACTGGTCTTTAAGAAGAATCATACCTTCTCCTTCAGAATTCAGGCCTGAAGGATGTTTGGGTCCTCAGGAACCAAAGCACCAAAGGGGTGAGGGTTAATTGGTATCTTGGGACCCATAATCACTATCCACTTTTTACTATGTCAACATTAGCTCTATAAAGGAGGAAGTCTACTGGGAAAAGGTCAAGGTCAGGTCAAAGACTTATCCTATCCTTCTTCAGGAAGGGCAAGCATAGGAGAAAAATCATATGGGAAGCACCAAATGAAAAGGCTGTGTCTTGCCAGAAGAAACTTGGGGCTACCTGCATATTTTGTAGATGCCATTGAGAATGAGCAAAAGAATTTTGTTTTTTATAAGAAGTTATAAATCCCCTTGCTGAAGTCAAAGGCGTGAACCCTGCAAATGTAAAATCACTTGCTCCTTCCCAGTCTTGGGTTATGGATTTCTCTGTGGGGTCCCAGCTGTATCTCTCTCCCAAGAGATCAAACAAACCCAAAGCTGCAGGGTTTTATCTAGATGGGAATAAACCAACTAAAGTACAGGAAGCTCTAAGGAAAACTGGGACAGTGTGTCTGCCTCCAGTCATCTCCACACTTGCCTCGTATGTTTTTGACTTGGCCTTGAGTAATTGAATCAAAGTCCATCTCCATGAGAGACCTCAGGAAGTTTGGGTCAGACATCATGCCTTTGGCTGTCTTCCAGTTAAGCTCCTTGTATCCCTTTATAATCAGAATACATTCACAAACAGTTTGTACCTGTTTAGGAGGCTTAGCAAAAGACCTAGGAGGGGAAAGACCAAAGAAATCCATCAAACAGAGTCACAAAACGTAGATTAAGATGGGCTCAAGGTAGGCATTTAAAAATATTGAGGGTAATGGGATAGTGGCAGGAAGAAGTATGCTGAGTTCAGTGGTAGCAGAGCTTTGAACTTTGGAGGGAGGGGGAGTCAAAAGACCTATAGGTTTGAATTACAGCTTTGATGCTTTCCAGATGTGTGGCCATGGCCACTGAAAATGGGGCTAATAATGCCTGAGAGAACTCTTCGCATAGAGTTCAATCCTATCATTTGGCAGATGAGAAGAAGAATGAGGCCCAAGGCACTTAACTAAGAGTAAGTGACTTGACCAAGGTCACCATTGGTTGTAAAGTATCAGAGGCAAGATTTGAGCCTGGGCCCCCACAGACATCTAGAAGGCCATGTAAGGAGGCTCCTTTCCATGTGCATTGTCTATGAGAATATGTTTGCTCTCTCATCCAAATATGATGCCCAGAGATTCCAAAGCCTCAGAGACTTACCAGTTGGGTGACCCCGAGAAAGCCACTTAATCAATGATTGTCTCAGTTTCCTCAACTGTAAAAGGGGGACGATGATAACACCTACCTCGCAGGATTGTTGTGAAGATCAAATGAGATTCTTGGAAAGCATTTAGTACAGGGCCTGGTATGTAGATTGTGTTTAATAAATGCGTTTCCTTTTCATCAAGGGGAAACAACATGCATGTACAAAATGTAAACAAGATGATTTCAGGAGGAGGGGGTGAGCAGCTGTGAAGGGAGAGCAGAACAGGCCTCACAGAGAAGCTGGCACCTGAGATGCCACTGAGGAAGTCAGGGATTCTCATGATGGGAAAACTTTCTCTACCAAGCCAGACCAGCACCTTCTTTGTAAGTTGGGGAATCTCTAGGACATCCCCTAGAGCATTCAGCGTCTAGAGTCTACACAGCCAGGAGGTCAGAAACAGGTCTTGCATCTCGGCCTCCCTGGCTCAGCCCCTCTGGGAGACATCCCTGCTCACGAAGACGTTACCTGATTTCTGTGACATCAGATTTGTCCAGCTTTTGCAGCTCCAGCTTGGCTGCTTCTAAGATAGGCATGGCTTCCTCCAGGGCTGTCTCGGCCTCTGCTTTTTCCACAGCAATAATCTTATTCTGTTCCTCTATCTCCATGGCCTTCTCTTCAGCCAGTTTCTTCTTCTCCTCCGCTGCAGAACAAAGCAGGAAAGTGTCATGGCCCAACTGAGGCAAACACACAGGAGCGGCTTGGTTTTATTTGATTAATGCCCTTTTCAGACATCCTCTCTGGGCTCATCATGAACAGCCTCACCAGGAGGAGCCCTGAGATCTCGGACCCCAGTGTTCATGGGCCTCCTCTGGTTCTCTCCTCTTTCCTTTTTTCAGTCCCACCAACCTCTCTACATCTCTATTTGGATGCTTGGCTCTCTGGAACAGTTCCTTCCATGCTGAGGCTATCCCAGGGAAATCATCTCTTCTATTTGCTAGTTTATTTAAATTCTCCACTCTCACACTGGCCTCATTTTCCTATACCCATCTTTCTTGCTACTGCTTTCCCATCAGATTTAGTTTTATCATCACTATCAAGCATCTAATACTGAATTTGGAGTCAGAAATTCCACCTCAGACACCTCCTAGCTAAGAGATCTGGGGAAGTCGCTTAAATTCTCTGGGTCTCAGTCTCTGTAAAATAAGAGGGGAGGACTCATGGCTTTTAAGGTCCATTTCCAGCTCTAAATCTATGCTTCTATGACCATAAGGGAGAAGGCGGGCTGAGAACATTAGAGATCAGAGAAGGATCCTTTGGGTGGGTAAACTACATACTTTTGGGGCAGAAAGAGGAAAAAGACAAGGATCTCAAGATTTCATGGCATGGTGCCGTGATATAACTATGAGGGGGATTTCAGTTGTCCAGACATATACCAGTGCCCTCCATCTGCCAGAAGGAGAGCAGCTAATCATTTCCCAAATGGCATTCATGCCTTATGGGGAATGTCTAAAGGAACTGGAAATGCTGAACCTGGAGAACAGAACGATCAGGGGATGAAGAGATGTCATGTGGAAGGTGGAAGAGACTCTTCAAGAACAATGAGTGAAAACAGCAAAAAAGCACATTTTGGCTCCATATCAGAAAAAACTTCCTAACAACAAGTGTTTTCAGAAGCAGGACGGAGCCTTGGGTGGAGGAGGTTCTCAGGGCGCACTCCTACTCATCAGGGCAGGCTACAGAGTGGTTATTTTCCAGGAAAGGGAAAAGCAGATGGCTTCTGAGGCCCCTCCAACCCTGAAATCCTCTTACCCCATAAGATGGGTAGTACAAGTGTCATTACTGACATTTTACAGATAGGGGAGACTGAGGCTCAGAAAGGTGATTTGCCCAAATCTACTGACCAAAAGATTAGCAACAAAAAACTCTCAACAACAAAACTGGCCTTCTTTCTACTACATCACATGCCTTCACAAGCAAAGGTAGGAAGGAAGAAATGTCTGTGGCACGTCCAGAAGACAGTGCGTTGACCAGTTTGGTGAAGGCTAAACAGCTGTAAAAAAAAATCTGGTAAGAAAGAAAGATGGAGCGGTCAACAGCAGAGAGCCCAAGGAGGAACTTGGCCGCCCGAAGAAAGAGCTGCTGAAGTTAATGCTGTTGTCTGTTGTTAACACTGAAGGGGTTCACATGGAGGGGGGTTGATGGGCACAAAGTACAGCATTAGGAAGATCAGTCTGGAATCCAGAAGCCAGTGAGGAACATACTGAGTTCAGCTAAGTGACCAGAACCTAGAAGGTGTTGTCCATTGGGGCTAAAAAGAAGGGATGGAACTCAAAAGCATCTGACGGAGTCAGTCAGAAAGTATTGACTAAGCACCTACTATGTACCCACCATGACTTCATCATGGTCTCCAGAGACTTCTGTTCCCACAAGATCACATCGACTCCAGAACTCACAACCTCCTCAGTATCTGCTGACTTTGGGGACTCTCTCTGCCTCTTATTGAAGAGGATGGATGATGGACACTAGGGACCTCCAAGATCCTTCACTTAAGGAAGGAGCTCAGGGTAGACATCTCATCATTTTCCAGTCAGATGTAGGACTTCCTCCTTAACAGATCCCTTCACTCTCCTCCCTTCCCCACCTCTTCCACTTCTTTAAATGTGTCATCTCCCCCTTTTGACTAGGAGTTCCTTGAAGGCAGGGACTTTCTTTTGCTTTTCTTTGTATTCTCAGCAAATAGTGCAATGACTGGAACACAGAAGATGCTTCATAAATATTTATTAAATGAGCTACATATGAGAGGGATGGCACTGGAATTAAGAAGATCAGGAAAGGAAGAAGATAGGATTTTAGCTGGGGCTTGATGGAATCAAGGGAAGTCAAGAAGACAGGGATGAGTCATGAGAGAAACCCAGGCCTGGAAGACAGTCAATGAAAATGCCTGGGAGTTGGGAGCTATCTTATGTAAGGAACATCAAGGAAGCCAGTGTCACTAGAACATAGAATACATGGGGATGAATAAGGTATAAGGAGACTGGACAATTGGCAAGAGATGAGCTTAAGAAGGGCTTTGAAAGAAAACAGAATTTTTTATTTGATCCTTGAGGTAACAGGGAACTGTTAAAATTTATTGAATTGTAGGGTGACAGAGTCAGACCTGTACTTTTTGTTTGACTCTTTGTGACCCCATGGACCACAACACACCAGGTCCCTCTATCCTCCATTATCTCCTGAAGTCTGTCCAAGCTCATGTTCGTTGCTTCTATGACACTATCCATCCATCTCATCCTCCACCATCCCCTTTTCCTTTTGCCTTCAATCTTTCCCAACATCAAAGTCTTTTCCAATGAGTCCCATCTTCTCATTATGTGGCCAAAGTGTTTAAGCTTAAGTTTCAGTATTTCACTTTCCAAGTGAATAGTTTGAATTAATTTCTCTAAGTATTGACTGATTTGATCTCCTTGGTGTCCATGAGAGTCTCAAAAGTTTTCTCCAGAACCACATTTCAAAAGCACTGATTCTGTGGCTCTCCAGCTTTCCTTATTGTCCAATTTTCACAGTCATAAATTACTACTGGAAAAACAAAAGCTCTAAGTATATGGACTTTTGTCAGCAAGGTGATGTCTCTGCTTTTTAGTATACCGTCCAGATTTACCACAGCTTTCCTTCTAAGGAGCAAGCATCTTTTAATTTCATAGTTTCAGTCACCATTTGCAGTGATCTTCCATGTATTCCACCTCTTCTTAACCTCTTCTGCTTCTGGTAAATCCCTACCCTTTTTTGTCTTTTATCATGCTCATTTTTGCGTGAAACATTACCTTGATATTTCTAATTTTCTTGAAGAGACCTCATCTTTCCAATTTACTATTTTCTTCTATTTCTTTGGATTGCTCATTTAAGAAAATCTTATCTCTCCTTGCTATTCTCTGGAATTTCACATTCAGTTAGGTCTGTCTTTCCCTTCCTCATTTTCCTTTTGCTTTCCTTCTTTCCTCAACTATATGTAAAGCCTCATCAGACCACCATTTTTCTTTGTTGCCCTTCCTTTTCTTTGGAATGTTTTTTTATTGCTGCCTCCTGCACAATATTGCAAACCTCTGTCCATAGTTCTTCAGGCACACTATCTACCAGATCTAATCCCTTAAATCTGTTCATCAATTCCACTTCATATTCGTGTGGGGTGTTATTTAGTTCATACATGGTAAGTTGCCCTCGTTTCTTCAATTTAACTCTGAATTTTGCAATACGAAGCTCATGATCAGAGTCACAGTCAACCCAAGTCTTGTTTGAAGTGACTGTATAGAGCTTCTCCACCTTTGGCTGCAAAGCATATAATCAATTTTATTTCGATATTGGCCATCTGTGTTATACATGTGTAGAGTACCTTTTGATTATTGAAAAGAATGTTTACTCTCATCGACAAGTTATCTTGTCATAAGTATTAGTCTCTGCCCTGCTTCATTATGTTCCAAGGCCAGATTTGCCTGTTATTCTAATTATCTTTTGATTTCCTATTGAATGTGACATCTTTTTTTTTTGGTGTTATTTCTAGAAGATGTAGGTCTTCAGAGTACTGATCAACTTTAGTGTCTTTGGCATCAGTATTTAGAGCACAAATGTGTATTATTGTGATGTCTCATTCTGTCATCTCCCAGTACTGCTTTTCTTACCTTTTATTGAATATAGGTCTACTCCATTTCTTCTAAGGATCCTTGCCCACAGTTGCATATGTAGTGATCCCCTGAATTATATTCACCCATTCTCATCTATTCAAGTTCACTGACTACCAAGATATCAGTACTTAATCCTTCTACCTCCTATTTGACCATATCCAGCTTATCTTGGTTCCTAGATCTTCCTTTCCAGGTTCCTATGCAATATTGATCTTTCCATCATCAGACTTTCCTCTTGTCACCAGATGCATCCACAGCAGGGCTTCCTTTCAACCCTGGGCCCAGCTGCTTCTTTCTTTCTGGAACTACTTGCAGTTGTCCTCCACTCTTCCCCCAATAGTGTGTTGGACACCTTCAAACCTGAGGGGCTCATCTTCCAGTGTCATATCTTTCATCATTTTAATACATTTATGGAATTTTCTTGACAAAGATGCTTGGAGTGATTCACATTTCCTTCTTCAGTAGCTCACCTTTTGTCAGAACTCTCCACTATGATGAGTTCATCTTGGGGCACCCTGCACAGCATAGCTCATACTGCTTTGGGAAGATCAGTTTTACAGCTGCCTAGACAATGGGCTCAAGTGTCTTGTTGATTTGACTTAACTATCAGAGGACAGGCATTGAAAGGTACATGCAAAGACAAAAAGGAGAAGTCAATGTGCCCAAGTTGATAAAAAAAGATTTGCATGACTAGATGGAAGAAACCCTTTGGATGAATAATCAGAAATCAAGCTGGTAAGATCATGCAATAGGCAGGAGTAGGAGGGGGAGGTAGCCAATGATGGCAACTCTTCCCATGTGGGCAGCAGAATAATGTGTTAATCAAAGAGGAGCTTCTATGAGACAGTAAATATCATGAGAACAGCTTCTGAGAACAGTAATTTCAGAAAGAATGTAGTATAAAATAGACAGGAGAGAGAAGAAACTGAGGACAGGAAGAGCATTGGGTGAGGTCACTATTACAATAAGCAAAGCCAGAGGAGGCCATGATGATCTGGACTGAAACTGTGAACAAGAGATCTGCAAGTGACAGAAAGACCAGGTAAGAGGTCAGGGTCAAGGATAGAAATCTGGGGGGCACTGACATATAGATGCAAACCAAGTGTTGACAGTTGGTCAACCTATGATTCTCTACAAAGGAAGGGACAGGGCGGTAGAGAGGATTTAGCAAAAGAGACAGACTAAGTGCTCAAACAAGAAAGGAACCAAGTAATCCCAAAATCAATAGGTGAAAAAAGTTCTTCTGGGAGGGCAGGAACTTCAGCCTAGATCAAATCCTCATTCAGTACCCAGTAGAGTCTCCAATTTTGACTTGTCCAACCATGGACCTGTAGAAAGCACACTTCATCTGAAGGAAAATACACATTCAAGTTCTACCACTTTTCACCAAGCTGTGTGACCTCTTGAGTAAGACTCAAGGGCCTTGGACCAGATGGCCTCTCCAGTCTCATTTTTCCCTAGATTAATTCACTCACTCAAAAAGAGAGCAGAGGATCCACCAAAGGTGCCCTTGCATGATGGCGCCCTGGTTGGCTACCTACCCACTTGCTCTGCCTGCCTGCCCACCAAGGCCTTTTACTTGCCTATTGCCGTATTTGTTGAGATCTCTTCCAGCAAAGCCTCGCAGGCAGCTGACTTCTCCGCCAGGACAATCTTCTGCTCTGCTAGCTTCACATTCAGCTCGTCTAGTTGAAGGGTGGCTTCTTTCAGCTTATCCAGTCCTCCTTCCAGACGCTTGCACTGTGCTGAGTGGAACGAAATTCATATAGTCACCAAAAGGAAAATTTAAAGCAAAGTTCAAAGGACTTCATTTAAATGACCTCACTCTGATTTTCCTAATCACAGCAGGGGAGTCGTTGTCTACCAGCTGACGATTCTAACTTTGTGGAAACACGACATATGCCATGCCGCCCACATCAGCATCCAGGGGCCCCAGTGCTATTGGCCAGTTAGACTGTTCTGACTCTGGATTAAAAAAGTCAAGGGTCAATATGTACCATTTAGAAAGCAAAATACCAGCTGTGACTTGCAACATTTTTAACATCATAATATCTAAGGCATAATGTGAGCTGAGTACACCAACAGCTCTTTCCAGGAACCAAACCTGAAAATTAAAGGCTGACAGTATTCTTCTCAAACAGCAGCAGAGGAGAAATTCTCCTGAAAACAGATCTTTGGTGGAGTCAGCCTGCTCTGGAAAGCTCTACCCTTTTTTAAAAACTTCTATTTAAGGTAGAACCAGTTTTTCAGTAACTTTTTTAAAAAGCTGGTTGGTTACTGGTTTTACTCATCACTAAAGAGGGTTCAGTCATGGGCATTAGGCAAGGGGTGAAATGATTATGCCATCAAGACAAGAAAGGACATCAGTAAAGTGTCTTTCCTAAGCACATTCATTCCATATATACATCTTACCTATATTGAATTGAGTTTTTTCATCTAGCAACTTGGAATATGTACTGATAAAATCAAGGTAATTCTTGGGAGTAACATAGTTGCTTCGTCTCAGTTTTTGGAGGAATTTTTTGCTGTACTCGCCAACAGACTCATGGACCAGAACAATGTGCCCCACAACATCTTCTGTGTAATCGGCTGGGATCATTGAGTTCTCCCCTAAAGCGGAAGAATGGAACTGTGAGAAGAATCTCCTGTAGAATCTGTGTATGGTGTTCTCTTTCTGATAAAGCTGGGCTACAATGGTGAAAGAAGCCGAGTGGCACAGTGGATAGAATGCCAGGTTCGGAGTCAGGAAGACCTAAGTTCAAATCTGGCCTCAGACACTAGTTGTGCAAGTCACTTAACCCTGTTAAGTTGGCCTGTTGGCCTCAGTTTCCTCATCTGTGAAATGAGCTGGAAGAGGAAATGGCAAATCACTGCAGTATCTTTGACAAGAAAATTCCAAATGGGGTCACAAAGAGTCAGACAGGAACTGAACAAGAGTTATGATTCTTAGGCTGGAGCACAGTGGGTGGCAATCGTATCTCCCTACAATGAAGGAAATCTGTCTTCCCAGAGGTAAAAATTTCTTTGACACTATAAAGTTTGAATACCATCAAGTATAATTCAAACTTTATGTATAAAGGAACCAGAGACTTAAAATATCACTCCCTGATTAAATAAATAAAACTTTAAAGGGCTCTAGATGGTATCCCGACATAAGGAGAGTTCTAAATCTTCCTTCAGTGTTAAGCTTTAGACCTAAAGAGAAACCTTCTAATAATGAAGGTTCTCCCAATATGGAACAGCATGCCTAAGAACACATAGCAGATCCCCTCTCACAGGGGATAAAAAAGGTATTGATAAAATTATTTTTAAAAATAATACATTTGTACTGAAAATTAAGGGGATGCCCATAAGCTGGGGAGTGGCTGAATAAATTATGGTGTATGTATGCAATGGAATACTATTATGCTATAGGAAATGATGAACAGGAAGACTTCAGAGAGGCCTGGAAAGACTCATATGATCTGATGCTGAGCGAAAGATGCAGAACCAGGAGAACTTTGTGCACAGCAAAGACCACAGTGTGCAAGAGTTTTTTCTGGTAGACTTGGAACTTCATTGAAATGCAAGGACTTAAAAAAAAATTCCCAATAGTCTTTTAAGGCAAAATGCCTTCCACACTCAGAGAAAGAACTAAGAACTGTCATTCGCAGAATGTAGCAGATCATTTTCTTTTGTTTTATGTTTTGTTTGTTATATGATTTCTCCCATCCATTTTAATTCATTTACACAACATGACTATAGTGAATATGTATTTAATAGGAATGTATGTATAGAACCTATATAAAATTATATGCCATCTCAGGGAGGGAGGGGGGGAGGGAGGGGGAAGGGAAGGGGAAGGAGGGAAAGAAAAAGTCTAGGTTGTATGGTAGTGATTGTAGAACACTGAAAAAAAATAAAATTAACATTAAAAAATAAATTTAAAAAATAATACATTTGTAAAGATATCTATAGTCATATGAAAAAAATGCTCTAAATCACTATTGATTAGAGAGATGCAAATCAAAACAACTCTAAGATACCACATCACACCTATCAGATTGGCTAACATGGCAGAACAGGAAGATGATAAATGTTGGAGGAGATGTGGGAGAGTTGGAACAGTAATTCACTGTTGATGGAGCTGTGAGCTGATCCAACCATCCTGGAGAACAATTTGGAACTATGCCCAAAGGGCCACAATAATGTGCATACCCTTTGACTCAGCAATACCACTTTTAGACTATATCGCCAAGAGATCATAAAAATGGGAAAGGGTCCCACATGTACAAAAAGATTTATAGCAGTATTCTTTGTGCTGGCCCAAAACTGGAAATCAAGGGATGCTCATCAATTGGGGAATGGCTGAATAAATTATGGTATATGAATGTAATGGAATAGTATTGTGTTGACTTTTTCTGGTAGACTTAAACTTCATTGCAATACAAGGAGTTAAAAAATTCCCAATGATCTTTTAAGGCAAAATGCCTTCCATATCCAGAGAAAGAACTATGGAATTCAATTGCAGATTGCAGCAGATCATTTTCTTTCGTATTACGTTTTGGTTTGTTACATGATTTCTCCCGTTCATTATAATTCTTCTATACAACATGACTATGGTGAAAATGTATTTAATAGGAATGTATGTATAGAAC
Organism: Bettongia penicillata ogilbyi; assembly: GCA_023548195.1. Taxonomy (NCBI): domain Eukaryota; kingdom Metazoa; phylum Chordata; class Mammalia; order Diprotodontia; family Potoroidae; genus Bettongia; species Bettongia penicillata. The sequence goes on along the minus strand of JAJHZJ010000550.1, from coordinate 3,781,480 downwards.
CTACATAAAATTGTATGTCGACTCGAGGAGGGAGAGGGAAGATGGGGGGTAGGGAGGGGGAAGGAGGGAAAGAAAAAAATCTAGGTTTTATGGTAGTGGTTGTGGAACGCTGAAAATAAATAAATAAAATGCATTCACCTAGGGTCTTAGAAATCTAATTGGCTTTAAAATAAAAAGATGGAGGGGAAAAGCTGCCTATTATGTATTAAGCTCACCAATAAAAATACACAAAGACAAACACAAGCATTAATAAGTGTACTCATAAATGTACACCTGTCATTTGCAGTTTATACGTCAATAGATTTGGGCACTCTTGAAATGACCACTCCCCTCTAGTGATACCAACTGCCACCCAACCACACCCCCTCATGTGTCACCATTCTTTTATCAAGACTTCTCATGAGTCCTCCCTACAGGGTCTGGCCCATGTGCAGAACTCAGGCAGCCCCTCTCCTATTCACCTCCTTTTCCTTTCTGGAATTGCCAGATTTGAGGTATAAGTTTCTAACACTTCTTGGGTGTAATGTGAGTGATGTATTCACTCCCACTTATACCTACTATGCATCTCTTCATTGACCTTTGGGGTCAGTCACAATATTGATGTCTCAAAGTCTGTGTTGTTCTATGGCTGTAAATAGCAGGCTTACATTTTGAAATACAAGCCTCCACCAAAGTTGTGCATGTTTTTATTGATAATCACTTTATCCAAATTAATTTAAAAGATAAACTGAAACAAAGTTGGACTACATGATCTTTCAATGTATCTCAGCTCTAAGTCCCATGATTTCCTTACCAATAAAGAGAATTATTGCCAAATGCAATATCCAACTTGTCTCTGGTGGCACTGAGTCCCCTTGTATTTCCATCAATGCTTCTGGCATCCTAATTTTTGCCCTATTCCACATTATGTTTTACTAGTGAACTAAACTGCTTCAAGTCATTCTGGAAAAGGGCTAGAGGCATCAAAGCACAGCACAGCAGGCAGAGGTCTAGACGTGGGACCAGAAAGCCTTGGGCTCAAATGCCAGTGTTGACCCTTCTCAACGAGACCATGGACAAGTCACCTAACCACTATGATTTTCCTGATATGTGTGATGCAGGTGACAGTAATGAAGGGCATATATTGGTTGTAAGGTACTTAGCAAACTGTAAATATCTGTCAGTCAATAAGCATTTATTAAGCTCCTATTATATGCCAGGCACTGGGCTAAGCACTATGTAAATGTTAGTTATAATTATTCAAATCACTAAATAAATCTTCATTGTCATTCAGTCATTTTCAGTCATGTCAATTCTTCATGATCCCATTTTGGAGTTTTCTTGTCAGAGACACTGGAGTGGCTTGTCATTTCCCTTTCTAGTTCATTCTACAGATGAGGAAGCTGAGGGTGAAGTGACTTGCCATAGCTAGTCAGTGTCTGAGGCCAGATTTGGTCACAGAAAGTTAAGTCTTCCTGGCTACAATCCCAGTACTCTATCCACTGTGCCACTACCTGCCATAAATAAATAACTCAGCTCCTTATATATTAAAAAAAATCACTGGCTAGGAATTCAAAGTTAGAATAAGTAACAAATTATCTTATGGTATGCTAAAACTTTAATTTCATTATAACACTCACCTAAAAATGACTGGGCGACAGCAAATAAGGCTTGAGGAGGCCATGGCAAGTACCAGTCAATGCCTGTATTATTTACCAGACCTAAAAGAAAAAGTGGATATTGTAAAGATCATTATGCTTCAATAACATGACATTTCCACCACTTTATTGACCAGTGAGTTAATAACCAATTGAAATACACCAGGGGAAAATTCCATTATTCAAACGACTTGTAGTTTCCATCACACTGTTAAAAGAAGCATGAGCAGGTCAACCAAACTACTGGCACCATCTCCTCTTCAGACCCTGGTAGAAGAGAGGAACTAGAGGCCAAGAGCCCCAGGAAGAGCAGGGCTGGCCACAGACCCTGCTCCCAGCTAGTCCGTCCAACCCAACCCCCAACCCACACCCAACTGCCATCCAAGGAAGCAATTGTGATGGGCATGCAACCAGGCAACTGACTCCCCAGGTGCCTCCTCAACAATAATGGCTACTGAAGACTCAGAAAAGAATGTCTTCACCACCCAAGTCTTTGGTGCCAAACAATAACTCAGTTTCAAAAATGGATATAGTTTTATCAATTGAAATGACACTGATGACGTGTTTGTATGTCAGCCTTTTCTCTTCTCTACACCAGTCTTGTAGCTGAGCCTACAGATACACACACACACACATACTCATATATATATGAGTGTGTGTATACTCATGCATGTATGTATATATGCATGTGTATACATGTATATATATATATATGTGTGAGTATGTGTGGATAGATAGATAGACAGACAGACAGATATCAGATAGATAGATAGATAGATAGATAGATAGATAGATAGATAGATAGATAGACGGATGCATGGATGGATGCATGGATAGAGAGATAGACTGACAGACAGATATTAGATAGATAGATAGATAGATAGATAGATAGATAGATAGATAGATAGACAGATGCATGGATGGATGCATGGATAGAGGGATAGACAGACAGATCAATAGTCTCCCCTATTAGAATGTAGGTGGCTCAAATCTGACCTCAGACATTCACTAGCTGTGTGACTCTGGGCAAATCCCTTAACCTCTGTTTGCCTTAATCCACTGGAGAAGAAGATGGCCAAGCATTCCAGTATCTCTGCCAAGAAAAGCTCAAGCACAGCATGGTCCCCAGGGTCATGAAGAGTCAGACACAACTGAGTGACTATCAGAATGTGAGCTCCTGGAGGTTGATGACTGTATGGTCATTCTGGTTGTATTCCCAGCACATAGTTCATTACTTTGCGCTAAGAATTAATGCTCAGTCAAGGCCTTTTCATTCATTCAATCAATTAATCTCATACAGAAGTAACAGCAAAATTAGGATCCATTAACTAATTTTTTACTTTGAAAAGGAGTACACAAGAAGGTAATATACATCATCACAAGTCAGAGCAGCAAATAAGCAGGAATAAAACCAAATTTCGATCTGCAGGGAAAAAAAAGAATTCTGGGACAGTCCTATTATTCAGAGGAAAGTTTGTATTTAGTGCTTACATTATTTTAATTATTTCCTGAATTTTTCTGATTTGCATCAGACTGATGAAGTTGGAACCATGCCTTGCCTCCAATGCTCATACCCTGGAACAAGGAAACTTAATTGGTTCGACCAAGTGAATTGTACCTGGAAAATTTCGACACCGTGTTCTCAGCAAATCACCAACTGGAGACATGCCAAGAACAATGTGAAGGTTATTTGCACTCTTATTGACAAAATATTGCCAGACACTCTCTTTAGCCAATCCTGCACCAGCTTTAGCAGCTTCTTGTCCAATCTGACTTAGAATAGAGTCTTTTTCATCATCTGGAAAAAGTGCTGGCACAATTCCTAGAAAACAATGAAATACATTTTTTTGGAAATGTCTATAGTATAGAATTGTCCAATTCAACACTGCATAAAATATACTGTATTCCTTTAAAAAATTAAATAAAAGATTAAATACATAGTAGATGGAAGGCAAATTTTCAGGAGATACACCAACAAAACTTCAGAACTAAAATGGATTAATATTTGAAAAAAATATAAAATACCAATAAGAAAGAGAATTTCAATAATTCAATCTCAGAGAGATTTAACAAGAAATAAAGGAATTCCCAAAGAAAAATCTCAATACTAGATGGATTTGCAAGTATAATCTATCAAAATTCTAAAAATGATTAGTTTCAACATTATATAAATTGTTTAAGAAAATAGAAAGAGATCCTAACAACTCTTTCTTTGAAATAAATATGTTCCTCATACCTAAACCAGGAAGAGCTAAATTAGAGAAAGAGAATGATAGACAAATATGACAAATAAACTTCAGTGCAAAAATTGAATGTTAGCAAAAAGGTTGTAGAACATATTTAAAACATTATATACTATGACCATATTGGATTTATACCCAGAATATAAGGCTGGTCCTTATATTATTATAAATATAACAGACTACATTGATAAAAAACATGGCAGAATACATTAACACAAACAATAAAAATCATGTGATATAAATAATGCAGAATACTTTTTGATAAAACCCACTTCTTTGTGTTAAAAAAAAAAAACATTAAAGAGAAGAGGATTAAATTGAGCTTTTCCTTAATATGGTAAACAGCATCTATCTAAAACCAAGATCAAGTATTATCTATAATGGAGCAACACTAGAGGCATTCCAATAAAATCAGAGTAAAATAGGTCACTACTGTGACTTGCAAATGTTCTAGAAATGCTAGCTATCACAATAAGATAAGAAAAAGAAATTCAAAGAATAAGCAGAGTGTCACTTTTTGCAGATGACATGATGGTTTACTGAGGGAATCTTAGGGAATTAACTAAAAAATTAAAGGAAAGACTTTTTAAAAGGGCGAGATTTGAGCCAGATCTCAAAAGATAGGTAGGATTTTTATCAGAAGAATCACCTGATCATTTATTAAGTGCCTACTATGTGCCAGGCATTATGTTAGGTGATGTAGATGCAAATACAGAGAATGAAACAATGTATACCCTTGAGTAGATTACTTTCTAATGAAGAAGAAGAGGAACAGCTTTTCAAAGTGAAGGGAAAGGTTCAGGTAAAGGTGTGGAACTGGTAGTTAGCATGTGACAACAGATGACTAGGTTGGGGAGAGGGAAAGTGGCAGATGAAGCTGGGATGCAAGGAAGCTGGGTTATGGGTTTTTAACTAGAGTCATATGTAAAACAGGCAGTAGAATGTGGTAGTCAAAGAACTAACCTTGTAGTCCTGAAGATCCAGGTTTATGGCTGTATACCATGGGCAAGTGTTGGTGCCCTCTAGCATATTTCCCAATACTACAAATTACACAAGATGTGGAAGAAATGTCCTCATTGTTGGGAGAAACAGGAATTCTTGACAGCAATGCTATCATAGGTCCAGACTCCTCATCCCCCCAAATCTAAAAACTTTGAGAAGGGCACAGACTCTGAGGTCAGAAGTTTTGTGTTTGAATCCAATCTCTATCACTTTCTATGTATGAGACCACATGAGAGATGTACAATGAATTCCTGTGGGCTTCAGTATATATATATCTATATTTAGATATAGCTATATATAGATATAGATATCCAACACAAAGAAGTTGGACCAGTTAGCTTTTAAGTTCTAGATCTATAATATTGCGCTCCTAGCAGAAAATACTACCTTAGGAGGGCGAAGCCAAGATGACAGAGTAGGATGGACCTGTAGAAGGTCTCCCCACATAGCACATAAAATACCTGTAAAAAAAATGGCTCAACAAAGTCTATAGCAGTGGAAGCTACAAAATGGAGGACTGAAACAGATTTCCAGCCCAAGACAGCCTGGAAGGCTGACAGGAAAGGTCTATTGTGCCAGGCTGAGAGCAGAGCACAGCCCAGCCTGGGTCACATGGCATGGGCAGGACTGGAGCAGGCTTCAGAGCGCTGAGTCATGTGCATCTGCTGCGGTTCCCAGATTTCTCAATTCAAAAATGCCAAAGACAGCTTCAGAGGTCAGTAAGAAAGCTCTTTCACCTGGGTGAGAGGGGAGCAAGGTCTGACCCCAGTCTGGCCTCAGGGAAGCAGCAGTCACTGTGGCAGCAGAGTCCACTTTTGGAGCCCTTGATCTAAAGACCCTGGGGAAATCAAGTGACTGAACTGGGTCTCAGTCCTGAGTGGAGGTCCTGGGATGAGTAGGAGCAGTGGCATGGTAGAGTTGGTGGTGGCAGTGGAGAGGGAATCCTACTCACAGATCTTGGGCAGAAAAGAGTGCTTGTGGTTGCTGACAGACAAGAGCACAGGCCAGGAGAGGAGTAAACTCCTCTCCTTTGATTGTACCACCTTGGAAGAACTGAGAACTTACAGGTCCCTAGAGATATCTCAGAGAATAGCTGCACAAAACCTCTGAAGCCTAAGGTAGTATACCTTCCACTTTTGGAAAAAGGACTCAAAAGTCAAGTCACTGGCAGGGAAAATGCCCAAAAAGGGGGGAAAAATAAGACTATAGAAAGTTACATTCTTGGTGAAAAGATATTTTCTTCCATCATTTCAGATGAGGAAGAACAAAGCATACCATCAGAGAAGATATAAAAGTCAAGGCTTTGATATCCAAAACCTCCCAAAAAAAAATATGCAATGGTCTCAGGCCGTGGAAGAGCTCAAAAAGGATTTTGAAAATCAAGTAAGAAAGATGGAGGAAAAATTGGGAAGAGAAACAAGAGTGATGCAAGAAAATCATAAAAAGTGAGTCAACAGCTTGCTAAAGGAGACCCAAAAAATGCTGAGGAAGATAACACCTTTAAAAATAGATTAACCTAAATGGCAAAAGAGGTCCAAAAAGCCAATGAGGAGAAAAATGCTTCAAAAAGCAAAATTAATCAAATGGAAAAGGAGGTTCAAAATCTCACTGAAGAAAATAGTTCTTTAAAAATTAGAATGGAGCAGATGGAAGCTAATGACTTTATGAGAAATCAAGAAATTATAAAACAAAACCAAAAGAATTAAAAAATAGAAGACAATGTGAAATATCTCACTGGAAAAACAACTGACCTGAAAAATAGATCCAGAAGAGTTAATTTTAAAATTATTAGTCTACCTGAAGACCATAATCAAAAAAGAGCCTAGACATCATTTTCCAGGAAATTATCAAGGAAAATTTCCCTGATATTTTAGACCCAGAGGGTAAAATAGAAATGGAAAGAATTCACTGATCACCTCCTGAAAGAGATCCCAAAAGGAAAACTCCTAGGAATATTGTAGCCAAATTCCAGAGCTTCCAGGTCAAGGAGAAAACATTACAAGCAACCAGAAAGGAACAATCCAAATATTGTGGAAATACAATCAGGATAACACAAGGTCTAGCAGCTTCTACATTAAGGGATCGAAGGGCATGGAATAGGATATTCCAGAAGTCAAAGGAACTAGGACTCAAACCAAGAATCACCTACCCAGCTAAACTGAGTATAATACTTCAGGGGAAAATATGGTCTTTCAATGAAACAGAGGACTTTCAAGCATTCTTGATGAAAAGACCAGAGCTGAAAAGAAAATTTGACTTTCAAACACAAGAATGAGAAGAAGCATGAAAAAGTAAACAGCAAAGAGAAGTCATAAGGGATTTACCAAAAGTGAACTGTTTACATTCCTACATGGAAAGACAATATTTGTAACTCTTAAAACTTTTCAGTATCTGGGTAGTTGGTGGGACCACACACACACATACACACACACACACATACACATGTGCACGCACACACACATACACACATGCATGCACATACAGAGAAAGAGAGCACAGAGTGAATTGAATAGGATGGGACCATATCTTAAAAGAAATTAAGGTAAATGGTGAGAAAGAAATGTAGTGGGAGGAAAGAGGGTGAAATGGAATGAGGTAAATTATATCTCATTCAAGAGGCAAGCAGGAGACTTCTTAGTGGAGGGAAAAAGAGGAGAGCTGAGAAAAAAACAAGAAGTTTACCCTCATCACATTCGACTAAAGGAAGGAATAAAATGCACACTCATTTTGGTATGAAAACCTATCTTACAATACAGGAAAGTGGGGGAGAAGGAGATAAGCAAGGGGAGCGATGATGGAAGGGAGGGCAATGGGAGGAGGGAGCAATTTGAAGTCAACACTCAGGGAGGAACAGGATCAAAAGACAGAATAGAAACAATGGGGGGCAGGATAGGATGGAGGGAAATACAGTTAGTCTTACACAACATGACTATTATCGAAGTCATTGGCAAAACTACACAGATAGGGCCTATATTGAATTGCCTGCCTTCCCAAAGGGAATGGGTGGGGAGGGAGGGATGGGGAGAATTTGGAACTAAAAGTTTTAGGAACAACTGTTTAGTTTTATGTTGCTACTAGAAAAGAAGACATACAGTTAATGAGGAATAGAAAGTCATCTGGCCCTACAGGAGAAAAGAGAAAATGGAGACAAGAGAAGGGAGGGATGACAGAAGAGAGGGCAGACTGGAGATAGGGAAAATTAGACTGCTTGGGGTATTGGGGTGGGGGGAGGGGATAAAAGGGGAGAAAATTTGGAACCCAAAATTTTGTGAAAATGAATGTAAAAAGTTAAATAAATAAATTTTTATTACAAAAAAAAAAAACTCATTAAAGTTGAAGTGTCTACATTTCTACATGGAAAGATGTTATTTGTAACTCATGAGACCTTTTTCAGTTTTAGGGTCATTAGAGGGAATACATATATGGTGTGTGTGTGTGTGTGTGTGTGTGTGTGTATGTGTATGTATTATATATATGAGTGTGTGTGGGTATGTATGTGTGTGTACATTATTTATGTGCAGATATATATAGGTACATGGGTGTATGTGTGTGTATGTATGTATATATATATATATATATAAAATATGAACATACATAGAGGGCATAGACTGAGCTGAATATGAAGGGAGAATACCTAAAAAAAATAAAATTTACTGTTGAATGGAATGTACTAGGAGTAAGAGAAAAGGAGAGATAGAATGTAGCAATCATCTCACATACAAGAGGGAAGAAAGAGCTTTTACAGGAAAGAGTTTCTACAATGGAGGGGAAGAGAGGGGAGATGAAAGGAAATAATTGAGCCTCACTCTCATGAGATTTGGCTCAAGGAGGGAAAAACACACACTCAATTGGATATGGAAATCTATTTTACCCTGCAGGAAGGCAGGGCAGAGAGGGGATAGGAGAGAGAAGATAATAGGACAGCAAATTGGGGAATGGGATAAGCAGAAGCAGACACTACTGTGGGAGGACAGGTCAAGGGAGAAAATGGAATAAATGAAGGGCAGGATAGGACAGAGGGAAATGTGGCTAGTCTTTTACAACGTAATTATCATGGAAGTGATTTGCATTGTTACGCATGTATGACCTATATTGAATTGCTTGTTTTCTCAGTGAGGGTGGGTGGGGAGGGAAGGAGAGAATATGGAACACGAAGTTTTAATAATGAATGTTAAAATTTGTTTTAGCATGTAACTGGAAATTAAGATATACAGGCAATGGAATATAGAAATCTATTTTGCCCTACCGGAAAATAGAGGGGAAGGGGGATGGAAGAAGAGAGGGTAATAGAAGGGAAAACAGACTGGAGAAATGGGTGGATGGGGTACATGCTGTCCTGGGGTGGGGGCTGGGGAGAGATGGGAAGAAAATTTTGAATTCAAATTCTTGTGGAAGTGAATGTTGAGAACTGAAAATAAACAAATTTTATAAAATTAAAAAAAAAAGAAAATGCTACCTTTTATTTAAAAGGGAATCACAGAATCAATCTTCTGCCTGCTAAAACTTATGACATTTCCTGCTTCTGTGGCCAAGGGCAATTCACGTTGTCACCTTGGGACTAAAATTTCTCCTCTGCAAAATGAGGGATTTATATTTGATGACCTCTCAAGTCCCATCCAGTCCAGACCCATGAAATTAGAGTCACCAGGATACAACAGTTTATAACTCACTAGAGGCTGAAATATGCCCTGAGAAGGCAAAGCAGTGAAATCTCACTCTACAGAGACCTGTCTCAGGGGTGTTTTATCCAGAGACTGTTGGGGCCTTAGAGGACAGAATTCATTCTTGGACTTTCTATGACCCACATCCCAAAAGACTGCTCTCAATCACTGTAGAAGTGATACCACAAAGAGTAGTCGAATTTGCTCCTGCATGACTGAGATAACTTCTCACAAGCCTCCTCCCCTTGGCAGGGGAAGTTCCACAGTCAGTCAGGGTGTTCAAATCAATTCAATCCAACAAACACTTGTGAAGTGACTAGCAGCATGGTCAAAGGCACAGAGGGACAAGAACGAAACAGTCCCTGCCCTTGAGGAGCTGACATTCTACCTGGGAGGTGATGGAGGGGACAGCCCAAATGTACACAAATAAGAAAATGGGAACTGAAGAGAAGAGACTTCAGAGGTAAACTTACAAACGAGATCACGAAGGTTAATTTCTTCTCTAATAATATTAATTCATACTTGTATGGCACAGGTTGGTCTCAGGGGTCCTTAGAGAATGCACAAATATTCCCCCTTGGTTCCAATCCAAGCAACCACTTGGGCTTTCACAAAGAGAAGCTTTGGGGGAACAGTTTCTAACCATCCAAGACTGAAAGTCTTATAATGTGATGATGTCTTTTAATTGGTTGTAAAACCAGAAGTCAGGCCTCTTCAATTGGTGAGCCAGAACTCAGTGTAAAAAAGAACTCAGTAAAAAAGAAGGGGGGTTCCTCATCTCTATCTATCTCTCCCCTACTAGATCATAGGATCCTCTATGTGGGTGTGTGTGTGTGGGTGGGTGTGTGTGTGGGTGTGGGTGGGTGGGTGTGTGTGTGTGTATGATGGAGTTGTAGGTATGGGGAGAGGTAGGGAAGAGAAGACAGAGTGCCCACTGGGACTCCAACCTGTGCATGCCAGGGCTAATAGAGATAGGGAGACCAGAGCAGATATTATAACTTGCACAGTGTTTCACAGTTTACAAAGTCCTTTCCTCAGAAGAAAACTGTGAGACTGGTGGTGAAAACGGTTATACAGGCATTAATTATACAAGTATCAATGGTTCTCATTTTCAGATGAAGAAACCAAGGCTATGAGACGTGAAGGAATTGTCCACAGTTATGTAATTAAGTAGCAATAGAGTTAGGATTTGAACTCATGTCTTCTGACATCAACATCAAACCGCAAAATTTCCTGGATTGAAAGATCTCTCTGACAACCATAGAAATGCTTGCCATTATAAAAAAGGGCTCCTCAGAGTGTGACTCAGTATCCAAGGAACCAGGGACTACTAGAATGGTTGTCAGATGAGGCAGTAAATCTATATGTCCCTCAGAAAGCTGCCTAACAGAGCACGAGTGAATTGAGATTTGAGATTAAATTCTCTAACGAGCATTTAATAAAAACTCATCATGTGCTAGGCACCATATCTGACTCCGGGGAAATGAAAACAAAGGTGCAAATTATATTCTAATGGGGAAGAGACATCTCTCTACGCTACCTGATGTCAACATGTTGTTGATGAGCTCCAAGAAACCTTCCTCTGCCACGTGGGCATCTGTAAATAAGAATATCATCAACTTGTTCTCAATTCCAAGTTTTACGTAGAGGCTCTTGAGATCTTCTCGGAAATTACTTTCAGAATAGCCTCGACTCAAAACAATTTCAAACACCTGATAACATAAAAATACGATGTATTACACACTAGAAAACTGAGGTTAATGTAACTTAATTGTCTGTGAAATATATCCTAACATGAATGTGTGAATAAATGTAAAATGCATGGCTTATGTTCAATATTTCCTTTGGTTCTTTGGGGAAAAGCAAATCGTAACTCATTTGATTCAATGAAATTCAACAAGCAGACATTGAAGGTACAAAAATACCCATGAAAACAGTCCCTGCCCTCCAGGGTCCTATTTGGACATCTCATCTGCTGAGAAAAGATGAAAAAATAAGGGAGCAGTTTGTCAATGACCAAGAACCAAAGTAAGGGGCCTATAATTCTCCATTCCAAATAAAAGACAAGATCTTAAGATATTCACATAGACGTTGTTAAAGCATCAGTTGGCCAATTTTCAAAAGAAGCACAAGCTCAGTTTCACAATCCATGGAAGCCTCAGTCTACAATGACCCTAACGCTGGAATCCATTGAAGTGAACCCATGGGTGCCACACACACCTCACAGCCTGCGGTGAATGCGGCCAGCCTCGCCAGGGACTGCTTTCCAGAGCCCCCCACCCCAACTAGCAGCGCGTGGCCCCCGTCCAATCGGATAATTCGATGGACTCGAATCAGGTGCTCCAAAGCATCATCAAAGAGAACCAAGTTCATCTTGGTGTTGCTTTCATTATATTCTTCAAGAATCTCCTGGAAAAAAAAGGAGACCAGTATTAATAGTATAGACGCTTTTACTTAATGGAGGTAATAAAGACAAAAGAATTTAACCATTTATATACAAATGTAAAAAATCACTTTATTATCCTGAATTTTAAACCTCATAGTTGTGGGACAAAAAAATTTTCCATGCCTGCAATGTCATCATTTTAGGGAATTTCCCCAGTGAGAAAACTCCTGCTACCATTGCAAATCAACACCTGTTCTGCAAATTATAGTCACCACCATGGAACCCTTTGGCAGCATGGAAAAGTCTAAAGGACCCCATCTCAAAATAATGTTTTAAAATACGTAAAATAAAATGCATAGGATTATGAAATAAGTCAATTATATTGAGATATATGTATCAGAATGTAAAAAGCAAAGACAAAAAAGTTTATGACCCCACATGTCTTAGAGAGTTGCCTAGCATAAGTGATTTGCACAGGGTCACACATCAGAGTTAAACACTTGAACCCAGGTCTTCTGACTTCAAGGCCAGTCTTTTATCTACTACACTACATTTGGTTTAGTGGAATTGAATTACCGGTGCAGAAATAAGCCACATTTCACTTCAGAACAGGACCTTTGGAAGCACTGCCTTATTTGATGTACAGAGGGCTCCCACTGGAAGTTTTCTGTGGTAACTCTCTTTCTCATGCACCTATAAGTACAAAATCCCCCTCTACAACCCCTATCCTGATGATAAGGTGAGTGGAAGGGCCAGGACCCAAACTCATGCACCATCGTCCACCATCTTCAGACTGACTGTCAGGTTGGTGCCATAGAGGAACAATCATACCTGGAAAAGAGCTTTTGCAGCTTCATAGTCCTGGATATCTTCATAAATCCGAGGCTCTCCTTCATGTAAGGCCATCCTAAAATCTCCAAAGAGTATAGGATCTCTCATGACAAATTCCAAGTCTTCCACGAAATGCTCCTGAACCAAGTCCTGGATATGATCTTGTACCTTAAAAAAGAAGACAAAGTAAGAAACAAAGCAGGGGTGACCCGCACCAGGCCAAAAAGGAATGTTTACTAGTAGATTAACTAAGATTATTCAAGTGATATTTCCACGTAATTAATACTAACAGAAACAACTAGAATTCCTATAGTGCTTGTTTTCAGGTTTGCAAAGCAATTTACACATGTTCATTCATTTGGTCCTCACAACAACTCTAGAAGGTAAGTGCTACTATTATCTCCATTTTACAGATGAGGAAAATGAGACAGGGAGAAATTAAGTGACTTGCCAAGGGTTATACAGCTATTAAGTGTCTTCAAACAAAATGGAAGATCAGATCTTGACTCCAGCTTCAGTGCTCTCCACCCCATTGCCATCTGGTTAGCATTTCAAGCAGGATTTGGATGAATATTTTGTCTGTGGCTTCCATTTTTTTCCAATAAAAAAGGTAATCGCCTTCCTGTATGTGCTTGTTTATCTTTATCACATAATTCCGAGTTGGTTGGTTGTTTGGTCGGTTGGTTGGTTTTTCAGCCATCCACATAATATTCAGAACAAAATCTCTCATAAGCGTGGGCTTCTTTGGCCTTTTGCACTAATGCATCAATACCGTGAGTGAACCATCACAGTTACAGTCTTGTATTCACAATTGCATTTAGAGATACTTACCAAAGTCTTGTCGTATTCGTTAATTAATCTGTCATGGAAAACTCTCAAACACTCATTTCTCCAGACTCTCACCATCTGCGGTACTGTCTGAAACCTGAATGATTAAAGGAACAGAAACAGCTTGGATGCAGACTAGAGGAGTGCAGCTCAAAAACAGTCAATTTACTAAAATGAGAACTTGGGAAATTTCAAAAAAACACTATTGGGAAGGAAACTAATGAACTTCCTGTCTTTCATCTAGTTTAAGGTTTTCCGCATCATGGATCTTTTTGGCAGGCCAGTAAAGCCTACAGACATCTTGGAAATATGGTTTTAAATGCCTAAAATAAAATATGTACGACTCCAAAGGTAACCAATTATGGTGGAGTATAGTTATCACAAAACCCCAGATTAAGAACCTCTGTTCTAAGATTTCACATAAAGGGAACAATACTCAGGAACACAATATTTTTCTGGGACAAAGAGGGATAAAATTCCTTCATTTCCCTTTATGACCAAACAAACGAAATGTAACTCAACATATTTAGAGAATCTAGAATATTAACAATGAAACCCAAGCCTCAAGACCTATTGGTATGGGGCGTTCTCCTCACTGGTGAATCCTAATTACTCAATGTCCCCACATCTGCATGATACACAGATCAGGGTGGGCAAGGGTAAGAGAGAAACATTCTTCTGGCTTTCAGCTATGAGAAAGAAAACCTGTGATGCCACCCTTTCTTCAGGTTGTAAAGGGAGAGAAAGACTCTGGGAAGGAGTTGACAGAAATCTCCATCATGTCACTAACCACAGCTTGCTACATTACAGACTTTGGAGAATTTTCCTTTGGGCAAGATCTATCTTTCTCTCTTCTTTCTCTACCTCTCTCCATCTTTTTCTCTCTTTCTGCCCTCTCTCTTCTCTCTCTCTGTACTCTCTCCCTCTTTCTCTCCCTCCATCCCTTTCTCTCCCTCCATCCCCCTTTCTCTCTCTCCCTCCTTCCCTCCTTCTCTCTCTCTCTCTCTCTGTCTCTGTCTCTCTCTCTGTCTCTCTCTCTCTCTCTCTCTCTCTCTCTGTCTCTGTCTCTCTCTCTGTCTCTCTCTCTCTCTCTCTCTCTCTCTCTCTCTCTCTCTCTCTCTCTCTCTCTCTCTCTCTGTCTCTCTCTCTCTCTCTCTCTCTCTCTCTCTCTCTCTCTCTCCCCACTCTGTGTCAGGGTTAAGCCCTCTTCCTTGAGAACTCTTGACTTCATCCCCTGCCATGCCTTTATTCTTGGAGGTTGCCCTAGTTTCCCTCTGTCTAGTTCTTTTTCTAATCTCTTTTGTTTTATTGGCTCCCTCCCCATGCCACCAAGGTATCCTCCCACATCTCTTCTCCCATTTGTTGCCAAACTCCTACAAAGAGCTGTTTACTTTCACTGACTCCACTTTCTCACCATTTCATCTCTTTCCAGTCCCTTTAGGTCCCAGGCTTCTGACCCTCACCTCAACTGAAACTGCTCTCCCCCATGCTGCCAACAATCTACCCCCTGCCAGAAGAGGTGAAAGGGTTTGAGAAATGACTTTAGGGACTTCTAACCAGCCCCCCCAAGTCCTACCACCACCACCACCACCCCCCCACACACACATGCACACACCTAGATACCAGGAACTGTTTCCAAAAAATAATAATAAAACTGAAAGAGGACCTTTGATGACAGAACAACAAAGTAGGAAAAGGGATGTGAAGTAACAGAGGGAAAGCATGTACTGGGTCAAAAGGTGAGAAAGAAAAAGAATTTCAAATAGAGTAGGCAGGGAAGAAGAGAGAAAGGGAATGAATATTTATAGAGCACCTACTGTGTGCAGGGCACTGTGCTAAGTGCTTTATAATCAGTATCTCATGTGATCCTCTCTACCCTGTGAGGTTGGTGCTATTATTATCTCCATTATACAGAGGAAGAGATTGAGGCAAGCAGAGGTGACGGGTCTGAGGCTGAATTTGAACTCAGGCATTCCTGACTCCAAGCCCAGTGCTCTCTGAGCCATGGCACCCCTAGCTGCCACCAGAAGACCCACTCTGCTCTTACACGTAGAGAACAAATGGGAGGCTCTTCTTGAAGAGGAGGGGGAGCAGCTGTTCATCTTCCCAGGGATCAGGGTGCTATGAGTGAGAGGGGAAGGACCGGGGAGCAGAGACTGGGAATTTCCCACTCAGGGTGAGTGGAGGGCTTGGTGTACACCCTAACAGAGGCCCCCCCCCACTTCCTCATGAATTGTGAGGGCACCAATTACACTGTCAGAAGGAGCCTTGGAAGCATGGCCAAGGACAATGAACTCTCCAACTAGAAGCTGAAAGCTGGAAGGTCCGGAAGGCATTGTCCTCACTGAGGCCACAGCTAGCTGATAACATGCTGGCTAGGAAGGGCATCCGGTTTATGGGACTGTGGCTTACAATGTAGACTGCATAGACTCCGATCCAGTCCCACTCAATCTACATTTATTATGTACCTGCTATGTGCCACATACTGAACTACACACTGGAGATAGAATGAATGAAAAGGAAAGCCAGTCCCTGCTCTATAGGAGCTCACATTCTAAAGGAGGAGACAACGTGCAAAAGGAGGAAAGAAAAGGGAGGGGGACACAGGGAGTGCCCAATGGCATGGGGGCCTCTTGTTCCCTGGAGATGAAACAAGGCAGGGCAGCAGGTGCAAACTGGAGGGAACTGGGAGTGCGCTTTCTGCCCTCTCTGAAGGAGTTTTGGTGCCACCCTCAAGCCTCCACTCAGAGGGGAGAGGAGGCTGGGAAGGTGGTTGATTGAAGGTGGTGAAAGACAAATAACAAGAAGTGATGAGCTTAACCTGGGAGGGCGTAATGGCTTGTGGGGCTGAAGCTGGGCATGGTAGCAGATGCAAAGTGTATTCCAGAACACACCGAACGAAGGTTAATAAGAATTTATTTGCCTGGGGTCTTGCAAATCTAATAACCATAAGGGCTTTAAACTGAAAAGGATAGGAAAGGGAGAAAATTGCCAACATACAACCACCAAGCTAGATACCATAGAAAATAATGACACTTTAGAAAGATTAGTAGTTCAGACACAAAGTTCAAAGGAGACAAAATCTAAGAAAAAGCTAGCAGCAAAATCTATGACCTCAAATGTCTATACTCAAATGGCCAGTGTTTAGACAACCAGCAAGGAAAGCCAGAGCTCCTAAGTACAGGGAGGTAAATTTCCTCCAAGGTCCCCTCATAAGTACCGCTGCAGGGAAGGCAACAGCCTTGAATGGATAGTCCTTATTCAAAAGAAACAGATTAAGTAAATAAAAGGGGGGAAGGGAGGGCTATTAGGAAGTAATATCATGTGAGAATATCCAGGAGCCGCAGGTAAGAAGTATTTGGATGGAGCACAATGGAGATCAAAGCAGTAGTGATATTGTCACTGTGACACACCAGAGAGCACCTGGACAGAAGGGGTTAATAGATGACTTCAGGAACTACGTTACAAGCCCACATCACAAAGGTAGGATGATGGAGACTTTCTTTATCCAAACACCTGTTAGAGTGCTCTCTCTGGAGGGTATGTTCTCTGGCTCCCTCTCCCTATTCCCTGTCTGACTGTCGCTCTCTTTTCCTTCTCTCCCTTCTCCTCTCTCTCCTTTCCCTTCTCTTCTCTTCTCTCACTCTCTGTCTCTCTCTCTCTCTGTTTCTCCCTCTGTCTCTCTCTCCCTCTCCCTCTCTCTTTCTCTTCCTCTCTCTGAATCTCTCTTGCTCTCTTTCTCTCTTTTTCTCCCCCCCACCACACTTCTCTTTTTCTGCTCAATTCTTAGATTGCCTGTTTCTCCAACTGAAAGGGGAAAACAAAAAAGCTAATAGGGAGTCCCTTGGTTAACTAGCATTTATTAGGCACCTATTTATTATGTGCCATCAGACATCATGTTATGAGCTGAGGATACAAAGAAAGATTTTTTTTTTAAACTCCAAATCCTAGACCTGCTCTCAAGGAGCTCATTGTCACATAAGGGTGAGAATATGCTAAAAATTATGCACAAACAAGATACAGACTGGATAAGTTGGAGGTCATCAATGGAGGGTCTGCATGAAGATAAAAGAGAACTGCGAAAGACTTCTTGAAGAAGGTGGGACTTCAGCCGGGGCTTGAGGGGAAGCAAAGGAGGAGGAGGACAAGGATGACTATGATGATGATGACAAGGACGAGGAAGGATAGAATTTCAGGCACAGGAAACAGCCAGTAAAAATGATCAGAGTCAGAAGATGGAACATAGAGGAAAAACAAGGAGGACAGTGTCGCTGTATGGAAGAGTATGTGGAGAGGAGTGGGGTGTGTGAAGACTGGAAAGGTAGGAAGGGTCAGGTTTGGCTTTAAACCCCAACAGAAGATTGAATACATTTGATCCTGGAGGTAATAGGAAGCCATTGGAGTGGGTTGAAAGTGGGAAGGAAAGGGGTATGGTGACTCCCTCCCTCAAAGAAGAGCTGGAGAAACTACACAAGAGCGCCAGGTGCAAGTGAGATGACGTGAGCTTACCGCTCTGGGTTGGTGAGGACAAGGCCGTTGAATACTCTCGAGAGATCGCGAAGGTTAAAGATGTAATGAAACTTGGAGGGTGTGGGTGGAAGGTCCTGGACAATCATTTGGTAAAGCTGCAGTGTGCATGAGGTCATCAAGTCACTCACATCAGCAATCGCCTCCGCAAACACCTACAAAGTGAAACCACCACCAGTAATTGGACAGCCTATCTGAGGAAGAGGAAACAGTGAAAAAGGAAAGGGTGCTGGGCAGTTCATCAGAGAGCCCTGTGAAGGTTATAATTTTACTCATCACAGGTATGTCAAAAAACACTTTGGTTTTAGTTTCTAATTTATGTTCGAGTTACCTTGGTATGGCCTTTCAAGATGGAGGCATAAATTAAACGCAAAGACTCTTCCGAAGGAAATGGAACGTTGAAAACGTTGAAGAGAGAAATAAATCTTGGATCGACTTCATTCCTACCCCCTCCAGCCTTTCCCATTGCAGCTACAAATCCAAGATCTCGAAGGACTTTACAATTCATCTCCTTCCCACGGTCATACAGGAAACCCTTCTCCAAAAGCAGCTTCAGCAAAGCAATTGGCTGCTGTGTGCCATACTCATCAACCTTGTTTTTTACAAAAAAGAATCAATAAGGTGGTTAATCAATCAACAGGCATTTATTAAGTGCTTACTCTTTGCCAGACACTGCACTGGTCCCCTTGGGGATGGAAACTGAAAAACGACACAGTCCCTTTCACGGAAGATACACTGTCATAGATCTTAGCCATGTACTTACTCTACCAGGGAAATAGAATTTTTGTGATTGCTAGACAGGGCAGGGATGTACTGGTAAATGTTTAACATTCAGGTCTCTCAGAAAAAAATAATGTATATGCAATGCATTTTTAAGTTCAATTTATATTAGTAATATTTTCTCAATAGTTTTCTTATGTCTATGAAATCAACAAATCAAGTCCTGTTTTGAAACATTTGTCAATTTCCAAGATGTAAATGATCACACTGAAAATATAATAATCAGCATTCCTGAGCTGGTTTGAGCTGGCTCCAGCACACTCCTACACAAGCTTTGCCAAAGAGCCCTGTATATTCAGGAATATCCTTACCATGTATAGTAAAGATCTCCCTCCTTAGATGGGTCAATTAGGACCTTGCAGGTCAAAGTGGATAGGAACTGTCCTTATATTCATGAAGGAAGGAAAGGCAATGGATTGCTATTTCAAGTTGCAGAAGAGTTTGAATTCACTTACTGACGTATCGTTATTTAACTTGACTGCTATTCTTCTTTAAGAAAGTAAACAACAGAGTATATAGGAAGAGAGATTAAAAAAAAACCAACCCAGTAACCCCTCTTATGCTATCAAATAGAAATACACACTTCCTGAAGGCTACTGGCATGTTTTCAGTGAAAGCCTTCCGTTACCTTGGGCATGTTCATGTCATCCATGAATACCAGGAGACGTTTCCCCATCGGTGGTCCATAAGTATCTTTGGTTCTCTTCTCAACATTTGCCTCCAAATTCCTTTGAATATCCATGGATGTGGTACGGGAGGAGAAGTTAACGATGAGCACAATCTGAATTGGAGATGGTGTCAGAAAGAGGAAGCTGACTATCTTGGCTGGTAAAATGTGGCTCCAACAGTCAACCGCAAAAGAGTTTTCATCTGTTTTATTAATTTAACAATTTTCAAACTTAGACCTTTTTCAACTCACTGAAAATGTTTATTGAATCAAATTCGTGGTGCTTTAAGGTATGAGTCATGCCTTTTCCCTGAAAGAGGCAAGTCTTGTCTGCCAATTTTCAAGTAAACCAGTTTCTACATAGGAGCCTTGGAAGCAGACTCAATTCAGTTCAAAAACATTTATTAAGTACCTACTATGCAAGAGGAACTGTGGTAGCCACCAAGGAGACAAAGATAAAACAAATCAGTCAGTTGTACTTTTAAAGAAAAGAGACTTGGAAGAGTCAAGATAACTTCTCAGCCCTGTGCATATTTTTACAAGATTACCAGTATCCATGAGCACTGAACATGGCAGACTCTGCCGCTCCTGCACGTGGCCATAACCTCCTCTCATTCTACCTTGCCCTATGCTTCCACACTGGCTACACCTAATTTTTATCCTCTTCATGACCTCCAGTCCTCCCACCTTTAAGAACTGTCTCAGGTCCAGCCCAGAATTATTCCCATTCTCCACCTTTTCTACTCCTATTCACAAGAAGTTGAACAGAACTGAAAGAAGTCTCACAGCCATGCTTCCTGGGTACGCTACAAATTTGTTGCTATTTGGCAAAAGTGAGTATGGCTGAACCTGGGCAGCAACTCCTACATTCCAAACCAGGGAGAAGGGAGTATTTTTTTTTTCCCTTTAGGTTTTACCTCCTACCTCAGACCTGTTCCTAGATAGGTAAAAAGATAAAAAAAAAAAAAAGGCTGCATCAATAAAGAGGCGAAGTCCTCTGCTAAGAGGCAGAGGAGCGAATGTATGGGTGGCTTAAGAAGAAAAGAGAAGGCTTGGGATGATTCCTGTGGTGAGTGTGACAAAGTCAGTCAGGGAGGAGTAAGGGGAAAGGCAAACAGCAGTGACATTTAGATAATATCACTTTGTATTTGGTTCAGTCAGCACAGTTCTGTGACTTCCTCCCAGGGAATTCAATACTGTGCAAAAAAGCAATACTGTGCAAAAAAGAAGACACATATAGAAGTGTAGAGAGGCAAAGATTTACAAAGGGGATGTCTGATTACTGTATAAGGAAAGAAAAGGCAGCATGTATAAAAGAATTAGAAATAATAGATTAATGAGCTAATAGGTAATCAAATGAGTTACATTCGTTGCAAATCCTTTTTTCTTACAAATATTAAAGGGCTAGAGAAATATTGGTTGTTATTAATTAAACACAAGGACTTACATTGAGGTCTTGGTTCAGATTCTTTAGGAAGTTCTGAGTAGTGGCTGTCTTCGAGGTACCAGATTCACCCACAAAAATAACAGGGTGCTTAATTTTAACCATTTGTTCCAGCAACCAGGTTGTACGGGTGGTATCCACTGTGTGAACTAGGAAACATTTAAGAATTCATTTAAAATGTAATGGATCAAGCATCTGCAACCTAGAGGTGACTGGGGAACAAAAGACCTTGACAACCTCCTCTAATTCAGATATATAACTTGGGCTCTGGGCTCCACTAAGTTCTAGAACTGACCATTTTCAATTGCATTAAGTCATTCAGATTTTAGTCCTGGTTGATCACTGAGAATCCAGATGTACTTTCCAAATGCAGAACATACTGAAATCCAAATTTATAAAACAGAACAATATGAGGCATGATTATTGGCTCCATAATAAATAGCAATAGTGCCTTGGTCCTACAGTTCAAATTCCCAAATGGATATGGCTTCATCAATGTTAGTATTTTCTTCCAATGATACAGATCATAGCCAATCCATACCCACCCATTTTGTTGAATTCCTGTCCATGTTCTCCCATTGATTCAAACCCAACATTCTGGAGTGCTTTCTCAACTTCTCTAGACATCCAAAAGATGCCAGCATGGCATTCTGGCTGTCCATAAGACATCCCTCACCCTCACCTGTGGCCAGCACCTTTTCTCTTCCTCTCTTCCATCTCTTTGTCCCATCATTCCCTCCTGTTCTTCAGCAGCCTGCCCTCACACCCTCCACGACGTGGCTCTCCATTGCCCTCAGGGTCACAATTCATTTCAGTGCTTTGAAGACTCTGGCATTCCATACCTTGTTGCTACCTTTTTAATGTTGGCATTAAAAATAATCTCTGGTTCAGTTTTAAAATTTGACTTGCACAGTTCTCAGAAAAACAACTATTCCATAAAGAGAGTTACACAGGCACCACTAAAGAAGCCAGTTCTGGAGGTTTATGATCTCTCTTTGTGGTTTACTCCATTTGTTTCCATTAGCACTGGACAGCACAGTGGAACTTGTCAAAGATGGCAAGAACCAAGAGATATAAGAGAGGCAGACCAGGGAGGTGCCCAGTGGGAACCCCACCACCACCATCTTCTTTGTCTGTTTTGTCCCTCCTCCTATGGTGCTGAGAATGATGGTACCTGGCTGACAAACACAGGGCACAAAGCCAACACTGCATCAAAGAATTTGTCCTTTATTAAGAAGTGCTAGCCAAGGGCAGCAAGGTGGCACCAAAGATAGAGCACTGGCCTTGGAATCAGGAAAACCTGAATTCAAATGCAATCTCAGATACTTACTAGCTATGTGACCCTGGGCAAATCACTTAACCCCAATTGCCTCCAAAACAAAGTGACAACCATTTGGGAGTCAATACTTATCATACTCACCACAATTTCTGTTGGCCAAACCTCTGAAAGCAATTCACAAGGATGCTTTTTTCTCCCATATTAAACAGAATAATTAAATATTCCCATGCTAATTCTATTCTCACTTACCTAGGATATCAATAAATTTCTTTTCTGGGTTATGAATATACTCAGGGACCAGTTTATTCCATGGGAGCCATCTCTTCTGTTTGCTATCAAAATGAAAGTCATATAATGTTGGAAGCTGACCTGAAACAAACAGCGTATGTTTCAGCTATAAAGCACTGGAATTCAAGCGAGGAAATGAAGTCGAATACAGTTAAAAATTATTCATTCTCACAAACCACCTTAAGATCATCTTAAAATCATTTTCTATTTCAAAAGTGCCAGACAAGTTGCAAATCTTCATCAGTAAAAAAGAATTTCTACCACAAGTTCCCAAACAAGGAAGTCATAGGTCTCTGGGTAAAGACAGAGAAGTGCCAAGACCCCATTCTAAGTAGATACACAAGTTCAAATCTTGCAGAAAAAAAAAAAAACTATACACCTCAATGAATAGCAGCACTCAGATGACACATCTTTTTTCATGGATAGAATGAAAATTCTTGATGCAATGGTTACAATGGTTTCCTGCAGAGCTCTATTTTGAAAATGCTGTGCAAAAAAGTATATGCTAGGAAATCTTGGTGTTGTAAAAAACAAACAGATTGTCAATAAAAACTGCTTTATAAAAAAGAAGAAAAAACTATGTCTAGCTATGCAGTGGGGCAGAAGAAATTCACTGTGGAACTCAAAGACACAGCTAGGAAAGGATGAAGAAGAAATATTCCAAGTCAACAGGAATCTGAAAAGTTCAAATAGCTGCTGAAGACCAAGTCCGTTGATCAGTCAATCATGTAAAATGAAGGGATTTGATTTCACTGGGAACGTATTACATTTACACAGTCCATAGTCAAACAAGCTTTTTTTCCTTTGTTCCAGATCTTTGATTTCATCAGTGTGAGGATACTCCCTGATCCAGACTGCCAACCGTTCTGGGATTTACAGTCTTCAAGCAGAACCTCAGGCACTGAAAGATTACGTGGTAAGTGCCCTGGGTCTCCCAGCCAGTGTGTGTTAGCAGCTGGAGTCCCCCTGACTCCGAGACTGTAGACCTCTACCCACTATGCCACAAATATCAATGCCACATACAGGAGAATGGGACAAACCAGACAGCACCAACCTGGCAGTTCACCAGGTCTGGCCCAGACTTCCTCATCCTCTACTGTTGACATGGAGGAAACACGTTTAACGCATTCATCAAATTTCAGTCTGCCATCATCCAGGAGGGAGGCCCCCAAGGAGCAGTAGAGAGCCTCCAAGAAGTAGCATTCCAAGAGGTCAGATTCTTCTATTTCTGTCTCAAGCAAGGCATCCAACATCTTGGTTAACTGAGTCACCTAGTGCAAAGAATAAGTGAAAGCACATGATTCAGAATTCTAGGCCCAGGTGATTATCTCCAACCACACATCAAGAAAGCAAGCAATCATTAAGCTCAGGAAGGATCTGTAATTGGGCAATCACTGTGATAAGGAGACAGAAGAAAAGTCACCTCTGACCTAAGGGGCTCACATTCTATTGAGGGAAATGGTTCACACTTATCTTGAGTAAGTAAAAATATATACACGGTCACTTGAAGAGGAAAACACTAGTGGGTGGAGGATCACAAAAGGCCTCTTGAAAGAGATGGATGAGAAGCGAGGGATTCTAAGAGATGGAGGTGAGGAAGGAAAGCACCCTAGGTATGGGAGACAGCCAGTGCAGAGATGAAGATGGGAGATGGAGGATTATGTGTATGGAGAATAACAGTGTATCTAGACCTTAGAAAGCATGAAAAGGAATAATGTATAATAAGGATCAAAAGATAGGTTGGATCCAAATTGTGAAGGGCCTTGAATGCCAAGTAGAAGAGTTTGTCATTGAACCTACAGAAAATAGGGAGCCACTTGAGGTTTGGAGGGAAGGGAGGGACATGCTCAGACCTATGTTTTAGAAAGATCATTTTGGCCACCATGTGGAAGATGGATCAGAGAGGGAAGAGCTGAGGCAGAGAGGCCAGTTAGGCATCTTGGCATCTTGGCCGTCCAGGGACTGGTCACCAACTTTCCTGCTAGCTGCCACCTTTGACACTGTCCACAACCCTCTCCTCCTGGATAGTGTCTCCTTTCTAGGACTGCATGACATGTTCTTTCCTAGATCTCCTGCTCTCCATCCACTGATCACTCTGTGACTCTAAAGGTTCTTCTGTCCAGGTTCCATCCACTAAGCCTGAGGCTCTGTCCTGGTCCCATCAGTGATCCTGTCAGCTCCCATGGGCTCAATGACAATGATTCCCAGATTACTAGATCTCTCTAGAATGCTAGTCTCATGCCTCTTGGGCATCTCAAACTGGATTTCCCATAGGGATCTCAAACTAAACTTGGCCAAAACAGAACTCATTATCATGCCCCAAAATTGTCTTTCCTCCCCAATTTCTCTCCTACTGTTCAGGGTGCCATGATCTTCCCAGTCACATAGGCGCACAAACTCAGTGTTATCTTCAGTGTTATCCTAGCTGGGCGTGTGTTTGTCCTTCGTTGCCAAAGAAGACCATGCCAACAGAGAAATGATAATATGACTTGCACTTGACTTTGTTTTGAGTGAGGGAGGGCTGTGCAGGTCACCAGCCTCACTCCTCCAGAGCCATCTGAATCCAGTAACCAGATATTCATCAGGATGACTGGAGATGACCCAGGAGGAGGCAACTGGGGTTAAGTGACTTGCCCAAGGTCACACAGCTAGTGAGTGACAAGTGTCTGAGATGAGATTTGAACTCAGATCCTCCTGACTACTGCACTAGTGCTAGCTGCCCTAGCTGGGCAGCTATATGGTAGAGAGACCACTAGGTGGCACATTAGATGGTGCACTGGGCCTGGAGTCAGTAAGACCTGAGTTCAAATCCTATCTAGGACACATAATAGTTGTGTGATCCTGGATAAACACTTAGCCTGTATTTGTTTCACTTTCCTCTTCCGTAAAATGGGGATAGTCATAGCACCTCCCTCCCAGGGTTGTTGTGAGGATAAAATTATACTTGTAAAGTGCTTTGTTTGCCTTAAAATACAATAGAAATGTTATTATCATTATAATTATTCTCCTTGACTTCTATTCGCTCGTACCTGGCCCACATATCCAATCTCTTGTCAAATACCATCATTTTTACTTTATGCCATCCTATATATGTCCCCTTCCCTTTGCTCTGCAGCCATGAGTCCCTTGTACATTCTCTTATCACCTCTTGCCTAAACTACTACAATAGCCTCAGGTGACTTCCCACAACAGTTCATCCTCCATTCAGCTAAAAAAGTGATTTTCCTAAAGTGAAAGTGTGATCCTGTCACCTTCCCTACTCAGTAAACTCTAATGGCTCCCTATTAACTCCAGGACCAAACTCCAGGTCCAGTCTGGACCTTTCCTACCCTTCCTGTCTGCTTGTACTCCACTTCCCTTGATGTACTCTGTAGTCCAGTCACACTGGTCTACTCGCTAGTCTTCATTCAGGACACCCCATAACGTCTATCCCCATGGATTAACACTGACTGCTCCTTATGCCCAGAATGCTCTCCCTCTTCACCTCCGCATTCCTTCAAGTCTCCCCTCAAACTCCACCTTCTGCAGGACACTTTTGCTTGTCCTCCCCAACCCCAGTTACTAAAGCTTTCTCTCTGAGATTTGTTGTTGAGTCATTTTCAGTTAGTGCCTGACTCTCCATGAACATATTTGGGGTTTTCTTGGCAAAGATACTGAAGTGTTTGCCATTTCTTTCTCCAGATCATTTGACAGATGAGGAAGCCGAAGCAAAAAGGGTTAAGTGACTTGCCCAGGGTCACACAGCTAGTAAGCATCTGAGGCTGAATTTCCTGACTTGGCACTCTATCCACTGCACCACCTAGCTGGCCATTCACCTCCTCCCTATCTTATAAAGACTAAGGAAAAGTCTAAATCCCTTAGCAAAACTTCTCTGCACCCTCTGGTTGGTAATAAGCTAATGCATGGATCCTTTCATAGTGAGTGTCTTCTCCCTCTCCTACAGGGCTTTCACTGTACTTTAGCCCTATTCCTTATTTCTGCCAGAACCTAGGACAGCACCCTCCCTGCACACAGGCAGCTGACAGTTGGTGATGATGGGGAGGATAAGGAAGAGTGACACTTTCTTACCATATTTAGGTCCGTCTGAGGCACTATGGTCTTGAGCTTCTCTCCTTGCCTGCCATCAAGTATCCCCTCCACAATCATGTCAATGAGGTAGGGGACGTACTTCTGGAAGAGGTGCTGTAGGTCCTTCTGCTCTTGCTGGAAGAGAATACCATTCCAACATGTCACCAAGGACTGCTGCCTCAAGGGAACACCAGGTAATAAAGATGTTATTATTATTATTTTTTAATGACCAAAAGACAGGTGGAAGTCACTTCTCCCGGATCTGGTGAAATCAGAGTAGTGGGCAAATTGTAAGGCTTTGAGGAGGGGGCAGGGCCACTGAGGGTCAGTGGAAGGACCCTCTTCTCACAGGGGCACTATTACGCATCACTGAGGCATGGAGTCAAAGGCACTCCTATTTTGGGTAAGTCAGTTACGGTAGGAATCCAATCCTGATTCCAAGTGATGACTGCAAATATTTGAAAATATTTTCTTTGGTAACTATACTTTGTATGTCAAAATTCCTGTCAGCCAGGGGCTTTTAGCCTCAGATCTGTGACTTTTCTATTAATATGATAACTCCATCTCAATATAATTGGTTGCCCTTGTAAGTCTGTGTATTTTATATTATGTGTTTAAATCCGTCATTCTGGGGAGGAGTCCATAGACCTCACCAGACTGCCCAAGGGGTCCAGGACACAAAAAATGCTAAGAACTTATCTTCTATTTACAACAAAGAAGCTAGAGGATTTCATTGAAGGAAATACAAAATATGGAACAGAAATCCCTCCATTCAAGTCCTGGCTTTGACACTTAGTACTTCTGAGATCCAGGACCATTCTTATCATCAGTTTCTTCATCAAAAAACTGGGGATAAGAAGACCTTCCCTACTTACTAGATGAGTTGTGAGGATTTAATGAGACATCAGAGACGAAACTACTTTATTAAAGCATCATATAGCAAATAATGATCCTATATTATACCTAATAAGTACAGTAATATGTTTGCTTAATAGGGAATAGGGATGGATTCTGGACCCATGATTTTACTGGTGTAGTCAGTCAGTCAACAGACATTTAGTCAAGGTTTCCCACTGTAACCAGGGTCATCTTCAATCATCCTGATCTATATCTGGCCTCTGGAGCCAGATAGCTCTGGAGGAGAGAGTGAGGCTGGCGACTTTGCACAGCCCTGCCTCACTTCAATCCAAATCACTTGTATAAGTCATGGCAGTACCTTCCCGATGTCATGGTCCTCTTTGAGAATGAAGGACAAATAACAATTGTATGCCAAGCATAGGGAATTTAAAGAAAGGCAAAGGTAGTCCCTGCTTTCCATGGGCTCATATTCTGATAGGGGAGTCAACATGTAAATAAAGAGATATGGATAAGATATATACAGAGTCAATGGAAGGTCATCTGAAAGGGGGACATTAGTGGCTAGAAGAGCCAAAAAAGGCCTCCTGAAGAACATGGGATTTGAACTGAATCTTGAAGGAAGCCAGGAAAACTAAGAGGCAGAAATAAGGGGACAGAGCATTCTAGGCAAAGGGGACAGCCAGTTCAAAGGCTTGGAGTTGGGAGAGTTTCATGTATGGGTACTTCTGAGATGAGGAAACTCCCTCTTCCAATGTGAATCTTTCTCTAAAATGTATCTCAGTCAGAGAGATGCCCAGAAAACTGAGAGATTAACGAACTTATCTAAAGTCACACAACTAGGATGGGTCAGAGGTGGGACTCAAATCCAGGTCTTATTGTCTTCAAGGCCAACTTTCTGTCTACTATGGCGCCTCTGTGTATGTCTGCTTAATAATCACAGTGATAAACTATCTTCACCCAAGTCATTGGTGAAACCATCACATAATATGAAGTCCAAGACACAGCCCTGAGGCATTTCAA
Organism: Bettongia penicillata ogilbyi; assembly: GCA_023548195.1. NCBI lineage: Eukaryota > Metazoa > Chordata > Mammalia > Diprotodontia > Potoroidae > Bettongia > Bettongia penicillata. The sequence goes on along the minus strand of JAJHZJ010000550.1, from coordinate 3,752,961 downwards.
GTGATGTCCATCCTTTGCCAGCACTTTTTGGATACTAGAGTTCAACAGAGTTGTGAGTTCTGCTCAGTTGTTTCTCTCTCATTTAGAAATAACGCTTACCTTGCTATTGATCTGGTTAACCCACATCATCCAGAAAGGCTCGTATTTCAGGTTTTTAGGATCAACATAAACCATCCCACATCGGGAGACAGTGGCAGGGGAAGCATACTGTAAGTCCCCAACCTGGAAAAAGAAACAAATAAAGGAAGGAAGGGAGGGAGGGAGGGAGAGAGGAAGGAACGGAGGGAGGAAGGAAGGAAGGAAGGAAGGAAGGAAGGAAGGAAGGAAGGAAGGAAGGAAGGAAGGAAAGAAAGAAAGAAAGAAAAGAAAGCTGTTACACAGTGTTCATAGAAAAATCGAGGTGGATATTGCCTGTGGAATGTCTGGAGACCCAGAAATCTGACTACCATCATCTCATGTGCAAATGCTTTTCAGTTTCAGATGGACTCATTTACTAACTCAATGCAATTCAATAGACACTGATCCATCGTGGATGTTGGTCCAGACATCATGCTAAGACAATTTGCTACCTCCTAACTTCCAGGACTCAGGGACCTTCTTTGATGGTCACACAACTTTCATTTCATCAGGCCTCAGAGAAAGACAAACACAAAAGCAAGGAGTCATGAGCCAGTATTGAAGACCCCAGAACAATCAAGTCCAGTCCAACAAGCACCAATGGAACAAGCATTCACTATGGCCAGGGTCTCATGGTGAAGGTACAAAGATAAAATGTAAAGACATTCCAGCCTTCAACAATCTTATCTACTTTATCTACATCTTTGGAGAAGGTGAAGAAATGATTATTTCTTGCATATTAATAATCAATCACTATTGGGGAGATCCAAAATTTTTACTCTTCCTATTTTGAGATTAGGTCAAAGCTTAGTTGTCTGAAGGGCAAGGTTGATGATGAGATGAAATCTTGGGCAAGACTCACACAACCAGGAAAGTTTAGGTCCAATCAAAATTAAAGAGATTTTAATCTAGGTGTTCTAGCCAGACAGGTCTGAGGGGAGGTAGACCCCCCCTTTGTCTAGACTGCACTAGGCAGGGTTGGTCTAGGTAGAAATAAATCTCTTTGTCTAAGATTGAATGATCAAAGTCATGGTTCCCCCACCCTACCCCACATTAGAATAAGCCCCACTCTTATTATAATATTCATTTTCCCATCTTAACCAATCAGAGCTGATAGCTGCCTATCAAGAACACCCACTCTTTAGAGGGCATATAAGCATCAAGAAACTCCCATGAGGGGTCTTTGGTTTATAAGAGACAGGCAAATAACCACCCTTTTATTCATTATTCATTAGCCATAATTAATAAAAATGATTTATTACTCAGAAATTATGCCTCTCAAACTTTTTATGCATCACAAAGACCTTAGATTTATGGTCAAACGGTCAAGAGCTTTTGACTTTGATAGGAAAATATTCTTACAAGTTGAACTGCATCAATAAAATTAACATACAAGCTTTTGATGTCAGAGGCAGTGTGGCATAACTGATAGAGAACCAGCCTTGTAGTCAGAAAACTTGGGTTCCAGTGCTACCTCTATCACATACTGACTTTATGATCCTGGGCAAGTTAAACTCTCAGTGCCTTAGGCAACTCTAAGTTGCAAAGAAGGCTGACCTGCCTTTGTCAGGGAGTGAGCTTTCTCACCTGGGAGTTCCCTACACCAGGATTCTTAACCTGAAGTTGGGGTTTCTAACTCATTTTAGTAACTATATTTCAATGAAAATGATTTTTCCTCATAATCCTCTGTATTTTATTTTATGCATTTAAAAGCATTATTCCAAGATGTGTCAAGCTTCCCAAGATTTCATCTCATCTTTGAAGCCTCATGACACAAAAAGGGTTAAGAACTCCTGCCCCAAGCAATGAATCCACAGGTAGAGTCTGCCCAAAAATTATTAACAACAGGCAAGGATCAAAAAGTACCTTTGACAAGCACTCAGTATAACAAATGATAGGTGTCCCAATTAGCCACAGCATTAAAATTTAGTCCAGAGTGACTTCATTGTCACTTACCTCAAACAGCAGAGAACAATGAGCCTGAAGGCGGATGCGCTCTCCATTGGCTAAAGTCAATAGCTTGTTGTCATCCATCACAGAATTCATGTTTTCTACCCAGAGGGCATCCACATCACCGTCAAATAAAATGTATCTGTATAAAGGAGGTAAAAGAGGAATAGCTGGCCATAAGGGCGGCTCACTTCCCCAGCTAGTGAGTTAGAGTCTCCTGCCTCTCACTGGTGAGCCCCTAAAAGGAGCATACACCCTGGTCGTGGGAGTGGCTTGAGAGATGAGAGAAAGGAGCACCCAAAGCTTCCTAATGGTGAGAGCTGTCCCAAAGCGGAATGGCCCACCTCAGAAAGGATGGGAAATTGGGTGGGGATGAGTCCCCCTCAAAGCGGGAAGGGAAATTCTTCAAGTAAATGATGGATGACCATTTGTCAAACGTGTAGAAAAGGATTTGTGTTAAGTTATAGGTTGGAACAGATGTTCTCTGAGGCTTCTCCCAACTCTGAAATTCTAGGATTCTGTCCTGACTCCATGTCATAGGATCATAGCATTTAGAGGTGAAAGGGGCCTTAGAGTCCATCTTGTTCAATCCCCTCATTTCACAGAGAAAACTCAAGGCCCAGATAGAGTTGGTGCCTTACCAAAGTCACACAGAAAATAAATAGCAAAATAAGCTCCTGGATTCTAAAGTCAGCAGTCTCTCTCCCAGTACATCCAAATAACCTTGGACATTATAGCTTCACAAAACAAATTGTATATTAGCTGTTTCAACAAGTAAGGCAGAGTAACATACGGGTTATATCCACCCACAGATGCTTCCCCAATCACTCTGTTATACTAGAACTTTGTTCTATCAAATATCATTTGAAATAATAATGAAAAGGCCAGCCTTCAGAGCAAGAAACTGACTTTTGTGATGTAGTTTTGGAATTATTCTGGGGATTTGTCATAACAGATTTTGAGCTAAAATATAAAATTGGAATCTTTCCTGGCCTCATTTTGCCACAAAGTAATTCTTAATCATATTCTTGACCTATACATCCTGACGTCTGTCTGCTTAAAAATTGCAATGACAAACTGTCTTCACCCAAGTCATTACTGAAACCTGTTAACTGTTTCCTATTAACTGACTAAACTCTTCATGATTTCTGAGAACACTTACTTTCTCTCTTTCTTGTCAGTTGGCTTATTGGTTTCCCTGAAGATGTTTGACAACACACCGTCTGTCCAATCTCGGGTAGTAGGATCCAAAATGCCATATAATTCTATCACACTCATTGCCTTCGGGTTTAGTATATAGATCTTCGTCACTAAGCCAAGCCTAATTTAAAAACACCTGATATGTTAAGCCATCTAAATCAAAGAGGAAAACCAGAGAGCTGTACCTAAACTGGGTATTTAGATAGAGATCTACAGCCCAAGACTGAAAACGTGACACCAGCTAAGGAAAAACTAACTTCAGAACTTTACATGCCTGACCCTTCATAAGGCTCTCATATCATAAACAAATCAGGGAATCAGGGAAGAAATTATTCGCCAGATTTATGGATAGGGAAAGAGTTCATGACCAAAATAGAAAGGACCAAAGAAGGCAAAATGTACAATTTTGATTACATAAAATTAAAAAAGTTTTGCATAAACAAAATCAGTGCAGGTAAAATTAAAAGAGAAACAGGTACAAGTTAGGAAAATCTTTGCAACAAGTTGCTCTGATAAAGATCTCATTCTACTATATAAAGAGAACAGATTCAGACTTATACAAAAAGACATTCTCCTGGTTAATAAATGGTCAAAGTATATGAATAGTCAGTTTCACAGGGAAGAAATTTAAGCTATCAATAGCCATAAGGGGAAAAATGCTCTAAATCACTATTAATTAGAAAATCATACGTTAAAATAACTCAGAGTTTTCATCTCACACCCAGAAGATTGGCAAGTTGAGCAAAAAAAGAAAATTACAAATGTTTGGAGGGGCTATGGTAAAACAAGTGCATCAATGCATTATTGGCGCTGATTTGGGACTTTTTTTGTCGTGGCCAATGTGGGAATTTATTTTGCTTCACTACACTTGAGTTTTATTTTTCTTCCTTTTTCAGTGGGTGGGGGGAGGTGGAAAAGAAAGAATGCAGACCTAAAAATAATTGGATTTTAAAATAAAGCATTTTAAAATAAATGATTTATCTACCTTAATTGCTATGCCTGCTAAGGATTACTTGTTAGGGATGGTAACCACAAAGAATAGGACCACAAGGTATTAAAGAATTTGAAAAGACCTTAGAAATAATGGAGTCTAACCCCCTCATTTTACATAAGGAAACTGAGACCAAGAGAGGTCTGAGGTCGAATTGGAGGTCTGCCACTCTCCTTTTATGGTATTTATTTGTTCTGCTATAAATATTAGTGTGTGTATATGTGTGTGTGTACTAATATATGTGTATGTATGTATAATATATGTACACACACATACACATATATATTAATACTTGTAGCAGAACAAATATATATACATATATATGCAGAACAGATTAGCATTTCACTTATGAGTGAAATAAGATAGCAAAAAATAAAACTCCCATCCCTAGCAAAAATAATAATAATAGTAACTCAGGTTTATGATTTTCTGAAAATCTCAAAGCATTACAGTTTTTGTCCTTCCTTAATCTAAATTAATCACTGGTAGTAAAAGACCCTTGGGAAACTGTATGAGTTCTTCTGGTCATTAGCCTACCATATACAACTGATCAAACCCATCCCAATGTGCCTACCTTACTTGCTGGGAATAATCTGGCCAAAGGGCAAATCTGAATTTAATTATTACCCTTAAAATTCCCCCATGAGGTTAGCAGAGGTGTTATTATCCTAATTTTACAGACAGAAGTTGAACCTCAGTCAAATGTTCAAGATCATCACTATTTTACATCCTAAAATGTGCTGACTAAATCACTCCACAAAAGAATACAAACCAAAAATAATCTACATAAAAAAGTGATTCTTTTACAATTCCAGGAAAATAAAAACTGAGGCAAAGTATGACAATCCTGCCAACTAATACATGTGCTGCCATACTCACTTTGTCTGGGCCTGACACAAAGTATTGATGACAACTGTCTTGCCACCTCTGGTAGGTCCAACCACCATAGTGGTATGGCGGGTTAACATGGTCTCATACATTTGAACCACCTTATCCACCTGTAAGATACGTATTGTCAGCCAGTCAAAAAACATCTCTCAAGCATATAATTATAACATTAATTTTAAATAAATAAGGCTCTCCATCATAAATCAATCTCTAAAAAAAAAGGAATATTCTTATCTACTATTTTCTAAAAGAAGAGTTATGGGAAAGAGGTGAAGGACTTCAGACTTCCAAAAGAACTGTCCATCTGTTCCCCGCCTGCTTTTTACCTGAATTGGTAAGACGATATAACCATTCTCCTCTAGCACTTGTTCTACTGCATCATTGAAACTGGGGTAGCGAACTCGAGGACAATCGAGCCCAGGAAACAAGTCAGAAATCAAGCCGAGGAAAAGAGGAACGTCTTCAAACACAAACTTGGGCAGATTCATGTCCCTGAGAGCCCTCATCAGGACTACATCCTGGTCAACATGAAATCACAAGATGTCTTTTAAAAAAATGTTACTTAGAGATAAAGGGTGACATTATAAACAAATTAGGGAAGGAAGGAAGCATTCACTTTCACTTCAGTTCAGTTTATGACCAAACAAGGGATAAAGGGGAACATTGATGATAAAACCGATAATTCTAATTATGGAAAATTAAAAAGAACTTTGATAAAAAGAAAGGGCCATGTTCACCAAAGTTGGTAGGAATGCTTTATGTGATGGCAAAGAACTAGAAACAAAGCAGATGTCTATCAATTGGGGAATAGCTAAACAAATTGTGGTATATGAATAAAATGGAATATTGTTGCACTGTGTGAAATTACAAATGTGACAAATACAAAGAAGCATAGGAAGACTTCCATGAACTGATACAAAAGTGAAGTAAGTAGAACCAGGAAAACAGTGTATGTAATGAGTACAACAATGTAAATGAAAAAAACACAAAACAATTAAAAATGAATATAACAAAACGAACTTCATTACAAAATGAGGATATGAGAAGACAACTCCTCCCCAACTGATGTGAGGTCAAAGAATATGAATGAGCAATTTTCTGGGGAAGAAATTCAAGTTATCAATTTAAAAAAATCAATAAAAATTATCTAAATCATAATATTTAAAGAAACACAAATTAAAGCAATTCTGAGGTTCTGCCTCACACCCATCAGATGTAAACAAAGTTTACAAAAAAGAAAATAACATGTCAGTAAGGTTGAGTTATGAATTGGTCCAATCATTATGGAAAGTAATCTGGAACTATAACCTGAAAAACTATCAAACTGTGCATACCCTTTGACCTAGTGATACTACTACTACGTCTATACTCCAAAGAAATCAAAGAAAGAGGAAAAAGACTCACTTGTACAAAAATATTTATAGCAGCAATTTTTGTAGTTGCAAAGAACTGGAAATTAAGAGGAATGTCCATCAATTAAGGAATGACTGAAAAAATATGGCATATGAATATAATGGAATACTACTGTACTGTAAGAAATAATGAAGGGGATAGTTTCAGAAAAACCTAAGAAGGTTTATATCAACTGATGTGAATTGAACCAAGAAAATAATTTATACAATAATACCGTTATAAGAATAAATAACTTTGAAAGGCTTAAGAACTCTGATCAACACATGAGCAAAGGATTCCAAAAGACTCATGCTACCTACATCCTCTGTGACAGATAACAGACTCAGGGTGTAGAGACATACATTTTTGGAGTTGGCCATTCAGGAAATTTATTTTATTTGACTAGTTACATCTGTAATAAAGGTTTTGTTTTACTTTTTTTTTCTTTCACTAAAGGGGGAGCAGCAGTTGGCAAGTGAGAGGAAGAAAAAATAGATTTTTTTAATTGAAGAAAATTAAATTTTTTAAAACCTCCCACTCTATTATAGAAGTAATAGTCCACAGGTGTGTAATATACATATATTGTCAGAGTTTGTTCAAATTTTTTTCTCATTTTTTTCTTTTATCTCTTATTATAAAAATAAATATGTTACATGAGATGACTTTCTAGGAAGAGGAAAGAGAATGTACACAGGGAGAAATTTAGGTGATATAAAATAACAATGGTGTGGATCTAGCCCCAGACCCCTAGGGAATGAAGTCAAGTGGGCCCTAAAAAGCATTGCTAAGTGGAGGTGATGGAATTTCAGCTGAGCTATTTAAAATCATCAAAGATGATGCTATTAAAGTGCTGCACTCAACAGTGGCCATTGGATTGAAAAGGATCAGTTTCTTAAAGAAGGGCAATGCCAAGGAATGTTCAAATTACTGAACAATTGCTCTCATCTCACAGGTCAGTAACATTGTGCTTCAGATTCTGAAAGCTAGACTTCAGCAATACGTGAACCGAGAATTACCAGAAGAGCAGACTGGTTTTCAAAGAAGCAGAAGAACTAGAAACCAAATTGCCAACATTCACTGGATTATGGAGAAAGCAAGGGAGTTCCAGAAAAAAACATCTCTTTCTGCTTCATTGACTACATTAAAGGCTTTGACTGTGTGCATCACACGAAAATATAACTAGTCCTCAAAGAGATGAGAGCACCACATCATCTTATTTGTCTCCTGAGAAGCCTGTAATCAGGGCAAGAAGCAACAGTAAGAACTGAACACAGAACAACTGATTGGCTTAAGATTGGAAAAGGAATACAACAAGTTATGTATATTGTCACATTATTTAACTTCTATGAAGAGTATATAATGTGAAGTGATAGGCTGGACAAATCAAAAGCCAGAATTAAGACTGTCAGGAGAAATATTATCAATCTCAGATATACAGATGGTACTACTCTGATGGAAGAAAATTAAGAAGAATTAAGAAGCCTCCTGATAAGGGTGAAAGAAAAGAGATTAAAAGCTAGCTTGAGGCTTAACACAAAAAAAATCTAAGATCTTGGCAACTGGTCCTATCATGTCCTGGAAAATACAAGAAGAATTGGAAGTCGTGTCAGATTTCATAGTCTTGGACTCACAGATCACTACAGATGGAGACTGTTGCCAAGAAATTAAAAGACACTTACTCCTTTGAAGGAGAACTATGGCAAATCTGGACAACACACTAAAAAGCAGAGACATCACCTTACCAACAAAGGTTCATATGGTCTATCACTTTTCCAGCAACAATAAACAGTTGTGATAGCTGCACTATAAGGAAAGCTGAGCGCAGCAGAATTGATGCTTTCAAAATGTGGTGCTGAAGAAGACTTATGAGAATCTCTTAAACAGGAAGGAGATCAGATTAGTCAATGCTTAAAGAAATTAATTCAGGTTATTCACTGGAAGGTCAAATACAAAAGCTTAAATACTTTGACCACATAATGAGAAGATGACACTCATTGGAAAAGATTCTGATATTGGGAAAGATTGAAGGCAAAAGGAGAAGGGCACAGCAGAGGATGAGATGTACAGATAGTGTCACGGAAACAGCAAACATGAAAATGGATGGACTTCAGGAGATAGTGGAGGATAGAAGGACCTGGCATGGTCCGTGGGATGATGAAGAGTTGGACTAAGTTGAATGACTTAACAACAACGAAAATCAATTTAAAAATTAGTTTTTAAAGAAAGAAAGGAGAATCAGTCTTGCATTTGAGAGGAAAATGCCAAAGTGCTTTGCTGTCAAACCAATAATTGTGGATATTATCTAAACTCACCTCTTTCCAGTTTTGCAAAGAAGTTAGTTTCCAATGTCTACCTTGACATAATGGATCTGCCATTAATTATATTAACAATGCATAAATTATTTGTCTCTTGTGGCATACATACTGCATTTTCATTTTCTTTGACTTTTTGTAATCATCTGGACAACCAGAAATTTTCTATGTCCTCTTTCAAAGGTTCTCCCTCCTCTCTGATTTCTTTATTCTCAAGCCTCTACAGTAGTTTTTGATTGATCTCAAAGTGTTTATTTTTCTCTTTGTACTATCTTGATTCCTTGTGTTACCTTAATCTTTTTACTTTTTTAAAGTTTTATTTTTTGTTATTACGATAAACAATAATAACTCTCTTTGGCTTTAAGACTTGCCAAGTACTTTGCAATTATTATCTCACTTTATTTCACAACATGCCTAGAAGGTAGGTACCATTACTATGCCCATTTTACAGATGATGAAATTGAGGCAGACAGAGGTCAAGTGACTTGCCCAGGGCCACATGGCTAGGAACTATCTGGGGCTGAATTTGAACTCAGGTCTTCCTGCCTCCTGGTTTGTGGCCCCTCCATGGAACCACCTAACTGCCTTTTTATTATTACTATTATCCTTGGTTACGAAGTGAAGATGTGGTGAATGGTGCTGGATGTGACGTTTACCTCTTTTAGTTCAGAAGACCCTCTCTTCAGTTCGCCAGCCATCACTAACACTGACTTAAGAGCCCTCAGTCCAAAGTCATAATGGTGCTGTTTGGACAGCTGCTCCCGGGACAGTTTGTACAGCACAGTCATCTTTTTGGCCAGTGTCTGTTTGACAAAAGAAATCTTCAATGCAAGATAAAACCCAGGCAGAAATTGGAGCCTCTATGTGACATGAAATACGAAACAAAGCTCAACACTTCTCTTTGGGCATACAAACAGGATTGTCTTTGAGGTTTTTTTAAATCTATTTCCAAACTAAAAAGAATGAGGGAAAAAATTGAACGCCTTACAAAATGTTGCTGAATACACCAAAAATCAAATGGAGGGAAAGGGATATTTCCTGAAAACCTCATCGTGTATAAGTATATAACTCTTACACCTTGAAGAATAAGTTTGAAACATGTCAAAAATGACACTTTGGTTCACTTTGTCTTAAAACAAAACAATCATTGAAATCTGTTCCAAGAAGTCTCACTCTACCACCCCCAGTGCCTGAATGGTAGATATGAAGGGCAACTGAGTAAGAGGAGATCCAACTACTGTTCTCCAGGATCCCAACAAGACAACAGGATGAATTCTGTTTTGTCATGATGATCTTAAAGGGACCCAAGGTCCTTGAAACAAAACCAAAAAAAAAAAATCAAGGTACATACCTACAGTACAAGGTAGTTATGCTAAGCATTTTATCAAGACTGTCTCATTTGATTCTCACAACAACCCTGAGGGGCAGATGCTATTATTATCCCCTTTTCACAGATGAGGCAGATAGCAGGTAAGTGGTTTGCTCAGTCAAATCGGTGGTGTCTGAGGCTGGATTTGAACTCAGATCTTCCTGACTCCAGGCCCAGCATTCTATCTACTGTTATATGTACCTCCTACAAAATCCTCTGATCTAACTACAGGATTCATCAACAGCCCACTACAAACACCTGATGCACAAAAGATACAAGGAGACATGAGGTGCAATGGATAGAGACCTAGATATGGATTCAGAGGACCTGGGTTTGAATCTAACTTCTGCTACTTATTTCTTCTCTGACCAGGTAATTCAAATTGCCTCCTGTCTGTGGGCCTCAGTTTCCTCTCAGATAAAAAGAGAGGCACTGACAGGAAGAGGTCCATTCCTGCTCACACTCCCTACACATATTCTATGCTTCCTTGAGTCTGTGTGAAGTGAGGTCAGACATATCTAGGATGCCCAGAACACAGACTGATTCTGAATGCCCCGATGAGTGATCAGCCAACAGTATTTGATACTAAGGACAAAGGGAGAATCTTTGACAAAAAGGCATTCATTCATCTGGGATAAGCAGATTATTACCCTGTGGAATACATCAATCTCAAGGAAGCAACATGAGGATAAGAATTCTTTTGGCATCGGGGCTGAACTTAAAGACCATCAGTCATCTTATCTGTTCCCCCACTCCTCTCTGAGGGCCTCATTTGACCAGCCTACATCACCCCACTACACTGAAAATGTTCACTATTCAACACTTCCAGTCATTTTATTGGTGAAAGGCCAGCAAGATGTGGCTTCTTGTCCTGCCTCTGATTCATGCTAGGGGTTTAACTTTGGATGAGTCACCTGGCCTCTCCATAGCCCAGGTGCATAGAAGATGCCAGCTTGCATTGGTAGGCAATGAAATCATAGGGTCAGGTCCCCTACAATCATCATGAAGCAATATGTGTCTTGTGGTTGTATGGGGGGGAAACTTGGGTATGCATTGGAACCTTCTTGTTCACAGTCATCAACTAACAGAGGAAAAGGTCTTTACCTTGTTTTCTGAAGACACAAAATAAATAGAAACCAAAGGCAGGGGGTGTGAGGTTGGAAGGGTTCGGGGGTTGAGGGGTCTTTGAGAGTTAAAATGTTTAAAACTGTAACTATAGGAGATAATGGTAAGAGAAGAAGAGACATTACAAAAACCTAGCAGGAAAGCAAAAGGTCTAAGGCTCTGTCACTTTGCAGTAATTACATTTCTCCTACCTTTGCCAAAAGAAATCCCTCGGAGAACAGCATGATCTCACAGATTTGTTGGAGGTCTGGCACAATTACAACCACAGGCCTGAATAAAGCCTTCACAGACTCTGGGAGTTCTGTCCGGCCAGCATACCCCGGATTCATAGTAATGAAGATGCCCATGCGAGAATCCAGGGAAATTTCTTGGCCTTCAAACTAGAGCACAAAAAGGTGGGGACAAGTCAGCCCTCCACACAACAAAGGATTCAGTTGGATTCGGCCAAGAAAATACCACACCCTCATTTGAGAAGGTACTGGGCTAGGGGCTAGGGAGACAAGACAAATATAACCTTAGGTTCTGCCCTCCAAGTGCTTGGGAAGAAAAAGTTGAATTCAGGAGAGAGAGACCTAGACTGTCTGGTTTGTTCCTTTCTTGTCTCCATGAGGCTGCAGCACTGAGGGATGGAGGTTCATCTCCCTATCCTCTTCCACCCAGCTATGAAATGTGGTGCCCTCAGGTCTGAAGCCCAGGCTCACCTGCCTCCTGCAGGGTAGTCTTAGTAATACTTTTAGGGAAAGTAAACACCAGGTTGGCAACAGTTCTGCCAAGACTCAAAGTTCATCTCTGGGAAATCTGGAGACCGGGAAAAGTGTGTATGGGCAGGGCATCTGGCTGAATCCCAGTGAGGAATCCAAGAAAGATGAAAGAATAGGTCACTTCCTCCTTCTGCCCATGGAAGCCCCAAGTGCCCACCCATTATGCTCACCTGAAATGTTGTCAGGTGATGGATCAGAGCGTTTCGAATGGTCTGAATTTGGGAAGAGATGACTGAGAGCACAGAGGCGTCGATGCGATTGAACTCATCAAAACAGCCCCAAGCTCCGCACTGGGCCAGACCCGAAAAAATCTTCCCAACAGCCTGAAGCCAAAGGAACGTCAGATCACATCAATGCTTTGCTTATGCTGGGGCAGAGAATCAGAGATGTGGAAAGAGAAGGAGTCTAAGAGGTCATCTGATCCATTCCCTTCATTTTACAGATGTAGAAGCCAAGGTCACCAAGGTGAACTGAACAGCAGCTTGTAAATGACTGAGGCAGACTTGAGCCCAGGTCTTCCTGAACTCCAAGCCCAGAGCTCTATTACCTTGCTGACTCAACTCAGCAATCTTCTCCTTTTTTCCCACAGAGCTCCTCACTATGAACCTAGGGATCTTGTGACTCTCTGGGAGAACCAAGGCTCTACTTGCTCCTTGCCCCCTACCCCATCATTCACCCTGTCCATGAGTTCGATAGACTTTAAAAGCCAGGAAATGACCAGGAACCAGCGGCTGAGGCCCTGCCTTTGTTTCTGCCCCAAACCAGGAGGGGCTCACAGACCCTGAAGGAAGAATCCCATCCAGAAAATGAAAAGCAAAAACCACCCTCTACCACATTTTCTTTAATTAAACCAATGAACAAACACATATTAAACATCTACGTAGTGTAAGAAGGGCAGAATGACAGGGAATCACACCCAGATTTGAAAGAAACTTCAGAGATCACCAGGCCCAAACTTGGTGGAGAATCTTCTCCAAAACATCCCATTTCCTTTCACCACAGCAGGGCATACAGGGCGCTGCACTGTTCTTGGAAGTCGCTGTAGCCCTCTCCGGTAAAGAGAAAGGATTGTAAAGTTCCTCACCTTGTAATCCATGCCTTCTCCACAATTGGTTACAACGCAAAGCAAGCCCAAGGCTTTGGCGAGGTCTTTGGTGGTCTCGGTTTTGCCCGTCCCTGCTGGCCCTGCTGGGGCCCCACCCAGATACATGGACAATGCCTGTCAGAAGCCAAGCACAAAAGGAAAACATTTTTATTCATGCAAGATATAGATGGACCATTGGCTGACAACAAAAAATTATTCTGGAAGTCCAATAAAGTAATAAAAAATGTGCTGCAGGTGTATATATAAAGAGAAACTAATATAAATCTATTCTTATAATTGTGATTCTCTAATAGACCTTCTAGGAACCAAAAACCTCTCTCTTACCCTGTCCTCCCATTGCCAGAAAGAAACAAGCATTTCTTAAGTGCCTACTATGCACCAGACACTGTGCTAAATGCTTTACAAATATTATCTTATTTGATGTTTACAATAACCCTGAGAGGTAGGTGCTATAATTATCCCCATTTTCCAGGTAAGGAAACTGAGGCACAGAGAATTAAGCGACCTGCCTAGGGTCACATAGCTAGTGAGTGTCTAAGGCTAAATTTGAACTCAGGCCTTCCTGACTCCAAGTCTAGCATCCTATCTACTGCAACAACCAGCTGCCTAAGAATAAATGTTGTCATACTCTTGAATCCAAGGAATTCACTTCACAAGCACAGGAGAGGGAAAGCATAGTTTATCAGGGAAAAAAATCTGGTTCTTTTAGAAGACTGAAAACTCAATATGAGCCACCATTGTGACATGCTACCCCCCAAAGAGAGCACGTTCTTGGGCTACATTAAGAGAGACAGAGGTTCCCGGAATAAGACAATCTAGCATTGTTGTATTCCTCCTTGCTCAGATCACGTTGGGGTATTGTGTTAAGGCCTGGATACCACATATTAGGAAGGATGTTGACAAATTCAGAGTGTACAAAAGAGAGCAGCCACAGTGGTGGGAAGCCTTAAATCCATGCCATAGAGGACAGATTGTAGAACTGACCATGTTTAGCCTGGGGAAGAGAAGGTTTATGGAAACCACAAAAGTTATCTCAAGTTTCCAAAAGGCCGTCCTATGCAAAAGGGAATCTCTTTTTTTTCTCTTTGTTCCACGGGCAGAACTAGGAGAGGTTGGACTAGATGTTGGGAAAAGCTTCCCAGTACAGCAGAATGTGGAGGGCTGGAAACCTCCATGTAGAAGATGGATAACCACTTGTCAGGCCTGCCTTGATGGGGCCCTTTGGGAGCCTTGGCTTTGGTGGCCACTGTAGCCCCTGCCAGCTCTGCCATTCTGCACTTCTCTAGTTCTGAGCTGCTCTGTTTGCTCTCAGCTCATTATTTTAGCCAACGGTGCTGGTGGTGACTGAGACTCCCATGCTGGAAACCTTCGTCATTATCTTTGACTCTTCCTTCTCATGTCCCACTGACTGCCAAATCTTGTTCACTCCCCCTGTGAGTTATATCTTGCATCCATTGAGGAAATTCTCCTCCACTGCCAACCATGCTAGTATAGCCCTTTGTTGTCCATGCGAGCACCACAGTGTCCCAGCAGATTTTCCTGCCTCCATTCTCTCCTTCCTCAAATCCATTTTCCATAGGGGTGGAAGGAGCAGCTAGGTGGATAGAGCGTAGTGACCTTGGACAAGTCACTTAACCCTGTTTGCCTCAGTTCCTCAGCTGTTAAATGAACTGGAGAAGGAAATGGCAAATCAGTACAGTTATCTCTGCCAAGAAAACCCGGAACGGGGTCATTAATGTTGGACTTTGACTGAGAGGACTGAACAATGAACAAAAGCACTGAAAGACCACGAAACCACGTGCTGTGTTTGTATCTCCAGCCTCTAACCACTTGCATATGGTAGGTACTAAATAAATATCTGTTAAATTAATTAAATACCTCTGCCAGAATAATCTTCTTTATGTAAAGTTCCATTAAATTCTTATTCTGTTTGTTGTAACAAAGGTTTTGCCCCAGAGGCAGAGAAGGGAAGGTAGAGAGAAGAGACATTTTCCATCAGTGATTTGCTGGCTTGGGTCCAGGGAACACCAAGTCCCACTCAGGATGAGTTGATCATCTGGAATCTCATCACCATGAAGAAGGCCTCTGGTTCAGATACTCAACATCTCCTCAGCTCTTCACACTCCGCTGCCCCTCCCTCTGACTTGGAGGGCTAGAGGGAAGACATTCAGTTCCTTCCAATGCCTCCCTTTATAGAGGACTCACAGCCTTCCAGGGAATGCCAATTTCTACTCCAAGGAACACTCTACCCTACCCTTCCCCCAAGCCATGCTCCCTCTCCCATTAGATTGTAATCTCCTTGAAGGGGCAGGGACTGGCTCTTTTTCATATTTGTATCCCCAGCAGTCAGTACAGCGCCTGGAACATAGTAGGTAGTTAACAAATGCTTGTTGAATTGAAATAAAAAATATAAATATATGTTAAAAATTTTCCATTTAATTTTTAAAGTCCCATTCTGATGACTTGGTATAGTATGGAAATGACCCTGAGTATAAACTTTAGCACTGGAAAAGTTTTCCATGTGGAGCTAGCAATGGACTCTCTGTTCTAGTAATGTCTGTCATTCTACGACCTGCCTTGCTAAATTCAGACCAGGTAGCCCAAGGGGGGATGCTTTTTTTCAGCCACAGCAACCTCCAAAAACTGAATACTGAGTGGTACAAGGGTCTGTGAGTAACCACAAGAATACTCATAGAGCCTTAGCATTCTGAAGAATATATCATTCTGATCGGACTTGATTACAAATATGTTCAGGGGCCTCCTCACCAGAGGCCATCTGGTTCAACCTGTACCAGAAAAAGGATTCTTTCTACAATATCTTCTGGCTAAAAGATAGAGCCCTGGACCTTGAGTCAGGAAGACCTGGATTCCAATCTTGCCTCAAACACTTACTAGTTGTATGACCCTGAGCAAGTCACTTAACCTCTGCCTACCTTAGTTTCCTCATCTGTAAAATGAGAGGATTGGGTTTGATGGTCTCTAAGGTCCTTTCTAGTGCATATAGATCAAACTCCTCTGTTGGATATTTAAGACCCTTCACAATCTGCTGCCACCCTGCTTTTCCAGCTTTATGCGTATAGTTTACTCCAACCAGACCAGGGACCACTCCTTGCCTCACCTCCCAAACATATCGTGCCCTTCCCCTCATCTGTGCTGTGCTCACTCACACTGTTCTGTATGCCTGGAATATTGTCTCGCCCCCTGTTTGCCTATCCACTCACTAACCGTCAGTTCTAAAGTCACCTGCTCCCCATAGCTTTCCTTATCTTCTCTGTGAATAATAATTTCTTCTTTGGCCTAGTATTTTGAACTTTCCCAAAGTACTTAATATGTGTTGCTTATTATTGGAGTTATCTGGGTATCTTATCTCCCTACAAGATGTCACTGTTGTTTCTGAGTTGCCCAAGTGACTTGCCCAAGATCACCCAGCAAGTTGAGGTTGGATTTGAATTCAGGTCTTCCTGACTCCAAGCCAAGAGCTCTATCCACTGCACCACCTAGCTTCCCTCACCAGGAATGGAACTTAGATGAACTGAACTCTGCATGTCTCCTAGAGCAAAAAGCAATATTCTCATACGGTGTCAAAACCAGGTATTGATCATGTATTTAAATTTGATTTTACTCTGTAAGTGATCTTATTCTGTAACCATACTCTATATTCTCAATGATAAACCTAAGCCTCTTCTTTGTCTCTAAGTGAAGAAGCCTGAGTTTAAAAGTTCAGCCTCCTTCTGTGAAGTTAGGTTCAAAAGTCTGAGCTTTTCCACAACGTGTCAGTTAAAGAAAATCTCTTAAGTTTAGAGGTTCAATGGTCTCATAAAATACTCTTTATTGGAATTATCTCAGCAACACCTGTAAATCACTCCTGCCAAGGGATGTCCACACAACTTCAGCCTGAGAAACTCCAAAGTGTGTTACTCTTGAGATGGAGACTACGTGACCATCTCCCATCTTTAGCCTCATCCTTACCAGTTAACAAGGAAGTCTTACATAACTATCAGGCACCAGAGTCCACATCCTTGATTTCCTATCACTAACCTCAGGATGCACCTGGGACCCATAAAGTCACAAAAGCATTTCTTAGAAACAGGGGGAAGTGATCTTAATCCCAAATGTGTGCTATGCCTACTTCCTTAAAGTAACCAGTCAGGATCCATCAACCTAATTATGTTGCCAGTTCCATAACTAATGACACGATTTCTGGTCTGTCCTTTATTCTATGCTTATGAAAAAGAGTTGCATTTTCAATTCTGGGATGTTGGCTGGAAACTAAGGCAATCTATTGATCTGATTTATTGGCTGTTTGTGACTCTGCTAATAAACCATAAACTTTCTCAAAGAAACATTCCTCAGTTTACCTTTTTGCTACACTTCACTCGTGACAACAGCAAGCACTTAATAAATGTTTGTCAAATTAAATCATACTAGTGGCTCTACATACAGCCATTTTCCAATCACTGGCATAAAGCCTTTCTTTATATTGAACTTTAATTGGCAATGTTAAAATAACTTCACTCTTAAGGAAAGTTCAATCCATCAGTATTTGTTCATTAAGCATTTATTATGTGTCAGGCACTAGGATGGGCACTGAGGATGAAGCAGAAATAGTCCCTACCCCCAGGAGTTTATATTCTAATAGGGGTCGACAACATGTACAGAAATAAGTCCAAAGATACATATAGAGCACAGACATACGTTAACCTTAGAGGGTAAGATTAAAATCAGAACACTAGCACTGACTATGAGCTAGATGGGAAAACAAGCCATCTGAGAAAAGGGAAAAGTGACTCTTTGAGTCTACAAACTACTTAATTATGGCAACTCATGATTACATATTATATATACAGAGAGGCAACTTATGATCCATATATATCATATGAGTTACCATTATTAGCTAAATATTAGCCAATTAAATAGTTAAAAAATAAAAGGTGTGTTTGCATGTGTGTGCATGTGTGTCTGTGTGTGTGTCTATGTGTCTGTGTGTGTGTGCGTGTGTGCGTCTGTGTGTGTGTGTGTGTGTGTGTGTGTGTGTGTGTGTGTATCCCCGACCTTTACCTGGGTAAGTGTCAGATAGATGCGGTCTGTAGTCGGCGTGATGACTAATCGTCCATTCAGACCCATATACTCGTAACCATAGCCAAAAGTTCCAGTACACTGACGGACGTTCAATTCATCGGGTTCTCGGTCCCAATAAAAGCGCAACTGACTTTCCCATTCAAATTCCCGAGCTTCCAGAATACTGGAGAAGAAAGTGTCCATAAAGGAGGTGAAGAAGGAAGGGGGAAAGGGGAGGGGGAAGGGGAAGGGATAGACCAAAGAGGAGGAAACAGAATACATGTTTTCTGGAGGTCCTTACCTGCCTCTTATAAATGAATCAACTATGTCTCTGGCATGCACGTCAATGATGAGAACCGTATTATATTTTTTTCTGTCATTTTTGCTTAATCGTTTGGTGATCTGAGTTACCAGTTCATCAATCTGCTGGTGCATTTTCTGGCCAAAAGTTTTCATTGCCTGTTTTTCTCCTTGCTTTACTTTTCGAAAGACGTCTTCCACCTCCCAAGTCCACCACACTTGGCTGGCAACCAACACCACCATGCCTTGGTAGAGCAACATCCACTCGACTCTATAAAAGGCAAACCTTAGGGATCAATGCTGTAGCCAGTCTTATTTAATAGGTTTATATTTCATCTTCAATAAGTCTTCCCCATCTCCTTCACTCCAAAATTACCCTTTATTTACTTTGTATGTATTTTGTATATGAACATGTTATCTCTCCAAGTAGAAAACAAGTTGATCTATTTTGGCTTTTTTGTCCCTAGTGCCTAGTACAGTGCCAGCATGTAGTAGGTGCTTAATAAATGCTTGCTCTTGATTGCTTATGGAAGCACACAGATGCCTCTAAACTGCCCTAACAGGATCATAGATCTTGAAATGGAAGGAAACGTAAGAGATCATTTAGTCCCACACCTTCATCTTGGAAATGAAGAAACAAGCCCGGAATCTAAGTGATTTGTGGCAAAATCAGGCCCTAAAGCAGGATGGGGAACCTGCAGCCTCGAGGCCCTATGTTGGAGTCCAAATCCAGAATTCTTTCCCATCACAGTGTGCTGCTATAAGGAAGGCATTAAAATCAGTAGGAATTCTGAGGGGCTTATATGTATGTTTAGAAAAGTAGCAGAGAAGTATCAACATTGGCAAGTGTGAGGGAATGAATTTAAGGAAAAATTCTTTAAGCCATATTTAAAACATTATAGATTATGAGAGCTACAACTTACACCACCACAGTCCCTGTATATCAGGGATTTCTAACCTTTTTGGCAACATGGGCCTCTGTGTGATCTGGTGAAGCCCAAGGAGCCTTAGTTAAAATAGCATCTTTAAAGGCATCAAATAAAATTTGTAGGATTATATAGGCAGACAACTATGTTGAAATACCATTACCAAGATATGGGGAAAACAAAAAACAAATTCACGGACCTCAGGTTAAAAACTCTTACTATTAATGTCCTTTGATGACATTACGTCAGTGGGTTATATAATGTGTGTAACAAGTGCTGACCATCTTCAGAAACGTGCAACAAAAGTAAAAAAAAAAAAAAAAAAACCAGAAAACTGAGAATGTTCTCCCATCATACCAGACTGTGTGGGATGGACCAGTCTTTGAACATTATACGTGGTTCTTGCATATCAAAAAGGTGAAACCAACAGGAAAAGGTCCAGAAAAGGCACCAAAATAGTTAAGTATGTGTGTGAGGGACCTTTCATAAGGAAGGAAAAGGAGAAAATAACAACTTTCTCATCTAGAAAGATAAAGGCTCAGACAAGTTGCCTGGAGATAGCTTGATGACTTTGCATGATCTAAAATATAACAAAGCTAAACAAGGACTTCTTTGCAAAGTGCCAAGAGACTCAAATATGGAGGTGCAAGGCTCTCTGGGTTCAGTGATTTAAAGAGAAATCACTTCTATCTCTAGTAGCATCCAAAGCGAACTAGACGCAAATGGTTCTAGAAGGGTTGTTCCGCTCAAAGGAGACCATTCATCTCCATTTCGTTTAATTTATCTCTCTAGCTGCACATCTTGCTGAAGGCAATGAAATTATAATGGCCCAACAAGAGGAAGATGAAGACACACCTCCTTTCCTACTTTGTAAAAGTGGGAGAATTCCGAGTGAGGGACATAGTATATCATGTCAGATCTGCTTTATGTATTAGGTTTTGTTGTATTGGTTTTTTAATCTGTTTTTAATTTTTGTCATAAGGGATGGTTCCCTGGGAAGGACAGAGGGAGGCACATATTGGTAAATGTAAGTAATGGAAAAAATAAAAGACATAATAATTGTTTTTAAAAGAAAAAATTATCCTTTGTTCCTTTTTGCCTACTAAGTAACATTCAGACCCCTTACTCTCTGGAATTCAGACCCTCCCTAATCTGGCACCATCATGTTTTTCCAGCTGTCTTATATTATTTCCTTTAATACACTTTATGCTACAAAAAAACGGGACTACCCTGAATATGATCTGTGCTTTTCATCTCGGTGCCTCTGGCTCACACTATTTCCAAAACCTGGAAATGTCCTCCTCCTTCCCCTCTTCCTTCTCCCTTATTCTCATCTATCTTTTGAAGTCTAACTCAAATACCACATTCTCTATGAACCTTTCTCCTATACTCCCAAGGTTAATAACTTAACCCCTACATCTCTAGCAACACTTCATTTGGCCCCTCTAATGCATTAGGAATCATCATTATTTTTGTCTATGTCTTGTTGCCATGCTAACCTGCGGGCTTCAAGATGGCATGAACCCTGCCTTAGCTAAATGTTATACGCCCTACCTCCCCAGGACCCACCTGTATTCTGAATGCTGAGAACACCTAATTAATGTGTTCAGTTGAACTGAATGTGCTAGGACTCACCTTTATGTAGAAAATTAGCCTTACTGTAAGTTTAATTTCTGTAAATTTGTTATCACCTAAAGATATACATGATATACCCTATATAGAACTATTCCAATCTACTTCTTATAGTCTGTCTATAAATTAAGCCTAAACTGTTCATAATTATTCATATTTCTTACTAAATTAGTATAATATGTTTAGATGTCTTAAGATGATTACATCACCTGCTTCTGTCTTCACAGTATCTAAAAATAGCTTCTTTAGTAATTAATCTATTTGTTCTTCTCATTTCATGTAAAACTGATGTCATCCAGTCCTCCACACGTCCTTCAGCCCGCACTATCTTTCGGAAATCCATGACTTCTTTTTCTGCGGATATCATGGCAGTCACCAGTTTTTCACCACTATCACCATCTTGAAATCTCAGTGACGCTATGTTATCGTACATCTGAAAAACCCCCAGGGAAAGAAAGCACAGCTGTATGTACATTATGTCATAGAACCACAGGACATCATGTAGGATTCAGATATGTTCTTCAACTATCAAACATTCCCTGGGGTGGGGGGAGTGCAACAATAAATAGAAAGTAGTGATCACAAATAGATATTCAGATATCCAGTTATGTGAATAGAACCGGGGCAGCTATCATTAGAAAGAAAGACATTTTGCACATGTCACATAAAAACACATAAAACGCAGGGCTTTGTGTTTGCTTTCTTGCTTCTGGGACGGGGTCTCCCTCTCTTGCCCAAGCTGGAAGTGCTTTAGTCGCTCACAGGTCTGATACCATTGTTGGCTGATTGACACAGAAGCTTTGATGGGCTCCATTTCAAACCCCAATGCTCCTCTGCTCCCAGGGTTATTGGTACTAGGCTTAGGAGGATAGCGATTAGTTAGAGCTCTGCTACAAAGCTCTTGAAGTAGAGGCATCCAGGTGGTCCACTGCATAAAACACTGGTCCTAGAGTCAAGATGACCTGGATTCAAATCCAGCCTCAGACATGTTCTAGCTGTGTGACCCTGGGTAAGTCACTTCACTTCTGTTTGCCTCAGTTTCCTTCTTTACAAAATGGAAATAATAGCACCAGAGTTGTTGTAAGGATCAAATGAGATAATACTGATAAGGCACTTAGTGCCTGGTAAACAGCAGGTGCTATCTAAATGCCTATCCTCTCCTTCCTCTCTTGAGCTCAAACAATCCATAAGCTTCATAATAGAGATTACAGTATGCAGCATGGCCAGCACAAAACAGATTTGAAAGAATGTCAATGTATCAGAATAAAATGAAAGTTCTTCAAAAGAAGATAATGTTGAAAACAACTAATTATACTCCCTCCTGTGAAAGGGAAATGTCAGCTTAGACATTACATTCAAATGATTTCAAAACAAGACTTTTTCCCCTAGAAAACATCTTAAGACAATGAATGATGATGATGGGAACAGCTTCACTTCTATCAAAGTAACATTTTAATGAGAAAAAAAGCAAAACAGAATTCTGACAAAGAGAGTGCAGTTCTATGAGTTTAATGGAAAGATGTCCGATCGTAACAACTCCAGGAATGGCTAAATATTTTCACAGGTGCTGATTTGGTCACCCCTTTCAATAACTCCAAAAATAGTTAGGAGGTTACTACATTGGAGGTGTTATTTTAAAAACTGGCAACTCCCCCCGCCCCCCAAAAAAGAGGCCTGAGGAGAGCAGGGAGAAGTTCATAGGGAAATTACAGACAAGTAGGACAATTTTGAAAGTAACCTGTCTATTATTAGCTTTTATAAAAGCAAGCAGTGTCAGTTGGAGATTCATGGTTTCATATAGAAACTACTTTTTGCATTCTACTGTGTGATGTATAGACATGCTCTCTTTTTTGGTGTTTAAGTACAGAATTTTTTTAACTTTTAAATAACCTTTTTTAACCTTAAATAAATGACGCCATACTTCACAGTATAAGAATAATTATATATTATAATAATTATATATAATAACTTATATAATTATATAAATATGAGAATAATTATGAATAAGAATACCAGAGACAGTAAACAATATCTCAGACTCTAACCAAATGTTATCATCTCAGTCTCACTGGATTTTTGCCACTATGGAAAACCAGAAATAACTGAGCCATGTTTCTTATTATGTATGCTTCCAAATCAACAAATTCAATCCATTTCCACTGAAAAGCTCTGCATTTTCCAGAGCTGACCGGTTACAGAGGGACCATGGTGGCATCTCTGACACTGCCTGGGGAGAGCCCCACGAGGCAGGGACCCTGACCTTGATCATGTGCTCCTGGACACACAGCGGATCGCTGCTGCCGAGGATGCTGAGCAGCTCGTCGTCAGAGATGAAGAAGAACCTCGGGAAGGCATTTCTCTTTGAATCCAGATAGTCATTCAGGCTTTTCTGGCATTTCTCAAGCCCGTCGTTTATATTCTGCAAGTCCGTCAGTCGGTTTGGGGCTTCGCAGCATCTCTTGATCACGGGATCTTTTGAGGTCTCAGACATGATCTACCAAAGGCCAAAAATAGAGATTTCAGACAGGACTGACTGTGATGGAGCTCATTCTATATAAATGTTTTTAAAATTCTGTCCTTCACGTAAGAAGATGATTCCACTAATATGGTCTCAGACACTCACTGGCTGTGTGACCCTGGGCAAGTCATTTAACCTGTTTGCCTTAATCTACTAAAGAAGGAAATGGCACACCACTCTAGGATCTTTGCCAAGAAAATCTCATGGACAGTATGGTCCACGGGGTCACGAAGAGTTGGATACAACTGAACAACCTTCTATTGACGAGATGCCCCTTTGTGGCCAAAATAGGCTTCTTCAGGACCCCCTCATCTAGGTCTGAAGTCAGTGTCCAAGGATAAAGCAGGGGAAAACTTAGTGACCCCCCCCACACCAGAGCCAAACCCACCAGTACTATGCAATGACCAGCTAAGCTGTAGACTTTACGTTCATAACCAGATTCAAATGCAAAGAAACTGAGATGCACAAACACAATTCATTCAAAATGCTTCAAGTTTCAGATCAGTAGCTGAATCCCAAATTCCATTTTACTAAATACCCAACAAACTACAACAGGCAGCATCCTGGTGAGTGAACAGAAAACCAGCTCGGAACTAGGAAAACCCGGCTCCAAGTCCTATTTCTGAAACCTCCTACCTGTAGAGCCCTAGCGATGCTCCTAACGCTCTCTCGAGCAAAGTAGTGGAGCATCTGCCCTTCAAGGGGGGCTCCCTTCACCCATGAACTCAACAAATCTGAGCTCCCCCCCCCAAAAAAAGGCAGGACAAAGGAAGAACTCCGTACAAACGCAGAGCCAAACACACAAAAAAGGAGAAAATGTATCTCAGATGGTTTTCTTTCTACCCTTATCACGACTAAGAGAGCTGCCCCTTTTCTATATTGTCATTTATTAGAAATTTAACATTGAATATAAATACAAAAAGCTAAATTTGATTCATAATAATTTACCCTTCATTAATTTCAACACATGAAATATCATATTACTCTTTCAATCCCTCTCTATGCCTCCTTGAGTATTTTTATCTCTTTATTATCATTTCTTTCCTCTTATTATCATCCATTCTTCCAGCTCTGCTTTTTTTACTTTACATTATTTCATTATGGTCTTTGTAGATTTCTTTGTATTCCTCGTGAATCTTAACGTCATTATAAGGCACAATTACATTACCGTTCCACAATTTATTTAACCATCCTTCTAACGCTGGACATTTAGGTTACATCTTTTTTTTTTAATTACATATAATGCTGTTATGAAAAATCTTTGCACAGACAGGTTTTTTTTTTATTTTGGATTTTGATAACACCTTTAAGGATATATCCCCACTAATGGGATCATGAGGTCAAAGTATATGATTAGATTAGTAAATCTTACCATATACTGCCAGCTGGATCTCCATCAAGTTTCTAAGATTTTACAATTCCACCAGCAATGCATAAGTGCATCTTTTTCTACACAGACTCTCACCAATGAATTTGGTTGCTTGTAATTCTTTTTTGCCAATTTGATTGATATTAGGTAATAACATAAAAGTTGCTTGAATGTGCTTCTCTTTAATTCTTGGTGAGATGATAATTAATTATTAATCATTATTAGAATACTTGCCCTTTTAAAGACTCTGTCAATGTTGTCAAATTTCTTTGCCTCATCTGGTAACTGCGATCGTATATCTCCACCAATAAATATGCTTTCAAGATACATCCACTTCCTCTGGACCACCATCCATATCTAGAAATGTACGATGTTACTATCAGCACAGAGCTGTGAATTCTATATATTCACAAAATCTATCTAGTAAAGTATATATCACAATAATTATTAATACAATATAATACAATACAATTAATATAATGAAGATAAATTAATAAAATAAATAATGAGTAGGATCATAACAGAGATGGCAGGCATTTATATAGTACTCTAAGATTTACAATACACTTTACATAGATAATCTCGAGCCTCTCAACAACTCTGTGAGATGTTATGAAACAATAAGTTAATTTATTGGTACTTCATGACCATAAACCCTGCCTCATTTATTATCTAATTCAATAACTATCTACTCAGCATCTATGAGGAACAAGGTATTGCTTGGATCCTAGACACAAAGAGATAAAATCAAATCCTGTCCTCAAGAGCCTTCAAATCAAATAATAATAGTTAATGAGAGCTAACATTTATAGAGCACTTGCTGTGTTCCAGGGACTATGCTAAGTGCTTCACAGTTATCATCATATCTGATTCTCACCATAGCCCTGGGTGCTATCATCATTCCCATCTTACAGATGAGAAAGCTAAGGCAGAAAGAAGTTAAGTGACTTGCCCAAGGTCACACAGTTAGTAAGTTAGTCTGAGGTTGGATTTGAATTAAATTTTTCCTGACTCTAAGTCTGCACCACCTACCACCTCAAATAAAAGAGGAAGGCATGTACACAAATAACTATGATGCAAAGCAGGATATATGAAGAATGATAGATTAGTTCAAAGTGTGATGAGAAATGTGAGGTGAAAGAAATCACTTTCAGGGAGGGGAAGAAATGATCAAGGAAGGCTTCCAAGAGGAGGTGACCCAAGTAGAATCTTGAAGGCAAGAAAAGCTTCCAGAGTTTGAGATAAAGGAGAGTTCAGGCCAAGAGTGGGGAGCGGTAGGAACAAAAGAAAAGACTAAAGAGAGGGCAGGACAAGAATAGGGGTAGTAATGCGCCCAGTTTGGCTGGAAGACAGAGTAGATGAGAGAGGAGCTTGTGAAATGAAGCAGTAACCAGATTGTGGAGCATCTTGAAAATCTGCCTTTCTCCACTGGCTACCAAGTAAGGTACTAACTGTTGGGCTCCAGGCCTTCTATAATCTATCTCCAACCTACCTTTCCAGTCTTAATCTCAAACTACTTCCCTTTGAGGACTCTATAGTCCTCAAATGTTTGATTGACTGACTACAAGATGGGGGAAGCATAGATAAAAAGCAGTTGTTCTGAAAAGGATCTGGAAGTCTTAGTGGACCACAAATTCATTATGAGTCAGCACATGACAGTGAGGGGAAGGGGGTATCAATAAAGACTTCCTGTAGATTTCAGGTCACCAGTTTTTTGAAGGAAACAAAGGGTTCTAAGAGACCAAGGAGATGGGAATGCATTCCAAGAATGGGTAATAGCCAGTACAGAGGCAGTGGGATGACATGTGGACCATAATGTGAACACAAGAAAGCAAACCTTGGCTGTATCATAGAATGGAGGAAAGAGAATATTATAGCAACAAAGTTTAAAAAAATTAGGTTGAGGACAGGTTGTGAATGGCTTTTAAATGGACCACACAAGAATTTATAATGTTTTATACTAGGAGTGGTTATACAGAGCCATGGAAGTTTACAGAGTAGAGGAATGACATGGGAAGGTTACAGAAGGGAAACCAATTAAGAGGCTACTGTAGGAGCTCAGGCAAGAAGCAATGGAAACCTGAACTCATGATGTCAACTCTTACATCTGGGTCCAAAAAAATCACCTTTGAAAGGACAAAATGAGGCAATAGGGGAGGGAAAAAGGGGAGTATGTCTTAGAACTACCTGAGACTATAGCACACTGTCAGTTCAAGAAGAGTCAACATTCCATATGGTAACCAACAAAGCCGATGCTCTCTTGGGTGGTTTTATCAGAGGTATAGCCTCCAGGAACAGAAGGGAGCCCTCCATGTGGTTCTACTCTGGTCAGACCATATCCAGTTATGGAAGTGACATTTTTTTAGGACAATGGCAAATGGGAGAACGTCCAGATGAGAACAGACAGGATAACAAAGGCATCTGAGATCATGCCTTTGGAGAGCACCAGATGGTCATTGAGGCACTTTATGGGAGTCCAGAAAAGACTCAAGAGGAATGAGAGAGGGGATGACTGATGCAAAGCCTTCAGAGGAGGCAAGAATAGGGGTAGCAAGCACCCTATTCAGAGGTTAGTCTCTGTCTGATAGAGGGCTCTCAGTCATCCACTCAGTCACTGACCCAGGTGGATGTCTGGGGCTTCCTGCCAGCCCCACAACTGAACTTTTCAATGGGTCGTCTCTTCCTGAAGGGCCAGTTCCTTGAGGTGAGGACTATCTTGTGTTCTCTACCCATATGCACATCCCCAACATTGAGCCCAGTTCTTTAAACACAGTAATTGCCTATGGGATGTTTTTTTATTCATTCATTCATTGAGATAAGAGAGAAGGAAGAAAAGAAAGATGGATGAAGACATGAGCAAGTTTAGAAAAGAGGAGAAAAGTTGTGAAAAATCATCTCATGTATCCCAGATGTTCACAGGAAAATAAGTGAAGTCAAGTTCAAATTAATCATACCCAAAAACATAATAACCATACACAGAGAAAACTTAACAGATTGCAATTAGCTTACAAGGAAAATATCTACACACACACACACACACTACCACCACTCTAAAGAGATTCTTCTAAGTTCAAAATTGCAAGTTCTGAGTTCAAATCGGACGTTTATTACACAGCAACCCTGGGGAAGTCCCTTAACCTGTTTGCCTCAGTTTCCTCATCAGAAAGTAAGGATAATAAGAGCACCTACTTTCCAGGTTGTTGTGAGGCTAAACTGAGATAGTATTTGTAAAGTGCTCAGAACAGTGCCCGGCATATAGTAGGCACTATATAAATGTTAGCGATGATGATGAGGATGATGATTGAGGATGAAGATGATGCCATCTATTTTCCTCACCTCAATAACTTCACCAATTAAGGACAGAGTTTTTTCCCATTTGTGCACAGTTTTCAGAAAGGGCCCCACAAATCTGCTCCCTGAAATGCTCTGAAGGTTGACAGTGTTGTCATCAAGGCACTGAATGATGTCGTCCACTGATCCCAAAATGTATCCTCGCTCCTGAGTTCCTTTAAAGTACTTAATGACAGAAAATTTCATGTTTTCCCATGTGTCTAATATGTCCTTGACACCCTGTTGGTGGATATAAAAAGAATGGTTCAATTTTAATCAATCAGATTCATGAAGTAACTACTGTGCTAATTACTAGGGATACAAACAAGTCTCAACCCTCTGAGAACCTCAGGTTCTAAAAGGGGGCCAACACACAGATAACATTATAGGCAAAATGTATACAAAGCAGATTTAAAGCAAGGAGGGGGAGAGACGGGCTACGATGGAGTTTGGTCTGAAGCAGCCTGAGGAGAGCCCTCTCCGCAGAAAGCGCAGTCAGGCTATGGAAAGACCAGGAGATGGCAGAGGGAAATGTCCTACATGGAAAACAGCAAGAACAGCCAGTTTGTCTGGATTGTTTAGTGGTGGGGCATTGCTCTGAATACAGCTGGGAAGGTAGGACCGGTCTGTGAAGAGCTCCAGGACTCTTCAATATCCTTCAACTCAGCTCTGAATTTCAGTTCTGTTATTTGGGGCAATTGAAAGCAGAATTCGATGCAATTCAATTCACAAGGATTTCTTGAGCCTCTACCCTGTGGAAATGTAGGCATGGGCGGGGTGGGGGGGAAATCAAATAAAAAGTTTAAAATCTTTTTTTTTAAATCAATGCCCTCAAGGGAACTTACATTCTACTGGGGAAATAGAACTTGTACAAAAGTAAATGTTCAGATACAGAAATTGTTTTCTGAACAAGTATCAGAAATGATAACAGCTAGGTGATGTCATAGCACACAGAGTACAGGGCCTGGAGTCATCTTCCTGAGTTCAAATCTAGTACCACGCTGTTTGCCTCAGTTTCCTCATCTGTAAAATAAGCTGGAGAAGGAAATGGCAAAACCACTCCAGTATCTCTGCCAGGAAAAATCCAAAAGGGTCACGAAGAGTTGGACGTGACTGAAACAACTGAACGACAAAAATCTGGAATAATCGAGGCAATGGTCTCTTTTGGAGCAGAAATACATTTTTCTGGGTTTTTTTGTATGTGCGAATCAGCACCCTCACCTTCTCAATAGTGATTTCCTTGACAGCAGCAACCACAATCTCTTGGATAACATCTGTATGCTTGTGAAGTTCCATGGCAAACATGTTTTCCAGAGTGAATGTATCTGTCATCTCAAAAAATATGCCAGTTTTTTCCATAAGTTCTTTCCAGTGTCTGAAAATGAACCATTAGACGCACAGCTAAGTGTCATTAATTTACCCAAGTACTGAGTGTCCACAATGTATAAAGCACTGAGTGGGCAGTGATTGGGAGAAAGGGAATGAAGATTTTTTTTTTTTAATTTTCAATTTTTAAAAATTTTTTTCATTTTAAATTTTTTTTTAAAATGAAACAAAATGAAGCAAAAAAAAATGAAACAAAACCTCTAAGGGATTTTCTGTAATCTAGTAGGTAGTAGAGAATGCCCAAATAATTTACAATTCAATCTAAGAAACATTTCTTAAGCACCTACTGTGTGTCAATACATACAATAGGCACTTAATAAATGCTTGCTGCCTAACTCCTAGGCACTGGAAATATAAGGACATTAAAACAACATGAATGGGAGGTGGGGAAGGAGGGAGAGAATTTGGAATTCAAAGTTTTAAAAACAATATTAAAATCATTTTACATGTAACTGCGGGAAAATAAAATACTAAATAAAATATCAAAAAAATCCAACATGAAAAAACATGTATGTGTATATATACATATATAACATATACCCACATATATGTACATGCATACACATATATCTCCATATTAACTAGAGGAGTTAGGCAACAAGCATTTATTAAGTGCCTACTGTATGCACTGACACAAGTAGGTACTTAAGAAATGATTCTTAGACTGAACTGTAAATTTTTTGTATACTTGGGCATTCTCTCCTACCTACTAGACAATAGAAAATCCCTTGGGGCAAGGATTTTGTTGCATTTTAGATTGTTATTTGTGTTCGTCCATTGTGGAAGAAGGCCATTTCAGAGTGCAGTAGGTTTCAGGTTTTGGGAAAGGACAGGACAGGAGGAAAGGGAGGGGAGGGGAGAGGGGAAGGGGAGAGAGAGAGGAGGGAGAGGGAGAGAAGGGGAGGGGAAGGCAGGGGAGAGGAGGAAGAGGGGAGGGGAGGAGAGATGGAGGAGAGGGGAAAAGAAAGGAAAGAAAGGTCCTTCCAGCTAAGGCTCTGAAAGAACAAACAGTCCACTCCCAATAGAAGGAGAATGTGGGTGCTTTGGTAATTTTTTGCCTACTCCTAGGAGTCATCTCCAGTCATGGAGATGTCTTGCCACTGGACCCAGATGACTCCAGAGGAGAAAGTGAGGCTGGTGACTTTGCACAGCCCTCCCTCAGTTAAATCCAATTCACTTGCAACTCATGGCATCACCTTCCTGATGTCGTGGTCCTCTTCGAGAGCAAAGGACCAACAGCCTATTCCTATGAATGTGTTAGAGGTTCCGACTTTCCTTTTCAAAAGCATCACAAAGGAAGCCTCCAGGCTTTCAACTAAAAGAGCTTGACAGAGCCCACTCATCCTCCTATGGAGAGCAGACAGGCCCCTAGCCAAGGACTCCAGCTGAAGTCAGAAGCAGGAAGGAGCCCCCTAACCACATGTCCAGTGAAACAGGATCCTTGGGACCAGCAGATTACATCCACTTTACACTATTAGACACACAAGACCAACTTGCAGCAAGCCCACGATAACCTCTCCAAAAGACATACTTGACCTGCCATATCAGAGGCATGAGCTGCAGCTGCCATGCATTTGTCCTACCTATTCTTCCCCCAAATGGTGCATGTGTCTGTGAAAGAGTGTCCCAGCTGGACAGAAAAGAAATGTTTCATCACTACTTTTCTTACTGTCTCTTTACTGTGCCTTTGATGTGAATTAATTGCATCCTCCAGCTGATTAGCAAAGATAAGCCTAACAATGAGGGCACTTGAGCCTTTGAGTGGATGTAAACCCATAGAATACCTTGAACCTGAGGCAGGCAGCCTTAGGCAGGCAGCCTTGTCTGGAGGACTCACTCTCTGATTTGAAGGGTGTTCCCCAGCTCAAACACACACACACACACACACACACACACATACATGCACATGCACACACACATGCATGCATATACATACACACATGCATACACAAACATACACACACATGCATACACATACACATACACACACACATACACAAAGCATGAAAGAAAATGGAGCACTGAGAGTGGTACACTGAGAAGACGAATGCCAGCTCAGCTGCCAAGATGACCTTCCTAAAGTGTGTAGGTCTAACTCTACTATTCCTTAACTCTAGTGGCTCCAGGAGCCAATATCAGACCCTCCCTTTGGCATTCAAAGCCCTTCATAACCTCCTCCTGCAGTTGTCCAGTCTTTTTAGACATTACATTCCCCTGCAGTGACATCTTCAAACAAGACTCTCCATCTCCCGACTCTTGGCATTTTCTCTGGCTGTGCCTCATGCCTGGAGTGCTCTCCCACCTCCTTTCTACCTTCCAGCTTTCCTGGTTTCCCTCAAATTCTAGCTAAAATTCTACCTGCTACAAGAAGTCTTTCCTGCTCCCTCTTAATTCTAGTGTCTTCCCCTCTGTTGATTATTTCCAGTTCAGTCTTTAGACAGCACATGTGTAGTTATTTGCACATTATCTCCCTGATCCTTGAGGGCTGGGCTGTCTTTGTATTACCAGCACTGAGCCCAGGGCCTGCACATACCGGGTGTGTATGCATGTGTGTATGTATATGCATGCATGTGTGCGTGCATGTGTATGTATATGCTTGTGCATGTGCATGTGTGTGTGTGTGTGTGTGTGTGTGTGCAGAGTCAAATGTGCAGAGTCAAATCAATGACTGACTGATTGACACAGGTCGCAGCCTTCATCTGAACGTCACCCACAAGAATTCTGGGCACTCCTGATCCTAACCACCTACCGCTTCTCCTAAAATGACTCCTGGGTATTGCTGCTTCCACTACCCAGTGTTCTCCCAGACCATTACCTCTGCTGTGCCTTCATTTTCTTCCCTTCCCGATATTTATACTGTAGTTACTGAGTTCAACTACACCCTGTCCTCTGCTCGCCAATCCCTGGAATCCCTGTGCTTCCACAACTCACGGCTTTTAACATGACAGCCCTGAATTGACCCCACCATCCACCTCCCTTGCTCCCACTACTGAATTCTACTGGGGGTCACTGAAAGAAGTCACAAATCTACCAGGCTGAGAGACATCCCCCATGGATCAGTCATCAAAGGATAACAACAGTTTTCAAAAGAAGGAATGTAAACTATAAACAACCAGTTGAAAGAGTATTCCAAATCACTTTTAGTTAGAGAAATGCACATCAAAACAACTGATGTTTCACTTCACACCCAGTAAATTGCTGAAAACAACAAAACATTTTAATAGTCATCTTAGAGGAGCTGCAGAAATATGGGCAAAGCTATGAAATGGTTTAACCATTCTGGAAAGTAATCTGGAATTAGGCTTTCAAAAACAGCTAAAATCCTTTCATCCAGAGATCCCACTATCAGGTATATACTCCAGTGAGATCAAAGACAGAAACAAAATACCCACATGGATACAACATTTTATTACACTTTTTTGCATTTTCATTCCCCTAAAACTGATAACAAAATGAATATCCATGAGTTCAGGAACACTTGAACAAATCAGCATGTGAAATGGAAGGAAATATTATTACAGCGGAAAGAACACTGAATTTAGAGTCAGAGGACCTGAATTCAAATCCTACTTCTGCCATTTACTAACCATAAGACCTTGAGCAAATCCTAGAAACTTTTGGGGCTGAGTTTCCTTCTCTAAAATCAAGGGGTTGGACTAGGTGACTCCTAATGTCCCGTTCAGCTCTAATCTATGATTCCCATAATCCTTTTGACCCCCATTGAGGTCTAAGGAATGAAGAAAAAAATTGAGAAACATCTACCTGCCAAAACAAACACAGGAGCTATACAAACACAATTACAAAACACTTTTTGCACAAATAAAATCAGATGTAAGTAATTGGGAAAACATCAGTTGCTAGTGGGTAGGCCAAGCTAATATCATAAAATGACAATTCTACCTAAATTAATTTATTTATTCCATGCCATACCAATCAAACTTCCAGAAAATTATTTTCTAGAGCTAGAAAAAATGATATCAAAATTCAAAAAAACACCATCCACATCCAGAGAAAAAACTATAGAGTTGGAACGTAGAATGAAGCAGACTAATTTCTCTTTTGTTTTGGTTTCTCTCATAGTTTCTTCCATTTGTTTTAACTCTTCTATGCAACATGACTAATGTGAAAATGTGTTTAATAAGAATGTATGTGTAGAAGCCATAAAAGAGTGCAAGCTGTCTCAAGGAGGGAGGGGAGAGGGAGAAAAATTTAAAACTCATGGAAGTGATTGGTGAAAATACCTACAAAAAAATAAATTAATTATTTTTTTTAAATTGAGAAACAGAAAGAAATATGGGAAGACCAGTATGAACGAACGAAGGGTAAAGAAAACAGAATTAGCAGCACAATATACATAAATATCATGAAAACGTAAACAAGAACACTATTAACGGAGATGTCCAATCTTGATCTCAGTAGAGAGGCGAGAGACAACGGGGACTGAATGGTGCGTACGCATGGCTGCTTTATTAATGAGTTCTGCTTAAACATTTTTTTTTTTGGCTACAAGGGAGGATTCAGTGGGAAGAAGAGGAAAATTGAGAAATTACTGCATGTAAAAATCAGAAGACAGTTATAAGACATTTTTAATCAGGACAAGATGACCCATCAGGCTTCTCCCTTGCAGCCTGAGGACAGAGCTCAGCCAACAGGTGATATGGAAGAGAGAACATCCTGCTGGTCTCCGGGGTTTTGACTTCTTTGGTCATGAAGCTCCTTACCAACATATGGCACTGTGGAGCTATAGTGCCAAGGTATCATGGTACCCACATTGAACTGGGTGTCAAGAAGACACTCATTAGTCATGAGACCCTGAGCACCAATCTGTGCCTCAGTTTCCTCATCTGTAAATTGAAGGGAAGGGGAATTGAAGGCCTACAAGGCAACAGAACAGACCTGTCTCTCAGAGCTTCATTCTTCAAGTCCAGTAGCAGAGGAATAGAATCTTTAAATGCCTTCATTTTAGTTTCCAAATAATAGGCGACCGAGAGGCTGCGCACATGCCTGGGAAGTTTTCTGAGGGCTTTCAGGAAGCCATCGATTCCTTCCTGGAGAAACTGGACATTCAGGTTAGCCCACAGTGTCTGAGACCACTCTTCTTTGGCAGCCTATGAAAACACAGCAGGTCCAGTCAACAAGACATCCCTCGGACAACTGACCCAAACTAAATAGAAAAGTCTAATTTTCACTGTCTTTTCTTTCACTTTTAAAAATATATTTTTTTAAAGTTTCTGACTTTAGGCTTCACAAGCACATGCCCACTATGTGGAAGAACAAGCAACAGATCTAAAAAACAGGTTTTTTTGGGCTTTCAAAGAGACAAAAAAAGGCTTGCTTTTTAAAGCAACCACTGTAATGTAGGCACATAAAGTGCTCTGCAAAGCTTAGAGCACTATGTTAATGTCAGTTATTTTCTACATAGTAAATCTTAGCACCAATAGGCTTACAAAAACGAGACTGTGGGCTCCATTTGCTTAGAAACTATTCTTTATTTAAGCTGAGGCCTCCCCTGGAACTCTGCACACAGAGCTCTGTATCCAGCAACCACTCAGATATGTGTTGATTTGAACTGAGAGTAATTAAAGCTAAC
Organism: Bettongia penicillata ogilbyi; assembly: GCA_023548195.1. Classification (NCBI taxonomy): domain Eukaryota; kingdom Metazoa; phylum Chordata; class Mammalia; order Diprotodontia; family Potoroidae; genus Bettongia; species Bettongia penicillata. Next base: position 3,717,642 of record JAJHZJ010000550.1, on the reverse strand, counting down.
AGCTGTCTCCCAGTAGTGACAGGCCATGAAGGGGAAGAGGCAAATAGCCTTGTTCTACTCAAGCCCAGAAGGCAGAACTCCCTGGAGGTTACAAAGAACTGAGTTTAGGCTAGTTGTCAGGAAGAACTTCCTAACCATCCGAGCTGACCAAGAGGTGGATGAGCTTCCTGGTAAGATGGCAGTTCAGCCCTACCTGAGGACCAACCACTTTGTCCAAGGTCCTTCTTGGGCTGAGTGGCCATTCAGTTGCCTTCCCAACTCCTCAGCTGCTTGGCTCTACACTATGGGTTAAACTCATACTGATACGAATGAATTCAGTTAAAATATATGATTTATTACATGCATTTCTAATCCACATGTTAACAGAAAAAAATAGCTGACTATATTTTTCATATTTCAGCTGTTTGGGGGATACAGTAGATGAGTGAGGTGAAACTCAAATAGATAAGGGTTCCTGGCACATGGAGGGAAGGAGCACATATTGACTTAGAAAACCTCAAATTAACGTGATCTATGCTGTATTATATCTTTACTTATTTTATCAAACATGCCCCAATTACATTTTAATCAGGTTGAGACTCAGAGCTGCTGTGAGTTTAACACCTCTTTGTATAGCCAATAGCCTGAATTCACATGAAGAATCGAGATGACCACTTACCTACTCTCTGATATTTTGGCCTACAGGTCAAGGATTAGGTCGTTCACACAACCCTCCATCCCACCTCCTGGCTCCCAGCACAACAAAGGCTAGAAAATCTTAGAAAACAAAAATGGGGAATTCCTCTCCTGGTCTTGGGATGCCTAATTTCTGCTGAGCCCAGGGATTTCCAGCTTTATCTACTTGCCCACATGCCCATGGGGTCACTTACCTTCTGTGCGTTGTAAATGTCATAAATTTGCCTCAATCCAGCTACTTCCCTCTGTACTTGCAGCAGTTCTGGGTACATGGTAATTGGAAGGTCAAAGAGCTTCTCTGCATTAGCCAGCTCCTGGCGATTTCTTTCATGCTTCACCAACTCCTTCTCAAACACAGCTAAGAGTTCCATTCCTGGAAAAAGGTTCATAAAGTTCCCAATCACAAACAGGGCTACGCCTTGCAGAAGATACTCCATCTACTGACTCTGGGAATTTTCCCTGGCTGTTCCCCATACCTAGAGTTCTCTCCCTGCTCATCTCAGTCTCTTAGCTTTCTTAGCTTTCTTCAACTCCCAATGAAAGTCTCGCCTTCTACAAGAAGGTGATCCCAATCTCCCTCAATACTACTGATTACCTCCAATGCTGATGATTATCTCCAGTGTAACCTACATCATCTTGTTTGTAGATAGTTATTTGCATGTTGAATCTCCCAGTGGACTGTGAGTAAAAACAGTGCATGGCACATAGTAGGCATTTAATAAATGTTCATTGACAACTTGACTTGACTCTTGGGTTCCATATTTACATCTATTATAAATCTCTCAGAAAATGATTTCAGAGAAGTATTTCTATGCCTGGGAGACTATATGGTGATTTTGTGAATGGTCAGTGACTATTCCTCACATGAAATTCTTACCCACAATTCACCTGAGTATCTCAAGGGTGATCAGTCATTTCCTCACCTTTATCAAGATCCTCACCGACAGAACCAGGACCTTCCCTATAAAAACGTCTTGAAAAGTCCTGTATCTCATGTCTATAGTCTGAAATTTCAGTGCGAGTGATCTAAGAAAAGCAATTTTGATGATGAGTTATTCTAATAAGAGAATAATTCACATTTGTGTAACATCTTATACCTTTTTTAAGTTGCTTTTTTGTTGTTTTAAAGATTTAGGCATTTTCCTTACATCACTATTGAGGGACATGGGCCACACATTACAGATGTGGAGCCCAAGGTCTAGAAGGACTAAAAGGTAATGTTTACAGCTTTAAGATTTGAGAAGCACTTACATGATGTCACTTAATACCCACAGCAATCCCATTTTATATTCTATGTCCATTTGAAGGATGAAGAAATTGAAACCCAGAAAGGTTCGGTGATTTTCCTAAGGTTAAGCAGCTAGTGTCGGAGGCTGGATTTGAATCCAAGTTTCCTGACTCCAACATTCTACACCATGCTGCCCCAGGTTTGTTCAGCTGTGCTCCATCCCTTCATTTCCCCTTTTTCTATCTTTGTATTTATCATGTAAAGACAAAAAAAGTACCTCTGTAAATGTCTTCTTTATGCCCCCAAGGGAGTGTTCGACTTCCACTGATTCTTCAAACAGATTTTTCCATATGTCCTCAATTTGGGAAGCTAGCTCCCCCTCGACTTCACTAGGCTGATGAGAACAAGGCAGAGAGTAAATGCAGAAGTCTTCAAAGTGCCAGTCTCCAGTGGGAGGTTACTGCCCATGCCTCTCATTCTTTCATCAGGACTTATTTTCTGGCCCTCCCTGAACAGTATCCCAGGAAATGCCTTACAAAAAGACCTGTTCCAATGAAGGCTCCAGCTCTGACTCCCTGAAAGGTGTCAGGTTCACCACGCACTTTATTTCTGCTATGCTGTGGTCAGTGATTGGAAGTTATGCCTCCAAAGCCCCATAAAAGAGCAGTGAGTTTGGTCAAAACATCAGAGTTCTGTGCATCTACTCTCTCCTACCCTATAAAAAAATGCAAATTCCTTTGGCATTTCAACTTTTCCACAATCTGGATCCAGACTTCCTTCTTTATAGCCTCAGTGCATATGACTATCCTTCGTTCATTCTACATTCTGGCCTAACTGGCCTGTTTGCCTTTCCTCACACACCACCCTCCATCTCCAACTGCTGGGCCTTTGCACTGACTGTTCCTCATGCCTGGAGTGCCTTCCCTCCTCACCTCTGTCTCTCAAGAGCCTTCAAAATTCAGCTCAAGAACTATATGAAGCCTTTCCTCATCATCCTTCCCAAAAGGAAATTACTGTGCATATATTTGTATTCATTTAGAATCAAAAAATTGTTGTACCACAACACAATCCCAGGAAAATGGAAATTCCCTGAGGGCAAAGCTATTTTTCTCTTTGTATCTCCATTACCTAGCACATAGTAGGTATTTATTTAATCAATCTGTCAAGTGATAAAAAGTGAAGAACATTGAAAGGATTGTTGAATGCCCTTAAAAAGGATTGTTGAATTCCCTTAAAAAATGAAATTTGCATTTCACCCTAAATGGAGCTTAAACTCTTCAAATAAAGAAAGATTTGTAGCCTTATTGCTCAATAGCACTTTAAAAAAAGGACCCAGGTGCCCAATTTTTTGTAACAAAATTCTAGATTAAAGTAGCCCCTTCTCTAAGGGTGTTTATCCCCAAATCTGGTGCCCCCCACAGAGCTGCAGCTCACCCGTCCCTTCTGTTTCCTAACATACCCCCCAAACTAGAGTTTTCAGCCTTGACTTTGTACAGCCCTGTCACTATGGATGAGAACAGTCTATCACACTCCAATGGAGTTTCCGGGTCTGTGCAATGCTTTCCACACAAGGACCCCAAGACAGGGGCACTAGAAGTACTATTGTCTCCATTTTATAGCAGAGGAGATGGCATATTCAAAAACCTAAGAGTTTTGTTTGTATATGTGTCAAAAGTACTCAGCTAGGCTGGAGAGGAGAGTACACAAAGCAGGACCCCAGCTGCTAAGCAGTAAGGCCAACAGATAATCAGCTAACAGGTTACTGATCAGTCCAACTCTTTGTGAACCTATTTGAAGTTTTCTTGGCAGAGATGCTGCAGTGGTTTGCTATTTCCTTCTCCAGTTCATTTTACAGATGAGGAAACTGAGGCAAAAAAGGTTAAGTGACTTGCCCAGGGACACACAGCTAGTAAGCATCTGAGGTCAGATTTGAACTTAGGCAGATGAGTTGTCCTGACTCCAGGCCCACCACTCTATCCACTGCACCATCTACCCAACCCTTTCTATCACCCACTATATACTATATCGAGCTCAATGTCACTACTGAGCTGAACACAAAAGAAGTAAAAGCATATCCTCCTTTTTTTGGATTCAAATTGTCATTTCGTGAGTGTAGGAAACACTCTTTGCAATCTGCTTTCCATACTTTTATTTTGTATCTCCCTCCCTTCTTCTCTCTCTGCCACTTTTCATCTTGCTCTCTCCTTCCTCTCCTCGTCTTCCTCTTCTCCTCCTCCTCCTTTTTCTTCTTCTTCTTCTTTTTCCAATCTCTCTCTCTCTCTCTCTCTCTCTCTCTCTCTCTCTCTCTCTCTCTCTCTCTCTCTCTAGTTCTTAACCTAATCTATGGATAGATTCAGAGACAGGGAGAAGGTCTGTGAACTCAGATGGAGAAAAAAACCAATCCTATCTTTATTTCCTCTAAACTCTTAACTGAAAATAAGCATTTCCTTCCATTCTAAATTAAAAAACAAAAACCTGATCCTGAGAATGAGTCCATAGACTTCACCAGACTGCCAAAGAGGTCACTGAAAGTCAGTCAATAAGCATTTATTAATCTCCTACTGTGTTCCAGGTACAGTGCTAAGCACTGGGGATACAAAGGAAGGCAAAAGACCATTCCTGCCCTCAAGGATCTCAAGTCTAACGGGGAAGACAAGTCATAGAGAGGACAAGCAGGAAGTATTCGATAAAGACATTAAAAAGGTAAAAAGCCCCTCCCTTAAATAGGACACCAGGGGGTAGGAGAACTGCATGCCATCCATCATCTTCCTGAAAAGTCTGAGTTATATTAATGTTTAGGAAATACAAAATCACTTACATAGAGGTCATAGATCGCCATGGTCCGGTATCTCTCCTGGATATCCCTAAATTTCATTTCCACTAAAAACGATTTGCTTCTAATATCAGCAATTGTTGCAAGGACAAACTTGAGATCTTCAAGGCTAGTGGGAGGCCTCTTGAGATTTTTTGCCAATGTCTATAAAGAAAAGGTTGCAAGATCTTATGGGCATCTTGAGCGAGAAAAGAAACAGTTCAAAATAAAGACTAGAAGTTATGAAATCATTTTTTTCATTGGTGGGAACAGCGCAACCACATACCTCCAGCTCCTCATGGAGAAGGAACAGCTCTTCCTTGGCTGACTCACTAAGAAGTCTCCCCAGAGAAACCACCCAGGACTTGGCACTCTCCTGCACCATATAGGCCAACGGCCCCAGCTGGAGGCGGATGCACTGTTCATCCTTGATCAGGGGCTGCCGCGTCACATCATTGGCTATCTTAGAGTAGAACTGTAGCTTGTCGTCATAGGCCACGCAGGGGGGCTTCTTGGCGGCAAACTTTTCCATGACAATGGCCTTGTCCAGCTTCCAAAGGGGACGGTAGCGCTTCCACTTGTGCAGGTATTTCATGAGATTGACCAAAACCCTGTGCACATTCTGGGGGATCATGATAGCCTGCTCCATGATCTGGGGGTTCAGGAACACGTCATCATAAAAACTTATTACGACGAGTTCCTCCTCCTCACCTTTTTGTGGGGGACACTCAATGCAGGTGCCATTCATCCATCGGACAAAATGCTAGACTCAAGAAAAAAAAGGAGAAAAAATGTTTTAGGCACAGTCATTGAAGTTATCACTGCTTTTAATATTGGCAAATGAATTTTATTAATTCTTCCTTGCCAAAGATACATAAAAACAGGGGTTCTTAAGGTGGAGGAGGTGGGGGAAGTCCATGAACTTGGATGGGGAAAAAACAACCTTTTTTTTTCACTAACCTCTACCTAAAATTCAGCAAGTTCTTCCAATTATTTCAAAATACAGTTCTGAGAAGGGGTCCATAGGTTTCACCAGAGTAACTTGCCCAAGGGGATGAAGATGCAAAAAGATCTAAGAACTCCTAAACGTGAAAGATGACATCTGGAATATGGCATTGGTTTGACTACAAGTTACACCCTGCCCTCTCCCCAAATGAGATCCCTCTGAAAGGAGAAAAACCAATACACAAGTACATGCCAAAACAGGGTGGTATGTGGTAAGGAGCAGCTTCCGAGGCAGGATGACCTGGGTCTCACCACTGACCCACACTGGCCTCATGGCCATCAACAGGCAACCACTTCTCAATGTCTGCAAGCAACACTCTAGGACTGTGTGTTGACCTACATTGGTAGAGTGCTTTTCCTTACTGGAAGTTCCCTAGCACTGCCAATAACGAAATCACTGGTGCAATACTAAAATAAAAGGACAAAAAGAGCTCATCACCATTATCTCTGTTTGACTTAGGAAGTATGGGGGATGCATTCAGGCTGTGTAACTTGGCCAGTGCTACCAACCAGAGGCTAGACTGGCCTCTAGCTCACACAATGACTATCCTTTGGTTACCAGTGATCTCAGCAGTATAGACCAATGTGAGATCAATAATAATTTCCTTTTTTAATAAAAGAACTGGCCCTCAAGGTTTAATATCAATTACAGCCTGGATTTTTAAAAAAAGTTATAGCTTATAAGACAAATCAAAATGAAGACATAGCACCTCCTCCCTCCCTCCCTGGGGTGTTACGAGGATTCAGCCCAGGGAAAACTCCCTGCAGACTTTAAAGGGCCTGTGATTTCACTGATGCAGGAAACTCCTGAGGGATGAAACTCTCCCCACCAATGCAGGTTGACACCAGCTTACAGAGCATAAGGCAAGTTAGAGGCCACTAAGTAGTGCCATAGTGCACAGAGCTCTGGGCCTGAAGTCAGGAAGACTTGAGTTCAAATCCTGCCTTGGACACTTCCTAACTGTGTGATGCATGGCAAGTTACTTTAACTTCTCTGTGCCTCAATTTTCTCATCTGTAAAATGGGGATAATAATGGTCCCTACCTTGCAGGGTTGTGAGAATCAAATGAGTTTACATTTACAAATGTGAAAGTGCTACATAAATGCTCGCTATTATCAAGATCATCAAACCCAGCTCTCTGTCCACAAGGGCACATTATGTAAATACAATGAAAGCCCAGCCCTGGCAGCACACCTGAGGATGGGAAGGGAAAGGCAGGCCCAAGTGTTCTGGGACTGTTTCCTGTGCTCGTGTGGCATAGGAAAAACCTTTTAATCAGCTTCTACACCAGAATTGAGGGTCTGAACAAAAAACACGAAGGGGCCCAGTCCCTGCTCACCTGGGCAGTCTGAGTGAAAGGGAAGAAATGCCGTAAGCCTCCAGTTTGGGAAGCCCATCACCCACCTGGCCACCATGACAACTGTCCCTCTTAGGCCCATTAAAGAATAGGAACTCTTAGGTAAAGGGGTATTGGAGGAGAAAAAGACTTTGTGAGGCTACCAAAGACCCAGCGATGGCACCTCATGGCCACCATGGCATCAGCCTCCAGAGGAGGTGCCATCCAAGCAATGTATCAGCTTGGCACCAGTTATGCCAGCTCTAGGAATGGACTTGGGGGCACAAATGCTTTTCTCTCTAGAAGGACCAAGATAGTAGAAGGGAGAAGGGGGCATTTCTGTCCTTTTGTGCTTGCTGTACCGGCTCAGTAAATAACACTTTTCTAAAAGCTAAATGATGTTAATGGCTTGTGAATGATGCTGAAGAGATGCTAGCTGGTCCAACGGAGAGTGAGGTGCTAATTGCTGAATCAATTAATATAGGGGAGATGCTAATTGTGACAGGCAGCTGATATTGAGGAAACCACACTGGAGTGGGGGCTCAAGCTGACAGCATTAGAAAGATGCCCCAATCACTGAGGGAGATTTGGGATACAGACGTCCAGAATTTAATCACTTCCAAAGTAATTCTTCGGGGGAAAGCAGTTATAACTGAGGGGACTGGGGCTCGAGCTACCCTTCGGAGGAAGTCAGGGATTCTACAATGCCGGAAAACATCTCAGACTGTGAAGAGGAACAAAGATGAGAGAAAGAAACAATAAGAGAGCCATATTGTCTGGAACACAGAATGTGTAAAGGGGGAAATGTTCAACAAGCCTGGAAAGGTGGGCTGGAGTCAGATTTTAAAGAACTTTTAAGTCAAACTATCCTAGAGACCACTAGTTCTTCTTGAGCAGGGGAATCCCACAGTGAAACAGGTGGCAGTTGTGTGGAGCATGAATTAGAGAGGGAAGCAGAAGAGATGGAGGTGGATAAAGATGTTACTAGAGAGAAGACGGGGGTAAGAGAGGTGGAGTGGGCAGAACCAGCCAGACTTGCCATGGATGGGATTTGGTGGGAGAAGGGAGGAGGAGGAACAGAGGATGACTCCTAGGCTGCAGACAGGTTCTGTTTGGGAGGTTTTTTCCCAGTCTTTTAGGATTTTGATACCTTATATTTCAGTGGGTCTGTGAGCTCACTGGCACTATTTTATTCAGTTCAACTCAAAACCACTCATTTTTTGTTTTTCTTTATTTAAAAAATTATAAGCATGGCTTATACTCTGAGTTATCTTTCTAGCCCTCTCTAGCCGAGTCCCCACTGTGATTAGTTGCCTACAATTGCCAAATCACTAGCCAGGTTCTTGCTTACAGGCTTCTGGAAAAGAATGGGAGCAAAGGGAACTGAACCTGGGGCTTACGCTATAGCCTTGGCTAAGCAGCAGCACCCAACTATGGGGTTTGTGGGGGGAGGCAGAGCGATCATCTGCTCCATAGGAGTCATTTGTGAGGGAAGGGAGACCCAAAGCACCCCAGAGAAGATGAAGAAGAGGCAGGTTCTAAACCCAGGGAGTCTAACTCCTGAGCCAGTACCCTTCTCACTGCAGATGTGCACTTAAGTGCGTAGGGTAGTGTTTACCATGCAAGAGGCATTTAACAAATGCTTGTTCCCTTCTCTTTCCTTTGCACTCACTAGCTGTCCCTGCCTCCTGGAATACTCTGCTCCATCACCTTGGCCTCTTAATTTCCCCAACACAGCTCAGTTCAATCCCACCCTCTACAGGAAGCCTTTCCTGCCTCCCCTCACCCCCAGCTGCTAATGAGGCCTCCTTTCAGATTTTCTTCATCTATTCTATGCACAGAGAGAGACAGAAACAGAGAGAAAGAGAGACGAAGAAAGAGTTTGAGAGAAAGACAAAGAGAGACCGAGAGAAAGACAAAGAGAGACCGAGAGACTGAGATAGAAACAGAGAGACAAGGAAAAAGAGACTGAGACAAAGTGAGACAGAGAGAAAGAGAGAGACTGAGAGAAAAAGAGACAGAGAATGAGAGACTGAGACAGAGACAAAGAAAGAGATTGAGAGAAAGACAGAGAGCAAGAGAGAGACTGAGATAGAGACAAAAAGAGACAGAAACAGAAAAAGAGAGACAGAGAGAGGAAGAGAGAGACTGAAAAAGAGAGAAAGAGACTGAGAGAGAAACTGTCTCCCCATGGGGCTTGGCACATTAACAAGTGGTACGTTAATTGAGACTATACTGCCTTCATGGGCTAAACAGTAAAACCCAATGGCCCAAAGAGAGAACTGAGAACGGCATGAAAAACATATTTGGTCAATCTCAGAATACACATGGGGTTTAGGGCTAGAAGGAAGGTCATCACAAAGTACTCACCTTTGTCACTTCTACGCAGTCTCTGACACAGTGGACACATAATTTGTCTATCTCATTCGCAGTAGGATGAAGAATTATCTCAGGAGCAGTTAAAATCGTTTCTGTTTGGAATAAAGGGACGTTCCCAAGAACTAGAGAATTGAATGACTGCAAATTCCTAGGGAGAAGAAAGGAAGAGCCTCAGTTGTGCTACTAACACTCATTTTTACAATTCATCTTCCACTGAGCATGTGAGTATGTGTGTATGTGCATGTGTGTGGCAGGGTTTTCCTTTGTTGTTGAAGAGGACCATGATACCAGAAAGATGGTGTCATGACTTACAAGTGGTACCACTGAGCAATGTTGAGTGTGGATAGGTAAACCTAAGAGCTGAGTACATTAACAAAGCCATAAAAGTCTAACACTCAGGAGAGGCATGAAGTTACTACCAAATAACTGTCAAATCACACTCTTGTGGCTTGTGTTTACAACTGGGTTCTTTTTGTGATGGGCAGGGGGTCTGGACCCACAATTTCAGGGTAGGAAGACAGTTCTCACCTGTCAAGCTCTACATAATCACACTAACAGTGCAAGAGGTGGCTGACAGTTCTCAACTTAAAAACAACTGTTTACAAATAAACAAGCTAGACCAAGGTTTTTAAAAGATGAACTTACTTGAGGACTAATCTTGTCAAGGTTTCGTAAATTTTATTTTCCCAATACAAATAGTAGGGAGCCAGTTTGGGGGCCTTGCCTGTGTTTGTGTGGATCACCAGGCCTTCTACTTTGGTGAGCAGGGGCCCTATGGCAAGGTATTTTCTGACCATGTGTTCTCTATCTCTGGCTCTTTCACGTACAATACATTCAAAGAATTCCTTCACACCTGCAAAAGAGGTCACAAGTTTATTGTTACATATCAATAATGGAAAACTTTAATGTCGCCTTAGTTATTTTTGCTATAAAACTGATTATATTCATTAATTTTTCAAATAAAATACTGTGATCATAAAAATAAAATACTCCTCCATTCAGTGAAGCAATTTCACAAAACAGCCTCATATCTTTACAGTCAAAAAATTATTTGCGTGAAAGCAATTCTTTGATGAGCCACAGGAGAAAACACCTTTTTCTCTGGAAAGCAATTTAAACCGTTTTCTCTGTGGGAGAGCTACCTTAGAGTTTAATCTGACACCTTGTTTCCAGCTTTGTGTTCCAGATTCCATTTCGTCTCTGTTTCCTCCTGAGTAACTTGAACCTCTGCATACTGACTCCCAGCTAGCATATACTCATCATGCTCTACCTTCATCCATGCATCCCTGGCACATCTGCCTTCTGGTGACAAAGAGAAGTGGGGCCATCTCCTGTCTTCCTGATCTATATCCTGCCACTAGACCCAGATGACTGCAGAGGAGAAAGCAAGGCTGGTGACTTCGCCCAGGTCTCCCTCACCTAAATCCAATTCACTTGCATGGCATGGCATCATCTTCCTGATGTCATGGTTCTCTTCGAGAATGATGGACAGACAACAAGCCAAATAGAAGAAGTCTAATTAAGGTCATCCCTCCCTCAAACAACAGCCTTTCAAACACTTGAAGACAGCTCTTTTGTCTCCCTTCCATCATCTCTTCTGGCTAAACCTGCCATCTCACACCTGGACTCATTCTCTAGACTTCTCCTTCTCCTCCTCGCCTGCCCCTTTCCCACCCCAGAGAAATCTCCACCCTGAGACCTGCTCTCCTGATTGACAATCCCTTCCTTAGGACCATTTCAGAAAAGATTTCAGCCATACTTGACCCTCTCTCATTCCTGGACTCACTTTGTGGACTTCTTCTCATGTCCTGTCTGTATGCATTGTCTTCCATTAAAGTGTAAGCTCCTTGAGGAGAATAGGGACTGCCTTGTCTTCGAGGATATGGATCCCTAGCACTTAGCACAGTGCCGGGCACACAGCAAGCAGTTAACAGATGCTTAATCTATCTAGTTACTTCAACTGATACTCACATAACATGGAGTCAAAGTCCTTCACCGTCCCAGATGCCCTCCAGCTTATAAATGACTTTCTTCGACCACAGTGCCCAAAAGTGAATCCAAAACTCCTGATGAGATTTGGGGGACTATCACCCCCTGCTCCTGGAAACTTGCCTCTCTTCATGCACCCCTTTGGATCCCACATCACACAGCTGACTCATGTTGACCTTGCAGTACACAGGAACCCTCACATCTTTTTCAGAACATTGACCGTCTAATTCATGCCTCCCCCATTTTGTACTTGCAAAGTTCATTTTTGTATCCATATGTAACACTTTATATTTCTTCCTAGTAAATTTCATCCTGTTCGATTCATCCCAGTGCTCTGGGATGTCAAGCTCAGATTCCTGGGATTCAAAGCTCCACTGGAGAACTCCTGCCATGTTAATATTATACCACCGATACTCCTCTTTCTCTTTGGTCATCCAATCAGTTCTGACTCCATCTGACTGAACTATTGTCAGCCCACATGTGGCCTTAAGACTGCAGGTTCTCCACCCCTGGTCCAACCTATACTCTCCATCTTCTCCACAATAATAGTATTATAAGATTCTTTATCAAAAGCTTTGAGTATAGGTTCCCTCAAATTTAAGAAATATTTTAAAATGTCTAGTTGACAATGAAATTTATGACACAAACAGAAATTACTCAAGCCAATTATGGAATGTCTGGGATGGTTTTTTGGGTTAAAAGGATATAGTTATAGCAAGAGATTTTTTTGTCAGAAAATAGAGAAATAAAGTATCAAACTTACCAGGAAGTTCTTTATCATTTCTGGGAGCTGGGAATTTAAAGAGATTTGCTGACTCTATTATTGAAAGCCTGGAGGTGATGTCTTCTGAATTTTTGTGAATCTGGTGTACAAGAGACTCAAATTTCCCTGTGGCTTCCTTACACCTACCGAGGTAGTCAGCAATACCTGTTTTTTAAAGAAAGGCATTATTTTTTTCTACTCTTATTTCATACATTTCTCACCACCTTAGATATAATCCAATTTGTAATTGTTACTACAGAAAGACACAGAATGATTAAGTTCAGATAAAATGATCTCCCATCCATTAATGAAATCATTACTATATGGAGATATGAGAATTACAACTGTTAGGTAGAGGGTCTGTAGGGAAACTAAGAGAAGCAAGGTGCTGTTCCACGCTCTTGGAGAATATCATAGTAGTATAGGGCTGGAAAATACCTCTTCAATTGCAACTCCCTCATTTTACTGATGAGGAAACAGGCTCAGAGAGGTTCAGGGACAAGTCCAAGGTCAGACATCTAGTAAGTATCTGAGGCAGGATTTGGATAAATCAAGCAGTTATTTTTGACCTTTTTTTCCTGTCTCTGTTAAATTTTTTCTGTATTTTCCTTTTTGTATTAAAACCCTAGTGGAGGTATTCCTCTAGGGTTTTAATACAAACAGGAAATAAATATATATATATATATGTAGATATACAAATATACGGGGAAGAGTTCCTAACCAAACCGGAGTGAGAAAGGTTCACAGGATGTTAAATGGACAATTTTGATTCTATAATTTTTTAAAAATTTGTGCAAGTAAAATCAAAGAGGCTAAAATTATTTGATAAGTGGGAATCTGGGGTGGGGTGAGAACCATAGTGTTTCTCTAATAAATATCTCATTACTAGGATACATAGGGAATTAAGTGAAATTTGTAAGAAAAAGAGTCATTCCCCAACTCAAAGGATATAAATAAGCAAATTTCAGAGGAAGAAATCCAAGCTATCAATAGCCATATAAAATCGTCCAAATCATTAATAAATATATACATATGAAAACAACTCTGAGGTAACCACCTCATGTCCCTCAGATTAGCAAAGCTGACAAAAAGGGAAAATGACAAATGCAGGGAGGTAAGGGAAACAGGTATATTAAGTGGAGTCATGAACTGGTCTATCCATTCTGGAAAGCAGTTGGGAGCTATGCCCAAAAAGCTTTAACCAAACAATGCCACTACTAGGTCTATAGTCCAAAGAGATAAAAAAAAAAAAGATGAAAAGGATCCATAGATACAAAAATAATTATAACAGCTCTTTTCATAGTGGCAAAGAATTGGAAAATGATGGGTATCTATTTGGAGAATGGTTAAATAAGTCATAGTACATGTGTACATGATGGAATGCCAAAAGAAATGAGGAAGGGGGTAGTTTTTAGAATAATTTAGAAAGACTTGTGTTAACTGATGCAAAGAGAAGTTAGTAAAACCAGAAGAAAAAAATTATACAATAAGAATAATAATATTGTAAAGTCAAACAACTTTAAAAGATCTGGGAATTCTGAACAAAATGAAACCAACCACAGTTCCAAATGATGATGAAATATACAACACACCATAAAAAGGTGATGTATTCAGCATACAGTTGGAAGCATATTTTTTTTGGACAAGGCTAATGCAAGAACTCATTTTGCTTCTCTATAAAAATTTTTAATAGATTTTACTTTTCTTACTTTCTTAATGGGTGGGGAAGGAGAAATGGGAGGGAGAGAACTTGGAACTCAAAATAAAATTGAATTAAAAGAAGACTATAGCTGCTTTATGCTTTGTTCTTTTAAAACAATCACACTGGGGATGAAGGTGGGGGAATTGGGTATGGGGAAAGAATGGAAAGCACCGAGTGAGAAAAGCTAAGATTCATTATTCAATTGACAAATGATACTATCTATTAGCTGGAATTAAACAAACAGATCCCATGTAAAGTATTGTGACAAGGAATTCTTGTACATTTTATTCTGTATGTGTCATTCTCAGTATGATTCTGGTTAGCACACCATTTGCATATTTGTATGTTTCTGTTACGTTGCCCCAAAGATCTTTTGTTCATTATGGCTTTACATTCCTAGATGTGCAGAGGACCCTTAGTCTCCACAAGACCGATGAACCCATAAACAGGATAGCTACGTGGAAGATCTTTCCTACTGATGCAGTGAAAGAATAAATGAGAACGTCTTGAAGGAAAGATTGGATGACCGCTTATCACAAATGCTATAATGGGATTATAGGTATAGGTTCAACATTGGAAAAAACTACTATGTCATTGTCCACATAAAGAGATGATTTTTTCCTATACATAAGGAAGCACCAGGACCTTCAGATTCTTCATGGACCTCCATCCATCTGCTGGCATGTATACTGGTGGAAACCACAGCACACCACCAAACCTTCAGGGGGCAGTGCCCAGAAGTTCATTTCAATTGCCATGTTTATTTATCTTGCCATGAGAACAAGAGCCTGGTGGGTGCACTCTATAATTAAATCTCAACAAATCTGGTTTTGCATGTCTTTTGTTTCTGTGGTGTGACCACTGACATACAAAAAAAAGGCACCCATTTAGACAACATTTCCTGCTAAATGTTGAGGAAAATGGGGGAACAAAAATCATCTTTCTCATTTCCAATAAGGCCCCTAAAACTGTTTTGTGGGCTCTAAAAATTTACAAAACATCGTAAGTCAAGTTTTATTTCTAATTCTATGTTCAATGAAATCTATTGTATTAATAGTCAAAAATTCTTAAACAATTGTGGTTATGTTGCCTTGCCAAAAAAAAAAAAACCTGATTCTATTAAAACATCACACATGACCAGTTATTATAAAATTCTAACTAAAAGTAAATAAGTACATGAATTACATTACCCAGTGAATTCCAGTTCAATCTCTTATATCCAGCCTTGAACACTCTCGCTAGTTCCTGAGATTGATCTTCCAGAAGAGTTGACTCTGCCTCATTTAATGACCCCAAAAGTGTATAATAATGATCCAACATATGCCTTATCCCTTCTGTGTACCTAGAGAGTGACAGACAGTGGAGGCTATAATTAAAGTTCATGTCACGGATGGGTTTCCCAAAAGTCTGTTAGCCAGCTAAATATTTAATCTCAGGAAAAATGATCGCTCCGTCTTCTATCCTTTCAATAATGGTCCCATGTTGATCTCCTCAAGTGATCTGGGAACTGAAGGAAAATTCCGTCCTTTATGCAAGTCTTCTCTGACAGTGTTAGTCCAGAATTCTCTCTTCCTGCTATGACCGCTTTTCATGTAATTATCTGCTTCATAAGATCAGAGGCCATCTGTTCCAATGCCCTCGTGTTACAGATGATACTGAGGTCTAGAGACACTAGAGATTGCTCAACGTGACAAGTAATTAGTAAAAGAAACCAAGTCCAGTGATCTCAAATCTAGGATTCTTTTCACTGCACCCCAGTGCAGCTCCTCCATGCACCCTAGACTTTGGCCCTTACTCAAATACTCCCTTGAAGCATTCTTTAGTAACTTTGTTGCTACAAAGTTGTCATTTCCCCAAAGTAATTATAAGTTTAAAACAAGAACAGTTTACTTACATGGTCTTCCTACACGCTGCGGCGCTTGAGCCAGGTACAAAAGCAGTACCCATGAAAACTAACTAAAGACAGAAGCGTGGCATACACACACACACACACACACACACACACACACACACACATCCTTCAACTTAGCTAACAACTCGTGTAAACAAAACTAGCACTGTTAAACGTAGAAAAAAAATTCCCCTGTGGAAAAAATAAGGCTGCCCCATTGTATATTTTAAATATGACAAAGTTTTCTTCCCCAAAGAATATTCTTACCTAAGAAACTTGTCCTCCTGAAGTGCGACATTCCTTGCTAATTCAGGCACAATAAACCCCAGCTGTTCCATGTATTTTGTTTCATTAATAATCTCTTTAAGAGCAGGAGAAAAATTGGTAACAAAGTAAATCCCCTTGTCTGTGGTAGCCTCAACATCATCAGTGACCAAATTTGACTATGGAAGAGACAATTCAAAATTGGATAAATACAATCAAAAAAGACAAGAAGACACATATGTAAAGTTAAAAGCAAATGTGACAAGAACAAATGCACACTGATGACTTCATCAAGTGACACCCTAAAAACATGATACCTTTTAAAATGTCAACGCATTTGTCACAAACGGCCTCCTTCCCTCTCTCCATTTTCTTCTCCTTACTCTGATTTCCTCCTCTCCTGGTTTCCCTCTTTCATTTTTAAAACACACGTGGGTTTCATTAAAAGAAACAAACCCAAACCCTCCCATCATGGCTCATGTACAATGTGAAGGAGACTCACAGGTCCTCCATAATCCGACGCGTTGTAGCTGGTCATGCGGACCTTGGCCAGCAGGCTCTTCTTCAGAAGGGACGGCAGGCTCTGCTCTGTCCATTCTCTCCACTGCTCGTATTTCCTATCCTCGTATTCCTTCATCCTCCTACCCACTTCCAGATATTTTTGTTTTACCTGTTAAAGGAGTTCAGCTGGAGTTAGTGGGACAGAATTGCTCCAGTACTGGCAATCCATTAGAAATGGAAATTACACTTTATCTAGGATAAAACCATGAAATACGGAAACTGATGCACAAGCCACCTACTTCCCGACCTCGCTCACTGTCCAACATCTCCTCCACTTCCTGAAATCGAAGGATAGTGTGTTTAATCCGGAAGAAGAGGGATCGTTCCCAATATATTGCACCAGCTACCGGTGGGTGATTCTTGTATAGAGGTGGGTTTTCAAGATTCATAACAAATAAGCGATTAATTACATCCACCTGCAAAGACAAAATCAAAAAATATTTGGTGACTCACAAACACCAATGGGTGTATAGTGTATCTATATATAATATATCTATGTTGTCTGTAAATTTTAAGCTGTCATTTTAAAGAAATATTTAAGGTATAAAGTAGCCCTTTATCTTTTTTCTAATAGTCTCTTCTCTGCTAATAGGGGCTTTCATACTATTGTGCCTCCTTGGTGTCCTATTTATGTGATAATTACACCCCATACACCCCCATGCATGTGTGTAGATGAGCTTCACTTGGACATGTACTATATAAAGGCTTGTAATATTTTTTGTCACAGTGTGACCTAAGAGTCAAGGCAAAAGTCCTAACTCTATTCCTGTCACTACCAGTGGCCAAGTCTCCATGGTCAAAAAGGAGCATGTTTTACAATTATCCAGATAATTAAGGCAAAGTTCCATTTTTTTAGAACACTATATTCTAGACTACATAGAATGATTCTTTGCTTATCTCATATCAATGGATATGCAAAATGCTTATCCATTGGAATAAGGTCCCAGAATCTTGGATTGACATTTTCCTACAGATTGCCAGAGCTGGGATATTTTTGGTTGGTTTCAGTACCAATATGGCTCTGGTAACACTGGCACTTGAGCCATCAGAAATGTCCCAGTACTGGAAATCCCTTGGGAAACACCAATCTGAGACTCTGGGTTTGCATCCCAATAGATGCACCCCTCAAATATATTAATTAATCTTTTCTTCTAAGCACAGTTGAAAACTCCTTGAGGTCAGTTACCTCTATTGTGGCCAAAGGGATAAAATAATGACCAAGACTGGTCTGGCTAAGGATCAGCTCAGATCCGAGAATAAGAGCTAGCCAAGTACCAGCTGGCTTAGGAGAAACTGAGGGCTCCTCTACTATCCCCTCCCTTATGGAATTACAGGATCATAAGTGTAGGACTAGAAGGGAACTCTGGGGTCATCTAGTCTAATGCCTTCATTTTACAGATGAGGAAACTGAGGCCGGGAGAGGGGAATGTGACTTGCTCCAGGTCACACAAGTAATTAAGAGGCAGGGTCGGGATTTAGATCCAGACTCAGACAACTTTGGCCAAAAAGGTCTCAAATATTAAAGGACCATGTTACATCTTCCTTTTAGATCCTACAACACTTCTAGTACACAGTTCAGATCATTGCAGGCATCCAATACACAATTGTAGAATTCCTTGCCGATATGAACAAATCTATTTTGTTTAACTACACAACTTGAGTTACTAAATGACATGGTTATCAGGGGAAATTCCATAGGTTCCTTAGATTTGAATTTCCCACCATAAAAAACAACCCTGAGGGTATTCATCCAGCCTCCTTTTACCCTCTGTACGCTTTTGACTGATGGTGATGCATAGGTGGCACAGCATGCTGGTTTGTGTGCGGCTTAAAATTACCTCTTTACAGTACTGTGCCAAAATATCATTGAACTTCATCATCATCTGCTTATTGATAGCCTCCCGGGAGCGAATGTGCTTGAACTTTAAGAGCATGTCAAAAGCAGCTTCTGCTGAGCGAAGAGTCTTAAAGGATTCATCAATAAAGCTCTTTGCTTCTTTCTCGATAACCTGCCAGAAAGACACATCAGATAAGTCATCTGCCTGTGAAGAACTTAGGAGGGCAAGAACAGGGGAGACAAGATAAGAATTTTAGAGCTGATGGAAGGTTTCTAGGGGCTGCTTTCACCAAGATGCCCTTCTGAGTTCTCATCATAGCACCCAAACGATGCCAACTTCTTGAAGACTCTGCCAGTCAATCCGACTCAAGTAGGAAGGTCTGCCAAGTTGGAAGCATCTGAAGCAGAGACCCAGAGATAGATAATGTGTCTGTTATCTAGGGAACAGCCTTGATATGTAGATAAGAGGCTCATCACCACCAGGCTAGACACCAGGAGATGGTTCTTGGGGGCCACAGAAACTCATGAAGATACCTTCCCTGCTAAAGCATGCAGTAATTATGAGCTCACAGGATTCACAGTGGGAAAGGACCAGACCACAGAGAGTGCCTAGTGCCAAGTCCTTATTTTACAGATAAGAAAACTGAGAACCAGAGAGATTCAAAACTTCAGGACACATATCCAGGAAGCAGTAGAACCAGGATTTCATGTGTTTCTTTCATCATACCATGATGTAGTCATAGATTTTTTGAAACACTAAAAACAAATCTAATGAGAAGTAGAAGATGAAGCTGAAGGAGGAAAAATCAAGCATACTTCTACTCTATAATCTTTGAGCCTGACAACACGTTCCCTGTGTTTGACCTGCACCTTTAAGGATGCTAATGTTGATGGTGTTAAATAACCATAGAGCCTGCATGTCCACAGCATACTGCCCCCAGGGGCTCTAGCCCTGAAACACCACATACCTACTGGACATTGGAACCTGGATGTCCTGAAGGCATCTCACACTGAACAACTCCAAAACTTAAACTCATTTTCTTTCCCCCAAAACCTTCCCCTCCTCTGAATTTTCCTGTTTTGGGAACTAAGGGGGAAAACATCTTTGCAGTAAATTTCTCTGATAAAGGTCTTAGATATATCAAGAACTGAATTCAATCTTTAGGAAGAAGAGCCATTTGTCAATTCATAAAAGTCAAAGGACATGAATGTGCAATTTCCTAAGGAAGAAATCCAAGCTATCAAAAAGTATATGAAAAAAAGTCCCAATTAGAGAAACACAAATTAGTCTGTTAATAAACACTTGTTAAAGCACTCACTATGTAGCAGACACTCTGCTAAGCACCAGGAGTGCAAAAATGTCAAAATACGGGAGCATCTAATGGGAGAGCCTCCAGACTCTCAAGTCTAGTGAGGGAGACCATATGCAAGCAACGATGTGCAAATAAACTATAGTCAGGATCAACTGGAAATAATCAACGAAGAAAAGGAAGGGAAGAAACAAGAAAGGTCAAAAAAGACTTCTGGCAGAAGAAGGAAGGAGAGTGTAAGGTTTAAGAAAACTGAAAAAGTAAAGGGATGGGGTTAAGTTATAAAGGGCTTTGAAAATGCCCAGTAGAGAGTTTGGTTTCTGCCTCTGAAAGTAATAGGGAGCCACTGGAGTTTATTAAGTAGTGGGGAGTGGGGAGGGTCACATAATCAAACCCGTGCTTTGACAGCTAAGTGGACGATGGACTAGACTGGGGACTTGTGGTTGGCAGACCTGCCAGCGGTGGGTCAAGGGTCTGCACTAGAGAAGTGGTGGTGTCAGAGAGGAGAAGGGCATATAGACAAAGGATGTTACAAAGGTCAAATCAATCAGCCTTGCCAACAGCTTGGACATGGGGGTGAGGGGGGGAGTGAGGGACTGTGAGGAGCTGGGGAGGACATGGGTTGGGAGCCTCAGTGACTGGGAGGAGGACAATCAGCTCTTCCAGTAACAGAGTAAGTCCAAGAATAATCACTCTTTCTTGAACAGAAATAGGGAAGTCTGGAAGGGAGGGAAGTTTGGGGGGTGAGGGGGAAGAACGAGTTCAGTTTTGAACTGGTGAGCTTAAGATATCTATAGGACATCTGATTCAAGATGTTCAATAGGCAGCTGGAGATGCAAAAGTGGGAGTCAGCAGAGAGGTTAGGTCTGGATAAGTGGACTTGGGAGTCATCAGCAGAATTTTGATTTGGAGAAAGAAAGGAAGGAAAGAAGGAAGGAAGGTAGATAGGAAGGTAAAGTAAAAAAAGTAAAGGTCCAATGTTAGAAGGGCTGCAGGAAAACTTATACACTTATGACTATGGTGGACCTGTGCATGTCATAGGAAAGCAATTTGGAACCATAACTGAGTAAGTCAATAAGCATTTATCAAGCACCAACTATGTGCCAGGCAATGTACCAAGAACTGGGAATGCGCTGAAGGACTAAAGACCGTCCCTACCATTGAAGAGCTTACAACGTAATGGGGGAGAAAATACACAAACAAATATGTACATATGTGCAGGGCAAATGGGAAATAATCAACAGAGAGAAGGCAGTAAGACTAAGAAGGATTAGAAAAAGCTTCCTATAGAAGGTGGGATTTTAGCTGGGACATGAAGGAAGTCAGGGAATCCAGGAAGCAGAAAGAGATTTGGTGGGATAACATTCCAGGTAGGAAATGTCTGGAGCCAAGGGATGGAGTGTCTTTTTCAGAGAACAAGAGGAAGGTGAGTGCCACTGATTGAAGACGGTATGGTAGAGGAGTAAGCTGTAAGAAGACTGGAAAGACTGGGGTGGAAGCTAGGTTATGAAGGACTTTGAATGCCAAAGTAACTACACTCTGAATAGACTCTGCATTATCCTTTGACCCTATGATAGCAATAGTAGGCAGATACATCTAAAGAAAAAAGAAACAGATTCACATATACAAAGATATTGATAGCAGCTCATTTTATAATGGAAAAGACCTGGAAATTAATGGGGTACCTATCAATTGGGGAATGGCTGAACAAATTATGGTATAAGAATATAATGGAAAACCATAGGTGTTTTAAGAAATGACAAAAGAGATCATTTTAGAGAAACCCAAGAAGATTTTCATGAACTGATGCAGAGTGAAGACAGCAAAAACAGGGAAACAATTTCTACAACAGAACTGCTCAAACAAACAACTTTGATCCACACTGAGCAGCCATGGTTCTCAGACAACTCATGATGAAACATGCTATTGACAAAGAGGCAGGGAACTCAGAATGAAGATGAATAATTTTTTTGAACATAGTGATTAGGGAATTTGTTTTGTTTGACTCTCCATGTTTTTTATAAGGCTTTTTTTTTCTTTTCCTTTTCTCTTTTTACCAGGGGAAAAGAATGGGTGGGAGAGATAATCTGTTTTAGTTCATTGAAAAAAATATATTTCTGCTTTTTAGTTGTACCTCCTAGAAGAGCCAAGTGCTGTACTGTGGCTATATCTTTGTCTCAGGCAACAGGAAGGGTAATGGTAAGAATTCCTTTGTACTGTCCATTATATCAAATTGCAATGAATTTCTCTTACAGAAATAATAAAGTGAAAAACCCAAATTTAAACCTACCACCACAACTACTACTATATTTTGGCTGTAAGGCTATCTGAGCATTTTGATTCATGTGAAATCAAATTTTAAACTGAACATCGGAGTAGATTTTTTTAAGCTAAAATATATTTTAGTAAAATTAAATCCTTAGATTGTCTACTTACCAAGACTTCAATCTTGAAATCTTCCATAACATACTTCCAGAACTGGGAACACTTGATGCTAAAAGGGTCAAAGGTTAATACTTCCATGGGACTGACAAGACCATCGACCCTACAAAGGACGTCATCAATACGCTTTGGATCACCAGTCACAGCTTTCAGTTCTGGACCAAATATGTTGTAAAATTCCTCAATAACCTGTTAAATCCAAGAGCATAAGAAAGCCACCTTTCAGTCATCCTGCTGTTTCACAAATATGCCATCTCTAGATTATATGATCTTATCTGCTCATTGAAGCAGGACTTTTACTTGCAATACTTTATTGGCAAGTAGACCGGCCTACTATTGAAAATGCATTTTAAAATTTCCTAACTCACCTTTATCAGCAAATTAATTTCTCTTCTCTCAAATTCTGAATTACTGAGATTTTTTTCTGCTACAGCAAAATCTAACAGATGTATCCATTTTCCTTTTTCCTTCTCAAACACAATAACCAAATCATACATGCACACTTCATGGGACCATATATATATATATAACCAGATGGATCTTAGAGGCTGAGTCTAATTCATCTAGCAGCCTAGAAAATCAAGACTCAAGTAATTTGCTCAGGATCAGTCTCTCAGGCAAGATCCAAACTCAGGACTTCCTGACTGCATGTCCAGCATTCTGTCCTGCTACCTCAATCTAACATACTTCTTCTCTAACTAAGAATAGTTTGTAGACCAACTCTGTTTCTCAAATATTCTGTACTGACCTTTTTTCAAAAGTCCTTCCCTACCCCAGCATTGTGTCTTCCATTGCTCCTAAATGTAAGAGATTGGAGTGGGTTCATAGGATGTAAGATGAAGAACTGGAATGGATCCTAATGGCTGTCAGATCCAAACTGTTCATTTTATAGAGAAGGAAACTGAGGCACACAAAAGTTAACACAGCTAATAAGTGTCTAAGGTGGAATCTGAACCCAGGTCTCCTTAAATCCAAGTCCAGTTCCCTGCCCACTACTAAGAAAACTCATCTTCCACACTCACAAACCCTCTCCCTTTTTTCTTCCAAGAACACCTTGGAAAGAACTAAGCAGAAAATAATTTGACAATGACAGAATCCAATACAATTCAGCATGCGTTTATCAAACACCTACCATGCGCAAGACACTATGCCAAGCTATGAGGACACAAAGGCAAGATGGAGAGCAGCCCCTACCCTCAGGAAGTGTATACTCTACTGGAAGGATGCAACATGTAAACAAGGATGGAGACAGTGACTTAAAGAAAGAGTAAGAAAGCCACCACAGCTACGGGAACCAAAAGGGATTCCCATAGGAGGGGGAATTTACATGGAGTATCTTATCCTGTACTTGGCCCATCCTCACTCTAAATCTAGAGGTAAAGAGAACAGTCAGGAGTGATTAGGGTCCTACTAAGTATTTACACAATATTCCTTCTGATCTCAGGGACTGGGGCATCCTTCACAATCTCTTCTGGATCATCATCTTTGACTAGGATGGAAACCATCTATATCTATGTGACATTTTTGAAAAGGGAAGAAAGTTACCAGAAAAATTAAGTAATTATTAACTATGGAAAATGTAAGGATATTTTCCACACTCTTATATTCAGAGTCATGTCAAAAAGGTGTCCCATAATAACAACCTGCTAAACTGTTTCTGATTTCTAGCATCCAACTTGGAAGGTCCTAAGACTCAATTATTCTTAGAGCATTGTAAAAAGTAAACTCTTCTTTGCAGAACCAGTAACGAGATTCGAATCCCACCTCTGACGTCTACTAATTGGGTAATCAAATCACTTAACTAGCCTGGCCTCAAATCTCCTCACCTGAGAAATGAAGGGGCTGAGCAAGATGCCCTCAGAGGACATTTCCAGCACAAAATCTAAGATACTATGAGTCTGTAATATAGACAATGAGGACAACCAGAATTCCATAAACAAAAAACAGCACCAGAAAGACACTGGACATGATTAATCTTGGCCCTGAAATGTACCTCCCTCCTCTCAAGAGGCAGGGGGAACAGAATGGTGCATACACTATCAGGTAATGTTACTGTGCTAGCTGATTTTTCTTAACAGTTTTTCTTTGGCATAAAAAGGGAAGGGTTGGTGTGTATATTCAAAAATAACTGTCATATAAGAAATGAAAAGCACCAGCCGATAAAAAAAAATTTTCCTTTTAAAAAGATATGAAAATAGTCTTAAAAAGAACTTGATCATTCATTCTTACTTTTTAACCATATGTGTGTGTACGCATACACACACATGCACACACACGTACACGTACACATATATAGATGTAGATAGATATACACACACTAAAGAAATTAAACCCAGGCCTCTCTACCTGTAAAACATCATACAGATCCTGACAGATTGCAGCCATGTAATCTGTTCTTTCGAATAAACGTTTTCTATCAAATTCCCAACGTGGCTCCCTTCCAGATGCTTCGATTTTGGCTCGGACATCAAAATAAGATTTTTTCCACAACAGAAGAGTGCTCTTAGCCTCAGCCACCTTGCTTTGGGCGGATGCTCGGCTCTCTCTGTTAATTAACAAAAAATCGGGTTATTATTAGCAATATTTTCTAATGACTCAAGATAAGGATGATGGGAGTAAAATTGGTAGCTTATTTAGTTCAGAGCAAATATGGCAGAGAAGGATCTTGGAGGACAACTAGTCCAAACCCTCTTTTTATAGAAAAAACTGAGTCCTGGATTCAAATTCTGCTTCTGACAGCTACTAATTATTTGACAGTGAGTAAGTCACTTAACTTCTATGAGAATTATTTTCCTCATCCATAAAATAAGGATAATAATACTCATATCCTAGCTCACATCTTATTTCACAAGGTTATGGAAGAAAAAGCGCTTTGCAAATCTCAAATCTGGAGCAGCTAAATGGCTCAACGGATATAGTGCTGGGCCTAGAGTCAGGAAGACCTGAGTTCATATCCAGCCTCAAACACTCACTAGCTGTGTGACCCTGGGCAAGTCACTTAAACTCAGTTTTCGTCTGGCAAGGAAATGGCAAACCACTCCAGTATTGTTGCCAAGAAAACCCAATGGACAGATGTGGTGAGTGTGGTCCAGGGGGTCACAGAGTTGGACACAAGTGCACAACAGCAACATAAATACCATAAAGATGGCAAATACGGTATTCAAAATACCATAAGATCATGTTGTCAAGGTGTTTGGCCACATTTCCTGGGTGTCGGTGGCTTACACGATGAAAAGTGCAGAGCACCACAAAGTGGAGGAAGAAGGTCCTATGCAAGGGAGGAGCTTATATATTTTTCTTCTCCTAGGAGTAACTAACAGGAACTATAGGTAGAAGCATGTGGAGAATTATATGTACATGTCCTGGTGGCTCACAAAGGGAAATTAACTGGGCAGTCATGGAGAATCCCAAACTGGAAAGTTTGGGGCCAGGCCATTCTAGAGAGGACAGGATTTCTTGACACAGTGTGCTCCCTAGAGAAAGAAAACAATAATCCTTTCCAGCATAGAGTCCCCTTTGGAGAGCAAAGGCAATGGAAAGTGGACCACTTCTTCAGCAGCCTGGAAAGTGTATTAACGTTATGGGATGATTCCAAGCCATTGGGTGGCACAATGAGTCTGGGAGAGACTACTAGTATTTATTCAGATGGAAGACAGAGACTACTTGAATGGCAGGGCGTTTCATCACTGGCAACCTCAATTTCATTTCATTTCTGGGTGAAAGCTGACATGTTATTTGAATGAATTACATATTTCTACATCTGTTCATAGTTTCTGTGAATTTTTTGCATCTTTTGCCTTTTCTGTGGGGTACAATAAAGTATGTCCCATACCTGATATGCATTAAGTACCTTAAGTGTTTGTACAGGAGCTTGGGATGCTATTTATCAACATTTGAGGAACTAAGACACATGTTATATCTAGCAGATTTCCTGAAGTAATTCCAGGTGGAGGCAAATAGCCAGAGAAGCAAACTGACCCCTTATGGTCTGAGCCCCCAAGATTAGACCCAATCCACTTGAGCCTAGAGCTTTAGGGGGCCTTGGGCCCCAGGTAACAACTGAAATAAAGTGCCAAGAAGCTAATACACAAAAGATGTCAATTAGAGAGAAGGAGATGTTGAATGAAAAGAAAAATGCCACAGTCTTTGTGACACATTCTTGCTTCTACCAGAGCAAAATGAACAGTCTTAGATATGTTGTTTTTTAAACAAAAAGGAATGTTTTTGCAAAAATGCTATTCGGGGATATTCTTTGCTATGTATGGAGTATACATATTAGAAATAGTCATAAAAAAAGATAAATCTTCAAGTATTTTTCCTGTTGCAAAACACTACAGTCAGCTGTCCACTTTTTTAAGCCAGCTTCCCCTTTTTAGGGATCTGTTATTCAGATTATGGTATAGAGAAAACCTTAACTGCTAATTAAGTGCCCATTTGTCTTTCACCTCTTCTTTTTAATAGAGAGGGTGCCCCCTTGGCTCAGAATAATCTGCAGACAGCACTACCCTCCAGTTTGAGGGTACTAATGGAGCTAGAGCATGGTCAGGGGACAGGAAGCAAATGCCCGTACCCATAAACTAATGGGAACCACCAATCCTAAATTCTTCAATCCCAAGTGTCCTATACTTGACTATGTGGCTACACAGAACCCGTTACTGAATGAAGGAAAAACAGTATCACTTATTGCTTCTTTGCATTCTAAGCTGCACTTTGCCGATCCTCGGGAGGATGGGGACTTGTTTTCTTTTGAGTTTCCAGAACCTAACATTGTGCTTTGGATATAGATAGGGTTTCATAAATTCTTGTGGAAATTAATTAAAGTTCGGCTTAATTAAGCCAAAGCTCAATTTACCATGAATATAGTAAGAATCTCACTCATAGAAATCCTGATGAGTTTTAATTCCTAGTCATGAGGTATTTTGATATACTTAGACAGTGAGTGTTATCGAAGTGCCAGAAATGATATAATTATAGTATTTATTAAAGTGGAAGAATAACACAGTGGGTAGAAAGCCAACCTCCAAGTCAGGAAGGCCAGGACTTTGAGCCCCACTTTGGACACACAATTGGTTGTGTGACCCTAGGCAAGTCACCTTACCACACATGCAATGATGGTAGAGAGTTTTCTAAGCAGAGAGCTCCCCTTTCATAGATGAATCACAGAGCCAAGCCCCAGCCCACTCCCTCAAAAAGTCCATAGACTCTAGTATTTAAAGAGAGGAAGCATAGATTGGCAACATAGGGCTGCCTTTGTACCCAGGAACTGACACATATTAGCTGTGTGACCTTAGACAAGTCACTTAATCTCTCAGTGCACTGGGAGTTAATAATCTGCATCAGAGAAGGGAATTTCCTGTCAGATGCCTGCTCTGCTAAAAAATTAATTATATCTGGATTTTTAAGTTTATCTTTAAAAGTAAGCACAAATGGGAGAGAACAGCTTTCGAAAGAGAAAACAGAAAAGTAGATCCAAACAGCATTCAAAAGAGAGAGGCTGGGGCATTTGGTCTTCTGTCCTGCTGACTTCTGAAATCTAATTTTTAAAACTCAGCTTGCGTCATCATCCCATCCCCTTTCCAGTGAAATCCCTCTGGTGTCCTTGGAGTCCCACTGCAGTAACTACTTACTTGAACAAAGTCCTTAAGTTCACGACTCGGGTCACCCTCTCTGCAATCTCCCAGGCGATCCTCTCCATGAGAGGGATCATCCGCTCGTCTTTATTATAGTGCCTGGAGATAATCCACACCATCCGCAGGGCACTCATCATGGAAGGGATTGTTTCCAGAATAATGCCAAATCCAACTCCATGGGTTAAATTCTACACAGATAAACATTTGAGAAAGATGCAAACAATTGTGGGATTCTAGGGACTAAATCTTTCCATTTTAGAATTTAAGAAATTCGAATGGTACAGTGAGGAATCAACCTTCATTGCTCTTTCTTGGTAACAAGAAGTGTGCTCACGGAAGACCATCAGTGATTTCATGGCTTCCTCATCTTGGAAACCCTCTCCACACCTAACATGGGTCTTTGCTCAGCTTAGGCACTTAATAAATGTGCTTCACATTAAAACTAGTCCAAAACTCTCATTTTACAGATTGGGAAACTGAAGCCAAAGAAGTGTAACCAGGGATAAAAGAAGGGTTACCCAAAACTGTATTTCTGTATAAAACCCCAAATCCAACAACATCAACTACTGCTAAGACCAGGAACTTGGATAGCAAACCCTTTTTCAAGGTCTACCAAGACCCACAGAGGGGTCACTTCATTATCTTAAGCAACAACACTTTAGAGTAGAGTCATGCTTTGGGGTTCATCATCCCCAAATACCCAACCTCTGAGATAGCACCCGTGGTCAGCCAGAATGAAGAACAGCTGGGCACATGCCCTATTCATCATCACCAGAGTATAAAGTGACATGCCCACTCTGAGACCCCAAGAAGACCAGGGATATCTCCTGAGTCTCCTGACCCATTTTTCTACTCTTTCTGTTCTATCACACTGGTCCTCCGATGCCACAGAGGGACACTGCTCCGTGCTCCTTGGGCAACCTCAGCCAACCCCATTCTCTAGGCTTCAGTTTCTTTATCTGTAAAATGAGGGGATGGGTTTAGATGACCTCTAAGATTTCTCCTAGCTCTGGATCTAGCATCTCCTAGCTCTGGATCTAGCATCCCAAGCCCTCTGGTACAGACCTGAAAAGCTCCTTGGAGGAGGTAAGCAAAATATATTCATAAACCAAGGTGATGTGATGCCAACAGAAGTCATAAATTATTTCTTAAGCACCTTAGTGGTCCTGCTTGCTCTATGTACTGTCATCCACACCCTCAGAAATGCCCACCAACCTCATGGCATTGCTAGTGCCCAAAATAATGAGTGGTCCCACAGAATGAAGGGTGAAATCTCCAAAAAGGGAATCCGGTCCCTGTAAAAGACAGTGGCATCAGAAGGATTCTCAGAGGCCACGGGGCACTGGACCAGATGATCAGGTTGGGAATCAAAAACACGAGGACTCTTCTACTGCCTGGTACAGTTACTGGTTGTGTGACCTGGAATGGATCACCATATCCCTTCAGCAGGAAAGCAGTCAAAATAATTAACATCTGTAGCTCCTACCTTAGAAGGTGGTTATGAGGTTCAAATGGCTAACATGATAGCATTTCTATATATCTAATATATTTAGATTATTTACATTATATTTATATGTCAATACATAACATATTGGTATGTATACATTATATATTAATATGCAATATAATATATAATAACACTTATAGATAGCTTTAAGGTTCACTGTGTACATGTTTTGTGCCATTTGATCCTCAAAACAAATCTGTGAGGTAGGTGCTATGATAATTCCCATTTTGCATATGAGGAAACTGAGGCAGACAGTGGTTAGGTGACTTGCCCAGGGTCATATATCCAGAAAGTACATCTTCCTGACTCCAGGATCCACAATAATCTATCCTTGGCACTACCCAGCTGCCACAAATGAGATAACATTCTTTACTGTTTCTGTTGTTAATAACAGCAGCAGTGGTGGCATCAAAGCCGTTTGACCCTGGAGGTCTTAGTAGTAGTTTTCTGAAATACCTTGAAATGGCGCTCGACGGTGGAGAGGAACCGAACGTTGTCTGAAGCTTCCATATGAAACTTGTACAACTCATTGAAGACAGGATGCAGGTTGGCCACCAGCATGGAGTCAGCCTCCCTGATGACCTCTATGACTTTTCTCACTATGGGTAGCTTGGTTTGCTCATGCAGAGCACTGAAGGTCGCTGTTCTTTCTCTCCAGAATTCTATTTCTGCCAATGGGCCGTTACCCTAAGGACAAGAGCAGAGGTGATATCAAAAAACAACCTCCTTGGGGAAATTCTGGGGAGGGTATGGAAAGCGTAAACTCTCAGGAACAAATTCCTAAAAAAAAAAAAAAAAATGACAACCGAAATAAATTGCTAAGGCTTGAAAAGGAGGAGCCATCTGGTCTGGGGTTTCTGTCTTGTTTATTGCCCTATAGGCTTCAATCTGGAGCAGAAGCTGGACCTGAGACCTCACTCTGCTCCTGGAGCCTGAACCATGCCACTGCTGCTTGCTTCTGACTCTCCCTCCTCACTCCTGGACACCACCCAGGGTCTGTGGCCAAACCCTTCCCATTCTCAGTTTGCCCCCAGTCTACAGGGGAATGTCACAGTTCTATCACTCTGAAACAAGAGCGCTCCCCAGCCCACTGATAAGGGCTGAGTCCAGCAGTCCTGAGACTCCCACCCAGACCCAGGTTAGGAACTTGTGGAGCTCAATCTTGGGTGGGGGAAAAGAAGCAATCAGACTATGCCTCAGATCAGGATGCTTCAGGAGCACGGAAAGCTGTCCCTGAGATCCTGAAATAACACAACACAAAGTATCACAAGAAGGCAGTACGAGGAAGACCCCAGACCTCCTCCCACAGAAGGGCAGCAGAGTCCAGCCCCAATGTCAACGCTGCCATCAGGAACTAGGCTGAAAGAAGGAATAAACAGAAAAAGAATCCCACCATACAGAGTAATTACTATGTGGTTACGCTCTAATAGCAGATAGAAAATATCAAAGGACAGCATTGGAATGGCCGGAGAGAGTTGCTCTCTCAGGGAAGAAAATATCCATTTATATAGCACCCAGGATATTTCAGGCCTTGTACTAAGTATTTAACAATTATTTTCTCATTTGATCCTTGCAACAACCACTACCCAGGGAGATACAGTCATTGTTTCTATTTTACAGAGGAGGAAACTGAGGTAAAGGTTAAATGACTTGCCCAGGATCACAGTTAGTAAGCGTCTGAGGCAGAATTTGAACTTGACTCACTGTTCACCAGTCCCACCAGCTACTTCTCTCAGTCCCATAACAGCAACAAAGGCAAATTTAATCTGAGTTCAAGAGGCAGTGCGATATAGGGAAATGAAGACCACAGTTCGAGTTCCACTTTGGACACTAGCTAGTCTGAAGACTGCTTCTCAGAAATATCCAGCATGTTACCTGAGGCGTCTTTTTCAACTGTCCCTCTATGGCAGAGGAGATCTGATTCAACCAGTTGATCACACATTGCTCCAAAATATCCACGGCATCTTGGTCAGCAGCAAGCTCCGACACTTCCCTATCCAGACTAATCACTGGCATCTCCAACTTGATTTCTCCTGTTGGGGAGAAAAAATCAGGACCAGCCATGGCATCAGGAAAAAAGAGAACAGTAACTGAGGGTTAATTGACTTAGAGCTAATCAAGTGGTAGATTAGTAGATTATGGTCTTTCATTTTCGAAGAGGGCCAAAATGACATCACCATGATAGAGTGAAGTTTCAGTGTGTCTGTCTGTTGTTGATCAGACCAATATGAGCTTGGAATGCTCTACCACAGGTTGGGCACAGATAGTCCATGTGAATATTTAGAGTGGATACTACACAGTTGCGCACCCTACGTTTACTTTGTGCTGTCTCAATTCTGCTTTGCTTATAGAGCACAGCACCCTTTCTGATGTGGGCACACCATGCTGAGAGGTCCTGTGCCAGTGTCTCCCATGTTGCATAGTCAAATCCAAAGTTCTTGAGAGAGACTTTGAGAGTGTCTTTGTATCACTTCTTCTGACCACCATGTGATCACCTGCCCTATGCGAGTTCTCCATTAAATAGTCTTTTTGGCAAGTGCACATTTTGCATTTGAACAATGTGACCAGCCCATTGGAGTTGTGCTCTGTGAAGCACAGTTTGAATGCTTGGAAGTTCAGTTCGAGCAAGGACTTCAGTATCTGGTACCTTATCCTGCCAGGTGATCCTCAGAATCTTCCTAAGAGTTCAAATGGAAGTGATTCAGTTTCTTGACATAGCGCTGGGAGACTGTCCATGTTTCACAGGCATACAGCAATGAGGTCAGCACAAGGCTCTGTAGACCTTCAGTTTGGTAGTCAGTCTAATACCTCTTCTCTCCCAAATTTTTCTTCAGAGCCTCCCAAACACTGAGCTATGTATGTAATGCATGTGTCAACCTCATTGTCAATGTGTACACCCCTGAAAAGTATACTACCAAGATAAGTGAACTTATCCAGAGCATTCAAAACTTCTCCATTTGTTGTAACTCATGGATCCAAGCATGGATGGTGTGGTGGTGGCTGATGGAGCACCTATGTTTTCTTGGTGTTAATTATTAGGCCAAAATTAACAGCAGAGAATTGATCCATACTTCATTGCCTCTCAGTTTCAGAGGCTGCACTGAGTACATAATCATCTGCAAACAGAAAATCATGCACCAGCACTCCAGCCACTTCGGTCTTGGCATGTAGCCTTTTCAAATTGAAAAACTTACCATCAGTATGGTAATTGACCTTAATGCCATGTTTGTCATTGAAAGCATTTGACAACATGGCTGAAAACATCATGCTAAAAAGCATGGGGACAAGCACACAGCCCTTTTTCACTCCACTGGTGACTGGGAAGGCACGAGAGCATTTTCCACTATTCAGAATCTGGACAAACATGCCATCATGAAATTGACGTACACTACTGAGGAACTTCTCTGGGTAACCAAATTTTGACATAATTTTCCATAAGTCCTCACAACTAACAGTGTCAAAGGCCTTGGTCAGCTCTACAAATGTTGTGTACAGACTTCTGTTCTGCTCCTGGAATTTCTTCTGGAATTGTCAGGCAGCAAACACCATATTGACTCTTTGTTGGCCCTTCCTGAAGCCACACTGGCTCTCAGGTATATGACCATCTTCCAGGTGAAGGACCAGCCTATTAAGGAGGACTCCGGCAAGAATTTTGCTAGCAATGAAGAGCGAGATTTCCCCTATGATTGTCACAGGACAATCTATTCCTTTTACCTTTATAGAGATGAACAATGGAGGTATCCTTGAACTCTGGAGGGATAACTTCCTCTTGCCATATAACCTGGAAAATTTCAGTCAGCCTTTGTATGAGCAATGGTCCCCCTACTTTGTAAATCTCAGCTGGAATAGAATCAGCACCAGGTGCTTTGCCACATGAAAGGAGCCCAATGGCCCTCAAAACCTCTTCTTCAGTTGGAAGTTCAGCTAAGGAGAGATTGACTTCAACCTGAGGCAAATGATCAATGTCTCAGCATTAATTGATGATGGTCTGTTGAGAACACTACGGAAGTGTTCAGCCCATCTCTCTAGGATCATGTCCTTATTACTAATCAATGTGGCTCCATCAGCACTGAGTAGTTGTGATGCACCATAGGTTTTTGGTCCATAAATACCTTTCAGGGAATCATAAAAGTGCTTCGGATTGTTACTATCAGCATAAAACTGAATTTCATCTGCCTTCTTACTGAGCCAGGAATCCTGCATCTCTCTAAGCTTTGCTTGTACTTTGCTCTTGATGGAATTAAATGCTGCCTTCTTAGAGGTGGCTGAACTATCCTGCTTGTATATCCTGTGGAGTTCTCATTTTTCGTTTAGCAGCTTCTGAATTTCCCCATCAGTTTCATCAAACTAGTCTTGGTGTTTGCGAGTGTTCTAACTCAGATGAACAAATGCAGTGCTGTACATCAAATCTCTGAAAGCTGCCTGCTCCACTGTTGCCAACTACATGTTGGCACAATTTATCCTCCAAGTCAGCAACAAACTGCTCATGCTCAGAGAATTGCTCTAATTTGTTGACATTAATTCTTCTGGCAGTCATTTTGCCTTGGGGGCGGCACTTTTGATGAATGCAAATATTTAGCGTGGAAAGGATAAGTCTATGATCAGTCCAGCACTCTGCACCACACATTGCCTTTGTCACTCTCACATCTTGTCTGTCTCTTCTCCTTACAATCATAGTGTCTATAAAATGTCAATTTTTGCTGCAAAGGTGTATCCATGCAGTTTTATTGCATTCAGGTAAATGGAAAACAGTGTTGGTGATGAGAAGGTCATGTAGCGCACAAGTCTTCAGCAGTAAATGCTGCTGCTGTCTCCAACTCCATTCCTCCCTAGGACTCCCTGCCAAGTCTGGTAGTCTGAGCCTACTCCAGCATTAAAGTCTCCCAGAATGATAAGTTTGTCCTCTTTTGGTACATTGATGATAGGGGTCTCTAGGTCTTCATAAAATTTTTCTTTGACCCAATCAGGGTTCATCATGGTAGGAACATAGGCACTGATGATGGTGTCATGGCGTTTTTCTGCAAGTGGCAATCGTATTATCATGAGCCCATCATTCACTCCTTTCGGCAGACATACCAGCTTGCTTACTAGATTAGTTTTGATTGCAAAATCCACGTCAGCTTCACAGTGCTCCCCTTCACTGTACCCACTCCAGAAAAATGTGTATCCAGCTCCAACTTCAGTAAACTGGCCTTCATTTGTCAACCTTGTTTCACTCAGGACTGCTATTTGGATGTGATACCTGTTGAGTTCTCTTGCAACAAGAGTAGTTCGTCTTTCAGGTCTACTGGATTTTGCATTGTCTATAAGTGTGTGCATGTTCCATGTGCTGATGGTGAGTGGAATCATTTTTGCAGATGTTTTTGTACCTTTTGTACATTTTTTTTATGTTTTGACCACAAAGTGGGATTCCCCACCTACTGCAGTAATCAGGCCAGGGTTGGGTAAGCAGACAATGCTTAGAACACCTTTTCTAGCCCCCTTCCTCACACCAGGAGGTGAGAAGTGCAATCCTTAAAAGGCTGCTCAGACACCCAGGGGCCCACCACCGAGTCCCACTGCTGCTTCCAGTAAGAAACTACCCTATGGCCTTGGCCTTGGCCGCCTGTGAGCAGGGTTGTGACTACAGCTCCCAGTGTATCTGCACATGCTGCTTCCTCACTTGCCTATTGCCACAGGACTTTGAGGCATAATGGTAAAAGGGTATGGGTGATGTCTTTTGATTCATGTGAACATTGGATTTAAGTGAGGCGGAGTTGAACAAAGTCATCATTCTCACTCCCTCCTCCAGAGTCATCATAGTCCAGTGGCAGGACAGAGTCAAGACAGCTGGTGATGACTCAGGATGCAGTGGATGACCTTGGCATCTTCGGTGTCTAACCAAGCTCTAAGCACTCCACATCACCTGCTTCAGCAGCCTTCATGGCCATTGAAACAAATTGTTCTCATCTATCCATTCTACCAAAGGAAGTCTTCACATGCTTGGGCTAAACACCGCCCCCCCTAATTCACCAATGGGTTTGAGACTCCTTGGTTACCCCTCAACCTGGACTGGCCCATCTGCCAAAATAGTTTACCAGGGTGTGGCCACTGTGCATGCTGCAGCTTCTTGGAGCCACAGGTGAGAGTTGGGTGGAATAGGTGAACGCCAAAGGTAGGAAAAAGTCCTGAAAAGTGGTCCTCCCTGAACACACCTTACACCCCAGCCTCAGAGTCATGAATTCCTGGGTTCCCAATCTTACCCCCACCACCATCTCAGATATTTATTAGCTATGGACCCTGGGAAAGTCCCTTAATGCTCTGTGCCTCTGTTTCCCTATTTTAAAGATGGGGTTACACTAGATAAACCCTTGGGCACCTTCCAGCTCTAGAACCCTTCTTCTTTAGGCTGGAACCAGTTAGAAGAGGTTCCAGGTCCAATTATTAAATTTTCAGGGTGAGCATTTAAACATCAGAAAATACAAATCAGGGCTTGATCTAGCATTTTGTTAATCATCTAGACTTAAGGAAGAGATGGGGAAAATGCTGATGGTACAGGTTAAAAGTGCGTCCTGAGTGCCATTTGTTTTTAGGAGAGCTGGTTGTTAAACATCTACCAAGGCACTCCTGCTACTACCTAGACACAAGCAAGACAAAAACTGACTGAGAAAGTAGAAAAGTCCTTCTGTATGTTTGTTTTCTTTAGGGATAAAAATGGTTTTGTTATTTAAAGTGTTTCTAAGTCAACCACAAAATCATTCACATTTAAAAGTCTATAGAGTCACCGTGTAGTTAAATCAACTGGTCATTTCCATACCATCCAACAAGCATTAATTAAGTACTATACTGAGTGTTAGGATGTGGATCAAAGACAAAAATTAAATGGCGCCTGCTCTCCACTAGGTTATCTTCTACTGGGAGGGGCAGAACAGGCACACAGATAAATATAATACTGTATAGGGAGTGAATGTGGCAAAGAAGAGGGAAGTTTCAAAAATCTGAGTGGGCCTATTGACAGGCAAGGAGGCTTGTTAACAGCTGAGATCTAGAAACCAAGTAGAAACCCATCATTTGGGGGATGACTAAACAAGTTGTGATTATGTAAGTATAATGATATATTACTGCAAGACAGGATGAGAAGCACAGAAAAATATATAAACTAAGAAAAACTAAAGGAAATAGAATGTAGAAAATAATATGCACAATGACTCTATTGTTGTCCAGCTGTGTCTAACTCTTCATGACCCCATTGGGGGTTTTCTTGGCAGAGACACCGGAGTGGTTTTGCCATTTTCTTCTCCAGCTCATTTTACAGATGAAGAAATTGAGGCAAAAAGGGTTAAGTGACTTGCCCAGAGTCACACAGCTGGGAAGTGTCTGAGGCCAGATCTGAACTCAGGAAGATGAGTCTTCCTGACTCTAGAACCGGCACTCTGTCTACTATGGCTATGTTGGTTCATTCTAGAAGAGGACCAAAATGACATCACCATGATAAACTCAAGTTTCAGTGTGTCTGACTGTGACTGATCAAACCAACACAAGCTTGGAATGCTCTACACACAGATAGTCCGTGTGAACGTTTGGGGTGGATACTCCAAATTTGTGCATCCTACGTTTACATGGCCAGGTATATACATCAAGAAAAACAAAGAGAGAAAGAAAAGTTTCCATGCATTCCAAAATATTCCCAGCAGCACTTTTTTTGTGTGGTAGCAAAGATCTTCAAACAAAGTAGATTTCTATCAACTGGGAAGTGAACCTGAGCAAAATGTGGTATGTGAATGGAATTCAATGCAAAAGTGGCATGCCAAAAGACAGGCTGAATATGAGGAATTCATCACAACAGGGGAAGATCTATATGAATGGATGCAAAAGTAAAGAATAGATACTATAATCAGAGCAATGGAGATGGAAATAAAAAGGGAAACAAATAGGAAAAATTTTAAAAAGGAAAAGAAAAAATAAACTCTGTAACGTGCAATTATAATGACCTCTCTTGGCCTACAGAAGAACCAAGAAAAGGTGCCTCCTTCCCTTTGCAGCTGACATGGAGGACTTTTTGGAGTGTTGCATACACTTCCAGATACAGTCAGTATATTTTTTTTTTAGTTTTGCTCAACCGTGTTATTCATTTTTAATTCTTTTTTTAATCTTTGTTACAAGCAAAGGATAACTGGCCAAGGGAGTGGGGAAGGAATATATTCTGAAATGAATGCAATGTAAAAACCAAAGAGATTCATAAAAATGTGACCAAAAAAATGTTTTAAAGGATTGTTCCCACAAACCTAACTGTGAGTACTCATTTGTCACAGTTAATGCATTCATTTTTAACCACACACACACACACACACACACCCTTCACCTTCAAGTTGCTGTATAGTTCTCTGAATATTGTTGGTGAATTTCTGCATGTTCATTAGGAATTCATCACGTATTAGTTGGATACTGTGGTATTCAACTGTCTCCCCTGGCAGTTTATCAATTGTGGAGATTTCAGGAGGTGTCAAATCTCCTGGAAGGATGGGGAATGTTGAAGCTTCCCCCTTGTGTTGATTGAAGGAGAGAGCTGGCATAAACACCTGAAATGTTAATTGATTAAGCAAGTTACACAGTGTTGTTTCTCAACTATTTCAAATCTTAAATTTTAAGATCCAGTTTTAAATCCTTCCATTAAGTAGAAAGATTTGGTGGCATAGGGAATAGAGAGCAATCTTCAAGTCAGAAAGAACTGAGTTCAAATCCTGCTAACCATGTGGGGCTTGGGCAGGTCGCCTCACCTCTGAGTCTTAGTTTCCTTATCTGTAAAAGGAGAGTGCTAGACCAGATTTCTCTATGAACTTTTCCAAGTTTAAAACCTATGATTTTACGAATATTAAATGAAAACGCAACTATAAATTAACTACCCGAAATAGCACCAGGCAGGAATGAAAAAATATAGAGTAGATTTGAAAAAAATTAGGCTATGGATTTTACAAAAATGGATCATACCACCCTCATTGTCATTGAATCTAACTCTTGTTTTACAGATGAAGAAACTGAGGCATAGAGCAATAAAATGACTCATATAGGTAGTAAGTGAGATTGGAATTGAGTTCACTCTTGAGGCACAAAATGCACACCTCCTAAATATGCAAAACACTACCCTCGGGGCTGTGGTCTTCTAGCTCAAGTCTCCCTTCACTATAATCCATCTTCCAGACGGCCGCTAAAATGTCACCCTCTATTATTCAACAAACCTCAGATTATTAACTATTAATTTTCAGATCAAGTATAACCTCCTCTTTGGGGGCATTTAAAGCTCCTGCTCACCTGGGCTCTTCTTAACTTTCCTACCTTCCTATACATAATTTCCCACCTTCAGGCACTTTATGATCTACTTTCTGGTCCTCTCGGAGGATCCTCCATCTCCCACCTCTCAGCCTTTATACAGACTTTTCTCTCACGACAAGTGTTCTATCTCCTCTCCTCTGCTGCTTAGCACCTCAGGATCACCTCTCACCTTCTGCAGCCAACTTTTCCCAGTTTCCTCAGTTGCTATGCCTCTCTCTCTACAACTGCTTCCTTCTAATCTGGATTCATAGACTCTTAAGTACCTTGTCTCTCCATTAGGATGGGAGTTCCTGGGGAGACCCGGACATGCCAGGGACTGTGCTAAGTACTGGGGAATGTACCTAATCTGTTGTAAAAGGCTTTAAAAGGCTGGAAAAAGTGAGGGATGGGATGTCAGCCCAAGATACAAATCAATGATCCTAAAAGGATCTTGTGGACAATCTTTCTTCTCAGTTCATGGTCTTGAGACAGTCATAGGTGAAGGCATTTCCAGAAGGATGAGTGGAAAAGGAAATGACCAACCTCAGCTAAGGTCTCATACTGTAGCAATGCCTGGGGTATGGCAGAAGATTTGATAGTGATGAATTCCTCTAAAAAATTGTTTTAAAAAATTGTATATGGGGATACTTGGTGACACAGTGGATAGAGCACTGGCCCCGGAGTCAGGAGGACCTGAGTTCAAATGTCCTCAGACATTTAATATCTGTGTGACCCTAGGCAAGTCACTTAACCCTGATTGTCTGTATCTTATCACAATATCACACCATTAAAAAAATTAAACTTGGAAAGTGGCAGTGGGAGAATCTTCATCCATACTTACATGAAGCAAAATATCCTTAAGCATGTGTAGAATGTGCCCATTAAGGACCCCATACTCCAACCTTTCTGGCATGGTTTCCATAGCTTCATTCATATCATTAGCTTCATTAATGGTCTCTAAATGGGACAGTTAAAAAAATGAGATCACTGAAAAGAATGGCAAATAATTAACATTTCCACAACAGTGGTTCTCTTTTTCTCATTTCTAAACAGCTGCATAACAACAAGGAAAATTATGAAGTCAGTATATTTTGAGTACATTAACAACTCGGGTTCTAAGAATAAAACTCTGGTTCTGCTACCATTTAGAGAGTTAACACAAGCAAAAGAGAGAGAGCTACACATAATTATCCACCATGAAGATTTGGGGTGAATGTCAATGAACTGAAAAACAGGGAGCGTCAGAACAGTTTGATAAATGCCAAGCTTTGGGGCCAAACTCATCACTGAAATAATGTCTACGGTTCCATATTTTGTTACAGATTTCCCAACACTCCACTGTAAAAGGACTAAGAAAGGAGGATAAAGACTAACAAAATATTGTTCAGTTTGGACGGGGCCGAAACCTATGAAACAGCAGCTTCAGGAAAGTGGCAGGCAAGGGAACCAGACCATAATGGGTTAAAAGGGACAAGACAGGAAGGAGGGGCAATAGGAAAGAACTGGAAGACTAAGAAGAGGAAATAAAATTTAAAACTCGATGCACGATCTCCACCGCCGTGAGGAAGTTTGCACAAATTTGGGAATGCTCCTAATAACTTGTTTTAATTTTGCAAGCATGTTCTGTGTGGTAGCTGTGTAAGAAACAAACTAAAATGTGCATACCTTTTGTGTTTCTGAGAAAGTAAACGATATTTTGATTCAGAAATTCTTCTGGAACAGAGTTAAAACACACCTGAAGGTACATTCGGTCAACTATTTGCTTGATGGTTTTCTGAAACACAGAAAATATATGGCTTTGACATAGAAATCTGTATATTTCTTGTAGCCTTCATCCCAAAGGGAGAAAAAAAAAGTGAGACAACTTTGAAGAGACTGGTGTTATTTTCCGGTGCCCAAACCCCAGCGCTGTAAGTAACAAAATCCCTTAGAGGAGGAAGCTATAAAGTTGGCTGTGAAATCTAACTTTGATCTATTGGTTTACTGACAACCATCCGCACTGCAGCTGATTGGCATAAACATGCACTGGCCTCTGGGACAGGATACCAATAGGCCAACTCTGCCCTAGATGGGGCAAGTGCCCACCCTTCCTGACTGTGTGACCGTGGGCAATTCTCAGTGCCACAGACAACTACGACCCTAAGCTGCAGGGAGGTTGAAATGGGTGGGGGGATATTTTTCTTCAGGAGCTCCCTACACCAACAAAATCACAAAGTCTAGGAGACAAAAGCAAAATAGCATCATTATCTTGTCCTTATATTACATTGTAAGAATCCTTGAGGGCAGGCACCCCTTTCCGATCAGTCGTGTTGGACTCATAGACCACAGTGTCCATGGGGTTTTCTTGGCAAAGATGTTGGACTGGTTTGCTATTTCCTTATCCAGTAGATTAAGGCAAACTGAGGTTAAGTCATTTGCCCATTGTTAGTAAGTGTCTGAGGCTGGATTTGAACATAGGGCTTCTTGCCTTCATGCTCTATCCACTGAGCCATCTAGCTGCCTTTGTGCCATCTGGCGTATAGTAGGTGCTAAATAAATGTTTAATGACTATTGACTATTCTTCCCATCTTTATTAGTAATTATTGCATTTTCATAAAACTTCATACAGGGTGGATATAGGCTATCATGAATTTCTATTCCACTCCCTGCCCTCCCCTCTCACGCAGCAGTGTGGAGGGGTCTTCTAGGCTGTCCCTGCACAGGCAAGGTCTAGTAGATCCCACCAGGGGACCAAGTACACACCTAAAAATAAACCATTCATCAGGCACACGAGGCAGGGCATGGTAAACTCAGACATCACCAAATTGTCTACAAGGCCATCAATGGTTCCTCCAACCTTCCAAGGCCACGTTCTAGACTGGGGAAAAGAATCTTCACCCCAGGGAATCCTCACTCCTCCAGACACGGCAGAAGCAAAGGTGGGTCTCCAGAGGCTCCCCACCCATCAGGGACAGGAAAGGGGCACCCACCTTGATCAGGGGCTTTTCTTCTACTTCTTGTTCTGTGTTTGTAGTTGTCTGAAGGGTTGATTCACTCTTTGGGAATGACTGTCGGACTGGAAAAATAGCATTGAAAGGAAGATTTGGTCATGAGAAGTCAGTTTTTCTACAATAATTACAGAGGGATGTTTTATGGGGCAAAAGTTGTGCATAAAGCAATTTAAAATGGAAATGAATCCCATTTTTCTCATTGATTTGCATCATAACTGAAGACTGCTTTCCTTTCATTTCTGAAGGATCTTCAGTAGAAAGAGCTGGTCCCTCCCACTTGGACCTTGTGTTCCCTCCCTCTGGTCAGTCCTTTACCATCATCATCATCATCATCCACAACTATTAATGACATTATTTGGATTATTCATATTAGATTATTTTGCTGACAGCATAGGGCAGCTAGGTGGTGCCATACAGGGCATGGGGCCTGGAGTGAGGATGACTCATCTCCCTGAGTTCAAATCCAGTCTCAGACACTTAAAAGCTGTGTGAGCCTTCACTTCACCCTGTTTGCCTCAGTTTCCTCATCTGTAAAATGAGCTACAGAAGGCAATGGCAAAAACACTCCAATATCTTTGCCAAGAAAATTCCAAATGGGGTCACAAGAAGTGAGATACACTTGAAACGACTGAACCGCCACAACAAATGCTTGTGATTTGCCCAGGGTCACACAGTCAGTAGGTTTCAGAAGAACTTGAACTCTGATTTTCCTGCTCCAAAGTCAGCTGGCCATTACCAATAATGGATTGTAGGTAGCTCTTTAAATCTTTTTTTAAATTTTTTTTTCCACTTGATTGTATTTTATAAAGATAGGTTTCAACATTCATTTTTCATAAGATTTCAAGTTCCAAAGTTTTCTTTCTCCTTCCTCTTTCCCTTCCCCAAGACAACAAGAAATTTGATATAAGTTATACATGTACAAACATATTAAACATATTTCATGTTGTGAAAGAACAAAAGGGGAAAACCATGAGAAAGAAAAAAAGGTGAAAATAGCATCCTTTGATCTGTATTCAGACTCCATAATTCTTTCTCTGGAGGCAGATAGCATTTTCCATCATGAGTCTTTTGGAATTATCTTGGATCACTACATTGCTGAGAAAAGCTAAGTCTACCATAGCTGATCACAGCGCAATGTTGCTGTCACTGTGTATAATGATCTCCTGGTTCTGCTCATTTCACTTTATGTTGGTTCACATCTGTCTTTCTAGGTTTTTCTGAAATTTGCAAGCTCATTATTTCTTATAGTGCAATAGTATTACATTATATTCATATACCACAACTTGTTCAGTCACTACCCGATGGATGGACATTCCCTCAATTTCCAATTCTTGTCCACCACAAAAAGAGCTTGATTTCTGTTTTATAACATAGTTTTAGATCTGCTACAGCTAGGCCACCTTCCTTTGCATTTTTTTCATTAATTTCCTTGATATTCTAGAATTTTTTGTTCTTCCAGATGAATTTTGTTATTTTTTTTCAGCTCTATAAAACCATTTTTGGTAGTTTGATTGGTATGACTCAGAATAAATAAACTAGTGTAGGTAGAATTGTCATTTTATTATATTAGCTCAGCCTACCCATGAACAATTGATATTTTTCCAATTATTTAGATCAGACTTTCTTTATGTGAAAAGTGTTTTATCGTTGTGTTCATATAGTTCCTGGGTTTATCTTGGCAGGTAGACTCCCAAATATTTTGTATTATCTACAGTTATTTTAAATAGAATTTCTCTTTCTATCTCTTGCTGTTAGGTGACTTTTTAAGTTTTGCAAAGTACTTTATAGACATTTGGACCTCATCTCACAAGGGAGACTGAATGGTTCTGTGAACATGTTACTGGCTTTGTAATCATTGAACTTGGGTCCAACTCTCCCTTATTACTTGTGTGGCCATAGAGATATTCTGCTAACTTCACTTAACCTCTGGTTTAGACTAGCCCAAATATTCCTCATTTATAAAAAAGAGGGAGTTGCACTAAGATGATCTTTAAAGCCCCTTGCAACTCAAAATCTGTGATCATAGCTTTGCTTCTATTTATAACCCTGTGAAGTAGGCACTATAGATATTACTGTACCCATTTTAAAGATAAGAAAACTGAATCAAGGTTACAGGGCTTAGTGTCCAAGGCTGGATTTAAACTCAGGTCTATCCTGATGCCAGGCTGGTGCTCTATCCACTGCACCCCCTAGCTCTCCTCAAGTTACCCTCAAATTTGTTTCCTTATAACAGGCTTTCCTAAAGCAGGACAACTGGGCAATGAGAAACAGACTTCCCTTCTAAAAGCTTTCCCTCTGGCTCCATTCTCGGTACCCTTCTCTTCCTCTACAACCAGTCTCCTTTCCTCCTATAGCTTCAATTCTCATATGACTTGCTCCTTTCCGTTCTGGACACCATCCTCTCCCCAGTTATCCAGCTTCATGACCTCAGTCGTGACTCAACCCTTGACCCTTTCCTTGGTTTCATTTTTATTTACTTGCCAAAACTGCTTTAGCAATGAGACAAGTTGCCTTTAATTTCTCATCTTCTCAATCACCTATCAGGCACAAAACTAATACATTTTTCTTCTTTGCTGCATTTATTGTCTAAATATCATGTTAATTTTCACTACTAAGTCTTCCTCTTACAGTTTCTTTAGACTTCTGATTATGACATTGTTTCAATAATATTCATACAGCTGAGATTTGCAAAGTGCTTTATAAATATTACCTCATTTGGTCCTCACAACAACCCCAGGAAGCTATTATCTCCATTTTACAGGTGAAGTAACTGAGGCAGATGGAAGTTAAATGACTTGCCCAGAGTCACATTTGAACTCCTCCAAGCCCAGGGCTCTATCTACCTGTTTTTTAAAGCACTTAGGGGCAGCAAGATGGAGCATTGAATAAGAGGACCAACCTGAATTCAAATTCGGCCTCAGACACTTGACACTTACTAGCTGTGTGACTTTGGGCAAGTCACTTAACCCAATGGCCTCGCCTCCCCCTTCCAAGAAAAAAAAGAATATTTTGGGAGGATTTTCAAGTTCCAAATTTGGACATTAATGTGTCTAGTTAATGTGCTGTGTCTCCTCAGATTAATCTTATATATGCTAATCTGTTTACCTGTTATGGTTCCCCCTCCCCCAGTAGAATTCAGGCTCCCTGAGGGTGGAGACTGTTTCTTTCTGTTCTATCTTGGTATCCCCAATGCCTTCTACATAAACTTGCACATAGCAAGCACATTCCAATCCACCATGTTGGATTGGACTAGACTGACCTTCAGGAAAGC
Organism: Bettongia penicillata ogilbyi; assembly: GCA_023548195.1. Lineage (NCBI taxonomy): Eukaryota > Metazoa > Chordata > Mammalia > Diprotodontia > Potoroidae > Bettongia > Bettongia penicillata. Next base: position 3,672,761 of record JAJHZJ010000550.1, on the reverse strand, counting down.
TATACTAGCTCCATACTCCTGCCACTCAGTTTGGGGGAGGCAAGCTTACAATGCATTCATCCAAAAGTCAGGGATTTGCAGAAGGATGTTTAAACTAGTTCCTATGGGGAATGAGTGGGGTAGACATTGCTTCTACTCTAAGGAGCAGGAAAAAGTGACAGCCATCCTTTCTTTGCTCATCTTTTCATCTGAGGGATGTAATAAAAGAGCCTTGGTATCTTTTGGGCTAGGAATGCGGATGCTGACAACAGCAAACCAATTTTCTCCTCTGAAATTTTCTTAGAAAAGTGGGCATTTTTCATTTGTATGCATGGTTCCTGTCATCAGAGCCAGTAACATGCATGTGGCATTTTAGAAACAGAAATGCTTCTTTAAAAACATAAAAATTGAGAAAAATCATGACCCTAAGTCCCTATTCTTTTTATGACTGGCATATAATTCATAACTTCTGCTTCTGAAATGGTCACTAGAATTCTAGAATGCCTGGGGACATCGAAGGCCAAAATCTAATGGTACCAAAATCTAATGAGGCAGAGGATGCTCTTTCCCTCCCTCCCTGGAGCAGTAAAATGGGCTACGAAGGGATAAATAAAGGAATAAGAGTTACAAAGCTAATCCAACTCATTGGGGTGACATCCAATATAATTTTAATCCTAACTAGCCACCCTCACTACAGAGGAACAGGAAAAAGAATATGTACACATCCAAATGCACCACATTCATCTGACAGCTCCATCACTATTTCTAGAGAAATAGCTCTGCCCCATCACCATCTTGCTCCTCCTCTTGTATCAGGGGAGGTGCTATCCCTTCTTTCTGGCTATTGCTAATCCCTTCCCCGCCCTTGCCCTTGACATGCGGCTATTCACAAACTGCCTAGACCTTTCTGAGCCTTGGTTTCCTAGTCTGTAAAATGAGGCTAACCCTACTTGCACTAGCTACATCATGTACTCTGCACACTTTAAATATGAGATGATTATTGATCACAACCTTTCCTGCTTTCTCAATGACTCTGAGCTTTAGGTTTTTTTTTACCTTCCCATCTGACCACAAACATGCAAGGACTCCCCAATCCCCCAAAAAAACCTCTTCCCTTGACCATCCCCAACCTGTTCAGCTGAGTTCATACATTCATACGCTGCTACTTATTTATTTATTTATTCCTAGGGCACTGCACCTGTACTCCTGTCCACTGATGTTACTCTAGAGGTCTGGCTGGTTACATCTTCCTCCTCTTCTTCCTCTTCCGATGATGGAACTCCTGGAACATCTTCATAGCCCAAATGAAAAGAAAAGAAATATTTTAAAACAATGTCACATGGCAAGGAATGCCTATAATTGTTCCTTTCCTTAAAGCAGGAATTTTTTCTTACCCCTCCCATGTTATCGATCCTTTGTGGCAGTCTACTGAGGCTTGGGGACAACTGCTCAGAGATTGCGTCAATCAATAAGCATTTATGAAATACTCACTAGGCATCAGGCTCTGTGCTAAGCACTGAGGATACAAAGAGACTTCCCAACAGTCCCTGCCCTCACAAAGGTCACAGTCTAATGGGAGAGACAATACTCAAACAACTGTGCACAAAAAATTGTGACTGAGGCAAACAGGGTTAAGTGACTTGCCCAGGGTCACATAGCTAGTAAGTGTCTGAGGCTAGATTTGAATTTAGGTCTTCCTGACTCCAAGACTAGGCTCTCTGTCTACTGCATCCCCTAGCTTCCCACTAGCTCAGTGGGTAGAGCATGGGTCTCAGTTCCAGGGTCATAGGTTCATGCCTTACCTTGGGGGATGTGTAAATTAGCGACAATCTCTGAGGGAAGGCTCTAGAATTAAGGGGGATCAGGAAAGGCTTCTTGCAGAAGGTGAGGTTTCAATTGAGCCTTAAGGAAGGCCAGGAAGGAGAGGTGAGAAGGCTAAGTATGACAGGCATGTAAAAATATACAAAGTCTGGAGACACAGAATGTCTTGTGCAAAGAAAGTCAAGGAGGCCAGTGTTACTAGATCACAGAGTACGTGAAGGGAGGAGTAAAGTATAAGAAGACTGGAAAGGTAGGAGGGACTGGGTTCTAACAAGCTTAAAAGCCAAACAAAGGAATTTAAGTTTGATCCCAGGGAACCAGTGGAGTTTTTCAAGGCAGGGAGGGTACTGGTTAGACCTGAACTTTAAGAAGAATAACTGTTATTGGTGGTAAATCTACCAGAATGAGGAGAAATCTGAGACAGGAAGACCAATCAGAAGGCTATTGCAATAGTCCTGACATGAGGTAGTAAGGAGCCTGTACTTTATTGACCATGCTTCCTGGGGCCTCTCTCTGACTAACTGGAACCATCTAAAACATTTCTAATTCATCTAATACATAAGGTGGGGGAAGTGTCAGAGTAGAGATATTGTAAAAGTGGAATGCACAGGACTTTGCAATAAATTGAATACAGAGGTAAGAGACAATGATGAGTTGAGCATAGCACCTAGGTTTGAAGCTTGAGGGACTGGGAGGATGGTGTTACTCTGGACAGCGACAGGGAACTTGAGAAGAGGAGAGGTTTGGGAAACGAGATAATGGGGACAGTCTGGGGCATGGTGAGTTTAAGATGTCTCTAATACATCCGGTTTAAGATGCTTAATAAGCAGTTGGAGACGTAAAGCTAGAGGTCAGGAGAAAGGTTAAGACTGGAAAAACAGATCTGCATACAAATGACGAATCCATGGGAGCTAATGAGATTGCCAAGTGAAAAAGTCTTGAGGGAGAAAAAAGGAGCCTGGGGGCCACTCCCAGTTATCAGGCTTGATCTGGATGAAGATCCAGCAAAGGAGACTAAGACAGATAGGTTGAAGAACCAGGAGGGAGTAGTGTCCCTCAGACCTAAAGAGTATCAAGGAAAAGACAGTGACTGAGTCTCAAAAGCTGCAGAGAGGTCAAGAACAATGAGAATTGAGAAAAAGCCATTAGAGATGACAATTAAGAGACCCTTGGTAACTGCCGGGACAGCAATTTCCGTTGAATGATAAGATTAGCAGCCAGATTGAAAAAAAGTTAAGAAAAGAGTGAGAATAAAGGAAGTAGAAGACAACTTTCTCAAGAAGTTTAGACAAGAAGAAGAGGAGAGTTATGAGATGATAGCTAGTGGGGATGGTTAAGGAACATTAAGTGATTATTTTTAAAGGATGGAGAAGACATGGACATGTTTAGGAAGCAGTTGGTAGAAGAAAAACATTGAAGATTAGTGAAAGAGTGGGGATGATGGAAGAAGTGATCTGCTAGAGAAGATGGGAGAGAATGGGGTCATTTGAGTACGTAGAGGTGTTTACTTTGGCAAGAAGAACGGTCCCTTCTTCATGTGAGACAGGAGTGAAGGAGGAAATAGTGGAAGAAGGCAAGTGAGTGATTCAGATGAGAGAAAAGAGAGCTCTTGGTGAATGGCCTCAGCTTTTTCAGTGAAATATGAGAAAAGGTTCTCAGCCGAGAACACAGGGTCAGGGGGAGCCATGGGAAGTTTAAGGAAGGACTAGGGATTACTTTCGGAATAATGTACATAAAATATGTAGGATTACAAAGGAAACCAATTATATTGAAATAGTTATAAAAGAATTTAAAAACAAGTTCGTTCACAGACCCCAGGTTAAGAAGTCAGGTAGAGTCATAGGATTATGCTTATAATACTTCCTGTCCCCATGGCTCTCTATCTCTGCCTGTCTCTGTCTCATTTCCTTCAAGATTCAGCTTCCTGTCCCCAAGGCTCTCTATCTCTGCCTGTCTCTGTCTCGTTTCCTTCAAGATTCAGCTCAGTTATTACTTTCTACTTGAGGCCTTTCCTTATAACCCCCAGTTACTAGCACCTTCCCTCCTCAAACTCCCTTCTATTCACTTTGACTCTATTATTTACTGTTGGTCAGTCATGTCTGACTCTTCATTAGTTCATCCTGAGGTTTTCTTGGCAAAGACACCAGAGTGGTTTGCCATTTCCTTCTCCAGCTCATTTTACAGATGAGGAAACTGAGGCAAACAGGGCTAAGTGACTTGCTCAGGATCATATAGTTAAGTGTCTGAGACCAGTTTTGAACTCAGGAAAATGAGTCTCTTGGACCCCAGAGTCAGCAGTCTATCGCTATGCATAATATATTCAGGGCAGCTAAGAAGTACAGGTAGTACCTGTGCTTTCTCCCCTGAGCAGATCTTATACATGTAAATCCGGCACAGGGAACCTTCTCTCCAAGGTGCTGAGGGTATACTCCTCTGGATGACACAACATAGATGATAATAATAACAGCCAGCCATTTATTGATGATTATGCTTTCAGGTTTGCAAAGCATGTTACCTATACTATTTATTTTGATGAATAAAGGAATGACACAATGATGGACCTCTAGGATACAACACAAGCTCCTGGCCCCAGTACACCTTGCCTGCCTTATTATCCATCTTGCCTCTTCTTGCATTCTACATTGGACAATCTTAGTGGTCTTTATGCATGACAAGCCATCTCCCACACCCGCAGGAGCTATCTCAGGACACTCCCTTTTTATCTAGAATCCCTAGTTTCGGTCAAGATCCAGCCCAAACACTCCCTTCCATGTGAAGGCTTTCTCAATTCCCCAGCCTCAGGTCTCTCCATCCCCACCCCCACTCAAGTCATACTATATCTATTTTGCCTGTACAGACACAAAGACTTTTACTGTTGCCTTTGGAAACCCAAGAGCACATAATAAACATTTAATAAACGTTTGTTGATTAAGTGATAGATACCATGGCTACAAGAGACACAGTGATATAGGAAACATCTGGTGCCCACAAAATAAAGTACAAGAGTGGACAGATATGATGCAAGGTCACAGGAGACACAAATAGAAAAGGGCCGAGGAGACACAAACATGGGCACCGGGTTCCTACATATGCATGAAGACTCAGAAGGGCATATATAAAGTATGAGGACATGTACTGTTGAGGACCAGTTTCCTCTGTGAGCAAATCCTAAATCCTCAGCATGGCATGTAGGGCCCCCAGCGATCTGGCTCCTACCCCTGCATCCGTGCACTCCCCTATTCTATGCGTCCTCCTATCTCCTAGCATCCAAGACCAGGTTTCCGATATCCTGAGAACTCTCTTCTTCTTAAATTACTTTGTATCATTTGGCAGATACTTTGTATTTTCTCATCAGGACACGTCTGGTATCTCCCTAAGAGAACCTAAGGTTCTTGAGGGCAGGGACTGGGCCTGCTCGTTTTGTGCCCAGTTCGGTGCCTGCACGCGTGCCTCGCCGTGCGGAAGGAGGGCAGAGGGCCGGGGGCAGGCGAGGGGCCGGACCTCACCTATCTCCACCTCCACCTCCTCCGACACCACGAGCCGGTAGAAGAAGATCGCAGCGGCGCCCTCCTCCTCCGAGCTCTGGTTCAAGAAGTGCAGAATCTCATCCTCGGCCTCGCCGTCGTTCCGGCTTATCAGCTCAAGGAAATACTCCGGTTCGGTGAGGTCAAAGGCGAGATACACCCGGTCCCGCATCCATTCCACCCGCAGGTCGTCCATGGCGCTGCCAGCCTCACCTCCACACCTTCCCAAGGAGTCTCAGCCCGAGCGCCGACTGTGGCCACGGCGTCCCTGGCAACCGCCGCCTCCGCCCCTGGCAACCGCCGCCTCCGCGCCAGAAGACGTGGAGACTGCCGGACCTACTTCCCCAAGTGGGTCTCTGTCTATAGCGGAAGGAGATTCACGATGCCTCAGCATTAAAGATAGGGTCCCACCTCTTGGACTGGGTTGTTGAGGAAGGTGTCATTGCCTGGTCATGTTTTGAGACTCGAGTTGCCCAGGTCCAAGCTTGCCATTCTGGCCCATGAGACAGCTTATACTACCCGTCCCTCCAGCCTGCACTGATGTACTGGTATCCCAGTACATAAATGATTTAAGACACAGTGACCGCCGGGAAGGCAGTAAGCAGTTGAAGGCTTGCTATGTGCCAGGCATTGCGCTAAACTCTGGGAACAAAAAAACGGATCAAAAGCTGTTCCTGCTCTCAAGGAGTTCACAGTCTAATAGGGAGACAACAGGAAATGTACAAACTAGCTATAGACAGGAAAACTAAGAAGTCATTAACAGAGGAGAGGGGAGGCACCAGACTTAAGAGGGTTTGGGGAAGGCTTCTTGTAAGAGAGGGGATTTTAGCTGGACTTCCTCCTGGGAAGCCAGGGAGGTAAGTAGGCAGAGATGAGGCAGGAGGACACTCCAGGCGTGCGGGTAGGGGGGGTGGGGACGGGACGGGGACGGGACAGCCAGGGAAAATGCCTGGAGTGGAGAAACAGTGCAAAAGCAGGCAGGCCTGGGTCAATCGAGGAATTAAAGGTGGGAGGTTACGAAGGTCTTTGAATGCCAGAGATCCCTGGAGTTTACTGAGTAGGAGGATTTCCTGCACTTTAGAAAGATCATTAAGTGGCTAATAGAGATGTATTGGGGATGGGGAGACATGAGGCAGGCAGGCCCACCTCCCGGGCAGCTATTGCAACATCGAAGTGTGGCGGATGAGGGCCTGTACCAGCAGGGTGGCAGTCAGAGAGAAGGAGGAAAAATCTGAGATGTATTATAATGGCAAAATCATCTAGGTTGCTAGCCTGGGGAACAGTAATAGGGAAGTTAGGAGGAGGAGAGAATTTAGAGGGAAAAGACTACTTCCTAGTTCAGTCATAAAACACATGTTTAAGAGATCTGTAGGTCATCCAGTTGGAGCTAATAGGTAGTTGGAAATGTGATGACTCATTAGCAGAGAGATGAGGATAAAATCTCCAGATTATGAGATCACCAAGTGAAATAGTCTAGAGTGGCAAGAGGAGCAGGGACAGAGTCCTGTGGGACACCTATGATTTGAGGGCATCTCCTGGATTCAGATCCAGCAAAGGAGACTTAGATAGGGATTACCAAGAGAGCAGTGTCCCAAGAGTACCCAGAAGGTAGCCCAAGGCAGCAGAGAGGTGGAAGGGAATGGAGACTAAGGAAAGAGATCTCTGGTAACTCAGAACTGTCACATCAGAGGAGGCTGAGAGAGAAGGTGGAGACCCTCTATAGTAAATGGCCTTCTCAAGTTCAGCCAGCACGTAATAGGCTTAATAATTCCTCCCAATCTCCCAATCTTTCCACTTAGGCATCATCTTGGATTCTCCTCTGCATGCTCTGCCCCCAACATCCAGTTGCCAAGTGCCATCAATTCCAGCTTTGCATTGGCTCTCAAAGTTCCTGTCTCTCCTCTGACCCTTCCACCACCACGGCATGGCAGAAGGTGGAGACCTCATACCCTCCTATCTGTGACTGCAATGGCTTACTCTACTGGCTGATCTCCCTGCCTCAGTCCTCTCCCCATTACAATCCACACACTAGTTATCTTAGTGACAAGCCTGTCCACATTATTGTCTGTTGATAAATAGCGACTTCCTATTACCTCCAGGGTCAAATACAAAATCTTTTAAAAGTTCATCACTTGATCCTTTCCCATCTTTCTTCTTACACTTTTGTCCTCTGGCCTCCTTATTCTTCCCCCCACATGGCACTATATCTGCCTTGATGCCTTTTTCCTTTCTCTCCCCTGCCCCCCACATCCCCCCAAATACTTGGCATTTATTTCATGTTTTGCATACAGAGAGCACATACATTTCATCTCCCCCACAGGATGTAGTAGGCTCTTGGACAGGTACATTTTCAATCGTTGTCTTTGTAGTTTCCTCACAGAGCAGTGCCTGGCGCATAATGGGGGTTTAATAAACATTTAATGATTCATGAGCTATGCTTCTGTAATAGCAAATTACCATTCACCCACTGTAGGCTAAACATCCTTTTTCTTTTCTTTCGTTTCCCCCAAACTCACTTTAATAACCAAAGTGGGGCTACATCAACTAGGGAAGGAGGAGAACTAAGATGTGGCTTCTCAGTCTGTACCTCTCTGAAACCCAAACGAGCTCCTCCCAATCCTGTCAAATCCAACTCAACACTCCTTGCCATGATTCCCTGTAGGAAGCAACCCCCACCTCCTTGGATCCTGGAGAGCACCAAGTAATCCCACTGTGTATCTATCAAGTTGGACTTAATGTAACGTTTTCTGGATTGGTTTCTTAAAAACTGAACTCTTGAGACTGTGCCTTTGTCATTCTTGTATCCCCACCTCCCTCACTCAGAAACTCATATACAAGAGATAATTCAGCTTTGCTATTGCAGCTTTAGACACCCCCTCACATACCTCCCCTCCACACACTCCCAAAAAACCTGTAATCCAGATGGGACTGCCTTTGTGTCTTCTCACAAATTGTCTCCAGTAAATGTTTTTTCAGTAAAACTTTTTTCTTTAGGGGAGGGAGCCAAGATTTATGGCTTTCCAAACATGTCAGGATTCAACAAAGCAATACACCCACATTTTTAAAAAATATTTATTTTTGTTAAATAAAATCATGTTCAACATCCAAATACTGACAGGAAGATGCACTTTCAATTACTGTACATATTAAGGAGTACTCCGGCTGAATTCTCCACTGTTTCTCCAGTCACTAAAGCTGTCTCCAATAAAACTCTAGCCTGTCCTTTGGAGTTTACTGTCTAACTCCTATTGTCCTCTTCTAATGCCTTCATGATTTCTAAGCATGCAGTAACCTCCAATGGCCCGACCCCAGCATGTGTCTACTGAATACTTTTATTTTAATCTCAGTACCGAAAGCGTGTCTCATTCCTAGCATTAACCTCAATGCCAACATATGGGCATGCAAACTAGAAAATTTTCTTATTTAAAATAGACTAGAATCTGAGAAATTAGTATTTGTTTAATGCATACTTTACAGTTTTAGATCCAAAATTAGGCATAATGAATAATTAAATAAACTTCATATTGTAACACATGAGAGGCAGCATGGTGTAGTGGACAGAAAGCTGGCCTTAAAGCCAGGAAGATCTGGACTCAAGTCCTATCTCCAGTTCATACTGGTTCTGGGCAAGTGACTTGCCCAGTTGGTGCTTCAGGCACCTTGCAAAGACTGTAAGGTGCAGAAAAGGTGCCAACCTGCATTGGTGGAGGGAGTTTCCTCACCTGAAAACTCCCTATCCCCATGTCTCATACACACATGTGTAGATACATATACATGTGCATGAGTATGTTTATACATATGTGTATACATGCATATGCTGATTTTATAATGCTTTATTTTAGCCTTTGCAGCTCACTGAATTTTAAAAGGAGACACTGGAGTAATATTCCAGATAGACAGTCCTACAAATTAAGATCAAACAGCATTCACTGAAGCTATCATAAATACAAAATGAAGGTCCAACAACTCAGTCTATAACACCCACCTCTTCAGCACCTTTTAACCCTCTGAATGAACAGCCCAATTTTGCCAATGCAGGTGTCTCAGTCTGGCTTTCTGGCTGATTGCAGTAAATTTCTATTTTCTGATTACTTTCTCTGAAGAAATGCCTTGGCATTTTAAGTTTTTCATTTATCAAAAATTGAGATGTTCTGTCTACAACTGAGATGTCAAACTACAAAGCCACCCAGTACTGTATAAACCAGACTAAAATGTAAATGAGAAGTGATTAACAAAATAAAAATACAATGCGACACAAATGATGTTAATTTGTGATTTTCTAAGTCAATACGCATTTGGCAGGGATTCATTTCTATTTGAGTTTGACACCACTGGTCTACAACAATGCCCAGAATCCATATTTCGAATCATCTAGTTGGCTCATCCTTTTTCACATTTCCCATCATGTAGATAAAGTTTACATTTTACAACTAAAACGCATACAAGACTATCAAATAGCTTACACAACAGAGAGAGCTACTTTTCTGGCCACATGGCAAGAACTTGTCAAGCCATAAAATCTATTTTCTGAAATCTTAAAACCCTGAAACAATTAGATTTCCAGGGAGGGTTGTACATTCACCAAAGAGGAGATTAAAAAAAAATCACTATATATGTAACTAAATTCTGCATACCCTGATACTGTCTTTGACTCTCATTTGACAAGGTAACCTTCACCTCCTGCTCAAGAGACCACGAGGTATATTTTGAAAGTCACCGCAATGAACCAGTGAATGGATCCCAGCAGATACCGTAGTTTACTTAGCACACTGAAAAGAGCACTGGCATTTTTCGTTCAGCCACTAAAATCCCACCAACACTGAATGATACTGGTTTCAATGTGATTTCCTAGGGATGAATTAGTAATGATAATTTTAGAAACTCAATATTAAAGAATCAGAAATGGTAACTTTCTAAGAGGAACTTGGCTATAACAAAATCTGGAATTTCACTTGTATTACAATTCTGTATCTGCAAGTCAGACAAGAGATGATAAAGAAATTCTAATTTAAATCAGATATCTCCCCATCAAATGTCAGCACAGAACTGTTTCTTAAAATTTTAAAGGGTCAAAGTCAGGGTAACAACTCTACTACTACTGTGGAACACCCTCTTCTTTTCATTGCTACCATATGGTACTTTTCAGTGGTACCATAATCTCAATCAGCACACCAGACTGTTCAAGCAGGATCACAAATCTAGAGCTTCATTAACAAAGTGCCAACTTCAACGTTAACTGCAGCTGTACAGACAATGTGGCACTTGGATAATTTCAAGGCTCTGCTGTTTCATCCAGGCCATTATTCTCTCTGCTGAAACTGAGCACAATTAAGTTGAGTGGCCAAAAGCATTCACCAGGAGGGGCCAAACTAGGTCCTCGCTCCAGCCCCCTGTACTCTGCAACTGACAAGCCCAGCAGCCTGGGACCTGAACTTTGCAATCTGGACTCTACTTAACCCTTCCCTGAAAAGCCTAGGGTCACCTACATGTCACAAGGAGGCACTGCAGGAGGACTTAGGAATTTAGTACAAAAACCAACATTTCCTAAACTTTAAGAAAGTGTACACATTCCAGATGGCAAATTTTAGAAATTATGATCCAGAACGTTAAAACAGCAAGACAGTGAATACAATTCAAACAAAAACTCCACATGAAAAAGGATCACAATTTCCAATGGAAAAGGGAGAAATGTTCTTTCAAAGCTAAAATGACAAATGGATAAGTTAGTTGAATTTATATTGGAGATCATCAATCAACAGTTTAATAAGGATTAGTTCTAAATAAACAAACCGAATGACTGAAAATCAATTTAAAATACTAAATGTAAGTGGGAATTAGATCTTTATTCAGAATTAATCTGAAAGGAAAAAATATAATTATGATGCTTCCACGGCACAGATGTATATCCATCAGTGGTAAAATATTTTAATATACATTTTGTTATAAAAATATATAAAAGGTTACTTTGTACCTTTCCTTCACTCAATATAAACAATTTTGGATTGAGTAATATCAGACAAAAGCTGGTCATTACAGTCCAATCATCTCTGTAATAGCTTCTCATTCCACACTTGGCAAGAAGGCTCGGCCCCACAATGCAACTTTTACAACGTGCAGTCACCAGCAAGAGTTTATGCAAGCAGAAAAGGAACAAGTCCTCTACCAGTTTTTCAGCAATGGAACAAAAACTATTTGTTGAATATAATTTTATCCCATTTTTCCTCAATTAAAACACTGAAGAAAAAGTAGGGAAAAGCTTGGTTTCTCAGTCATATCACAGCTATTGTGAGATCAACATTCTGTCAAGTTTAAAATTGGCAAAAACTGAACACTACCAGTACTAATTATTTTGAATTTCTCATTAATTATAGCTGGGTTTTTTTAAAAGGCTTAATTTCAGATGTTCCAAAATTATATTAACCAGTTAACTTTGGTGAGGGAGTGCAGTATATTTGTCAGATGAACAGAAATAAAGATTATTAAGATAACTTCAATCATAAGAAGTAAACCTCCCTCCACCCTGCCTAAAAAGCTACAACTATTTTTTTTAGAATAAACATTAACATAAAATATAACTGACTTAATTTGATCATCATGAAAACAAGTCAAAAGAAATTTAAATCTCTAAAGACTGATAAGCTTCACAAAACATCCAACATGAGGCAACAGTCTAAATGACAGAATTATTTGGCTGTAGTATATAAGGCAAAGAGGGGAAGGGAGAACATGTTTCTACTATCAATTCTACTTCAGTGAAATTTAATAACATGATAATTCACCATCATGCTGAGAGTATATGGTTACAGCAGCTGAATTATGCCATGTCATCTTTATTACACTGTGACGAGAGTAATTTAAACGAGAAAGGAGAAAATTTGGTGCCTGCACCCATGTAGAACTTGTTCTGAAATTCCACCCTGCAGAGATTAAAAAAAAAAAAAGAGAGAGACATTAATTCAAGAAGACAAGTTCTAATCAGGTGGCAGTGTTCAAGAAGTGGGGGAAAAAAATCTGTATGTAGCAAAGTCACCACTTTTAGAACATAGTACATCAGAATATAAAGGAAAATAGCCCTTAAAGCACCAGAATTCAGAATGATTCAAGGATGAGTCTTTACTCCCAAAGGCAGTAATGCTACAAGACACTCCTCAGGCCTGCTCAGTGCCTTGGTGAAAGTAGTATTTGGAAAACAACAGCAATGTAAAAAAAAAAAAAAAAAAAAAAAAAAGCTACAAAATGTTTTTTGAAACATAATAAATCCTATACGGAAAGATTTCATTGTACACATGTATGTGTATATGTACATATGTGTGCCTGTATGTGAATAAAATTATTACTACCTGTCTGCCTAATACACAATAGAAACTACTAGTGTTTTAGTAAAAGAACATATCTGTATTTACATACAGTACCGCTCACACTACTGTGTGATAATGGGACACTGTGTTTAAATACCCCCTGAATGTACAGTGTCATTTCATTGATATTCTTCAAAAAAACACTGCACACATGACTCTAGGGCAAATCTACCTGCTAGCCACGATCCACCTCCTGATGGTTTCCTCTCTGTCCTATATCCCTAGCACCCAACCCTGCGTGCTTAGGGACCCTTAAAAATGTTTGCTGAAAGATGGACTAAAAGATCAAGCAGAGCGAAAGCATTCAAACCATTTTTACATCTATTTCCTCTTAGTTTAATTCCAAGTTGTAAACCTTGAGTTCAACCATAAAAACCAACTTAAGTCATTTGACTTAGGTTTGAATAAAATACACATTATGAAAAAAAAAACACTAAAAGGTGACTAGGGTAACTATTAGTTTCTGATTTTGACCAGATATGCCTAAAAATTCTAACGCTAAAAAACAACTAAACCCAACAGGAAAACTTACCAATGCAGCCGTATAGCATGAAGAAATGCAGACAGGCCTTCCATGACCAGGAGAATGAAGACCGTTAACACAGCAAAGAACGCCACCACAGGAGCCAGCAGCAGGACTCCGTAAGTTGTGTCCACACGGAGGCCCACGCGCATTATCATTGCCCACAGGACCTCAGACAACTCTAAAAAAAGGAAAGAGTTTTCACAATTAACTAGGATTTATAGACTCGGGTTTCTTGTAAAGAATCAATTAGCCAGGGAGAATAAAAGAACCAAGATGAAGCTCCTAAGCAATAAAAAAAGTGCATTCTGCCCGCTTTACATTTTGATGGGGACAAATCAGCTTTGAAGAGCAGTTGTTTCTCAAGATCCAAAATAAGTTACATATAATGGGGGAAATGACAGTAAAAGGTTAAGATTACTGCAGAAGACTTACGTGCATGAGCTAAACTAAGTGCCCAAAGCCTCAGGTATGATGCGGTGTTAGAAATGCAGCCAAGACAATATTCAATTGCATGGATTGCTTGAGCCATAAAGAGCTCTCCAAAATTAAACTAGAAGAGATGATACATATAAAGATATAAGATTTATTCATCAAAGTGTATCAAGTACTACTCACTCATTTCACACACCAAGAATTTATGCCAGTGCTTCTTAACATGGGGGTCCTGAACCTTTTTTCTTAATATTTTTGATAACTGTATTTCAATGTAACTAGTTTCTTCTGTCAGCCTATATATTTTATTTTAAGCATTTAAAAACATTATTCTAAGAAGGTGCCCAGAGGCGTCTCTAAGCTATCAAGGGTTAAGAACACAAAAAGATTAAGAACTTCTAGATTTATGCTATTTTCAAAATTAAATTGAAAATATTTAACTTTTTTCCTCCAATAAATAGTAAAAGAGAATCTTTACTCAATGAATTAGTAAATTTAAAAATAAATTTCAGGATAATTATTAAATAAATGAATTCTTTGAAATGACTTTACCAATTATTAAATAACCATCACACTTTTGAGAAATTAGAGGCCAATACATATTCTGAAAGTACTGTTCATGGATTGATCAAGGAACTTATTTAATACTGAAATCTTTACAATTCAAAATCTTTACTCAAGGTTCACAACTTAGAATTAAACTAAGAGGAATACATACAAATTCCAACTCCTCTACACCCTAATTGGTGATCTACATTAGATACTAATGAAAAAAATCCATCACCTACTGGCCTAGCCTTTCATGCTGAACCTCCATCCTTAGTCCTTAGGTGACAGACAGAAGAGTCCATACCCAAGGTCATAATTAAAAGTTTTCCAAGTATGCAGGACCCAGCAATAGGGGTTTGAGAGAACATAGGCTCTACCAAATCCCCCCGCAAAAAACACATAGAAATTAACCAGAAGTTCACTATCATAAACAGAAAAGAAACTTTAAAGTAACAAAAATTCTAAACTTCCAAAATTTTAAAATAACAAAAATTCTAATTCTTAAAATTCTAATTTAATTACCATATATTACTAAAAAGAATATTAAAAAGTTCATTTTCTTCTACAGAGTACCAAATAATTACTTTTGTCAAAACCACTGTGAACCTTACATAGTTAAAAAAGCAAATTACGCATACTAGCTAAAAAAGATTACCTCCTCTTCATCTTTACGTCCTTCACTTTCCAAGTGGCTAATTCCCTCTTCCACATTTTGAGCCCCCAGCAAACAAACATCTTCTTCACTGTCTTTACGAACTAGTGTATATCCACTCTAACAAAAGAAGAAAAGGTCATGTTTTAGTATCATTATGATCCTAAGAAAAGGAAAAAAGTTACATTCCCTTTCAAAGACCAATTCGGCACTTAGTAGGTTAGAAAAAGTCATTTAAAAATTATAAAAAGAAAATGGAGAGACAGGAATGAAAATAAACAACACAGACTCTCAGAATCAGAAGGTCCCCCAGATGTCCTTCCAGTCCAACCCCTTCTATATCCAACAATTAGTCACCTCGTCTCTTCTAAGGAAGACTTCTATTACCACTCAAGGCCGCCATCCCATAGTGAATACAGCACTGGGCTTGGAGTCAGTTCAAATCCAGTCTCAGACAGTTTAACATTCTTGTGACCCTGAGTAAATCACTTAATCTCTGCTGTCTCAGTTTCATACAACTGCACAACCTACCTCACAGGATTACTGTGAGGATCCTAGCACAGTGCCTGGCACAGTCGGGGCTTAATAAATCATCCCTTCCTGCCCCTATGCATTAGTCAAACCTTCTCACCATTTCCTTCCACCCTTTCCCTCTCCTTCTCCCTGGTCACAAAGAACAATCCCCTACCATTTATTCACTGAAATGAAGACAGATCCCAACCACTCCATCTACCTGTCATTTATCTCATTCCTTCCCATTTCCCTCAGGGCCTCACTCCAGCATCCCCCACCTCACAGATCTTCAATCTCTCTCTTGCTACTGTCATCATCTCAAATCTCATACAAGTATGTCCCAATCTATAAAATCCTGAAGAGCCTTCTCTTGACTCACAGAGACAATCCAGCCAATCCCCTTTCACTTGATGAATATCTGGTCACTGGACCCAGATGGCTCTGGAGAAGTGAGGCTGGTGACCTGCACAGCCTCCCTCACTCCAAACAAAGACAAATGCAAGTTATGTCATCATTTCTCTGATGGAATGGTCTTCTTCAGCAACGAAGGACGACCACAATAATACAACTACTTGAAAAGTTGTCCACAACTAGCCCTTTGACTTCCTTATCACCCGCCCTCCTCCACCCTTCTACACCTCCTACTTTAATAAGACTCAATTCTATAATGTCATCCATGACTTCATCACCTCACACTACTTCTTACCAAAAGTGAATTTGAACCAGGTCTCAAAGCTGTATCACACACTTATTCATTCATTCATTCACTTATTCATCCATCTAATCATTCATTAAAAAAGCACTTAAGTGGTACCGGAGATTCTATCTTTGTAGAAAAAATGTGAATCCCAAACACCTTCAAGGAATTTACATTCTATTGAGGTGAAATGTATTTAAATAGCAAATATGATCCAAGTAATTTTGGAAATGAGGGCAGTAACAACTAGGCAGAGGCCTTTTAGAGACTGTGGTCCTTGAAGTCCTCTTAAGAGGTGGCAGTCTAGGCACAGGGCACAACCTGGGTAAAGTGAGCCAATCTGGATAAACTGAAAGTGGGACATCTAAAATGGTAAGTGGGAGCAAAAAAGGATTTTAAAGGCAAGAAAAACTTGTATTTTATCCTAGGAGAGATTAGAAAATCACTAGAGCTTCCTGAGAAAGACCTGTACTGCAAGAATAACGAAGTTGCAGCTTGTGTGGAAGGTGGCCAGAAGAGGAGAGGGGAGACTGGAACCAGGGAAACAACTTGTCATGGCAAGAGTCCAAGTGAGAAGTGAGAAGTGATAAGAGCCTGAGTTAGGGCAGAAGTCTAGTGAATGGAGAAAAGAGATGGCTGTGAGAGATATTATGTAAGCAAAACTGATGGGTCTGGCAACAGATCAAGGAGAGGTGGGGTCTGTAAAAGACAAGAAAAAGTCGAGGATAACTGAGATTTCCGACCTAGGAAGGATAGAATGCCCTCAAGAAAAACAGGTAGGTTAAGAAAAGCAGAGTTTGGGGAAAAGTTAACCAATTTTGTTTTAAGATGTCTATAGGACATTTTAGTGAAAATATGCAATAGGCAGTTAATTAGTGATGTGGATCGAGCTATGAATAGTTATCTCTCAATCTGAGAATAATCTACATCGAGATGATAGCTTCACGGGAAGTAACGAGACTATCAAGAGAAAGAGTAGAGAGAGAAGAAAAACTGGAGCTTCGGGGATCCCTACAAGACAGGACATGGACAGTAATGCAGCAAAGGAGACCACGACAACGGCCACACAGATACAACCAATCTCATGAAAACCTGGGAGCAAAGAGTTTCCAAGAGGAGGGACTGATTAAATGTCAACAAGGATTAAAAAAAGGAAGGTTAATGGATTTGGCAAGAAACATAAAACGCTGACACAGTGAAATCAGTTAGTGCTGATTCATTTATTTTTAGTTTGATTCCCTTCCTTAGGAAAAGCTAACCCTCACAGCTAAGCCAAACTAACAGAGATATTCTCTTAAGTTTACAGATTTAGGGAACAGACAGACTGATACGACTTTATCATTCAGCTGCAGATAATTTAGAGGAAGATCTATATCTTTCTAGGGATAAAATAATCCTAGGATTACAGGGCTCTTTTGAAGGGCTCAGTTTCCCTTTCCAGCAGCTGCACCAAGGTGGATTGATTCAAGGGTAAGTTCCTCTTTTCTTTCCAGTCTCAGTGGATAAGCTCCCTTTCTTCTTCAGCTCCAGGCTAAGTCTAAATTGAGTAGTGTTATCTTTGAAGGTTGGGTTTTCCTTTCTGGCAGCTGGAGGATGCAGGGGGAGAGGAAGGAGGGGGTGGATAACTGGTAAAACAAACCATTAAGTTCCTCTTTCTCCTCCTTTAAAACAAGATTTCTGGTAACAAAATGCTACAGGTGCAGGGCAGAGACTGCTAAGGCAATCTCACTTTTGCAGACACAGGACAAATTTGGGTTAAGAAAGCCTGGGAGAAGTAAACTAGTCAGATGGATCTGCCTTGTCCAATTAAATTATATTCAAAACAAGTTTCCTAAGATTGTTGAAAATTTTGTTTCTCTTCTCTGTTATAAAAATAAGTGTTGCAAATCACTCCTTTGTCACTAATTACTGAGGGACTAGCTGACCTGACTTAATGGTAACATGGCAACCATTACCCTGAAATCATTACTTATTCAGAAACTTTATACGTCATATTTGTTTTCTATACCAGGTAATTAATTTTAATAACAGAGAAGACTGTCGAGCCAAAATGTGACAAAAGGTGGTAAAGACTTCAGTCAACTGAACCCTTGGTGCAGTGAATAGTTCCACCGTGATAACCATGAAAACCTCTGAAAACCATAACAACAGGGAACGAAGGCTTGATCTCCCAGCAGTCAGTTGTGGAGGGCAAGAAGAACTGAGCAGTGACAGTAATATACCACACTTGTTACTTCTTTCAGCACCAAGTAATAAAAGAAGCGCAGTCACAAAATCAGGCCGGTCGCTCCGATCAGGGAAGGAAAAGGGTAAAAATGATGATGCTTCCCAAACTCCAAGTCATCTGCAATTAATCATTCCCTGAAAGAACAGAAAAGCTTCAAAGGGAAAACACAAAGAGGCAAGTATCAAGGGAGAAGAACATAAGCCAGGGAAAAAGGACCACAGCACCCCCAGAGTGGAGCAGGGCCCTGAAGGGCTGCTTGATCTGAGGGGACCAAGAGTCTCCATCACAAAACCACTCCAACTGAGCAAGTTACAAAATGTGTCTCACAATCTCTACCGATTGGTATCCCCAAGGATTTTAGCCATAAAAAAAAGAAGAGATATGAGACAACAGCTACAGATTTTTGCAGATGGGACATGTCTAGGTAGGAGGGAAGCAGTCGGTAGACAGGGAGAAAGTGAGGAAAAGGGAGAGGGTGGAATGATGGAGGTGGCAAATCTGCTAGAGCAGCTGGAATGGGATGATCTCACCTGTGCATATGGAAAGCTTTGCCTTAGCAAGAAGGACAAGCTCTTCCTGTAAGACAAGAGTGAAGAAGGAGAGAGTAGCAGAAGGTATCTGGGTGATGGGAGAAAAGGGGGAGTGTAGAATGCCCTAGGCAAGCCTCTCAGCTGAGAGAGTTGGGGGAGAGGTACCATTGGAAGTTTGAGGAGAGATGGCATGATTTGGAGTCATTACGTGGTGAGTAAGACCGTGAATCAAGTAGAGATAACACTGGCAAGCCTGCTACCTACTACTCAGTTCTGGTGGTGTGACTGACATGGGGACAATGATACTGGAAGAACTCATCTAGAAAGCATTTGTTGGGATTGTGAAAACTTTGGCCAGAACCTCAAGAGCACAAGAGGCATTTCTTCACTGATAACTGATCCAGCCCTGATACTTATTTCCTTTACAAACATGCACACATCACCTGACCTCTCTGGGCCTCCGTTCCCTCATCTGGACCAGCTGGTCGATAAGACCACGGTACAACTCTAAAGCTCTCACATTCGGACCTCCTACTTGCAAAGATCAAAGTAGCTTTGGTAGGTTTTCTCCCTGCCCTCATACCTTCTCTTTCCTGATTCCTCTGAAGTTCTTGGTCTTGCTGGCCAGCCCATACAGTGATGCAAAGTGATGCTCCTCAGGATTCTGCCTTCTGTCTCATTCTCATGTTTCTCTTCCTCCCTCAGACGCCACAATCGTGCTAATCTACTACCATCTCTACGCAGATAGCTTCTAAGTCTATCTCACAGGTAAAGACCTAAGTGCCCTCTGAGCTCTGGACCCACACCACCAAGCTCCTTGAGGTCATCTCCACCTGGATAGTCCATCAGAAACTTAAGCAATAAAACTGGAAGCCAGCATAAAATCTAACAGCCACATACCTTGTGTATTCCAAATAATCGACCTCCATTGTGTAGCCAAAGCAGATAAAGAGGTTTTCCAAAGAACAGTACAGGAACAGAAATTGCTGCCACAACTAATAAAAACTTCTGGACATGATTCTAGCAAAGCAAGAGATAAAGTGAAAAAAAAAATCAAAGCAAGGCTAGAACAGTCTAAAAAAAAATTAATGTTCCGCAAAACTGTAAGAAAGCCACTTTCCTCCTTTAATCTGTTCGCTTAAAGTAGCAACTTATAGTGTATTTATTCACTTATTCAACCAGAACATCAGGAAAATCACTATGCTGCAAAATATATTCAAATAAGCTAGTTTTTTCCTTCCCAAAACTTAAAAGCTTTATTATATAGATACGACTGTGTGGTCTAATAAGCTGCCTCTCTTCCTCTTTTGTTACAGACTTGGACTCCAGACACAATGCACATCTCAAGCTTCTTCCTCTTTAAGATGGAATCAGACCAGTCCAAGGAAAATATAACCAAGATGAAATATCACGCTGCAATAAGCTTGAGAAAACTGGAATTCGGATTAAAACTAGAGTAGACCTTCAAACAGTCACTTCTGGCAAAGAGGGAGAATTATATCACTGACAAAATTTTTTTAAAAACAATAATTTCTTAAGAATGGTTTAGTGGGAAAAGGTTTAGTGAGAAAATCTGTAGTGGTACAAGAAACACTTATGTACCATTGACTCAGACCTTTAAAAAATACAATCATTAAGTTCAGAATACGTCAAATGATGTTAACTGAATTTCACTTCTATACATTTAAGAAAATGAAAATCGGCTGGTTTACAGAAGATAAACACACAGTTTGTGTGCCAGGCTCAGGCTTGAAGCCTTCCCACTCCAAAGGCAGTTAAGCTAGCAGAGTTTAGACTCTAATCTGCGGGCAAAGCCTTAGAGAATCCAGGCCACTCCGATGCAGATTAAGAGGCATTAGGCTATGATATGGGTAAAAATTTTCGTATTTATTAACTTCAATGATCAGTTTCCTTTCTAAAAAACTCAAGGAATTAAAGCTAGTGATTTTAAAGCTCTCCAAAGCTTCTCCTGTCTGAGCTCCACAAGTGCACCAGAGTTCTGAAATAGCACACTGCAGCTTTTAACAATCCCCAATATGCCTGTCTTCTCGGACCTTCCACATTCTACTCTGAATTAAATTTATATACTTGTGTGCAGCTTACCTACTGCTGCACTGTACCATTTTCTTCCTGTTCCACCTAGACAATAAACCACATGAAGAGAAGGACCATGTCTTAATTATCTTCGTCTGTCTCCCTTGGTACCTAAAATGGCACCTTATACCAAAGAAAGGTTTTTCTCTTTTTCTTGAACCACGTTTGACAGCGAAACCTCTGCTGGTTCCACTTTCAGCCTATGTAGTTTGTGGCTGTGCCTAAAGCACTGGCACGACTATCTGAGAAGAGCAGTTTCTGTGATGGCTACACATACTCAAAGAGTGGTTTCCCACCTGTCCTTGATAAAATCCACTTGTTGCCCCACCAGCTGGAAATAAAAACATGTTGATAAATTCAATTAAAATGCTGGGTGCAAACTTAGAATTTGCTGCTGAATAAGTGAGCCACTTGTAGACAATCATGAATATCAGGTATCCAAAGATGCTGAGCATGAACAGGAGTTCTGGGAGGCACACCAAGTAAATATTGAACCTCTTCTTGAAATGCCTAAAAAAAAAAAGGAGCCACCAATTATCAACACAAACAAGATCAAACTAAAAGACAACGGGCAGAAAATCGAGTCCATATCCTTTAAATTCTTTGTAGCAGGAGAGAGAAAAAAATACCACACCCTTAGCTAATGTCACATGCCTCGGACAGTAGCGCCAACGTTTTAGGTACAACCACAAACTGAACTGAAAGTGAAACCAGCACAGAAGTTTCACTATTAGATCCGACTCAAGAAAAAGATAAATCCTCTCACATTAAGTTAGAATGATGGAGCAGGACATCTCGAAAAGAGATATCAAACTCTCAGGCGGCAAGCTGTCAGCAACTGCCAACCATTGGGAAATACTTATCAAAATAACTAAAAGTTCAACACAACACAGATAAAGTCATTTTGTAGTTTTATGAGTCAACATGCCAACCACAGGGTTCCATTTCTATTTGAGTTTGATACCAATGAAACAGAATTATTTCATCAGGTTGCTTTGTTTTGGCATGTGGATTTCTTGAAAACCAAAAAAACTACTTTTAAAATCACTTTCTTTAAAAAGAATCAACAAGCTATAAAACAATCATTTTATCTTTGAAATCACATGTAAGGGAAACACAGAATGCTTACAGTACAGCACACTTGGCTGCCTTTTGTGCAATACACCCCTTGATAATGCACCATTTGGGGGCAAAGACAAGTCACAGACACCTGACTTCCAAATGCATCTTTTACATTTTATACTTACAAGTGGTTAAAAATTCCAAGAACAACTCCAAAAGTCATGTGGGTAACTCCAAAAATCACAGACATTTTCATTTTGAAAGAATTTAAAAAACTGAGACGATTTGTGGCCAAGTTCCAAATCTGAAGACAAGATACAAAAAAACACTCAATTTCTTTTCCTTGCCAAGAGCAGATGGTGAAACCAAAGGGGGAAAAGTGGGGAGTGTGGCTTAAAAGAAACACAAAAAAAAACTCCACATAACTTTCTAGCTTAAAGTTCAGGGTTTATACCTTAATTCCTGTACTCTTTTCCTTGAAAATGGTTACAGATTATTAATCGCCCTGACTCCTAAAATGCTATCATCAGGAACATGCTAATATCTTAGTAAGAGAAGGAGGGAAAAAGTATTTTCAATCGTCATCATTACAGGGACGATTTCTGCTAAACCACTGTATTATATACAGAATGTTTAAAGGTGAAACTAAGTAGATGAAGGATGAGCTTAGAAACTGAGTTTGGGTATTTTCTCCCCCAGCTAATCTATATGCACTCATATCCATCCTAACCATTTTGACTTGTTTTCCTTTTTAAAATGTAAATTCACTCCTCAGGTGCTAAAAATCTTAAATCCCCATGAAAAGATAAAATACTGAGCCTTTACACACAGTGAGTACTGAACAATTACTTAACTAAATGAGTATAATTTCTACTAGGAAGTCATACCATTAAAAGATTCAGTTCTCCATAAGGAAAAAACCAACACTTGGAGGCATTTTGTACCTACCCATTAAAATAATGTTTTGGAAGTTCTCCTACCTAAAATGACTACCTAAAGCAATATGATAGTCTCTAATGTCCCTTTCAGCTCTAAAATTCTAGGGTTTCTTTCAAGTTCAGGGGATAGAAGGCAACTCACATCTACAGAAGAAGAGATGGTAAAAACAACATACATTGTGCTGCTGCTAATCTGAAAGTATGTTACTTTCTGACCATTAATTGAGAAAAAATTCTGATCTCATGCTAGGCTCAAAAATTTCATATTCTACGATATTCCATGGCACTGAAAATGGGAAGTTTAGCGACTCACAGCTTCATCCATAAATCCACTTGACTCTGTGGGTATAACGAGCGCCAAAGCTCAGTAAAATGAGGCAGACAGAACCATTTTTTTCCTCTAAAGTTACTATTTTCCCCACCTTTAAGTAATTCTCAAAGTCTAGCAGAAAACAATTCTAACGCTGAAAGTTGGTGGTCATTCCATGGGATAATACAAAGCAAAGAAGAGGGGAAAGGCACTAACCGGATCTATGCCAAAAGGATAAGCACCTTGGAACACACCAGTAGTATCTGGATCCAACTGAAGAAATGCATTGGCCTTTATATCACTGTCACTGTAGCAAAACAAACACAGTAATAAAGTTTAAAACAAAAACAAAACCCAGAGGCACAGGACCTTATCATCTTCCTTTGGTAAAGAAGATAGTTATCTTCTGGCGTGGGAAGGAAGTTGGAGGGGGAAGAGGCAGATAAATCTAGGCAAAGGAATCTGACTTTGGAAGTGGGTGGGGTCAACAAAGGAGATAAGGGCGGAGAGAGTGGGGAGGGAACTCCCTTGATGCACTTGGAGATGGTATTTAACAAGTCCCAGTAAGGAGGATCAAAAGCCATCTAGGCCCGGGGCACTCCCTTCTGTGCACCACACATCAGGCAGTGAATAAAAGTCTGCCAAAAGCTTGTATTATGAAATGTCTAAATTATGCTGCAGCTTCCGGGAAAGGAGAAGAAACAAGCAAACGAGGATATTAAGAGGGAGGTAACTGGAATAACTGGCCTGCGTGTTTCTCAAAATTTCACAGCCATTTGGTAATAAAACGGAGGCACTTACTCCCAGAGACCTGAAGTATTAGTGTCATCTAGAGTACCCCTAAACATCGCCGAGACATTCCATCCAGAGCCAAACAGGTTAACTGATTTAGAAAAACAATCATTATAGATAAGGCCGGTGTACACTGAGAACAGTCCCATCAGCAAAATGACATAGCGACCGTCAAAGAACATTTTCATGATCTGTAAACAGCAAAAGGTAAAAATCAGTTGTAAATTGTATGAAAGCAAAATTATTTTTACTGTGGTTCTTACAAACCCTACTCTTATCATCTTTGTAAATTTGAATAGAATTCATATAGAAACAGGCCCAGAACCAAGCCCCATGCTGCTATTAATCTGTTCCACTGAACGTTGCACAGATGGCTGCCCAGCAGATAAAAACCCTGCTTTTTCTAGCCAAATCCATGAAGTTCATTGTCTATAGGCCCACAGAAAGGACACCCAGTACAACTCCAGGTGCCTGTTTTTATTTGCTTTTAAAGTTCTCAAACTCTGAAAGCTTTTCAATCCACAAAGCCTGGAGATTACGAGGATCTGTTTGATGATATGGCCAAAACATTGCTCTTAAATTTTTACGGATCAATGTTAACGTCTACGTGATTGTGCTGACAGCTTCTCCAGGACATTTCGAGGTGTATCTTTGTAGTCTGAAGATTTGTCACGTTTGTTTATGCAAGCCAGGTACAATTCTAGCCACCAATTCATGTCTTACTGGTAAATGAAAAAATTTTATAGGTATTTTTATTACCTAGAGTAATGTATTATATAATTTCTGTTTCATTGGATAATCTGAAGTTATGAGACTAAAATTCCTCATGAGGACAGCTAGATGGTACAGTGGACAGAGAACCAAACCTGGAGTCAAAAAGACCTGAGTTCAAATCCTGCTTCAGACACTTAGGTGACCTTAGGCAAGTCACTTAGACTTGTTTGCCTCAGTTTCCTCATCTATAAAATGAGCTGGAGAAGGAAATGACAAAACCACACCAGTATCTTTGCCAAGAAAACCCCACATGGGTTCATGAAGTCTCAGACATGACTGAATAACAATGCCAAAATTCCTCGTGCATGGCAATGCCAGTCATGCAAGAATAATAAGTATTCTACCATTGCTTGACTTTCCAATCTCCTCCTGCAAATAAGTTCATCTTTGTGAGATCGTGCAAAGAACACCAGGCCTACTGCAGAAAATCCAGCTAGGACTCTGGCCTTCACACTTCCTAGTCTCAAGTCCTTGGTCAAATCATCTAATCTATGATTTAATTTCCTCTTCTGTAAAATGAGAATAATACTCGCACTATAAAATAATGAATAAAGTCACTTTAGAAACTTGCAGTACTACATAAATGTATATTACTATTAAGACCCTTTTTCAGTTCAACAGGTTGCTGGTGTTTTGTAGTCTCTATTGTGCTATATAAATGTAAACTAATGTAATTAAGTAATCAGTGTGTGTTCGTCCTTCGTTGCCAAAGAAGACCATGCCATCAGAGAAATGATGACATGACTTGCACTTGACCTTGTTTTGAGTGAGAGAGGCTGTGCAGGTCATCAGCCTCACTTCTCCAGAGCCATCTGAACCCAGAGACTAGATATTCATCAAGATGACTGAAGATGACCCAGGATGAAGCAACTGGGGTTAAGTGATTTGCCCAAGGTCACACAGCTAGTGACTGTCAAGTGTCTGAGGTGAGATTTGAACTCAGGCTCTCCTGACTCCTGCACTGGTGCTCTGTCCACTGCACTCCCTAGATGCCCTAAGTAATCAGTATCTAATCAATGGATATGTATTCCAATTACCTCCTTCTACAATGACAGTAAGTGCTGCATCTTTTAACTGGTGTCAGCAATGCAGTACCATGGCCTGGAGGGGAATCTTGGATTCTCAAAGGCTATGTATGTAAAGCACAAGCTCTGCTGGGTTCTACCAGAAGGCACTGGAGTAGGAGCCTGGCAACAGAATTTTGTCCAAGAACCAAACTAAAGAACAAAGCTCATCACCAAAAGGTTGGCCAGAAAATGATGAATTCTGGGACCATCTCATGAAAACAATCTACCAAGGTGTCCAAGAGTTGCTGAAAATATAGAAACTCTGAAGCACTCAAGTCAGAAGCATTCCCAGATTTGAGCAGAGGGTATGCAATCTATATTCCAGGCTCTAGAGAACAACAGTTCTGGGAACATAGCACTTGAAAGTCTGCAAAATGCTCATCTGAACCTTGCCATGCTGTGGTGTTAAGTGCTGCTGCTATCCCCACATTGCAGATGAGGAAAACGAGGCTAAGAGAGGTCAAGTGACTTGCCCCCAACTGCAGAGCTAGTAAGTGTGTAAGGCAGGATGAAAATCCAGGAGGTCTTCCAGCCTCCAGGTGCAGCCACGATGCCGACTCACTGTCTTAATGCCTGATATTCAGTCAGTAAGTGACTGCAGAGAACAAAGCACTTTTTAGACATCTAGGTAATTGTGGGCACGAAACCAGTCGAGCAGAAACAAGAATGACACCAACATCTCATACCACAGGCCAAGATAAGTTTAAAATGGGCACTTGATTTAGCCTTAATGAGTTGTACCATCAGCAAATTAGGGGAGCATGGAAGAGATTACCTGTCAGATCTACAGATGGGGAGGAATTTATGACCAAGCAAGTGATAAAGATATTCACAGATGGTAAAACATATAATTTTGATTACATAAAATTTAAAAGTTCTCATACAAGTAAAAGCAATACAGCTAAAATTAGAAGTACAAAACTGGGGGTCAGTGGGGCAGGATAGGAACAAGCTTTTCCGATAAAGGTCTCATTATTAAAACATACAGGAATTGAGGCAAATTTATAAGAATAAAAGCCTTTTTACAAATGTTAAGGTTTAAAGAAAAGTAACAGGCAGTTTTCAGAAAAAGAAAAATACAAGCTACCAATAACCATATAAAAAAAGCTCTAAATCATTAAAAATTAGAGAAATGCAAATTAAAATAACTGAGGTACACCTCACACTCATTAGACTGAGAAAAAATTACAAAAAAAGAAAACAATGTGCTAGAGGGTATGTGGGAAAACAGGAACACTAATGCTCTGTTGGTAGAGAGGCGAACTAATTCAGAAAGCAATCTGGAACTACTAAAAAACGATCAAACTGCACACACTCCGACCAGGCAATGCCACTGGCAGGTCTACACACCAGAGATCAAAGAGAGGAGAAGGATCCACAGACACAAAAATATTTACAGCTGTTCTTTTTTCAGTAACAAAGAACTGGAAAATGAGGGGATGCCCATCTACCGGGGAGTGAGTGACAAGTTAGGTATATGAATGTGACGGAACACTGTTACACTATAAGAATAAATTATACTAAAGAAGGTGATTTCAGAGAAACCTGGGACTTACATGAACTGATGTAAAACGAAGTGACCAGAATCAGAAGAACAATTTACATAATTAAAGCAGTACTGTGAAGACGATTAACTCTGATCAACACACTGACTCACCACAACCGCAAAGGATGCATGAGGACACACGCTGCCCACCTCCAGACAGAAAGCTGGCGGACCCAAGGATGCAGACTGCAGCGTACTTTCATCTCCCCCTCCCTCCCCACAGTAGTCCCTTTCCTCTTCCGCTCTTTGACATGGACAATGTGGAAATTTGTTTTGCATGACCATGTATACATACTTGTGATGGCTCTTAGGGTTTGCCTTCTCAACGGTGGGGGAAAGGAAGGGGAAGAGAGAGAATTTGGAACTAAAAATAAAGCTGAATGAAAAAACAAAGTCTGTCTGTATTTGTAACAAGCAGAATGCAATAACCCCTGTGTGTATCTTTTTTTTTTTTTTTTTTTTACCTCATCTTGGGAATGCTTCAGTCTGGGATGGTTTTCATTCAACACCAACAGAAGGGCAAATAAGAACATGAGAAAGCCGTGCCCAAAGTCTCCAAACATCACAGCAAATAGAAAGGGAAATGTGATGATGGTGTAGAGAGCTACAAAAGAAAGGAAACACATTTTTTTGACAACACCTATTGCTGTAAGGGTCAAATTAACTAAAATTCTCCCTCTAATGTTATATGATGACCTCAGCGTTCACCAAAACACTTAGAGAATGACTAAAGGCCGAAACTCAAAAAGGCTACCGAAAAGGAACAGCCTTTTCAAGTTTTCTGAACATGTTATACTCTTATCTTGTACAACAGCGACTCTACACATAACTGACCTGGATTGACTTCTCTATAGCTCCCAACTCCATAGGCATCTACAATGTTCTGGAATCCCTCTGTGAACTTGTTGGTTCGTATTAGGGTTGGGGGTGTTTCAGTTGTTGGGATGGTGTTCATAAATGAAGGGATCGTCACTCCACTTTCTCTCTTTTCACATAGGAAGAAAAGACAGTTTTAAAAAATGATGCTCTAAGAATCATGTGAACAACCACGTTCATAGACTCAAAAACACAAAACATAAATACAATTCTTTCTCCTGGTCAAAAGCAATGGCAAAAACTACAGCAGGATGCCATTACAAGAACACAGCCTCTGAAAAGACCAGAGCTGAATACAAAATTCGACTTTCAAACACAAAAACCAAGAGAAGCCTAAAAAGGTAAACAGGAGAGAGAAAAATCATAAGGGACTTACTAAAGTTGAACTGTTTACATTCCTACATGCAAAGATAATATTTGCAACTCTTGAGACTTTTCTCAGTACTAGGGTAGTTGCAGGAATTACATACATATAGACAGAGGGCATAGGGTGAGCTGAACAGGAAGGGATGACATCGAAAAAAATAAAATTAAGGGGTGAAAAAGGAACATATTGGAGGAGAAAGTGAAAAATGGAATGTGGCAAATTATCTCTCATAAAAGAGGCAAGAAAAAGCTTTTTCAACAGAGGGGAAAAGGGGGGAGGTGAGAGGGAAAACGTGAAGCTTACTCTCTTACTCCCTTAAGGAGGGAATAACATGCACACTCAATTTGGTATGAAAATCTATCTTACACTACAGGAAAGGAGGGGAGAAGGGGATAAGTAGGGTATGGGGGGACGGTAGAAGGAAGAGCAATGGGAGGAGGGAGCAATTAGAAGTAAACACTTTTCAGGGAGGACAAGGTCAAAGGAGAGTAAAATAAATGAGGGGCAGGATAGGATGGAGGGAAACATAGTTAGTCTTATACAATATGACTATTATGGAAGCGTTATGCAAAACTACACATGTATAGCCTATATTGAATTGCTTGCCTTCTCAGTGGGGATGGGTGGAGAGGGAGGAAGGGAGAGAAATTGGCACTCAAAGTTTTAGGAACAAATGTTGAGAATTATTTTTGCATGCAACTGGGAAATAAGACATATAGGTATTGGGGTATAGAAATCTATCTTGTCCTACAAGAAGAGAGAGAAGATGAGGATAAGGGAAAGGAGGGGTGTGATAGAAGGGAGGGCAGATTGGGGGAAAGGGTCATCAGAATACATGGTTTCTTGGGGTGGGGGGAGAGACAAAGAAAACATTTGGAACTCAAAATCTTGTGGAAATGAATGTTGAAAACTAAAAATAAATAAACAAATTTAAAAAAAAAAAAAAAAAAAGCTCAGCCCAGAATTTGGATATTC
This sequence comes from Bettongia penicillata ogilbyi, assembly GCA_023548195.1. Classification (NCBI taxonomy): domain Eukaryota; kingdom Metazoa; phylum Chordata; class Mammalia; order Diprotodontia; family Potoroidae; genus Bettongia; species Bettongia penicillata. The sequence goes on along the minus strand of JAJHZJ010000550.1, from coordinate 3,643,152 downwards.
CATAGGCCAAAATCTAATGAGCAACTAAAATAAAATAGGTGAGCTGGATGTCATCCCTGCGCCTGAACAACTGTCATAAAACAGAGAGTATAACGGAATCCAAGTCCTGGTCCTGTCCTAGAAGTGTTACCATGAAACCACTACTTCACTCTGAGTCAGCTTCTGCATTAGCAAACTGGGGACACCACTGCTCATGCTCCCTGCTTCACACAGAGAGTTAACTGCACAGTGAGTATGCTCTAAACCTTAGCACACACTGCAAATGTGGGCTATTAGGATTAATTATCTCAAAAGTCAATGGAAAAGTTTTAGAGGATCATCCTGTCTTTCCATACTGGCCATTTTGTCTTTGTGTCCTAAGAGTTGTGCAAAATGACATGGCAGCTAAATGGAATTCTTTTTATCAAAATTTCCTTTTTTTCACCTTTTTCTGTCCTGGGATAAGTCAATGAATCCCTCTGGGCCTTAGTTTTCTCATCAATTAAATGACAGTTGGACTAGATCACTCCTGAACTCTTTCCAGGGACATGTGATCAATCCACTCATCCTGAAACACCCGAGGCTCCCGAGGTAACATAACGTGCCTAGAGGACTGGATTTGGGAATCACTGGGAAATCCAACACGTACAGCTAGAAAGGACCTCAGATACCATCTGGTCCACCCCCATCATTTTGTAGATATGGAAAGAGAGGCTCAGAGAGGGTTCACAGAAGGTCACAGATTCTCTAACTAAAAACCCAGAATTCCTTCCATCTAGAGCACATCACCTTCACCTGACACACCTCTGAGACTCACTAGTCTCACCTAAAAAAAAAGGGGATGATATGTATATAGTATCTATCCCCACAGAGGCTCTCATGAGATAAATTTATGAAGAACTTTCCCAACTTTAAAGTGCTATTTATGGGTTAATTTTTATTCATCACTTAGTACTGCTGCCCTCCCATTCTAGGTTCACTATCCATAGGAGGCCCTGAATAGATGTTTGTGGAGTGATAGACTGCTGCTTCCTAAAGAGGGAAGCAGACCCAGAGCTCTCATTTTGCCTTGGAATATTTCAGCTCTCTTCTCATTTTTTCTTTCTACCTTCATGATGAGGCCATTTTCTCTATTTTAGTTGGGAGGTGACTTACGGATCCCTCTACGAGAGCCTGACGCAAGTTGTGCAGATCTGCCTCTGGACACCAGACCTCAGCAATGAGACATTTGTTTGTGACATCAAAGCTGCACATGTTCAGTGTGTGATAAATGGCCTTCATCTTCCGCACTTGGACAACTCGAGTACAGACTGATTCAGCAGCTTTGCTTAACACCTGCCTTAAATAGTCTTCAGTTTTGTGCAGCACCTTGGTAAAAAGGAAGAGTTTTTAAATTAAGCCTTAAACAAAATCAAACCCAGTACCATGGAACTTCCTTACCACTACCAGTCATTAAAAAACAACTACTATGTAATAGGAATAGCTTGTCTCTTATTGATGAAAAATTGCAATCAAAATGACCAAAAAGAGAAGATAAAGACAGAAATAAGGCATTTCCATGTCCCGTTGATGTCTGACAGTGCTCAGCAATATTTCACGCAGCACTTCTTTTGACAGCAAAGACATGGAAGCAAAGTAGATGACTATGGACTAGGGAAGAGTTAAATTATTGCATGTGAATATAATGGAGTATTACAAAATTATGACTACAGAAAAGCATGTAACAGCTTAGATAAACTAATGCAAAGTGAAGTAAACAGGGAACACAACAACCAAAACAAAGTATATGGAAAGAACCACCAGAAAAATTACCAGAACTGAGTGCTGTGAAGGAAGTGATATGAAATATCTCCCCCTTTAGCTTCAATGCAGCACTATCCTACAAGATTCCCTTTGCCTTTATGTCCCCAGTGCTTAACACAGAGCCTGACACATAGTAAATGCATAAAAAATGCTCATTGACTTGAGGCCTTGACCAGATTTTTCTGATATATAGAAAATATGTTTGTGAGTTTTGCTAAACCTTTTTTCTTCCACCTTTACAAAACTCGAGAGAAAAGGAGGAAAGGTACAATGGAAACACAGATAATGTTAAAACCAAAGATAACCAAAAAAGCTTTAAATTTTTTTTTAAAAAACAAGAAGTAACTCTGTTATGATCTCCAGCCCATGTAAGAGAATACACCCACTTCAGTCTTACAGTATAAAGATCCTGTATCCGTGTATTTAATCCCTCAATAACTTCTCTCCGCTCTTCCACAGTGCTGGGATATGGGTAAACATGGCAGTGGTAACTAGGAAACACAATTAAAACACATTTTACACTTGCTAGAAGAAGCAGTATCTAAAACTAGGAGTAAGTATCCCTTTGCCACAGAATAGGTCTTGTAAAAGCTCTGAGGTAGCTAGCACCTCTTAGATGGATGGACAAATGGATGGAGCATTTTGTAAGCACTTAAATGCATGCAACACTCTGTACTAAATGCTGGAAATATCAATAAAACAAAAAGGAAAGCAGTCCCTGCCCTCCCTGTTCTCTTAGTCTAAATTCCCATGATAGATCTCAGTGGCTTCAAACCTTTGCCTAGATATCACAGATCAGGAATGACAGGAGGCGTCCGCTACTAGAAATACCCTCTCAGTGGGGCAAAGGCATAAAGAAATGTCTCATATATACAAAAACATTTAAACCAGCACTTTTTGTTTTAACAGAGAACTAGAAACAAAATGGATGCTCAGCCTTAAAGAAAGACTAAGACAATTTGTGGCCTGTAAAGACGATAGAATATAGTGCATTGTAAAAAACACACCCATAACCAGTAAGTTCAAAGACACTTGGGAAGATGTTACTGACAGAATGCTCAGAGGAAGCAAAGCCAGGCCAACAACGTGCACAATCATCACAATAATGTAGAAAAGAAGAAACTTCAGAACTCTGACCGATGCCACGACCAACGGCAGTGACTTAGGATGACAGAGAGCAAATGAAGTGTGCCTACCACCTCTTACTGGCGAGGAAGCAGACATACATGTTTGGACACAGCCAAGCAGTGATTGTGATGACCTGTATTTAGTTGTTACTAGGGAGGGAGGACGGGAGAAGGGAAACATCATTCAAAATTAATGATAATCTTACAAAAAGAGCACCAACAAAAACATTTTTAAGCTACAGAAGGTGACAACAACAGAACTAAGATTGTTACCACTGAAGCACACCATCACGGAATACTGTGTAATGTTACTAAGTTTGTGTCTCCCTCCCTCTCTTCATTGCCAAAGTGGGGGACCACAGACATGGAATGCTACATATACTGCTCTAAATGTGTGACGTGTATAGTTTTATTCATGCTTTTTCTCCTTTTTAAAAATCTATGTAGGGGTGGAGCCAAGATGGCAGAGTAGAAAGACGCACATACACTAGCTCTTCCTCCACAGCCCCTAAAATACCTGTAAAGAAATTCTAGAGCAGCAGAAGCCACAGAACAATGGAGTGGAGGAGATTTCCAGCCCAGGATGACCTAAAAGGCCGATGGAAAAAGGTCTGTCCCACCAGACCAGAGCCCGGCCCAGCCTTGGCTGTGCAGGAGGAGGACCCGAGCAGGCCCTGAGGCGGAATCCCCAGTGGCAATGGTGGGTGGTTTGCAAATCCCTCAAACCCACAGGTACCAAAAGTCAGTGAGAAGGTTTCTTCAGCTGGTTGAGAAAGGAGCAGGGTCTCCCCATAGCTCCAGCCTCAGGTGGCAGCAGCAGAGGCTGCATCAGGCAGCAGCAGCTCCCAAAGCAGCCAGCATCCACTGTTGGATCGTAAAGGCCCTAGAGGAATTGAGCAGCTGATCCATACCCCAGCCCTGTGTGGCAGCCCTGCCTCCACCTCAAGCTCCTAGGGGAACTGAGCAGCTGATCTCAATCTCAGCCCCCAGTGCTGGTTTGACAAAACTGGAGGCAAAGTGTCTGTGGAGAGGAAACTCTGCTACTAGCAGATTCTGGGCACAAAAGTTTCTGGGTCCTCCTAGGCCAGTATACACACTTGATTGTGCCACTTTGGAGGAACTGAGATCTTATAGATTCCCCACAGTATACCCTATTCTTGACAAAGGAACCAAAAATCAAGTAATTGGTTGGGAAAATACCCAAAAAAGGGTAAAAAAATAAGACTACAGAAGGTTACTTCCTTGGTGAACAGGTATCTTCTCCCATCCTTTCAGATGAGGAAGAACAATGCTTACCATCAGGAAAAGATGTAAAAGTCAAGGCTTCTGTATCCCAAACATCCAAAATAAATATTCAATGGCCTCAGGCCATGGTAGAGCTCAAAAAGGATTTTGAAAATCAAGTAAGAGAGGTGGAGGAAAAATTGGGAAGAGAAATGAGATGCAAGAAGATCATGAAAAGCGAGTCAACAACTTGCTAAAGGAGATCCAAAAATATACGGAAGAAAATAACACCTTTAAAAATAGGCTCACTCAATTGGCAAAAGAGTGAAAAGCCAATGAGGAAAAGAATGCTTTAAAAAGCAGAATTAGCCAAATGGAAAACAAGGTTCAAAAGCTCACTGAAGAAAATAGTTCTTTAAAAGTTAGAATGGAACAGATGGAGGCTAATGACTTCATGAAAAACCAAGAAATCACAAAACAAAACCAAAAGAATGAAAAAATGGAATGTGAAATATCTCACTGGAAAAACAACTGACCTGGAAAATAGATTCAGGAGAGAAATTTAAAAATTACGGGACTACCTGAAAACTATGACCAAAAAAAGAGCCTGGGTATTACCTTTCATGAAATTATCAAGGAACACTGCCCTGATATTCTAGAACCAGAGGGCAAAATAAATATTGAAAGAATCCACCAATCACCTCCCGAAAGAGATCCAAAAAGAGAAACTCCTAGGAACATTGTGGCCAAATTCCAGAGCTACCAGGTCAAGGAGAAAATATTGCAAGCAGTTAGAAACAATTCAAGTATTGTGGAAATAGAATCAGGATAACACAAGATCTAGCAGCTTCTACATTAAGGGATCGAAGGGTGTGGAATATGATATTCCAAAAGTCAAAGCAACTAGGATTAAAATCAAGAATCACCTACCCTAAAACTGAGTATAATACTTAAGGGGAAAAAATGGTCTTTCAATGAAATAGAGGACTTTCAAGCATTCTTGATGAAAAGACCAGAACTGAAAAGAAAATTTGACCTTCAAACACAAGAATCGAGAGAAGCAAACAGGAAAGAGAAATCATAAGTTGAACTGTTTACATTCCTACATGGAAAGACAGTATTTGCAACTTGAAACTTTTTTCCGTATCTGCATAGTTGGTGGGATTATACACACATACATACATACATGTGGAGAGAAAGTGTCAAAGAGCACAGGGTGAGTTGAATAGGAAGGGATCATATCTAAAAAAATAAAATTAACGGGTGAGAGAGGAATATATTGGGAGGAGAAAGGGAGAAACAGAATGAGGCAAAAAGAGATGGAAGAAAAAGACTTTTCAATGGAGGGAAAAAGCGGGGAGGTGAGAGGTAAAATGTGAAGCTTACTCTCATCACATTTGGCTCAAGGAAGGAATAAAATGCACACTCATTTTGGTATGAAAATCTATCTTACCCTACAGGAAAGTGGGGGAGAAGGGGATAAAGCAGGGTGGGGGGGATGATGGAAGGGAGGGCAGTGGGAGGAGGGAGCAATTAGAAGTCAACACTGTTAGCCAGGGACAAGGTCAAAAGAGGGAACAGAAGTAATGGGGGCCAGGATAGGATGGAGGGACATATAGTTAGTCTTACACAACATGACTATTATGGAAATCATAAACTGCACATATATGGCCTATATTGAATTGCTTGCCTTCCCAGTGGGGATGGGTAGGGAGGGAGGAAGAGAATTGGAACTCAAAAAGTTTTAGGAACAACTGCTGAGTACTGTTCTTGCAAACAACTTGGAAATAAGAAATACAGGAAATGAGGTATAGAAATTTATCTTGCCCTACAGGACAAAAGAGAAGATGGGGATAAGGGAAGGGAGGGATGTTAGAAGGGAGGGCAGACTGGTGGTAGGGATAATTAGAAAGCTCGGTGTTTTGGGGTGGGGGAGGGGAGAGATGGGGAGAAAATTTGGAACTCAAAATTTTGTGGAAATAAATGTTGAAAACTTAAAATAAATAAATTTTAAAAAATAAAAATAAAAATCTATGTAACAAGAGAGGGCTCAGAATGGGGGTTAGGGAAGGGAATATATTTGGAAATGAGTAAGACAGAGACACTACACTGAGGGAAAAGAAGGCAACTAAAAGACTTGACTCAGGAAGCTTTGGGGCCCAGGGTGCTACAATGAAGTCCTTCCTCCCTCCTATGGTTCTTCCTGAGGACACCACACATCACTAACTGACAGAGTTACACATCAAAAAAGAACCAAGAGGCAACTAGGTGGCACAGTGGCTAGTGTACTGACTCTGGAGTCAAGAGGAGCTGAGTTCAAATATGGCCTCAGACACATGCTAGCTGTGTGATCCTGGGCAAGTCACTGAATCCTGCCTTGAAAAAATAAATTACAATAAAAAGCCAGGCTTATTAGCCTGAAGTCTTAGGAGGCACTATTATCAGTTTTCTAGATTTTTATTATAAACAATACAAGTGCCAATATCCTTCTCTCACTGAGAATCAGAGAATTGAAATTCAACATTAGAACAAGGTTTGGAGATCTACAGCAACCCCTTTAGTTTAGAAAAGGACCTGAGAAGTTCAAGTCCCTTTGGCAGGCACCTGGGCATTCTAACAGAGGCTCTCCAGCTCCAAAGAGGATCCAGAAGCCCAAGGAGAACAGGGCCAGGACCAGAACCTAGAACTTTCAGGCCTATGCTCTAGCTCAAGGTCCACTCAGGTTAGCCAGACTCTGCCCATACTGGTCACCTGGGGATTCCTGTGAAATAGCAGGGTGTTCACTGCACCAGGAGAACTAAAGACTTCCACAACTATAAAGAACATTGCTGGGAACTGAGGGTCTGGTTAGTTTCTCTAAGAATACTGCCAGTTCCTCTTTATCAACAAGGTTTAGTGACAAGGTTCTTGGCAAAAGATAAAACTATCTGCCTAAAAACACCAAATAAGTGTATTTGGATAAAGATGGTGCTACAGCTCAAAATGACATTTATTACTTCTCTCTCCTAGAGTAACCTTAAATTTTTTCAATTTTATTGCTTTTATAGAAATAGATACGCTTTAGTACTTAGTTGATATAGTTCCTATTTATCAACTTATATAAATTATTCAAAATTATCAACAAAATATTTATACATAAAATAACACAGTTAAGATGCTAAAGAATTCATTTTATGTTAAAATGTTGAATAACATCATGTGGCAAAATTATAATGACTGGCTCTACACCAAGAACCAGTGATAGTACTCTTTCAATGAAAAGAGCACTTTCTAAAGAATTAGTGGCTGTTACTGAATGAAGAATGAGATGTGAAAAATTGTTTTTCTTACCAATCACATATCTTCTTAACTTTCTGGCCAATCTGATCGCCCCAAAAGGATATTAAAAACACATACCATTTTGTGACATCCCCCTAAAAAAGAGAAAAACAACAATTATTCCTACTTTTACTGTAACCTCTCAAAGTATCTCAATTCAAACACGACAAGATTCTCACAGCTATTGTCAGAAATAAGTTTTGGGGAAAAAGGCCTTTGACCAACAGAAGACATTCAGCAGTTTCACAGAATGTTTAACACGACAAAATAAAAAAAGAATTTGCTTTTCTGATGACATCATCTCATCATTTCTCAAAGAGTCCAAGGACCTATGAAAATAGGAGCTCCAAGATGCCTAGCATTCTGTCTTAAGATGCCACAGAGACTCTGAAAATCCAGTGATTTGAATCTCCACGATTTGGGATATGGGAAGGTAGGATTAATCCAGAGATGCAGAGGTCTATGTAGGAACTTAGCTGATTCCAATGGAAACTAAGCAAGCTAAGCACTCTACCCAAAAAGTAAAGCAGGTGATGGAGACTGGCCCTGACACAGAGCCTTAGTTGAGGAATTAAAACTTGGAATGATGAGTAAATCAAAGAAAACACCCACCAGCATGAAAAATTATTATAGACCTCAGATTCCTCCAAAAGGAAGAATAAGAAATTCCGTAACTACAGGCAAAAAGGCTGAGAAAAACAGGATTTGTTTTTTACAAATATGACCTGAATGTCTAGATGAAATAAGAAACAGAAAATGAAATAAAACTTCTGAAGAAAAGAATTAAAGGATAATAGCTTAGAAAAGAAAACAGCAACCTCAGCCAAGTAATGGGCTGCCTGAAAATGAAAACAGGCTACACAGAAATCAATGACTCTATGGACAAATAGTAGAACAAAATCAAAAGACTGAAAAAATTAAAGAAAATTTAAAGTACCTAATATCAAAAACAGCTGACCTGGAAAACAGGTCATGCAGCATAAATAATTACAATGCATGATAAAAAGAAAAGCTGAGATGCTCTATTTCAAAAACTCATGAATGAAAACTACCTTTATCTGTTAGAATGAGAGGGCAAACTGAAGCAAGAAACCCCAAAAGGAAAATCCCCAGGAATTCTATAGCCAAATCCAGAGCTCTCACGTCAAAGAAAAAAATACCCTAAGCATCCAGAAGGAAGCATTTAGAGTACCACAGGAGCATAGTCAAGATCACACAAGACCTGCCAACTTCTAGAAAACATGAGATCTAAGAATATTACAAAAGTAAAAAAAAAATTGATTTACAATCAAGAATAAGTTGAGTATCATCCCTTAGGGAAAAAATAAAGGACTTTCAAAGAATAAATAACTTTCAAGCATTTCTGATGAAAAGACAAGAGCTAAGCAGGAACTTTGAAATGCAAATACAAGACTCCACAGATGTATAGAAGGGGAAATTCATATAAGCAAATAGAAAGAGCAGTAAGATGATGAAGTGCTAACATTCTAATAGTGAGAAATCCCTCTAGAACCCTAATATGTCCTCAAAGGGCACGAAAGGAGTTAAATAAGAAAAATGGGGAAAGAGGAGAAAATAGTTCTAAGAGTTTTAAGGGGGGAAGAGGAAGTGTAAAAGGATTATGTTAGTGTAGAAAGAAGGAAGAAGTTAATTGATTCCAATGGAAACTATTTTCCATAATTAGGGCACATGAAAAGAGTAAATACATATGGATGAAGGGCAAGGGGAAGTAGGCATCAAATTGGTCTCATTCTTACATGAAACAGACAAACAAGAGTTGAACACACACAAACAATTTGATATAGAAATACACCATACTCAACGGAGGACCAAGTACCCTTAAGGGAAAGGAAGAGGGTTAAAAAGGAAGATAATACAATGAGGGAAAAAAATCACAATAAAAACAAATTTCCTGACATTGAAAAACATATTCAAAGGTTAAAAAAAAGAGTTAAGATTGAAGAAACTGTCCACCAATTAGAGAATGGCTGAACTGTGATATGAATATAATGAAATGTTACTGTACTGCAAGAAATGATTAAAAAAAACTTTCAGAGAAGCCTGAATATTAAGAAATATACAGAATAAAATCAACACAACAAGAAAAATTTATACAAAGACAACAATACTACAATGAAAAGCAACTTTGAAACAATTAAGAAGTCTGATCAGTGTAACAACCAACCTTATCCTCAAAGGACTAATGATGAAACATATTACCCATCTTCTGAGAACTGATGGACTCAAGGTACAAAAAAGAGCCATACATGGTCAGAGTGAGAGACAGAGAGACAGAGACAGAAACAGAAAGAAGAGAGGGAGGGAGAGAGAGAGACAGAGAGTGTGTGAAAGTAAGAGAGTGTGTGTGCACGCGTGTGCATGTGTGTGAGAGAGAAAGAGAGAGAGATAAAATCCTGTTTGGCTTTAAAAGCCTTCCATAAACTAGCCCTGCACTACCCTTTCATGTTCTTGCACATACTCCCTTTCCCCTGACCCCGCAACACAGGCCTCCTAGCTCCATCCAACCCCATCCCCTACCTCCAGGCATTTTCATCGGCTATACTCCATGCCCAGAAATTTCTCCCTCCTCATTTCAGTCTCCTGAATTTCCTGCTTCCTTCAAGCCTCAGACAATAGCCTACCTACAAGAAGTCTTTCTCAATCTCCCTTTAATGCTTATGCCTCCTCTCAGCTGGTTTCTTCTGGCTGCTCAGTCCAACTCTGTGACTCCATACACTGGAGTGCTCTGCCATTTCCTTCCCCATTACTCAGTATACATCTTATCTGTACACGGTTGCTTGCATGCTTTTACCCCCACTAAGGTGTTCACTCCCTGCCAGCAAGGACTCTTTGTGGCCTTTCTTTGTGGTCCCAGAACCTCAAACACCATCTGACACAAAGACAGCACTTAAAATCTGCTTGTTAATTTGACTATGGATGTGTTTTGCATAACTATATTTACTTGTAACAGGGATGGTTTTTCTCTTCTCCTTTCTAAAGTTCTAAGCTGTGGATAGAGGGAGGCTGAGGTAGTGAGAGGGGCTAGCTAGTAAGAGTGATACAAAAAAAAAAGAGGGCCATGGCACCTTTTTTCTTAAATGCACAGAACAGAAGGAAACATGAAGGCAATGTATAGAATCACAAGCTTTTCTTTAAAAATCGAACTGTATAAGTGGAAATTCAAGTTTTCATATACAAACCTCTTAAAGCTCTGCTGTGTATAGGGAAATCTATTGGTTCGGTGTCTAAGTTCAGAATGAAAAAAATTTTTATATCATAATAAAATAAAGTTGAATTAAATGGTCTCTAAGGACCCTCCCAGTTCTAGAGCTCTGATCCTTTGGACTCTTATGCTTCAACTTTGACAGGAGAAGACCAATAAGGGAGAGAGAAGAAGAGGCAGGCAAGTAGAGCCAAATCTTCCATTATATATAGTTCTGAGAGCCTAACCTCATTAAATACAGCCATTCCCATATTTACATGTGAAAAACACAGACATGAGAAATGGCAACAACATTCACTCACCGTCTCAGGATCCTCAAGGCACTCGTCCAGCTCTGCATGGGTCACAATGGTATACCCTTTACACACCCTCCACAGCATTTTTTCAAATGCTTCAACTTTTGCTTGGTGAATTAAACCAGACACAAATCTAGGAAACAAAATAAAACTATTACTTAGTAGAACAGTTAAATTACTGAACAGCTGAAATACCAGGCATTATCAAATTGTCATGGAATAATTAATGACAACATCCCTGAACTACATAACTTTGGCTCTGATTGAGTGTTGTATACCTATGGAACACTGATGAAAGGAGTCCTGGGGCCATTTTGCTAGCATAAAGAATCAATCACACAGGCTCATTTCTTCAAGAGAACTTTGAGATTCACCCTTCACTAATGTTCTACTTCAGAACTTCATCATAGCTTGGTCAAGACCTAGTAGTCAAGTTCTGGTGCAGTAACAGACTATACATATCTGATATACTAAATAAAATGTCATGAGGCATTTCACTGAATAAGAAATCGAAAAAAAAAATTTACAGGAAAGAACAAAGATTACAAGAATTTTGAGACAAATTATGAGGGAAAAGAATGAAGGGAAATTTGTATTTCTAGATTCAAATTATACTACAATGATCCAAACTTAGGTAAAAAGTAGATAAAAAGAACAGAGAAACAGATTCCATCGCCCACAATAAGAACCAAAAGCCTACAGGAAACTGCTATTTGATTAATCCAATATTAAGAAAACGAAGCTGTTATTCAATAAATAATGACTGGAAAACTGGATGACAGCACGGCTAAAAGTGTTATCAGAGCTGCAATTTCTAACATACACCAAAGTAAATTCCACACAGGTCAATGATTTAAACAACAAAAAAATATATCTAGAAATAAGAAAAATATTAGAATGTGATCTGTTACAGCTGTGAAAAAGACAAAAATTCTTAGTAAATAAATAGAAGAAAGTACAGAAGACAAAATACAGTCTGGATATAAATATGTAAGGCAACTGATACCTCCTAATTTACTTTATTAAATGACAAAAAGCAACAAAGGTTATTCAATTAAACACATGTAATAAAAGCACAAAATACTGCAATGGTTAAATATATTCACTTCATTTAATCACTGCTTTTAAACGAGATTTAATATTATACGGCACCCATTTCAGCTTTCCAAGAAACCCGATCCCAAGTGCCACCTACCCCAATTTTGCTCCCAGCCTCTGCATACAGTTGTAGTCCAACAAAGAATCCTTTTCTAAAGAAGGAAATTCTTCATAACTGGGTTCAAACTACAAAGAGACAAACAAAAACACCATGTGCAGCCATCTGACTCACAATTCTGGTAAATTATTTCATTGATATAGAGAACTTCCAGTATAAAAAATCCTTTCACTGACGCAGATTCGTAATTCATCAGCTAATTCAGCCTTCCCCAGTTTGTCTGGCATGGATTTTATGCATAGCTTGTACATATTACAGGTGCAAATGTTACTTCCTCTAATAGAAAGTAAACTCCTTGAGGGCGGGAATTTCTTTGTGTCTCTGTATTTCCAATACCTGGTCCAGGACATGATACACAGCAGGCACTTAAAATGCTTACTAACTGACCTGAGAGGCAATGTGATTTGCCCTTATGAACACAGCCAATAAGGCATGGGCAGGACTTGAACCCAGGATTAATATAATACAGCTCCACTTCAAGGACTGCAAAGAGTCACGCTTACATTAGCTCATTTGAGCTTCACAACAACCCTGTGAGGGAGGGGCTATGAGTGTTATTATCCCCATTTTATAGTCAGGGGAATTCAGACTTGGAGCACTTGAAAGATACGTCCACAAGGGCCATTTCTGAGGTCTACTTGGCCTCAGAGCTCAGCATCCTATCTGTTACTACTCTGCTACCTCACCATGGAAACCATCTTATGTCAGGCTATCAAACAAGTTTTTAGGGCATCACAGAAAACATTTTAGGCACAGCTGCAAGTATTACAACCCATTTTTGATGTACAACTCAGCAGGTGTCTGCTGAAAAAGCAAATATTAACCAGTCTCATCTGTCAGCTCCACTAAGTCAACTATAATAAAAAAAGCCAGATTTCAGTTTGTCCTAACAACCTACGGTGGAATTACTTTTAACATAAGTGACCAAACTATTCTTTAATGAAAACAAAATTAGTTTAGAATACATGAATCTCTCAATCAGGTCTTTATACTTGCTACGAAGCGCATGGGGTAAGTCTACAAACATGAACAAGATAAACTTTTTGGTATGAAATGAGATTCAGTGTGGTGTTCATCTTAGCAGAATTGAAAAGAAAGCATTAAATATCTACCATGTACCACTTTTTCTAACATCAAGAAATAGATCTCCTCAAAGGATGTTTTGTTCTTCCTTTATATCTGGTAAACACGTACTGGAAAACTGAATAAATTCAAACAGGAAAAAAAAGCTCATTTCAAATTTCAATTCAAATGTTTACTAAGATCTCAAGAACTATCTTAGCAAGTGACCACCAATCTCATGTAAAATTTTGTTAACAGTTTTCATATTCTGAACTCGTTTTCTAAAAAGATCTGTGGCTAGTGTTGAGGACAGACAGGAACTGCTTTATTTTTTGTCTTTGAAACCCTATTACCTGGCCCAGAGCAGGCACTTAATATATGTCAAACTGAACTGAATTCAGTACCTCTATGTTCCTTTTAACAAAGGTTTTGGTCACTCTTAACATGTGTGTATACTCAATCAGTTCCAGCAAGTTTTTCCTCAGTTTTTCTTTGTTCTTGGTGACTTCTCTTAATTCAACCTCCAGTTTCTGTAACTGGTCCTAGAAACAAAGATGAAAATTAAATTATTTCAATTTCTGTTAACAGCCCAGGTCTGGCCACATCACCCCATCCCATCGCTCCTTAACCTGGCCCCTTCCCTCCCTATCTTTCCAGGCTTCTTATACTTTACTCCTCTCCACTCTGTGCTGGCACAGTGCCTGGTGCACAGCAGGTGTTTTGAGAAATATTTGTTGACTGTCTGTCTGTCTGTCTATGGAAATATTTCAGAGTCAGCACATTTCCTATTCACTGAGTTAACGAAACTATTTTTCATTCTCATGAAGTCAGTTCAGCTGACTGCTACTCTTTAATACATTACTTTAATACACAAGGATGACTACCTGTGCCCTGATCCCGAGCTTCCTAGTTATATGTGGAGTTTTTCTTTCTACTGCTTCATGTTATCAAACTTAGAACAAGCTAGCTTCCTCTTTCAATACTTCACTTTTCCTTTCATTTCAAATACAGAAAAAAATGAAGACAATCCCATTTATATTTCTCAGCCTATAGTTCAACAATGCTTCTACACTTTTGAATCAACTCAAAACTTCACCAGGGAGATTACAAACTACTGACAGAAACAAGCTTGTTTTGCAGAATCAGAAACATAGTAAAAACTGTTTGAAAATTTTTAAGCAAATTCTAGAAGAACACTGCAAAACAAATTCCTGAATTTACTTACCTTACATTCTTACTGACACGATCATTTGCAGGAATTCTCCATAAATGGTAATCAGCATTCAATTATTACTAACATTACAGCCAGCCTACCCATAAGTTTGGTCAAGATACTCTTCCACACAATTATATAATCCCTAAGTCACATGACCATAAATTAGAGCCTGAAGGGAGCTCTGAAGCCAGCTAGTCCCACTCTGTCACTTTAAAGATGTGGAAACTGAGATACGAGGAGATAAAGTGACTTGCCCCAAGTCAAACAGGTAGTCAGTGTCAGGGGCAGGTGTTTGGCATCAGAATCAGGCTGGTCACAGACTCTTTCCATTATCCAGAGGGATGAGAAACCTGCAGCCTCCAGTGAAGCCTTTTGACTGAGTCCCAAGTTTTACAGAACAAATCTTTTTCTTAAGGATTACTATTTTGTTCTGTGTAACACTGCCTGACATTCCTTATGCTTCCGGTACTCTTAGTGCTCCAGTGATTCTCTGAAGCCATGATAAAATGGAGCAGTAAAGGGTAACTGCTTTCCAAACAAAGAAAAAACTGAAACCTAATTGCCAATCTAATGAATTCTAAAATAATTAGAGCACAGACATGGCAGCTGAATGTGCTGCTGAATAAAGAACCACATCAGCTTCCCTCCAAGTTGAACGCTGAAGCCCCAAGGCAGCCTAAACTGAACTAAAGGACAGTGAATTCTTCTTGAATTTCAACCTACAATCATTTATCATCCTCATCCTGGACTCTAGAAAATTACTGTGATTTCTAAACTACTTGCAAAAGGAAGACAGTACACCAAAGAAGAGCCTTTGAGGATGCTGAAAGCTCTTTCATGTCACCACCTCTGAGGTTTCTTGGCTCCATGTCAGCTCCAAATGCAAACTTCCTGTGCCAGAGGCCTTTCCCACACCCTCCAGCTGCTCATGTCTTCCCTCTGAGGCCACTTGCCATTTACTCAGCACTTAAAATGGACATACCCATTTCTGTCCATGTTTCCCCTGAGTTCCCCAAAGGCAGACTTATCAGTGCCTGGTACATAGTAAGGGCTCAGTAAATAAATGCTTCTGGGTTTGCTGACGAATCTGCTTCAGTTCCCTACGCTAATGGAGGAATGCTGTGGCATGAATGATGAACTTTGGAATGTATGGACCTAATTCTCTTTGGATCACGTCAATATTTAAATCTGTAGGCACTGCTTGAGCATACACCAGATGGTAAGTGAGAAAAGCTGCAGTACTAGCAAGGAGATCGGCAATATATCACAAAGATCCTACAGTACAACCCGGTGAGATTTATACCAGGAATGCAGGGCTAATTCAATATTAGGAAAACTATCAGCATAACTGACCATATCGATAACAAAACCAACAGAAATCATATGATTTTCTCAATGGATGCAGAAAAAGCTTTTGACCAAATACAATACCCATTCCTATGAAAAACAAAAGAAAGTACAGGAATAAATGGAGCTTTCCTGAAGCCAAGTAGTAACTATCCAAAACCATGAGCAAGCATTATCTGCAATGGGGGTGATCTAGAAGCCTTCCCAATAAGGTCAGGGGTGAGGCGCACAAGTAACAACTCCTGAGAACTCTGGGCCCCTGCTGCTCTATTGAAAGCAGCTTCTAACCGCCCCGACCCCTCTCCTCCTGGGCAGAGATGGTTCCAAGGACATTTCTTTGATTTCTCTCTGGACTGTTCCGTCTCTACCTCATTTCACTACCCTCCAGGTGACTCCCGCTCAGAGCCAGGCCAGCAGCCTGCCTCTGTTGGCTAGAAGAGACTTAGGTTGGTCCTGCATTTTCTCTTCCAGAAAGATGCCACACCCTGCACTGGACTGTTCCCTTTGGAGGGCTGCACGCCCCAAGCCTTACATCTACATAACTATGTGACAACAGAGTAAACAACTGGAGGCCTGCGGTTCCATCTACCTACCTAGTCACCCCTCTTCAAGATAACCCCTGCAGTAACTCCCCTCTCTGGGCATCCCTGCCTGAAAAGGCAGTGCACTGTACTGAACTCAATTCCTTGACCCTAAATAAATGCCTCATTTTATTTACTGACCACCTAGCTGGTTGAAGATTTTGTACAGGTTAACATAAGGATGCCCACTATCACCACTATTATTCTAGCTATAAAAATTCTAGCTATAGAAATAAGAGAAGAAAAAGAAATTGAAGGAATTAGAACAGGCAATGAGGAAATAAAACTATCGACTTTTGGCAGATAATATGATGATATGCTTAGAGAATCCTAGGGAATTAACTAAAAAACTAGTTGAAACAATAAACAACTTTAGCAAAGTTGCAGAATATGAAATAGATGGACATAAGTCATTAGCATCTCTATATATTACCAACAAAATCCAATAGCGAGAGATAGAAAGAGAAATTCCATTTAAAGTAACTGTAGATAACATAAAATACCTGGGAGTCTAGCTGCCAAGACAAACACAGAAATTATATCAACACAATCACAAAACACTTTACACACAAATGAAGTCAGATGTAAACTGGAAAAATATTAATTGCTCATGGGTAGAGTGGGCCAATATAATAAAAATGACAATTCTACCTAAATTACTTATTCAGGGCCATACCAATCAAACTTTCAAAAAATTATAGAGCTAGAAAACATAATAACAAAATTCATCTGGGAGAACAAAAGGTCAGGAATATCAAGTGAACTATGAAAAAAAAGTGAAGGAAGGTGGCCTGGACACACCCGATCTTAAATTGTATTATAAAGCAGTAATCATCCAAACAATCTGTTATTGGCTAAGAAAGAGTGGTGGATCAGTGGAACAGATTAGGTACACAACACACAGCAGTAAAATGACCACAGTAATCTAGTGTTTGATGAACCCAAAGATCCAAGCTTTTGAGACAAGAACTCACTATTTGACAAAAACAGCTGACAAGAACTATAAGACAATCCGGCAGACAGACGAGCATCTCACACCACATACCAAGATACAGTCAAGGTGTACATGATTTATAAATAAAGGGTAACATGAGCAAATCAGGGGAGCATGGCATAGTCAGGTCTATGGACAAGGGAAGAATTTAGAACCAAAAAGAGACAGAGAGCATTATGAGATACAAAATGGATAACTGATTGTAATAAGTAAAAAAAGGTTTTGCACAAATAAAACCAACGAAGCCAAGAATAGAAGGAAAGCAGAAACTGAGAAGAAAAAATGTACAACAAATATCTCTGATAAAGACCTCATTTCTCAAATACATGGGGAACTGGCTCAAATTCGTAAGAATACAAGTCATTCCCCAACTGAGAAATATCAGAACACATGAATAGGCAGTTTTCAGATGAAGAAATAAAGCTATCTATAGTCGTATGAAAAATGCTCTAAATCACTACTGATTAAAGAAATGCAAATTAAAACAACTCTGAGCTACCACCTCATGTCTATCAAATTGGTTAATATGATGGAAAAGGAAAATGTTAATTAAATGTTGGAAAGGATATGAGAAAACTGGGACTCTAATTCACTGCTGGTGGACTTGTAAACTAGTTCAACCATTTTGGTGAGCAATTTGATCCAGCAATACCACTACTAGGTCTATATCCCAAAGAGATTTTTTTAAAAAAAGGAAAAAGGACCTACATGTACAAAAATATCCATGGCAGCACTTTTTGAAGTGACAAAGAACTGGAAATTGAGGGGACGCCAATCAATTGGGAATGGTTGAACAAACTGTGGTATATAATAATAAATAAATAATAAAAAGTAAAAAAATACTATTGTGCTGTAAGAAATGAGGAATAGGATGTTTTCAGAAAAACTTAGACTTACATGAAATGGTGCAGTGAAGTAAACAGAACCAAGAAAACACTGTACACAGTTAACAGCAACACTGTTCGATGACTGACTGTGAATGACTTAGCTCTTCTCAGCAATGCAATGATCCAAGACAATTCCAAAGGACTCATGATGAAAAATGCTATCCACATCCAGAGAAAGAACTGATGAAGTCTGAATGCAGACCAAGAATACGATTTTTGACTTCCCTTACTTTTTTTCTCGTGGTCAGTATCTTTTTGAAACGAGCAATTTTTTAACAACATGACCAATATAGAAATGTTTTGCATGAATGCACACATATAACCTATATCAAACTGCTTGTGTCTCAGGGAGGAAGGAGGGGAGAAAATTTAGAACTCAAAATTTATAAAGAACATCAAATGTTAAAAATTGTTTTTACATGTAATTGAAAATAAAAGAAAAAATATTATTCAAGACCTATAAAAAATAAAAAGATCATACTTTGAAAATAAAAAGCAGTTGAAGTGTACTTGGTGGAAAAGGAAAAACTGACCTGTAAGCAAATGCGTAAGAACTGACTTGTAATGTACTTTTTCTAATTTATTATGGGATATGAAAAAAATTAGAGAATTAAATTCAATAATCTAATTTTGAAAAATTACCTGCATTTCCAAAGCTTGTTTAAAAGGTGGTGCAGGAGGACTGGTATCTCCATCAGGAAGGGGAATATCAGCTCTTTTAATTTCTTGCACTAAATATGCTGGAGGAAGCAAAGGAGTAGTATCAGACAAATTCAATGTTTAAATTTATAAAATACAATACTCACATATTTAAGTGGTCAATCAGAACATTTTTATACCCAAGGCTTCTTTGTTGAGCCAAAAAAATCCAAATCCCCAAAGGATGAATTTCTCTCAGAGTCCTGTCAGATAGCTTGGTCCTATTTTTAAGTCCAGAAAATAGGCACTAAATAGACATACCAGTATGTACTCAGACACAATACGCGTCTGGTTCAAGTTAAACATCACTCTCTCTCCCCTTCTCCCCCACCCAAACAGCGAAGACTCCTCTGACTTGGTTTTGCATCCAAGGCATAAAATGCACCACAAGATTATGTACTGATCCCCATCAGACATCTGTATCTTGTCAGTCTTGGCCACACGGAATCTCACATATCTCATCTGCCCTTAGCACATCAGGTGCTGAACTTCTCCCATATTCCAACAGAGCTCACCATCCCCATATAACGTAAAGAACAATGGTGGCACCAAGCTGCTATGGATAAAACGCATATCCTGATTTCTGTTCACCGACCCAAAGGGAAGCGCCACCGGCTGCAACAACTTTTTAAGTGACTTATTGTTTGGGGGAGGAGGGAAGGTACTTTGGTGTGATTGCTGGAATGTGTCAAAACAAAAAAATGACAGTTATCACAGTAGCTATCTTGGGTTCTTTGGCTCCACTGCTGAGAAGCTACTTCCAGCAAAACTGCCAGGAATTTCTCTGAACAAAGAATCAAAAGGCAATGAATGCTCACACCTGACCAGAACACTGTCAATGACATCAGGATGGTACCGCTTTAAAACTGCACATAGACACACATGACAGCAGGCTCATCCCCTCAGCCTCCCTCTCTCCCCTCTGTCTTCATAACATTCTGAAGTTAAATGAGATGGAACTTACCCAATATGCGCTCGAGTTCTTCACACCGCTTCACCTCCCCAACAAATTTTCTCTGAAAGGCGCTTACATTTTGGTTGAGCTATGGGGAAGAAGGGGAAAAAAAGTCATTAAGAGACCCAATTCACTGCATGGATTGAAAGAGCGCTCTCCCATCCGTCCAGAAAGGTAACAGCAGCCACTCACAATTACATGTACCTTGGGGTTTGGGAAGCAGCTCCTCACAACCATCGTGTAAGAAGGACTGGAAGTGTTTCGACACGGCCAATGTGGGTATTTGTCTGGCCTGTCTGCAATATTTGTTATGAGATTCCCTCCTCCCACCAATAAGGAGGAGGGTGAGGATGGGGATGGGAAGGAAAGAATGGAATAAATGCCTGTTATTTGAAAAAAATTATTTTAAAAAAAGAGGTAATATGGGGTGAAATAATAAGTGGGCTTAGAGTCAAGAGAAACCTGACCACTAAACCTGGCCTCACATTCCATAGCTTTGTTGACAACTGCAATCTGTTTTCTCACCTATAAGGTGAAGATAATAATATACGCAGAACCTGCCTCACAGGGTCATTGTAAGAACTGAATGAAAAGAGAGGATGCAAAATGCATGCAAGGCTAATTTTTTTTTTGGTGATTTTAAGGGAGGTCAACATGGAAAAATCCATCAGCTGAATCAGTTACACCTCATGGGTAACTTCCCTGAGGCCCTGAGAAGGTAAGTGACTTATCCAGGCTCACATCATTACCATAGGTTAGATCCATCAGACACTCTACCCACTACACCAGGCATAATATCACCTATTATTTTCATTTCCGTTCACAGATGAGGATGCTGGAGTTCAGGCACAAGTTACTTGTCCCTTTCTGAGCCTCACCCAGAATGTTACTAACAGTAGCAGTAACAGCTAGCATGTATACAGCAGGGTTACAAACTACTTTACAAACATTGCCTTACTTGATCTTCAGTACCCTGAGGGAAAGAAACTATTGTGATGTCCATTTTGCAAAAGAGGAAATGAAGGCTTTGAAACTGGGTGACTCTGCCCAGGACTATCCGGCCAGTTCACACTGGACTCAGGTCTTTCCAACTACAAGTCCAGCTCTCTATCCACCTCCACTGAGCTGCCTCTCTACAACGAACAGACTGAACTAGACGGTCTTTCCAGAACCTTCTATTTCAGAATCTATAGTTGTACAATTCTAAGTGACTTTTCCAGGATTATATCAAAATTAAAATTTGGACTCAGAACCTCAGTCAAAGCCTTCGAACTATCCATCATTCTACCCTCTAATTAGACAATGACTGCTCCAGGTAAAGGAGAAAATGCTTCCAGAAACCGAAGTCCAAACAGAAAATTATCCTGCTTCAAGGTCTCTTGCTTTATCACCTTTAAAAGTAACTGCTTCAATTCCCCGTCTGCTATGATTCCTGGCTTCACATTTGTTTCTTAAAATTACATGTTCAGGCAACTACTTCAAATCTCTAAATTCCTAAGACAATTTATTCTTCTAAAAGCAAAAGAATAACAGTTTGAGGAAATATAGTTAATGATGGCTATCCAGAATGCTGCTTTTCACTGAGACAAACCTATATATCTTCAAATCTTATCTTGATGTTAGCAGACTTCAACTTTCATATCATTCCTGTTTTATGGAAAATCATAAAAAGGAATAATTGGTTAAAAAAAATACTCCAACACACCACAGCTCAATAAGATTACAGATCTAGGGCTGAAAAAGACCTCAGAGGTCACACAGGATTTTTATCTACTCATCTCTGTCAAATGACATTTTTCATTCTCAAAGTCTAATTTTTTGCAAGAAAGGCAAGCAGGCTGTAGAAGGAGCTTTGTATAGAACTATAAGCTAATATTCTTATGATTAACCACAACTGTTCTAATACTGATAGTGCTCTGTTTTCTGAGATAACATTTAAACACACAGGCCTTTGTTGCAGCATTTATCAATTTCCATTCAGCCTTCTGAGTTCATAGGTAGAAATGATCTATGACCCAAATTATATAATCATGTGTTTGGCTCTAAAGCTATTAATGCTTTTTCAAAAGCTTTATCATTTTACTCCCAAAATTGGAGTGAGCAGGAACAGTCTTTTGACAAATAAAATTCTAGTTCCAAAGAATAAAAAACAGTGGTCTCCTAGCCTCCACCTCTTATTAAGTCATATTTAAATAATTTGGTAAAACAATGAGACAAACCGGATATAAGCCCTCCAGGGTTTATAAAATTCTAATTTTATAAAATGTATAAAATCTTGTAAGTCCTATAAACATTTACAAAATTCAAAAATATTCAACTGTGGGTGTCATTTTATTACCAAGAAATTGTGAGTGGACATAAACAGCAGTTTTTTAATCATAACATTCTCCAGTATTTAAATGCACAATACTACAAAACTTTATGCCACTGATCAATTCATTCAATTACCTAGGGATACATTTTGCAGGCTACTCATCCTGACAGGTCCATGACACAGTGCTAGGAAAACATCTTTTTTCACAGGGCAACTTGGGTTGACTGATGACACTTGTCCCTAAAATGGTCTAAAATGGTCCCTAACTACTTGAAAATCAGGACAAGCTTTGCCCTAATTAACAAAGGTTCGGAGATAACTCAAGTTTATAACAGGCATTGGGCGGAACTGGCACAAAGCAGTAGGCCACAAGCTATCAGAGGTCATTTAGTCCAATCTGGGGATCTTAAAGCTAGGAGATAACAAAACAGTGGGAAGGCCTGCGTTCCAGTGTTGGTCCTGCCACTTAAGGGCTAAGCGGCCTAGAGAAGGAAATGGAGGCTCAGAGAAAACCAACTTATCATCCATTAGCCAGGCGTCTTTCCTGATGCTCGAGCTCCTTCCTGGAAGAATGAAGATAACTATATTTGTACTAGTATCACAGGGCTGATGGTACTTCTCAAAGCCCAATAGGAACACTAGCTGCTTTTATTACAACAGATGAAGAAACACCCTGAAAACCCGCGGAATTTGGACAGATTATCAAATCCCTAGTGCAGCACCCTGTACACGGGAAACTCTTGTAAGTATCGGGACAGAAAAAAACCATGGGCATCCCGAGAGCGGCTACAATGTTACCAAGTAAGACAGGAAGCCAAGAAAGGCGGCGGTCTAGACGCCCACGTGTGGGAGGACTCACTTCCCAGCAGGTGCAGCCTCTATGTCTTGGGCTATAAAATGAGGGGAAAGAGCAGTGGGTGCCCTCGGAGTTAGCTCCAGTGACAGCACCCATCCAAGTCGCCTCCTTTGCTCTCTTGTCAAACGAGCGCAGTAATGCGCTGCAAGCAGCCTCTAAGGGGACGCTCTTCTCCAATTCTCAGTCTGTCCAATGGGGAGACAAGGGCTGCGAGGTGAAGAGGGGGCCTGGCGAGCCCTGTCCTGAGGCAGGGGCTCCTCTGGGCGGCCCCGGGGGGTGGTGAGCGCCCCTCGCGGCCCCTGCATCTCGCTCTACGGAGGAGGGCACCGAGGCCCAGGAAGACACAGATCGAGTTCCCCCTCACTTTACAGAAAAGGAAATCAAAGTCCAGGGAGGTCACAGCCTCACCGGCAGGGATCAGGTCCAGCCCTGCCCCTCCCTTTAAAAAAGCAAACGATTCCGGTCCCAGCGGCGGCCCGCCCCCTCCCTCCGCAGAGGAGGAGCCAGAGGCCCCGGAAGACCCCAGCCTCACCGGGCCTGCTCGCCGGAACCCCTCCTCTCTGCCCCGCCCCCGGCCCGGGCTACTCACGTCCCGAAACTGGGCCAGGCCCTTCTCTCCGAGGGCGCTCAGACACTCGTAAGCCGTGCCGGATTGCAGGAAGAGCTGCGCCAGGCACATGGCCTCGCTGCGGAACAGGGAGCCCATGGCCCGGCGGCGCTCGCTCTCAGCCTGGCGCTTCTCCCGCGGCCTCCCCGCGGCGGCCTGGCACCATGGACCCGCGGCTCGTTCTCACGGCGGTCCGCTCGGCAGTCGGGCCTCCCCAGCTCCGGCCTCCTCAGCTCCGGCCGCCGCGGCCTCCTCTGCGGGCAGCCCGGCCCCGCCCCCCGCGGCTACCGCTGGTTCCGCTTCCGGGTCCCCTTGGGGCCGGGCCGGATGACGTCACGGCCAGAACTGGCGTGCCTGCCCCCTTCCCTGCGGCGAGGCGGGGCGGGGCGGCTTGGAGGAGGGCCAAGAGGCAGCAAACCCTGGGAAAGAGCGGGCGGGAGGAGGAGGGGGCGGGGAGGCCCGGTCAGGCCCCGCCCCTTCCCGTGGCCGGTGGGCGGAGCCGGCCCAGCCCGGGATCCTGACCGCCCGGAGTGAAACGCAGAGGTGGCCCGCCCGGGGCTGGGTCGGCGCTCCGAGCGAAGAGTGTCCGGTCCGTCCCGCCAGGGGCCATGGGTTCGAGTCGGAACCCGCGTGCATTTATTAAGCGCCTACTTGTGCTGGGGGAGGCAGAGGCAAAACACACACAACGTCCCTACTCTCGGGGAGCTTACCCAAGTTGGGGGGAGACTCCCTTCTCGAAAAATCTGTTAAGTGGACTTACTGATCCGGTGCCTAATAAAGGTCTGCTGGGCCCAGGAGGGGCCGGACAGCAGGGCGCAGACGGAGGTAGAACGGGGAGCGCCCCCCCCACCCCCGCGAGGAGCAGCCCGGCCCGGGGCTCACGTCCTTTGGGGAGAAAGTAGCACCCAGCCAGGGGCCCCACGTGCAGGGAAGGTTACTTTCCAAAGCCCCTCCCTTCGGGGGGAGGGGGGAGAGAGGGACACAGCATTCACTCCTCCAGCCTTTATTAGGGGACTACTGCCTAGCAGGGAGTGGGGCAGCGCCCCGCAAAAAGCGAGCTCGTGCCCTCGAGAAGCTTCGTGTACACTGACTCACTGGGGCAGGCACGGATTAAGCGCCTACGGTGTGCAGGGCCCGGGGACCCCGGCGGGAAGGCGTCGGGAGCAAACCTGCTGCCTAAGTTTGGAACAAACTTTGAAAGTTTGGATTTTTCTTCAATAAGCCCCGCAGGGCCCCGCCGGGGAGCCGGGTCTGTCCCGGAGGCTGATCCAGCCCAGCCCGGGTCCCCCAGCCCCGCCCAGCCCCCAGCCCCGGCGCCCAATGGGCTGTGGGCTCGGCCCCGCCCGGATCACCCACGAGCCACAGCTCTAAAGGACTTCTGCGAGCGCAGTCCCCCAGGGCCGGTTAGCTCAGTTGGTTAGAGCGTGGTGCTAATAACGCCAAGGTCGCGGGTTCGATCCCCGTACGGGCCACGATTGTTTTGGTGAAGTTCCTGAACCCAGATGGGCAAACGGGAATTCTCTGTACTTTGGTCTCCCGTCTCTGGTTTCTTTCACTAACAGAAGGAAGAAAAAAAAGCAGGAGCCCGACGGTGCGAGTCTCCTCACAAGGGACCCCGGAGTGTTGTCTAACGCCGGGGGATTTATTTTCTTTAGAAAGCGGAGGAAACTAAGTGAATTCAAGTTCATAACTTGTTAAGCTACTTCTGGTACCTAGGAATTTGAACAACCCTCAATTACTGTGAAAGTGGTGTGGGCAGGGATGCGGTGGGGTGTGGTGGGGTAGGACGAAGTCCGGTGAAGTGTACTAGTTCTGGCGTCAGGAGGACTGAATTGGAATCCTTCCCCGGCTATTTGTATCTTTTACCTTGGCCCCGGATTCCTTATCTGTAAGAAATGTAAAGGGTTGCAGGCGGCAAATTTGGCAACAAAAGGTGTTGGAGGAGCTTTGGAAAGACAGGCACACTAATACACTGTTGGTGGAGCTGTGAATTGACCCAAACCATGAAGAAATTTGGAATTATGGTAAGAAAGTGACTAAAACCGTTAGAATTGACCCAGAGGGCCCTATACTATACTTATACCCCCAAGGAGGTCGGAGAAAAATCATCATAGCAGTGATTTGGGGGATAGCAAAGAACTGATAGTAGAATGGCTAAATAAATTTTCCTATGTGAAGGTAATAGAATGTTACTACGTGCTTAGAAGTGGTGAAAATTAATTAAGAGTTGGTATTTGACAGTGAAGTAAGCAGGAAAACAATATATACAATGACCGCAACAATGTAAAAAGAAAGTACAAAAAATTGAAACTTAATTGTGTCATCATAATAACCGATCTTGGTCCTAGAGAAGACCTAACCAACCAACAATGAATGAATGAATGAGTGAATGAATGCATGAGTGAGTGAGTGAATGAATGAATGAGTGAATGAATGAATGAATGAGTGAATGAATGAGCGAGTAAGTGAATGAATGAGTAAAAGTACTTATCAAGCACTTCCTATGTTCCAGGCAGTGGGCCAAACTATAGAGATAGCAAACACAAGCAGGTAGGATAGTCCCTGCCCTTAATGATCCTACACTTTAATGGGGAAGACAATATATGTGGGGAAGTGATGGCCTGAGAGGTCGATTGATTCAATGTGCTTTCCTCTCTTTGCATAAGGCTATGGGTACAACAGGTTCCCCATCCCTGGATCATAGAACATTGCATATCTTGTTAAACCCAGGTGTGTTCTTCTTGGTATTTTTTTATTATTATTATTTTCTTACAAGAAAACTGGAATCAACGTTAGAAGAAATAGATTTGAAAGTGAAAGTGATGTTAATTTCCAAAAAAAAGAAGGGGGAGATAATAGGGCTGGAATCTAGTCTCTATGGTTCCTTAAGATGTTAAATCTTATGCTCCTACAATTTTACCAGGAAAAACATAAATATGATTCTTTCTGCAGACATAGATAACAACATAGACTACCGAAGCAGAACTGAGCAGTTGATAAACCTTCTTCTCTGACCTCTATGCAGCATTCAAAAGAAATCGCCACTATTTGATGCCACTGTCTCACAAAGGCTTTCTGTGAAAAGTATTTTCCTTTGCTCCTTTGATGTGCTGCAATCAATTCAACTCCCCCTTGTGCAGATGATGGAGATGTACTACTACAGTGTGACCTAATTCAACCAGGCCACCAAAGAGCCCAAAGAAGCATCACCCTAGCCCTAAAACCTCTCTTAGGATAAACTGAATTTGGTAGAAATGACAGACTTGAAAGCAGTAATTTTAAAATTAATCTAGAAATTCCTCTGTGATTAGGATACTGGAAAAAGCTTTTGGGTGGTCTAGCCAACAAGCATTTATTAAGTGCCTTTTATATGTCAGGCACTGTGCTAAGTAAGCATTGGGGGATACAAAGAAAGGTACAAAGAAAAGCAAAACCTGTCCCTGCTAGGGGAGAGGAATGGGAGGAAGGAAGGAAAAGAAGAAGGGAGGAAGAAAGGGAGAAAAAAAAGAAATAAGCCAATAAAGGAGGAAGAAAAGATGAAAGGGAGGGAAGAAGGGAGGAAAGGAAGAAAAGGAGGGAGAGGGAGGATGGAAGGAAGGAAAGGAGGAAGGGAAAGAGAAAGGGAGGGAAGAAGAAAGGGGTAAGAAAGAAAAGGAGAGAGAAATGAAGGAAAGGAAGGAGGGAGGAAGGAAAGGAAAAGAGGAAGAAATGGAAGAATACAGAAAAGGAGTGAGGGAGAAAGAAGGAAACAAACAAAGGAAAGGACAAAAAAAGAAAGGAAGATGGAGGGAGGAAGGGAAAAAGTGAGAAAGGGAGGGAAGGAGATAGGGAGAGAAAGAAGCCTGCATCTCCACAGCACCCGCTGTAAGGACCTACTGTGCGCTTCCCAGGGAGATGGCTGGAGGCTTCACGTCCTGGGCTGTCTCCATCAGGGTTTGAGGGTAGATGGTGGCTCTACCTGCCAGGCCCGTGCTGCCTCCTGCTCCTCCCTGAGTCTTGTTGCTTTTTGGAGCCAGGCTTGTTTGCCCTGTGAGTGTCCAATGGCAGACACTTGCTTAATACGTGGCCCTTATTATAAGGCAGGAGATACGTGGCACTATAGAGATGGTCACTTCAAGCAACAAGCACTTATTAAGCCCTTACTGTGTGCCAGGTACTGGGCGAGATGCTGGGAACACCAGAACAAGAAAGGAAATAATCCCTACCGCCAAAGATTTGCTCTCTGCATCTCTGCATGAGAGGGACAACATGTGTATAGACAGAATAAGCAGAAAGAGAATGGATGTAAATAAGGACCAGACAGAGAAGAAGGGGGCCAGGAAGAAGACACAGGGCAGGGAGAAGATAGGGGTCTCGGAGGAGGCTCAGGGAGGGGGAGGAGGGATGGAGCACAAAGAAAGCCCATGCAGCTAGATGGTAGAAGAAAAGGAGAGCAGTGGTTGGGGCAAGGTGGAAAGGGCTTCAAAGACTCAACAGAGCTGGTTTTATCTTTGGTGCCAGAGGGAGCCCCCAGGGCTCATCATGGCAGGATGTGGGCTGTCTGGGTTGGGGGTGGTGCTACTGCAGTAGTCCAGGTAAGAGGTGAGAAGGGTCTGAGGGCCTAAACTGAAACTGTGTGAGGAAAGAGAAAGTACCAGGTAGGAAAGACATTCTGGAAATAGGAAAGGCAAGATTTGGCACCAGATCAGACGGTTGCATAGGGAGGAGGAGAGCTGGGAAGGGGGAAAGCCAACATGACAAACCTGAGAGGCTGAAAGAACAGGGCTGTCTTCAACACAAAGGGGGAAGTTTGGGGAGAATAAGTTCAGTTTGGGGCATTCTGAGCTTCTCATATGTCCACTTTGAAATAGTGAATAAGTAATCGGCAATTTGGGATAGCAGCTCAGGAGAAAGACTAAGCCTAGATATATATGCATTAGGAATGACCTGGATAGAGATAATCACTGAACCACGACAGCTGTTGAGATCACCAAGAGACATCAGATGGACTTGTAGTACAGTGACATTTGGAGTCCGGAGACCTGG
This sequence comes from Bettongia penicillata ogilbyi, assembly GCA_023548195.1. Lineage (NCBI taxonomy): Eukaryota > Metazoa > Chordata > Mammalia > Diprotodontia > Potoroidae > Bettongia > Bettongia penicillata. The sequence continues at coordinate 3,614,423 of JAJHZJ010000550.1, read as the reverse complement.
GATCCAATCCTACAACAAATTTGACCCCTCTGACCTCTAATATGATATGATATATGATATCATAAAATAATGTGATTTAAAATGTAATGAAGCAACATTTGTACTGCCTGCCTCATAAGATCAATAAAAAGAAAGCATTTGCAAACCATAAAACATTGAATAAATGTGAGTTATTTTTGCAGGACAAACAGGATATCAAATAAGGAAAAAAATAATTTCTTAAAAGAAAAAATTTTATTCATAATATACAAAATCTATTTAAACCACAGGTCATCTAGTAATATGATATAAATCTAAGTGAATTTTTGAAAAAAAAATCCATTCTCATTGACAGAAAATAAAAAGAGGTCTTTAAGGATATTGGTCAGAAGCATAACTTTACAGTTTATGAATACATATTTAACTCTTTAAATGACTGACACTTTTTTACATCTTATGTTAGGGGTTCTAGTCTCAACCCTGCTAATGATCAATTGTGTGGCCTTGGATAAGTCACTTTAAGGATGCTAAGGTTTCCACCAAAAACAGCTCTCCTGACTTCAGCCCTTCCAGGATCTATAATTTTTCCGGTGTATCACCATCACTGGGGCAGATCAAGCCCCCTCTCAAAGATGGGCCCCTCTTAGAGGACAGTCTCCAGGAGCTGCTGCAGCTAAAAATAAAATCAACTAACTGGCTGGTGTCCAGCCTTTTGAGCAAGCGACATTTAGAAACAAACTGACTGATCATTGAATACCACCTTTTTACAGAAATAAATAGCCAAAGTGTCACTAAGCGATCTCCATCATGGCCCCAGGTCCTGACCACAGTGCTGCCACTGCAGTCTGAAGGCTCCCAGAAGTTAGAAAGAGACTAAATCCCAAACCCTGATGATTTTCACCCACAGGCTGTTTGATAACAGGATCACTGTGACGATGAAGGCCAGCATCAAGCTTTTGGCCACAGAGGAGCTGTAAGACTCTCCTAGAAGAAAACAAACATTAGCATCAATCAGAGTCTCAAACGTTTGGGGCTCTTGACCTGTAGCTAAATTAAAAAGAAGCACTCAGGAATAAGAAAAAAGAAAAGAAAAAGAAACAATACTAACAAAAAAGAAAAGAAAAACAGAAAAAGATAAAAGAAGAAAAAGAAAATAAGCACTGGATGATAAACACAAATGTGAACAAGTGACATCAGCAACAGAGACAGAGCTCAGGTTCTCCCCCATGGGCTCTCTCTCTACTGAAGGTAAGGGACATCTTAACCTGGGTGGGATGACAGAGTTAATACAAGCACAAAGACAAGGTTCAGATATAAGTCAGTTTCCATTGTGTTTACAGAGATCATTGTACTAATTAATTAACCCTTTTCATTCCCGGTGAGTGCTACAGCAAGATTTTTGTTAGCCCTGGAATTTGAGATGTTGGAGTCAGGAAGACTCCCTACGTGACTTAAATCCAGAATCAGACATTTATTAGCTGTGTGACCCTGGGCAAGTCATGTAACCCTGCTGGCCTCAGTTTCCTCACTGGAAAAATGAGCTGAGAAGGAAATGGCCAAGCATTCTAGGATCTTTGCCAAGAGAACCCCAAATGGGGTCAGGAAGAGTGAGATGCAACTGAAATGACTAAACACCACCACCACCATTTCTGGAGCACACATCTCCCTCTCCCAGCCCCAGCCAGGCCCTCTCACTGGCAGGCTGGGTCTCGAAAGGTTTTCATGTTTCTAATGCTATTGTTTGTGAGCCCTTGCAATGATCTCGATTGATAAATCCAATGGCTTCTTTTTAGTCTCCATTTATTTTGTTGTTTAGACACTTTTCAGTCACATCTGACCCTTTGTGACCCCATTTTTAACGTTTTCTTGGCAAAGATAATGGAGTGGTTTACCATTTCCTTCTCCAGCTCATTTACAGATAAGAAAACCTAGGCAACCAGGATTAAGTGACTTGCAGACACTTGCAGAGACAGGATTTGAATTCAGGAAGATGAGTCTTCTCTCATTACAAGCTCATCACTCTACACACTGTGGCACCACCAAGCCACTCTCTCCTCCTTGACTTCATAGCACTTGACGTTGTTACCCATCCCCCTCCTCCTAGACTCTCCTTCCTCCCTGCATTTTGGCCTTCTACCTGACAGGCTGCTGCCACTCAGTCCCATTCTTCCCCCTATTTAAGGGCATGCTGTATCCCAGACCTTCTAGTGTCTATCTATACTCAGTGTCATCTCTACATAGACAACTTCCAGATCTGTCAATCTGGCCCTCGTCCCTCCTAAGCACCAAAATGGATGCCCCAACCTATGTTATAGGGGCCTTTCCCCTGAGGCCCAGCCCTCTTTCCTATGGAGACTCCTCAAGCCCCCTCCCAGGCATCCCTGGCTCCATCCTCTCATTCATCTTGCATATGTGATTGCTGGTCAGGCCCACCTCTCTTCTATACCACCTCTCTGTCCCTGGACCACCTGCCTTGTTTGGAGTCTCAGCACCTCTCCTTATCTCCTCTCATCTCTCGGGAATCCATCCTCTATACAGCTGCCCAGAAGAGCTTCCTAAAGCATGGATCTATCTAACCAGGTCACTCTAGTGCTCAAGACACTCTGTGGCTTCCTATTACTTCTAGATTAAAATGCCAACCCCTCCATTGGGCTTTTGAATCCCTCTGCAATCTGGCTTCAGTTCCCTTTGCCAAGCTTCCTAGACAATATCTGTTCATACTTTAAAATTTCCAGTCAAGCATTCCATCTCCCATCTTTATGCCTTTACCCAGAGTGCCCTGCAGGCCTGGGAGGCTCTCCTTCCTCACCTTTAAGTGCCAGGACACCTAGGCTCAGATGTCCTTCTGACTGGACACCTATTCACCCCCCACAAAAAAAAACTATTTTATACTATATATATGACATATATGATACTTTGAATCAAACATATTCCCATATACATATGCATCATATATACACACACAAAATTTAATTTCTGTGGGCAGGTCATTTTCCCCCATAGAATGTTAGCTACATGAAGCTTTTCTTCCTTGTATCTTCAGAGCTTCCATCACAGGTACTAAAAGCCAGACCACAAGAAGTTAGTTGTGTGTCTGTTTACTCCTTTGCCTTATTATCTAGTGTTAAATGAGAAAACTTCAAATGCAAATTTAAATGAATCCTCATCTTTTTATTTTAACTAAATATCTGCCTTTGCCAGCCCCTAAAAAAAGTACCCTGTGGATCCCAAACCATAGTGGTCTTCCGAATACCCTGAAAATCACTGATGACTCCCCTCCCCAGTATGGCAAACTGATTTATTCATCTAGTTAAAGACAGAAAGATAACACCACATGGTGGTCTAGTGCTCTCTCCCCTACCTTGGTAATTCCTGGTCAAGGGGAAAAAGAGTTCTGGCCAGCAGACTTCATTGTTGGGGCAGTCATGTCGTGCGAAACTGATCTGGAAACTATAAGACACCTTGGTAAGTGGCAAAGTCAGAACAATGCCAAGACACAGAGTGGGCCATCACCAGAGTAAAGGGCACCAAAAGGTCAAAGGATTCCAGAACTACAGGGAGTCAATAAGGTCACAGGCTCAGACTTCCTAGTCTACCCCCAGACCCACAGCTTTCCTGGAAGCAGAGGAGGAAAATGAGGTCAAAAAGGTGAGATGACTTGTCCCCAGGGTCCCAGAGCCAGAAAGTGTCAGAAGCAGGACTGGCATATGGATTTTTGTGACTGATGCCAGTCTGCCAACCATCCAGCGCTTCCTAAACCGTGGGTCAAGACCCCACATGGGGTTGCGAAAAATTTAGCAACAGTAAAAGGTTTCTGAATGCACAATTAAAAAAACTAATTAAAAATTAAACACATAATGAATCCAAGGTGTTTCTGGCAGCGCTTTTCCCATGTTGCATCAGCAACTTCACTACAGCCTTGGTTCGGTACACAAAGCATTCAAACTTTGACCTGTGCATGCCCTCAGGCCATACAATGTCAAACTAGCTGCTCAAATTTGAAAAGAAGTCAAGAGTGGAAAAAGTTTAAGTAACCCTTGCTTATACCACTAAATCGATCTTCTTTTTAAAAGTATGTGTAATCTCATTTCCTGATATTGTCCAACACTAAAGTGGCAATTAAGTAAGTGGTTACCTTGTCAGTGGCTGAGGCATTTGAGGAGGTACTTTAATAAACCGGACTGAGACACTGATAGGGAAAAGACTAGACTTATTTTCACAGTTCATCCCACATTGAAATTGCCAGGTGACAGAAGAGAAGCTGAAGAAAGAGAGTCCAATCATTAGGGTACATTCATTCCTGATGAAATAACAGGTAAACTTTCACAACTGGCAAACACACATGGCGGCAATGGCTGGGGATCTTTTCATTCAATTTCTTACTCATCTATCTCAAACCAAGCTGGGCCATGGTCAGAATAAGCATTCAGTTCATTTGGATCTAGGAATCTCATGTGGATCATACATCTACACAAGTCTGGAGTTAAATACAAACCGAATGGACTGTCCACTTAGGGCGACCCATCATTGCAATAAAGAGGTCCATCTACCACACTGCTAAGTCTGTGTTTGTAAGGGACAGCTTTTGCTTTCATAAGGGACTGTGAGGGGAACTGAGGTTTCAGGGCCCTTGCTATCTGTCCTTCTCTTGCTTGAATTTAGCACTGCCCCACGTAACTCACCTGACCTCTGCACCAAGTATCATATCCTGGGGAATCCCTTCCAAATTACCACCACTAGAAAAAAGTATGTGAATAGTCATCACGGCAGGCACATCAGGGCAGATGCCTTTTATGTCTCTAAGATGGAGATGGTTCCCATAAAAAGGTACATCTCTCCCTGTAAGAACAATGACAAGTTATACCTTTGAGAAAAGAATGAGGCAAACATTCTCCCTACAATGCAGTTTGAACCGATTCAGAATCATGCGACAGCAAAATTCCCACACACAAAAACTTACTGAAACCAAGACTAACCCATCACAAAAAAAGATGGCGGTAACTAACCATGCCCAGGGCTGCCAACAGTCTCAGATACACATCTCATGGAAAAGAACAGAAAACCTGAGGGTCACATTTTTCTTTTTTTTAATGGTTTGAAAAGTATTCTAAATACATCATTACATGCGATCCTCTCAACAGCCCTATGAGTTAGGAGGTATTTTTAAAAAATATTTTATTGCTTTAATCAGCAAAGCTCTTCTATTGTTTCACCCCAACTACTCCCCATGCCCCTCCCCTGAGAACACATGACAAACAAAACCCATCACAAAGGTGTAGAGTCAATCAAAATAAATTTCCACATTGGTCATATCCAAAAAACCTGTCTCATTATGAGTCCTTCACTTTTTTATCAGAAGGAAGGTACTACATTTCATCACCAGGCGTCTGGAATCCTGGTTGGTCATTACAGCAAGAGGGAAGGGGAAAGGATTAAGTATTTATATAATGCCTACCATGTGCCAGCTACTATGTTAAACACTTTTTTACAAGTCTTATTTTATTCTAACAACAACCCTGGAATGTAGGTACTATTATTATCCCCATTTTACACTTGAGGAAAATGATGAAAACAGAGGTAAAGTGACATGCCCAGGGTCACACAACTAGTAAGTGTCTAAGGCTAGATTTGAACTCAGGATTTCCTCACTCTAGACTCAGCACTCTCCACTGTGCCACCAGCTACCTTGCATAATAGTACTCCATCATATTTATAAATCATAACAGATTCATTCATTCCCCAATTTACGGGCATCCCCCTCAGACTCCCTTTCTTTACCACCTCAAAAAGAGCTATAAATATTTCTGTACATTCTTAGAATCAATTTTGCTTAGAATTAGATGAATCACTCTTAACCCACTCTCCCTATAATTCTCCTTGCCCCTTTCCCCTCTTTCCTATATCAAAGCTGAGTGAAACATATTTCTGTACCAGCTCTATGGGGTATATATTCTTCCTTTCTTTTGACCAATACAGCTGAGAGGGAGGTCTAAGCTATCATCTCTCCTTCCCAGCCCCTCCTCCTCTGCTTGGGCACCTTCCTTTCTTTCTCCCTCTCCTAGTCCCCATTGTGTTCTTCTTCCCCTTTCTTTCCATTATTAAGATCAACATACAACAGAACCACTGCCAGGCCTCATCTAATAAGAATTCCTCTATGAACCCTGATGAGAATAGGGACCAGAGAGGACACATGTATCATTTCCCCCAATGTGAATGTAAGCAGTTTGATTAGTCTTTTTCTTGTTCATTGTGTTTACCTTTCTTTTCACTCCTATGTTTGTAGTTCAAAGTTTCTCTGCAGCTCTGGTCTTTTCATATGGAATGCTTGGAAGTCTTCTACTTCATTAAAGATCCTTTTTCTTTTCATTTTCCTGTTTTGCCCTGAAGGATTATACTCAGTTTTTATGAAAAAGTGATTCTTGGTTGTAAGCCCAGATCTTTGACCTTGTGACCTTGCAGAATAACATATTCCAAGATTTCTTCTCCTTTAAGAAAGTAGTTGCTAAATCTTGTGTGTCAAGCTTTCCAATTCTTTCTTCCATAAGTTCTCATTTCTTTTCCATTTTTTTCTCAAGTGTTCCCATTCCATTTATTAAAAAAAATTTTCTTGAAATCTCTTCTAGGAATTCTAATCAAGTTGATGCCTAACCTGTGTCTTTTCTGAGGTTTTGCTTATGTATACTTTGAAGTCATTCTCTTCTGCATTTATGTCTTGAGCATCTCTACCACCATTATGGTGGAGTTCTTTTCTTGTTTACTCATTCTTCCAGCCTACTTTCTGACTGCAGATTTGATGTTAGAGCTGGGTTCTGTGCACTTCTGAAGGAAAAGTCTGGAATACTTATGTTTCTACTTTCTTGAGTTACTGACTATTGTGTTATTCCAGGATCTCAGGGATATCTCAGGCTGGAGAGCTACAAGGTTTCAGTTGCTCTCCAAGTAGTTGACCCAAAACAAAATCTGTGGTCTGACCTCTGCAAGCTCCTGACCTGGGTCTGGATCTAGTAATAGTAGATGCTTCCAGATTCCACCCCCATTAGCCAATTGCTAATTCTGAGCAGGAAAATTATAGGCTTCCTATTGGTTTAGGATTCCTGCCTTGGTTATTCTTCTATATGCTTGACTAGATGCTGGAAGCTGAACTACAGCCCTGCTGCTGGTGGCTTCTGAACTTTCTCCTTTCTCTATCACCCAGGGCCTCCCTACCTGGGATCATCCCTAAAAGCAAGTTCCCTTCTCACTCTGCCTAGATCAGTGACCCCAGAGTGAGACATCACTATGCTGAGGTCAATGTACAGTGTGTCTGATTGTGGCTGATCAGACCAATACAAACTCAGAAAGTTGTACCATGGGTCAAGCACGGAGAGTCCACATAAACATCTAGAGTGGAGATGGCTCTAAATTTGCACATCTCACATTTCTTTCAAGCTACTTCAATTCTGCTTTTCTCAAAAAGCATGGTCCCTTCTTTGATGACAGCACACCACTCTGAACAGTCCTTTAACAGTGTCTCCCATGTCATGCAATCAAAACTAAAATTCTTCAGAGAGACCTTACATCACTTCTTCTGACCTCCATGTGAGTGCCTGCCTTGTGCGAATTCTCTGTAAAATGGTCTTTTAGGCAAACGTGCATTTGGCATTTGGGCTACTTTGGAGCTTCACTCTCTGAAGCATAGTTTGAATGCTTGACAGTTTGGTGCAAGAAAGGACCTCAGTGTCTGGTACCTTATCCTGCCAGGTGATCTTCAGAATCTTCCTAAAACAATTCAAATGGAAGCGACTGAGTTTCCTGGCATGGCACTGGTAGACTGTGCAGGTTTCACAGGCATACAACAATGAGGTCAGCATAACAGATCTGTAAACCTTCCGTCTGATAGTCAGTCTAATATTTCTTTTCTCCCATTCTTTCCTTCGGAGCCTCCCAAACACTGAGCTAGCTCTGGCAATGCATGAGTCAACCTCATTATCAATGTGGACATACCTGGAAAGTAAGTGAACTTATCCACAACATTCAAAATTTCTCCATTTGCTGTAACCTATGGAACCTCTTGTTTTTTTGGTGTTAATCATCAGGCCAAAATTCGCACAAAAATTGATCCATACCGTTGCATCTTAAGCTCAGAGACTGCATTGAGTATGCAATCATCTATGAACAAAATCTTAGACCAACCCTTCCTTCTCTTTGTTCTTAGTTTATAGCCATCTTGTCCACTAATTAGCCACACAAAGTATAAAGGAAGCATGACTCGAAAACTGCAAGTGGCAGTTCACATATTTACACTATTTTACATATAGTTTTAGTCAGTCTGACATGTATTTATTAAGTGCCTACTATGTGCCAGGCACTATGCTAAGTGCTGAGGATAAAAAAAGGTTAAAACTAGTCCCTGCTTTCAGGGAGAGAAACAACTGGAAACAACAAAGTATTATAGACAGGAAAAATTGGAAATGAGTAGCAGAGGGAAAGCACTAGGGAGACTAGGAAAGGTTCCCTTCAGGTGAGATTTTAGCTGCAACTTGAAGAAAGCCAGGAAAACCAAGAGGCGGAGATAAGAGGGAAGGGCATTCCAGGTACAGGAGACAGCCAGGGAAAATATACAGTCTGCAGATGGAGTGTCTTATCCCAGAAACAGCCAGGAGGGCTGGAACTTACGTATGATTTCCAGCCAGCCATCATTAAGGTCGTGATAATCTGAGTTGCCTTTCTGGCCCACATGAGTAGCTTGTACTAATGAATTAAGTCTGTTGGTAACCTCTGCCCTGCAAGAGAAATTAAAGCATCTATTATCTCAGAGCCAATGGACCCTGGCCTTAGGTTTTATTTCATCAGTTTAAGTCCTGGATTTAATCACTACTTGAATAAGAAAATTATCTTAAGTATTTTTCTTGGGCAGCAGCAACTTGGAGTTCCCAGGAAGTCTCAAATTTTGCCAGTCCACATGCCCTGAGGCTTTCAGTAAGCCTTCCACATGCCCCTCAGTCAGTATGAAATGGGAATGGGTTTTAGAGTTTACCTTGCATATGTACATGAGGAGTAAAGCACATTAATTTCAACAAGATAATGTCATTTACCAAGTATTTCCTGAGCCTCCCTGACAAGCTTCTTATACCTAAGTTGGGGAATTTTGCTACAGTGACTGCTGAAGCTGAAGACTTGGGTTCAGATTCTGCCTCTAATGTGTGCCAGCCTCTTTGTCCAAATGTGTCAGAAGGGTACAGCCAAACCTGAAGCACTTTATCGCACAGGTGATTTTGGGGTTCGAACAAAACAATGTATGTAAAATGATCTGCAAAACAGAAGGCATCATATCAATGTCAGTTATTATGATAAGATGATAGGGATGATGACGGCATCAGGAATTCGCTGGGTTTCCCTAACGACTAGGTTTCCCTAGAGAAAATATGTATTCATGAAAATCATTCACATTTCTCAAGCGCTTTGTAAAGTACTTTCTTTAAAACAACCTGGTGACATAAGTATTATTATCCTCACTTCAGAGAAGAAAACTTGAGGCAGGGAGACGTTAACTGACTGGCCCAGAATCACACAGCTGGTAAATGTCTGAGGCAGGATTCAAACTCAGACCCTAGTGATCCCAGGCCTCCTGCTCTCTCCACTACACTAAGCTGCCTCTCTGAACACCAGCTGTATGGAAGTTTCTCACTAGGCACCAAGGGTACCAACAGTCTCTCTGCCCTTCCTTAATTTATAATCTAGAAAAGAGAATGAGGCTATACAAGGAACTGTAATAAAGTTAGAATGTGATTGTGACATTGATTAAAATATGCACTTTTTGCAGGTATAAAAATGTTATTTTATATCATTAAGTAGAAAGGAAAAGTAAGTGAAAGATTTATGGAAGGAGGGGCCACTTTTAGCTGGGACCTGGTTGAGAGTGTTCAAGGAAGACATCCCAAAGCCAGGGGTCCTGTATCCGGGCAGAGATTGAGGGAGGCTAAGAAAGTGGAGGTCAGCATGAGAAAGCCACACTGGGAGATAGGACGGGGGGACAGTGGCTAATCCAGTTTGGCTTTAGCACAGGGCCACAGAGTAATCAGAAATCAGACCTCTTAATCTGGTGCTCTTCCCCTCCTTCAGTTCATCCAAGGCTAGCATGTAAGTCTCCACAAATCACAGTGAGGTGACTTGGATTCTGGACTCTGACATGGCACACAGCTGCTGCTAACTGTTTTGCCCCGCTCTCCTTCCATTCAAAACCTATCTTCCCTTTCCTCACCCTCGAGTCTTTGGGCAACTCCTTGTAGCCTCAGTGCCAGCCATGCATATAGTCTCCATTAGATGTGGCATTCCCTACACAGATCCCTGGATGCTTCTGGGCAGTGGCCAAGGGGTGCCCTGGAAAGCCCAACGGAAAGTCAGTGCCATAGATGTAACCAATACCAAAAGGAGGCTTTGTCTGAGATGGCTACAAGGGCTGGCTTTATTCCCAGCAAACAGATCTGTCTTAAAAACCTGATTTATCTGAAGCCAGATATACCAAGAAACTGCTCTATAAATGAGTGTCTGCGTGGAGGTCATGATTACCCTTAGCTTGGCTATGTTTCAGATGGACTCTGATTTTGTGACAGAGGCTCATAGATTTGGAGCTGGAAGGGACCTTGGAGGTCATCTAGTAAAATCTCTTCATTTTTACAGATGAGGAAACTGAGACACAGAAAGGCTCCATGAGGTGTCCAGGTCTAAGTAAAACTAGGACCAAACTAGAACTGAACTCCTTGGACTCCAAGTCCAGCTTTGTTTCCACTCTACCACAGTGGCTTGTCTTCTGTTAGGAATTATGTGTCACATCAATACTTTGGAATGACTTTTCAGCAAGCCACCCAAAATGTACCGACCTCCCATCTCACCTGAGCTGGGTACAGTTTTCATCAATGCCAAGCTCCAAGAGGCATCCAGATACAGCATCTTCTCCAAATAAAACTGGGGTGGTTTCTATTCCTGTGCACAGACCCCTGCCAACTACAAAACAAAGGCACTGTTAAGACAGACTTCATTTCACACAAGCTGTTATTGGCATTTCACTTAAGGAGAAACAAAGTTCCAGATTTTTCCGAACACAGTGGCTCTGGAGGTCCCACAGATCCCATGAACTTTCCCAAAGGCAGTTCTTGTGCCTATGCATACTAGCTGGGAGGCCATGGAGGGCCTGCTCCAAGGATGAGATGCAGGCTCTGCCAGCAGAGGGCAGTAACCAGGACAAACAGAGCCAGGCTCCCCCTACCAATGAGGGATGGCACCAGTGTAGACTACACCCACCAATGACAAATTTGGCCTCAGAATCCAGAATTCCTCCTTCTTCTGAACCAAATCCTGATAATCAATCAATTAATCGATTAGCATCTATTAAATGTTTACCACTGTGTGCAAAGCACTGTGTTCTGTGCTGGGTACACAAAGATAAAATTCAAATAACCCCTGCCCTGAGGAACTTGCATGCCACTGAAGGATGTATACAGATAATCTGTCCATCAATTAGCAAGCACTGATGAACTAAGCATGGGAGATATAAATAGGAAAAAACTAAGCAATTTCAGCTCTAAAGGAATAACATCTACAGGTTGCTTTTATTATCTACTGATCTGTGTGTACCTTTCATTAGACTATAGGTTCTGTGAGGGTGGGAACTATCTGAGTTTGTCTTTGTACATCCTGGCACCAACATTGTGCCCGTAGGAGGTGCTCAATAAATGCTTAAGGGTTGATTTACTCATCGACCAATCCTCTCCTCCATCTAACCACCACATACATGGAATCTGGGAGTGTACGTGATGGTCCACCCTCATAGGCCCCACTTCTGCAAAGAAAGCAGGGAGATAAATTTTCTCCTCTCTTCTTTGGGACCAAGGTCAACTAGTTATAATTATATTTCAAATATTCAAAATAAACACTCACATCTCTGTCTTGTATTCACAGGATATATATAAAATCAATACACTGGGCCTAGGGGAGAAGGACCTAAGAGATGAAGCAATGAATGAAGTGGTACATGAGCTTAATATTGAGAAGAGATAGGAGTTCTACAAGGAAAGAGAGCACTCCAGGCATGAGAGATTGCCTGTGCAAAAGCAGGGAGGTAGGAAATGAAATCTGGTGAACACTGAGCAGGCCAGCTTGGCAAACGGAACCATCACAATGACTCCAAACATCATCAAAGGTCTTAGGGAATAAACTGCAGAAACAAAAGTGAAAGAGGGGATGGGTTTTCTTGCTCGGTCTGAATCAGAGAACAAGGCTACCTCTAATTACAACCTAGAGTTAAACTAATGATAAACAAATCGTGCTTACCTGGCCGCCAAAGATTTAAAGTGGTGATATTATCAACACTTTCCAAATTCAGGGCTCTCACAGGCTTGCCAGAGTAGTAACCTAGACACAGACAATGCAGGAGGCTTAACAGGCTTTTCTCCTAATAAGATTATTCCAGACCCATGGAGTTCAAAGGGACTTCTGGTGGCATCTCAACCAACCCTTCCTTGGAATTCGGTAACATTGAAAGTGCTGCCTCAAGCAAGAATGCAAAGGGAGCGTGCAAAACCAAAAGGAAATAAGACCAGACCAATAATATTCAAGTGTCAGAGGCATAAGGATAGACCAGTGAGAAGGATATTCCCACCACTTTTAAAGATGGAACCAGCAATGAATGAGCTGGATAGCTGCTGGATGGACAAGAAGCAATGCTCATTACCAGGAGATGGGCCAACCTTTTCAACCTCAGCAACTCATGGATTTCCCTGCCAAGGCTTGGAAGGGACAGCTTGTATGTGATAGACAAGGGTTTAGAGTCAGGAACAATTGCGTTCATATCCAGCCTCAAACCCTTACTAGCTGTGTGACCCTAGGCAAGTCACTTAACCTTTGTTTGCCTCAATTTCCTCATCTGTAAAGTAGAGACCATAATAGCACCTATCTGTCAGGGATAATGTGAGAAAAAGGCTATGGAAATGTGGGCTGTTGGCATTATACTTGGGACATCTAGGTGGGCAACATTGTGCACAGAGCGCCAGGCCTGCTGTCCAGAAAACGTGACCCCACACAAGTCACTTCACCTCTCCCTGCCTTGGTTTCCTCCACTGTAAAAGGAGATCATAACAGCACTTTCCTGCCAGGGCGGTTGAGAGGATCCAAAGCGATAATGTTTGCGCAGTGCACTAGAGATATGATTATTATTCAGCAACCTCCCATCTTATCAGGGCTGGGACTTGCATCCCCACTGCAAAACACAATCCCTCCACAATTTAATTGATTCACAGGAGCGTAGATTTAGAGCTGGTAGGGACCTCAGAGGCCACGCAGTCTGGGTGGAATTAAGTGCATTGCCCAGGGTCACACAAGGAAGAGTCTGATTAGTCTGAGGAAGGATCTGAACCCAGGTCTTCTGACTCCCAAGTCAGTGCCTTTTCGCCTACACAGGGCTCTCCACACGTGGCTTATATAAGGAGAGAAGAGTCCATGATCCTGGTCATGTGATCCCAGTACCCTGCCCTCCCCAATCTGATGCTCATTTTAAGGTGGCCACAGAACTCATATCCTGCTGTCATCGTGGACTCAGGGAGGTCAATCCTTGGATCACAGAGACACAATCCCTCCCCGGGTCTCATTTTCAGATTTTACAGCATGTTGGCACCTGCCCAAGCTTGGAATTACTATTCTCTGCACTACAAATAAACCTGTTAATGAACTGGATAGAGGGCCGTAGATAAAGGGTCAAAGATTAGGGGCATCGAGTCTAACACCTCCTTTTCAATACAGACAAGAACGTGAAACCCAGAAGAGACAAGTAACTCACCCAAGATCACACAGGTGGCACGTGGCAGAACCAAGGGATCCCCTGACTACAAATTCAATGGTCTTCCCACGGCTTTCAGAGTGAACATGAAACCCTACTCCCAGCTCTCAACCCTGTCATTCTGGAGACTGTGGAATTGGATTTTAAAATAGCCAAGCAAAAGACCATGTATAATTTTATTAGCACATGAAAAAGTCCATCTACAACCTGTTCCACTTCTTGAAAAGCTTGCATTTCCTAATCGCTAAGAATCTCCTTGTCTTTCTGTTGAAACATCATTAATTATATAAAGAAAAACCTGAATCCACTGACAGCACTCCAAGAAAGTAGATATGAGGAAAAGCATATATTGTCTCAACAGACAAAAAAAAATTTAAATTCAGAAGCACAAAACAAAATGCTGAGCATATTTGTTCTCTGACTTGGAGGGACCTGTGGCTTCTGCAGTGCTGTAAGTCCCCAGGAAGCCATTCATGTCCTTGGGCAGATTTCACTTTCTCTGCCTTTTCTGCCATGGGAGAATCCCCTGGAGCCCTGAGCTCTCATGTGACTTGCCCAGGGTCACGGAGCCAGAATGTATCCCTATGCACTATCAAGCTGCCCCTCCCAGACCAACTTTACAGAGTAATCATATTTAACTTCTGGATTTCCATACTACATAGAAATGAAACGGCTGGCTGATCTGCAGGCTTGAGGGGGAAGGAATAGGGATTTTTTTAAAACATCAATTCTTGATTTTTTCCACAAGAGGAATTAAAATGCAACCATCTTACCTGGGTTTCCAGATCGTTTGGGGCTATCTGTAGCATTAAAGCTTACAAATGTGACTTCAAATCTCTGTGTCAATATTCCTAGAAATAAAACAGCAACAGTAACAAATATAACAAGTATGGTTAATTCCCCTTTGGGAAATAAAGGATCTGGCCCCTTTCTCAGAATCCTTGGAAACGGACTTTACCCTAAACAGTTTTCTGGATATCTTCTACTTTTCTACCCCCTTAATCTCCAATTATATCTTTACCCTTTCCCCAAATCAATCCTGACCCTCCCCAGAGGCATCCCTTGATAAAAGAACAAAAAGAAAGAGGTGAAAAAAGCAGTCTGCAAAACTAACCACACAAACTGAATCTAGGCGTATACGTGCCATTCCACACCCACAGGTTCCCACCTCTGCAAAGAAAGCTGGGAGAAACAGATTGTCTCCCCTCTTCTCTGGGACCAAGGTCAACCATTTATAATTACATTTTAAATATCCAAAATAGCTGCTCACACCTCTCTATCTTTAATGAGGTCATAAGTATATGCACGAAACATATCTGGCCTGCTTCAATCACAGGTATCCCAAAGACAAGGGAAAAAGTCTGCAAATAAAAAATCAAATTCTCTGCTTCTCCATGTGTTACCTTGCTGGTCTGGATGAATTTTTGCCCAAATGACTCTGACAGTTAATCCAGTGATTTGGTTCTCTTGCCACGTGAAAGTATAATGCTCTTCCAAGTTCACATATTTGAACGATGGCCCAGGATGAAGTAATACGTCTGTAAACAAACCCACAGTCAGTCCCCTGAGCTGCAGACTCTCCTCGGAACACAAGAGATCCAAGAGACACAGAAAGAGCCCCTCTTATCAAATCCAATGATGTCACTGAAAGTCTAAATGACTCAGCTGTCACTACTTTAAGTCACTATTTTAAACGGTGAAAATAAAAAGCACAAAGGGTCTGTGAAAAGAACTGCAGCCAGCCCTAACAGATGGTTATCTTCTCTGAAGAGTGTTGGGGTTGATTTCAGAGGAGCAGAGATGGCCATCATGTGACAGATACGGAAACAAGGCCATGGAGGTCAGAGACCCCGCCATGTCATGGAGCTGGAGGGCCGTTGGAGGTCTCAGGTCCAGCCATTCATTTTACAGATGAGGAAGCAGAGGAGGGAAGGGATTGGCTGAAAGGCAGACAAGGATTCTAACCCTAAATCTGTATCCTTCTGTTTTTTCCATAAGTCACTCCCTAGTAAACTTTCCTTATGAGAAAACTGGTTAAGCCAAACCCACATTGGAAGGTGTAGGCCACATTCTTCCCTTACATTCCCATGTCTCTTTCATGGGGCAAGAGTAATCTGTATCTTTTCACCAAACCAACATATCCAATGAAGTTCTAAAAAGTTAGATCTTTATCAATCAATTCATCAACGAACATTTATTAAATACCTACCATCCAGGCTCTGTGTTAGGTGCTGGGGAGACAGACAACATGAAATTGTTCCTGCCTATCTGGAAAAACCGACATTCCCAAAAGTCTCCTATCCAGAAGCACTTTCTTTTTGGCTTCTGGCAGAACTTTCCAGTAGGCGGGACCACAATAAAGTACCTGTGCCAGAGATGAACTTGTCTAAAGCAGTTGTCTCCTCATAGATCACTTCAGGTGTGACAAAGCCTAGGAAGACAAAGAGAGTCACCTCGGTGGGCCTCCACCACATGTCAGAATCTCCCTTTCTTTCTTCAGAGAAAGCCTGCCTCTAATTTACTAACTATGGTACCTGAAGCGGCTCTCCATGCCAGCCTCTCCCTCTCTGCCCACCTGAACCCATCAGATATGAGTACATGGGCATTCTGGGAGCCTGGCGCTCATCTAGACCCACAACAAAAAAGAGACACCAGAGTTAGGTGCAGCACAGGAAGAACTGGCCAAGAGGCTGCGTGGCTGTGAAGGAGAATCGATCTCTGCACCTTTACTTACTTATTCTATGCTTAACTACACTTGTTTGGTGTTCACTGATACAGGTAGAACTCTCAGCAGGGGGCAGTCCTCTCCTCTGACCCTCTTGACAGCCTTCTGAAGTCAGGGAGGCTGTACCAGGAGTAGGATGAGCATGATGACAACAGCTCACATTTACACAGCACTTTACAAGTGTTATCTTATTTGACTGTGTTGGAGTCAGGAAGACCAGAATTCAAATCCAGCTTCAGGCACTTGCTAGCTAGCTCTGGGACCCTGAGCAAATCACTTAACCTCTATCTGCCTTTGTTGCCTCACCTGTAAAATGGGGGTTAATAAGAGTGCCTATCTCAGCGAGTTGTTGCTAAGCTCAAATATGATAATATTTGGAAAGCACTTTGCAGGTCTTAAGCACCACATAAATGCTGATAAAAATTAAATGAATTAAAATTTTTAGATAGCAAAGGCCCTTTTAAGTATTTCTAAAAATAAAATGGCTTCCCCAACAGGTAACTGAGTATGTTCTGACCAAAGTGATCTGGTAGTACGACATCATGGGGTCACAAGGGAATAGGGGCACCTTTTGTTCCTCCCACTACAACAAGTGCGACATTACCTCCAACGATACCGTTTTTGATCTTTACTTCACTAATATTTCCCCGTTCCTGAAGGGCTGCCAAGTTAGTAACACAGCTGACATCAAAGTTCTGAAGAAAGCCCACGGGTGCCTCTTGGATACACTGCCCCACGATGGACATCTAGGGACAATATGAACACAGTACGATTAGTGCTCACTCTTCCTACCACCACAAAATCAATGGTCGCCAGCCTCCTGGGCACCTTTCTGTGGCCTGCTTCCTTTGTTATTAAAGGTTCAACCAAGGCCAGCTGGTGGACCTGAGCAGTGACGTTTTCCCATCATTTATCAAGGTGGGGAACTGGCTTAGGAAGAGACCTCTTTTTCAAGCCCATACTAACAGCAAATATTCCCACAGCTCTGCCAGGTCTACAAAGCACTTCTACATCATTTCCTTCAGGGCCACGCAAAGGCAACTGCCACTGTCACCATTTTAAAAATGAGCCGATTGAGACTCCAAGAGATGTGGTGACTTACCTAGGATAACCCAGAAAGCAAGTGCTTGAGGGGGAATTCACACTGGGGTCTTCCGCTTGCTTTCCACTACAGCACACTGCCCCCTCCAATCCAAGTATCTCACCCTACATGCTGACTGCATTCACCCTCACTGGCTCTTTCCTACCACAGGGGAAGTCTTAAAATTAACACAGGAAAGGCATCAGAAAGCAGTACAAGGATTGATTTGGGTAAAAAAAGCACTGCATAATTTGAGCTGTTTAAGAATTTGGATCACATGGGACTCAGAAATATTCCCCTGAATTGACTTTGTTTCTCTAACTCCTAACTGTAACAGGGCTGGCAGAATGAAAGCCCACTCAAGGGCAGCAAATCAGCAGAATTTCAGCTGGCAGAATTTTTGAACAGCTCTTTACCAAGAGCAAGCAGGAGCTGTCAGATTGTCAATCTGATCCTTCAGACACATGAGAGGATGTGAAGAGAAGTTTAGTGTAGGGACAGCACATCGTGCAGTTGGACATATAGGCAGGAAGCCTCAGATGCTCCGTAGCAGTCACACTTGACAAGTCGTTCGACTTTTCTATGCCTCAGTTTCTTCATCTGTAAATGAGGCAATTCGACTCATGAAGAGTCACACAGAACTGAATGGCTGAGTAACAAAAAACTCGCTTGATCCTCATAGTAAACTTGAGAAGCAGATGTGATGTTATCTCCATTTTACAGATGAGGAAACAGACTCTGTCATAAGGTGAAATGCCTTGCCCAGGGTCACACAGTGAGTGTCTGAGGCCAGATCTGAACTCAGGTCTTCCTGATTCCTAGGGACAGCTAGAGGGTGCTGTGGATACAATACCAGGCTTGGAGTTAGGAAAATCTGAGTTCAAGTCTGGCCTCAGACACTTCCTAGCTGGGTGACCCTGGGTAAGTCACTTTATCCCTATTTGCCTCAGCTCCTCCTCTTTAAAATGGAGCCACACACTGGAGAAGGACAAGGCAAACCACTCCAACATCTCTCCCAAGACAACCCCATGGATGAGTGCATGGAGTCACAAAGAATCAGACACAACCAAACAGCAACAACAAACTCCTGATCGCAGGCTGAGAGTTCTGTCTACTGCCCGCTGTCTCTAAGGGTAGTTGCTGTAACAAATCTCACTCAAGAACAAGAAATAAATGGAGTAAAAAAGAAAAAGGACAACATCTGTGTAACACAGATTGAGCAGAAAGGAAGGAAGGCTCCCAGCACACCTGGAGGACCCGTTGTAGAGAATATGAAGGGAGGCCACGGCCCAAAGTTCTCCAGGTTGGGCTGTTACTGAAATCCCACATCCATTCATTGCAGTGTTTGAGACAAAATAAACACAAGGAGGAGAAATGATGAAAATGGCAGGGACTCATGCCTGGGGGCTGTTCTGTGTCTGTGGGCTCTGTAGGGCCTATCCCAGAATCTCACACGGAATGGGCCGAATGAAAGGACTGAGTGCCTGGCGAGAAGACTGCAGAGGCCACATTTGGAAACTAACATCCTGACCTGGGGTACAGTGAAAACTTCTTGTTCCACTGTCACAAGTGGAACGTCTTGCAGATAGCCAAAATCCGACCAGTCTTTCACTTCGAAGTCTACAGGTAAGCTGAAGCCATACTCTTCCCTACGAGAACTGTAAGTTAAAGAAAAAGTTTAACTAATAGTTTTTAACTATTAGCTGTTCAGCCAAATGTCATTAGTTTGACATCATTCTTTCAAACATAGCATAAGATAAACTCAGAAAAACTAAAACATGGAACAAAACATTTTTAAGTCGGTAAATTTCAGAAAGAAATTGTGCCTCATAGAAATCTCTCGTAGTCTGACAAATCAGAAAAGTAGTTTCATTGGCATTCAGGAACAAGAGTCTTTCATGGTCTACAGTGTTTCTACTTACGTTAAGCCATGGAAGAAATAACCAAGGAAAGGAGTGTTGTCCAGGGACGACTGAACACACAAGAATGGAAACCAATCTGACATCTCTTCTGTTACTGGGTTAGAGCACAGGTGGTCAAAAGGTGGATTTACCTCTCCACCAATAACTCCTGTAAAACAGTATTCTTTGAACAGGTCAATTAAATGAGGCGTGCATTCCTAAAAAGAAAAAACAAAAGAGCAGTCAGTCCACATGCCAGGGCCCCCACTGCTCCCATCTGTCAAAGTCTTCCCCAAGAAAAGGATGTTTTTACAATCCCTGGCACCATGTTCACCTATTCCTGCTAAAAGGCTCGACCCTGAAAGCCAAAGGGTGTGTGTGCTGAGATAGAAAAAGAGCAGAAACGAGTACTCTTCCTATTGAACACATTATGGGGGCCAGCAAGGCTAAAGGGGCCTATGAAGATCTGGGACCACTGAGGGGACTCGTGGTCAAACAACATGTGTCAGGTCCATTAGACACAGACACAGCCTCTGCCACACAGCCTGGATTCAAAGAACCACAAATATAGCAGTAATCCTGAAACACAGCACTGCCTTATAGCCAAGAAGACTAACTGATATTCTGATGACTCCAAAAAATCAAGGAAAACTCAATTATGTTTCAGACATTCTCTTCACCAAGGTAGAGAAATGTTCTGATCAAGAGTGGCTAATTTTTTCAAGTGAACTCTCCATATTCCAAGGATCTGTAGTTTGTGATTTTGCTTCCCAGGTGGGAATCTTCTCTGCTGGTCAGTTGGCCAAAAAGCATTTATTAAGGAGCAACTGTGTGCTGGGTGCAGAGGATGAAGGACAAAAGCCAGCCCCTGCTCTCAAGGAGGTCCAAGTCTGATCAAAAACATAGCATGTGACAAATGATGTACAAACATGATCTCAGGGAGGAAGGGAAGGAGAAAAGTAGGGGAGGGCAGGACTGGAAGGGGACTGAGGGAAAGGGTTCTTCCTGAAGAAGGGGGTGTGAGCTGAGTCCTGAAGTAGTCTAGGGAGAAGGAGGGGAGGAGGAAGAGCAGCCCAGGCATGAGGCCTGTGCGTAAAAAATGACAATTGGACCAGTGTGGCCAGAGAGTAGAGAGCAAGGAATAAGAGAAGATGACAAAACAAGAAAGGTCTCAGGAGACTGGGCTGAGAAGGGCTTTAAAAGCCAAACAGAGCACTCTGGATTTGTTCCTGAGGGCAAGAAGACATGATCAAACCTGAGCTTTAGGAAAATCCCATTGGCAACCGAATGAGGAGAGCTTTGAGGCAAAGGACAAGAGTCCAGGGAGAGCGGATGAGGCTCTGAACCCGGCCTGTGTAAGCAGAGAGCGAGGGGCAGGGGAACACAGAAAGAATGGAATATGTTCACCGGGCACAAGCCCTGGGTGCCAAGCTGAGGCGACTGGGAGGAAGGTGACTGGGAGGGTGCCTTGGATATTAACAAGGAAAGTTGGGAAGAGGGGGCTGGTGGAGAGGAGAACAAATTTGAGATGCCCAGTGTGCAGTGTCGATGGGGGTGCACAAATAGCTCAGCAGAGAGATCCAGAGCTATGAAATCATCTGCATGGAGATGACCCAGAAGCCAAGGCTGTAGAAAAGAAGAAGGCCCAGGCCTGTGTCTTAGGAGACACCTGCAGTTAGTGTACACAACCTGGATAACGACCCAGCAGGAGACTGGGCAGGAGTAGTCAGGCAGAAGAGGGAGTCACCAGGAGAGAAGGAGGTCACGAAAACCTAGAAAGGAGAGCATCCAGGAGGAGAAGGTGAACCACACGGCCCAAAAGGATGAGGACCAAGGAAAGCCCATTTCATCTGGCAAGGAAGAGGCCACTGGTCACTCTGGAGAGGGCAGCTGCACTGCAGCAGGGAGCTCAGAAGTATGTGAAAGTCTGTGACCGGGACACATCAGGGGAAACCGTCCTCCCACAGTGCCTTGTAGTCAAATCACTTGTGTGCTGGTGCAGATACATGCACATATGACTTGTACACATGTATTTACACACATGTATAATCACATATGCATATATAGAGAGATGTATATGCTTAGACTGTATATGTTTTTACATGGCCTTCCAATGTCCCCTATTAAAAGACAAGCTTATCTGTTCTTTTGCTCTCAGCACCAGGCCCAGTGCCTGGCACACAGTAAATCCTTAATAAATACTTGCTGGTTGATGGATTGGTGGTGAAGAGAATTTCAGTTATCTGCCCAAGGTCACACAGCCAGTAAATATTTTGAGGCTTGGTTTCCCAGCTCCAAGCTCACTACTCTCTACCTATGGTACCTTGGCTTAAAGCCAAGCTTCAGTCCTCTAACAAAACCATTTATCCAAAATACTTCCTTTGCCAAGAATGTCATGTATCAGTGGTATTTGCAGCAGCATTGTAGTAAGAAAGTGCTACATGGTATAGCCCACAGTGGGGAACCTGCAGTCTCAAGGCCATACGTGGCCTCTTACATCCTCAAGCAGGACCTTTGACTAAATCTAAACTTCACAGAACAAATCCCTTTAATAAAAGGATTTGTTCTATGAAGTTGGGGTGTACTCAAGGGTCTAGGTCATGTGTGGCCTCAAGGCCACAGATTCCCCACCCCTGACCCACACAGTTAGTCCCTTAAGTGTTCAGTAAGGGGATGGATCAGCAGAGACCTCCCCAGACTCTGATTCTAGGCTGCTTCTCCAACAAGAGATCCAGCTCTAAAAAGGAAATACAAGTATGCTTCTTTTAACATTACAACAAAACCACATGCCCAAATCTTACACCTAACACTGTGGAAACTTAACAGGGACATACAATTTATTCTTCTGAAAAGCACAGAGAAGTCATCAATAGTAAGGAACAGATACAGCAATGGCAATCAATAAAAGGATGCACCCAGGACTATGGAGACACCAGTCAGCATGCCTCTTTGGATTACCCTGTTCTTTTTCAAATAAATTCTAGATTGGATTGAATCAAGCTTAGTTTACTGCACTCATTCTGTCTTTGTTGTAAAAGCTTTCAGGTCTGCTATGTGTGGGATGTTCCATGTCATTTGTGGCTCTTTTTACTGAAATGTAGTTCATTCTCACTGGGGCTGGATGCCCCTTCCTCCCCTGGTGTCCTAGCGTCCTCCCCGTCACCTCTCATCCCCTCAACCCTTCCACCCAGCCATAGTGGAAGTAAGTTTAAAAAGAAAGCAAAAGAAATCAAGCACATGCAGAAGAATTCACCTTCTTCCTTACCATTCCAGATTCTGCCAGAGTAGTATCAGCTTTCTTTTTACCTCCTAGCCCAGGGTCTTGAAATTCAATTCAATTCAACAAGCATTTATCAAGTTCCTCAGCTCAGTGATGCAGTGGATAGAGGACTGAGCCTGGAGTGAGGAAGACCTGAGTTCTAATCTGGCCTCAGATACTTCCTAGCTGGGTGACCCTGGGCAAGTCACTTCACCTTGTTTACCTCAGTTTCCTCATCTGTAAAAATGAGTTGGAGAAGGAAATGGCAAACCAAGTCCAGTATCTTCACCGGGAAAATCCCAAATAGGGTCATGAAAAGTCAGAAATGACTGATAATATTTTGGGCTAGGCTAGGTGGAGTAGCAAAATGACAGCTGGCCTAAGAGCCCTAAGACCAAGTCTAGCTGTGTGACTTTGGGCAAATATCCTAGAGCCTGGGGTAACTCTCTCAGACTTACTCACTTAAGTAGAGAATTTCCTCTTTGGGGAGCACTCTCTCCCAATTAAATCACAGGTCCAGTCCCAATGACGTGCTGACAAGACACAGGGATAACAATGAAAAGAATTCTGCCCTCAAGGTGCCTCCATTATCTGGGGAGGGAGAGCCATGACAATAACTAACACTCACAGTGACCTTCCTCTTCTCTCCTTTACCATACCCTCTCACCTGGGGATCTCATCAGCTCCTGTGAGTTCAAGTATCGTAGTCTACCTCACTACAGGGAGATAAGGACTGCTTCTGTAAACTGAGGCTCAGAGAAGGGAAATGACTTGCCCAGATCCACACAGCTAGTCAGTGGCAGAGATGGGATCTGAAGCCAGGCTTCCTGGCTCCAAGGCCAGAACTCTTTCTACTATAACAGTCTCTCCTTGCACACACTGTGTCAAATTCAATCAAAAGCAATCCAGAAAAACAGTAAAACCCACAGTCACAGTAGAAGCCATCATCATCACAGCAAGAAGTGAATGGAAGGTTCTTCTCAGGGATTCTTGTGGGTCTAGGGCTAGAGGTGGACCTAGAACCGTCAGCCCAGCCTGTTTCTCTCCTTCAGTAATACTAACCTGAGAGGTTCAGAAAGTAAGAGATTTTCCTTTGAAATAATACATTCACAAAAAGTTGCTTGTTGGCACAGTGCCTCTGGACTCAAGTGATTAAGAGGACACTGGCACACTGGCTGCTACACCGGCTTCTGCACCCACACCTGATGAGCGGAATCTGTACCTTGTCACAGCAGCATCGGACATCACAGACCCCAGCAACCAAGTTACAGGGACAGGGGCCAAAGGGCTGATACTTCTGGCTAACGAAGATGGTGCTGTTCTCTGAAAAGGCATGAAGAAAGAAAAGGGAAGCTTTTCAATGACAGAGAAACAGACATTGCCACATCTCTGGCAGCCCAAAAGCCTGACAAGTTGCCATTCCCAAAGGCTGCCTATGAATGAATCCCCCAGCAATCTGACACCCACCCACATATGCTACAAATGTGCTGTGGATCCCACGGGCAGAGGCAATACAAGAACAGGCTAGCAAGGCCCATCTGGCCACCAGAAAAATATGATTCACTTTTGAGAGATAAACATTTGGCTCCACCTTCCAAGGGAGGAAACTTTAATGCAAGAATAGCCACCATCTTTCCAGCAAATTAGATGCTATTACTTCGAACTTCCCAGGCTCTGTATCACGCAAGGGACCGTCTGTAACAATGGTTCATTTTAATCCTTCAAGATAATTACTTTTCTGCTGAATCAGATAAAAGTGTAGATGCTACAAAATTTCAGGTAGGTTATTTTGAATTCATTCTACTATGATTCATAGTTAAAAATGCTATATTCCAACACAACCCAGAAACTCCAAGTCTTGATAATGTGATTCTATGTCAAATTCAGTGGTTGATGGTCTCATCAATGTTTAGGCCATTCATGAGATAATAATGGCTTAAAATTTAGTTTATGATCAATCCAATCTCCTCAAGAGCCACTGAGAAATTACCAAATGTTGTGATCCTCTTGAGGTCAATCCTACACCTATTATATTCCCACCATGTACCAGGCACTGTATTAGAGGTCATCCCTGCCTTCAGAGACCTTATGTGCTCCTGGGGGACACAACACATTCACAGACAAGTTATTACAAGCTGTATACCAAATAAATAAAAAGTGGTTTGGGGGTATGGAGAAAAGGTATATTAAGAACTGGGAGAATCAGAAAATGTTTCTTGGAGGAGGCAGCATTTGAGTCAAGCCTCAAAAGGAGCTAGGAATTCCAAGAGACAGGGGAAAGAGGGCATTCCAGGCATGAGGAACTGAGAAATGCAATGTCACACACACGGGACAGTGAGAAAGACAGTTTGGCTGAAAGAGCGTGTGAAGGAAAGAAGTGGGCATAGAAGCCTGGAAGAAGGGTTTTCGATGGCAAACAGAACCATTTACATTTTACTCAGAGGCAATGGGAAGCTGCTTGTTTCTTGGGCAGGGGAGTGATGTGGTCAGTCCTAGGCTTTAGAAATATCCATCAGGCAGCTGTGTGGAAGACAGACTGGAAACGGGGCACCCTCGGAACAAGAAGACCAGTCAGAAGGCCCCCAAAAGAGCCAGGTGGGCAATGACAGGGGCATAAGCTACTGGGGCAGTGTTGGGAGTAGACAGAAGGATAGGATTCAAGAGGTTTTTGAAAGGTACACCCAACAAGACTTAGTAACTGATGGTATATGAGGTGTAGATAAGAAAAAGAAGCAAATAATGACTCCAAGTTGGCAGAGCTACGGGACTGGAGGAACAGCTGTACTCTGGACTGACACAGGGAAGGTAGAGAAAAAGGAGGGTTTTGAGGGGGGAAACTCACGTACTCTATTTGAGACGCGATGAGTTTGAGATGCCTATGGAACAAGCAGGTAGAGCCATCCTGAAGTCAGAGGTAGAAATGTGGGCGTGGACCTCAGAAGAGGGGAGAGGACTGGTGAGATGGATTTGGGAATCATCTGCTTAAGGGTAACAGTCAACCCCTGGGAGCTGAGGAGATGATCTATGCTCTAGGGCAGCATTGGGGAACCTAAGTCCTTGAGGCCACATGTGGCTTTCTAGGTCTTCAGGTGCAGCCTTTTGACTGAACCCAAGTTTTACAGAACAAATTCTTTTTTTAAGGGGATTTGTTCCATGAACCTTGGATTCAGTCAAGGGACCGCACTTTGAACCCAAATTTCACAAAGAAGAGAAAAGAAGGTCTGAGATAACAGGATTCCAGGCACTTCACACGTATTCAGGGTCTTTTTTCTCCTTTTGGGAGAGGCAGGGAATCTCCCTAGCAATGGTTTTCCCCTCCACTGTCCTTTTCCCCACACCCTGTCCCATAACTTGCCAGGGATAAGTTTTTTCAGTCTTTCATTTTGAAAGCTCTTTCTTCCTAAGGAATTCAGACAGCTTGTCCCACAGGGTAAAGACGTTGAATCTGACAGGAGGCATTCTGGAGTCACCCTTGTGTAGGCCTCAGTGACAAAACTAGGTCTAGAGAATATACAAGGTGAGCAGCTTCCCAGGGCATATACAATATTCCCAAGCTGGAGGGGGCTAAGTAACAAGAGATGCTTTTTAACATGATTGTTTAATGCACATTTTTTCTGATGCCAGAAAATCTCATTCTCTGTAACATGCAGGAAGAGTCAAAGCCTCCTATGGGCAACGACCTACCAGAAAACACAACTTTCCAGCACTAGTGAATGGAGTTTTTAAGCCTACAACATGTAGCCACATAGTCTCAGCTTGGACCACTGGTGTCCAAAACCCGTATGTCCACGCTGGTTGGGGCTCAGTCACATTCTTGGTCCCAGTTCCAAAGGTTCCACCTTCAGGGCAGAACCAGAATACAACTACTCCACATGGGGCAGAGGTGAGGGCACCTACTGGGCAACCCTAACCAAGCTTGGTGTATGTCTCAAGGAAATGGGGAAGATGGTAGGCTGAAAACGGTGGGGCCTACAGACTAACTTATTCATGGGACTGCAGACAGACAGCTTTCTGGAACATGCGCACCCCTGGGTTCTAAGGACCAAACTTCTGATTTAATGGATGGTCAAAGGTCACCTAAGAAAGCAGGAGGCTCCTTAAGCTTTGGTACCCTCTGTTTCAGAAGGTTCTTACAAGTTTCCTAGGAATTCTGTCCAAACTTGTAGGACTTAATGCCCTAAAGCAGGAACTATCAGCATCAGAGAGCAGAAGACTTGGCACTTGAGGGCCTGGGTTCAAATCCTGCTTCTGTCCATTACTATACATGGGATCCTAGGCCAGTCAAGCCTCAGTTTCCTCCTCTATGAAATGAGGGAGTTAAGACTCGATGGGCCAAAACGGCTCTGCCAGCTCTTGACTAATAGGATACTATGAACTAAACATTTGCGTTCCCTGAACTGCTTTTAACACCACAATATTGAAAACCTGCTATAAAAACAGCAGCTAATTTTAGTCTCTAACATACATGACATGATATAGCAGAACCTGATTATATTAATGATATGGTGGGGACAGCGGGTTAACACCCTAAGCACATAACATGTGACAGTGGGAGAGAGCTGGAGATCAGCTGGAGATCCGCATCTGGCCCAGGACATGTCTCTTTTCAGCCTACGCCACCTGCTGAGGAGTAGGGTCCTTGGCAATGGGCTTCACCATGTCACAGAGGCTACCAGATGCCTGCCCCCCCACCTCACGCAGTGACTTACTTCTCATCAGCTACAGCGCCCTACCACACCACATACCTCCTGTCTTTCTTTCCACCACTTTCTTTGTTCTGCTGCCTCTGTCACTGGCTGCAAAACTGTTCACACCTTCATGGGGCCAGAGTGAACAGCTCACAATTATTCATAGCAATACCGTAGGAGGCACTGTTCTTCTTTGGGCTGGGGGGGTGGGGGATAGCCAGGTGGGCAGGGGACATTCTGGAGCACTTGTCTCCTGAGACAGCAGGAGCTGCGCTCAGCCCTCATGGTCTGCCAGGCTGAGCCTCACTGGGACATGCCTAAGATCTGGAGATGCTTAGAAACAAATAGGTGTTTACAATTCTATATCACAATTCAGTTCCATAAACACCTGCTATGGGCCCACTACATGCCAGGCACCATGCCCAGGAATGGAATGTTTAGTAATGATGCATTTAGAACACCCTGGGCCTATAAAAAGAGAGAAACGGGGTCCTGTTCCTTACATCAGTTCCAGATATCCATGCAGTTCAGAGCCAATTAAAAAGGGATTTGTTTTTTTATCCCAACAACAGTTAGTAAGCATCAACTATGTACCAGGCACTATACTAAATTCTGAGGATACAAAATCCAAAACCAAAACCAGACCGTGTTATTCAAGCAGGGCTATGCTGGTAAATGTTTAACAACCGGCCTGGGGAAGCAGAGGCCAGCGTGGGGTCTGCCCAGCTTATTTAAGTTTACTGTACATTACTAACATTTTCAACACCATTTTCTTAAGTACAGTCAACCGACAAAACAATAAATCAAACACTGACAATTTAACAACTGGCTCTCTGGCTGGTGTGAGCTGGCTCCAGCACATCACCAGCCAAACTAACCTCTTAGCCAAATCCAAATATTTATAAATCAATCAATACGCATTTATTAAGAGCCTACTATGAGGCAGGCACATTCATGTTGGGAAGTCACGAAACAGGAAGGAGGGTATCAGAGTTTATTGGATTTGGGTCCAGAACAGTGATTTCATCCATCTACAGAGAGCCTGGTGAGAAGCAATGCAGATTGACAGTTGTATGGCAGCTCAGCGAGTTAGTCAGCTGTCCGGAACACCAAGAGTGGCCCACAGAGGCAATGACACAGCCAGGGGTCAGATGGGAAAGACATCACTGGAGCCTGGGACTTCCTGACCACAGAATCATGCTGCTTCCCAAGAGCGACGTATTTCTACATCCTTCACCTAAGAAATTAAAGGCAATGATGTGTCCCTACAACTGACCCACTGCTTTTAGAAAGGGATCTTCAATCACTACTAACTCTGACTAGTACCCTTATTTATGAGCTCTATCCTCAGGTGCACATGAAAAACTGGTTGATTTTCTAACGGGATCTTGTGTGAGTCTTGTAAACTTGGCTTTTTTTTTTTAAATTCACAAAGCAAATAACCGATAAAATACGATGTTGGGAAAGCTTTTCCTGGTGCTCTGGGCGCGTGACTGAAATACTTACCTGACACATTCTGGGCAAAGGAAGCATTAGGGTAGATTTCGACCTGAATGAGTAGGTGCGCCAAACAGGATGAGTTGCGAGATGCAGAAACCACAAGAGTTTCAACCACACAGGGATAGTCAGAGAAGAAATCTGTCTCCGAGCCACAGGCCTGTAAATCGCCATTCAATCTTACAGTCACTTCAGAGCCCATCTGGGGAAAAAATCCCTGCTTTAGTTCCCATCTTACTGTGGAAATACATTTATAATCACAAACACCCCACGCACTAAGGATGCCCCAGCTGATTTTACTGGCATGTTTGCTTCTTCCCTCCACCAATAGAGAGGACAACCTGGATTTCATCACTAAGGCCTAAGAAACTGCTCATTACTCAGAAACCTAAATGACTAGCCCAGGGCAAAACTGGCCTCTAACACTCTGGTCAGTGACTTTCCAAGGACCCCAGGCAATCTTAGCTTATACATAACTATCCCCATTTTTAGAGATAAGGAAAGAGGCTCCAAATCCCCAGGACATAAGCACCAGAGCTAAGACTCAAGTCCTGCCCTTTGGTGACATCCCGGGGTCCCAGTGCCTTCATCTGAAAAATGGGAAGGTGGGACTTACTGGGATCAGAGAACCCTTCCAGCCCTCAGTCTGATGGTCAACATAACCCTAGGACCTCCCTGACTTCATGCCCAGCCGTCCTCTACACCTGGCCATGCTGAAATCCTCAAGATGAAGCCAGTGCCCAAAGGGAGGTACCTCACAGACCCACCTCCCCTCCACCTCTCCCTGTACTCACATCTTCATTGTCCTGGGCTTAGGCCAGAAATAAAGTGGGAAGAGATAAGCATCTCAAACTCTTTTTCAGCTTTAAAATTCGGTAACTGACAGCACAGGCCTTTATCCTAGAAGGGACTCTAGGGACTGATCATCTAACTCAACCCACCTGTTTTACAGATAAAGCAGCTAAGGCTCCAAGCAGTGATATGACTTGCCCAAGGTGACACAGATAATTTTGGCAAGAGTGGGGAGCACCAGGATTATCCCCATTTTCAAAGGGAGGAAAGAGGTTCCCAGTCACCTAGTTAGTGACTCCTGGAACTGAGACCTGTGCCAGATGACAGGTCTACACTCTCCCCACTGTGCCACGATGGCATATGCCATGTCTGGCCTCACATTTAGCTCTCCTTCCATGACACCTGGATCTTCACAGCAAACCTCACTGTCCCAGGACCACAGATCTAGGTCTGAAAGGACCTTCAGAGGCTATCCACAGAGATCAATCCCCTCATTTTACAGAGGACACTGAGTCCCAGGAAGGGGGAAAGGGACTTGTGGAAGGTCACACAGGGAGTGATTCAAACTCAGGCCTTGCGAGTTCAAGTTCACCATTCTCCCTCTTGTACCTATTTCCCCCCCATGGCCAGGTCCTAGAAGGAGACAATAAAAGAAGAACAAAACTGAGATCTCCATGAAGAATGAACAAGCAACCGTTTGTCACAACAGCCTGGTATCTTGGAGAGTCCTGGGTTCAAATTCTACCTCAGACACTCACTGACTGAGACTAAAAGATAATCCCTCAGTTTTTTTGAACCTCAGTTGCTTTGTCTGCAAAATGGGGATACTAATCCCTGTAGAACATGTGTTCCAGGGTCATCTGAAAAAGACTAAATGATAGTGAGCTCTAGAGAAGCCTGACTTGTGACACCCATTTTAATTGAACTAGTGAGTCTTTTCATTCAACAAACATGTATTAACTAGCAACAAAGCACCAGGCACAAAGGCTGGGAAACAGTTCTGGCCCTTAGGGAGGCTGCGATCTACTGGGGATAGGGAGATCAGAAAGTAAAAGCCAAGCCAGTCTGAGTCAATGTATAGTAATCTGGGGAGGAGCAGGATGGTAGGAACTTGCTGGAGGGCTCCACTGAGGAGGTGGTACTTGGGCTCTGCCTAAAGGAAGCTAAGGAACCTAGGAGAGGAAGGAGAGGTAGGAGCATTTTCCAGGGTGGGGGCTCATGTCTTAGCGGAGAAGAGAAAGGAGGCCAGGCTGGAGCAACGCAGGGTATGTAAAGAGAGGTCAGGGACAATAAGCCAGAGCACAAAGATAGCAGAGGAGCTTGGAGTTTATCCCAGAGGCAACAGGGAGCCTTGGAGCTGCCTGAGCAGGGGGTGACAGATATGACCCTAAATGGAAAATGAAGGGCAGCAGGTGGTGCACTGGATAGAGCTCCGTCCCGAAGTCACCTCAGACCCAGCCTAGCTGGGTGACCCTAGACCAGTCCCTTCACCCTGTTTGCCTCAGTTTCCTCAGCTGTCAACTGAGCTGGAGAAGGAAATGGTAAAGCACTCCAGTATCTCTGCCACGAAAACCCAGAGAGTCTGAAACGACTGAAACAATCGAATAACAAATAGAAAACGAAGAGATTTAACGTTCTACATACCACATCGGGAGTCACAGTCAGACTCCAGTTACTGGTCCCATTATTCTGCAATCCACAGTCAGGAACGGGCAAAATCCCTAAACGAGAGGAGGTGAGACCAGAGAATGTTCTCAAGGTATTTGTTTTTTCTTTCTACCTTTCCGCCCTCAGAAGGTTTAAGGACGTTCTCCTTTTCAGAGAGCATAACTTTGCCTTGCACCTGTCTCTGAAGCAGAAAGCAGCCCCCTTCCCCTTTTCCCATCCTCCAGACTGCCAATTCTGGGAGTCCCAGGATCAGACCTTGGAGAGCCAAAGGCTGAGGGAGTATTCCCCCTCCCCCAAGGGCAAACTGGGCCCTCTGTGTTTTCAGTGGGTTCTCCCAAAACCAGCTGCTTAGCCTCCTTACCCAGCTCACCATCCCACACAGCGAGGCTCACGCTGACATCCTCTGTATCTCCAACCAAGGCTGCACTCACCGAAGTATCAAACATTCGAATGAAAGGAGGGTGAAAAACTGGCAAAGAGAAGAGTCAGGCGTTAATACCACCCATGTAAGGACCATGAGGAGCCCCAGAAAATGAGACTTAGAGCTTTATGGAACGTGGGAATCAAGCAACCCCTCCTAAGCATGTGATGGAGGACTGCAGGGTTAGGGTCAATAAATAACAAACATTTATTAAGCACCTATTGTGTGCCAGGGACTGGACTGACAGGAAGGAGGGAATACAAAGAAAGGCAAAAAACAGCGCCTGCCCTCAGGAAGCTCAGTCTAATGGGTAAAACAAGAGGCAAACTACTGTCATATAAGATACAGATGAACAGATGAGAAAGAATCTCAGAGGGGAGTCCCAGGAGGCAGGCACTGGGGGACAGTCGCTGTAGGTTGTGGCGATTTTCCTTTGCTCCAATGCTGGCAGCAGAGGTGGCCCCTTGCTGGGAATAGCCTAGTGCTGGGACTTTACTCCCTTTCCCACATCTAGTCTCTGCAAGCTACAAGGATCTCCTCAGGGTCCCATAGCCAGGAAATGTGTGAGCAGGATTTGAACACATATCTTCAGAGAATTCTAGATTTGGAGCTGGAATGGACAGTAGGAGCTATCTAATCCAGCCTCCTCAATCAAGAGTGGAGGAAACCGAGGCCCAGGGAAGTTAAATGATTTGCCCAGACTCAAAGAGTGAACAACATCGCAGGTGGATGTGGACCTGGGTCCTTGAGACTCTAGAGCAGTGATTCTTCACCAGGGCTCTGTGAACGGGCCTCTTTAATAGATTGGTAATTATTTCAATATAATTTGTTTCCTTTGCAATCCTATGTATCTTGCTCCATGCATTTAAAAACATGGTTTTGCCAAATGAGTCTTGGGCAGAGACTGCTCTGAGCTAGCATTCTTTTCACGAGACTCTGTGTGGCTCACTCTCCGGACATGAGGTTGTCCATTGCCTGGTACGGACAGTCAGTCACCCAGGTGACATACCTGGGATCTGAACCAAGGCACTCTTATTCCAAAACTAAAAAAGACTTCAGCAGGTGCAGCTGTGGTAGCTGCTACAAAAGCCTAATTCAAAAGTTAGCAGTTATTTAGCACTTTTTATGTTACCTCATTTTAATAATAATGATACCTGGCCTGTATGCAGTGCTTTAAGGTTTGCAAAGCACTTTACAAATAATCTCTCTCAAGGTTAATAATCCTTATTATCATTTGTAAGAGCTAG
This sequence comes from Bettongia penicillata ogilbyi, assembly GCA_023548195.1. NCBI lineage: Eukaryota > Metazoa > Chordata > Mammalia > Diprotodontia > Potoroidae > Bettongia > Bettongia penicillata. The sequence continues at coordinate 3,581,355 of JAJHZJ010000550.1, read as the reverse complement.
CCATATATACAGTGAGCAGTTATATAGGTTGGCAAAACGCTCTACAAATATTATCTCTAAATAGTAATAACAGCTAGCATTTATACGTCTTAAGGTTTGTAAAATATTTTAAGATATCTCGTTTTAATAATAGCTAACATTTATATAGAACTTTAAGGTATGTCAAAGAGCTTTAAAAATATCTCTTACAATAATTGTTGTAGAGACATTTTCAGTTATATCCAACTCTTTGTGACCCCATGTTTTCTTGGTTGAAATACTGGAATGGTCTGCCATTTTCTCTCTAGCTCATTTTACAGATGGGGAAACTGAGGCAAAGAGGGCAAAGGGACTTGCCCAGGATCACACAGCACAGAGCTGGCCTGAGTTGGGATTCGAGCGCCCCCTCCCCCGCCCATAGCCCATGCCCCGCCCCCTGCTCGAAGCTCCGCCCCTACCCACCAACGTCTCCCCACAGGGCCCTTGGGAAGCAGAGAGGGAACAGGAGCAACAGCAAAAGCTGCGGGGCTGGTGGCGGGCAGGGCCCGGCCGGGCCCATGGCTCCGGGCTCGCCTCCCCGCTCTGCCCCACCGAGGCCGGGCCCCGGCTCTGCGATCCCCGGCAGGCGGCACGAGCTAGGGGCGGAAAGGAAAAGACGTCAGCCGCGCCCGCACATTCGCCGCCATCTTGTCAACGGAATGCCCAGGACTATGGCAACCGCCAATCAGCTGCAAGCGAAGAGAGCACGCCCCACGATTGGTCTAAAGCGACGGAAAGGACCCGCCTTCCTTCCACGCCCATAGCGTCACCTCGTGGCCCCGCCCATCTCCTCCTGGGAAGCCCTAAGTGGGTGGACGGAGCTCTTGGCTTGCCTTTGGTTTTAGATAATACTTGTAAAAATAAGTAAAAACATACCGCAATATACATAAATATACATACATATTGTCTTATATAGAGTTATATTTTAAACTATATATTTATATATTACATATTACATATGATTTATATGTATATATTTATTCATATATACGTATATGATATATAAATATATATGACAATATATAACAAAAATATAAACAAGTAAAATAATAAAAATCAAATATTCGTAAAGATGAGATAAAAAGGTAATGACTTGCAAAAACAATAAGCATTTTTAAAAAAACTAAGAAAAAAAGCTGTATAAATGCTTATTCCCTCTCTCAGAATCCCTGGTGCTTAATAGGTGCTTGTATCCATAGTCAACAATTCAGTTGACTTTTTATTATAATAAAGGATAATGAACCAATGAACCTGTGATTTTATTCATAGAGAGAAGTCCCAGGTGAGGAGATTCCTCTCTACTTCTCCACAACGTATAGTCTTGTTGAGTTGCTTAGAATACAGAGAAATTAAATAACTAGGTCGGGGTTATACAGTCTGTACATGTCATTGGCAGGTTTTGAACCCAGCTCTAAGACCAGTTCTTTTTCCTCTATGCCACTTATTACAATAGAGAGCCTAATGACGCCTTATATTTAGGCAAGTCAATATGTATTTGTTAAGCACCTACTATGTGCTTAATTGCACTAAGTGCTTCAGATATAAGAATTTATCAATAAACCTCTATGAGCTGTAAATTATGACTGTGCAACGCCTTAGGTTGGAAGTTGCTTATTTCTTTCAATATTAGCCAAAGGCGTGGCATGTCTTGGTTATTACATCAGAATGTAACTCTTCCCTGCCCCGCTGTTGCTTTATTCGGTTAGAGGAGGCATCGGGAGACATAGTCTTTAAGACAAGTTATGGGTAGCCATATTTGGCTCCACCCATCCCCACCACTCTCTTTACTCTGTCATAAAGAGCCCGTCACTCTTGGGCATGATCAAAACCCAAGAGCTAAGTTACAATAAAAACCCAACAAAGGAGGCATTCCTATAAATGAGTGACACCTCCTCAGAGCAGATTTTTCTTTTCCCTCTAAACACATTGGTTGGTAAGAGGAATCTGGCCTGATTGCTCTAGGATTAAAAGTGCTTGACTTGACCTCTTATGATTGAGGCAACTGTGAGCTCCAATGGGGAGTGTTCTCCAATCAAAGTCAACCAAGCAGGAACTAGTTACTCTCTCAGTGCTCATCACTTGCTCAGCTGACTGTGACAGCCTGACTGCAGGGCTAGTGCCTGGTGAAGTAGGAGGGCTATAGTAACACCAAGAAAGACTGGAATCCTAGGAATAAGTTTCGAACCGACAATGGATGCCAAGCCAGGGATCCCTGCCTCTTTTTTATACAGAAATGTCCCTTCCTACTCCCTTTGTCTTTCTGACTTGATGGAAGCATCAAAGGCAGTAGTCAACACTTTTCTCAAGGAACAGAAAACTCTTCTCTGGGGTATTAAGATTGACCCAAGAGGACCAGTATAGTTTATGGTGCAAGTCTCAGAAATCCACACAAGGCAGCAAAATCCTAAAAAACTTTTAGAGGGAGGACTGGACTGTCACTGATACTGGAACTCCCAGTAACAAAATTCCCTCTCCCATATAGTCTGGGAGAGTTGCCTAGACTACTGAGAAATTTTAACCGGTACATCACTTGGAGTTTTAGACTGCAGTTGTATGGCACCAAAGAGAGTTGCCTGGAGTCATGGAGCCAGTAAGGTCTTTCTGTCTCCAAGGCTGACTCTCTATACCATCTCTATGCTACCCCTCAAAACTCCTTTAGCAATCAATCACATCTACTAAGCACCTACTATATGCCAGGAACTGTGCTAAGCACTGAGGCTACAAAGAGGCAAAAGAAAATCCCTGCCCTCAAGCTTACAATCTAATGCAGTTTTTTAAATGGATTTTTTAATGAAGCCTTTTACATATACCTATATCTAGGAATCCTCCTGTATTCCTTCCCCTTGTCTTTCTCAGAGAGCCATCCCTTGGAGAATTTTTAAGACAAGGAAAAAAAGGAAAAGAAAAATAAGCAGAACTGGTACATTGAAAAAAATCTGATGTTATATGCAATATTCCATACCCATGGACCCCCACCTCTGCTGGGGTGAAGGGAAAAGATTATCATCTCTTCTCTCCTCTTTGGAGCCAAGAATTACAAAATTCTTTGTAATTTTGCAATATTCTGTTTCAGTTGTTTTCTGGATATTATCCTTTCCATTTACCATGTTGTAGTTTTCTGGCTCTGTTTACAGAATTTCATGTTGTTTATTTCATCACGTATACATCCTTTCATGTCTTCCTATGCTTCTCCGTATTTATCGTCATTTCTTACATGTTATATCATGTAATAATATCATGTTATATTCATGTACCGGGCACCAGTCCCCCACCAAGGGATGTCTACTTTGTTTCCAGTCTATGCTGTGACAAAAAGGGATACTAGAAATACTTTCCTGTGTATGGACCCTTTCTTTTCATCAATGACGTTCTTGGGTCTGTGACTAGCAGTGGAATCTCAGGATCAAAGAATATAGAGTTTTTAGTCACTTTATTTGCATTAATTCTAAATGGTTTTCCAAGATGTTTATGCCAGTTAACAGGTCCACCAACAATGTCAGTGTGCCTGTCTTCCATAACACCAATGATGTTGTTGTCTATTCACATCTATCCATCTTTGGGTGGAAGATGAAATTTCAGGGTTGTTTTGATTTTCATTTCTCTTATTGGTGATCTGGGGCATCCTTTTATCTGCTTTCTAGTAGTCTGTAATTCTTCTTTTGAGAACGGCTTTGTTTGAAGAATGTTTCCATATCCTTTGACCTCTATTCTACTGGGGAATGCTTATTTAAATTTGTCTCTATGAGACAGTGTGTTTTATGACTAGAGTCCTGAAGCTAGAGGCAGGAAAATCTAGGTTCAATAACTAGAATTATGTTAGTTGCATGACTATGGGCATACCACTTACTCTCTCAGAAGCCGGGTTCCCCAACTGTCAACCAGGAATAAAAATTATAACCTCACAGCTTTATAATGAGGCTCAGATGAGTAACGAATAACCCCAGAGTTTGTCAAATGTGCTCTGGGTTTGGGGGATATGACAAAAAATGAGAAAATACAAATGTCAGCATTCACGTGCTGGTCCCTAAAAGGTAAAGTCTTTCAATGATCAAATAGTTTTCTAATTTATGCCATGTTTATGCATATGTTAAACACTCTTCCTTCTTCAGCTATGTATGCATGACCTATAGTGCAGTTGTCCCAAATTTTACAACAATTCAGTACAGTAAATAAAACATGGGCTTAGCATCTCAGTTACTGGGTACATGATAATGATAACAGCAGTGACAAAATATAACTAGCATTTATATAGCTCATTTGTAAAAAGAGGTCGCAATAGTACTTATCAGGTTTGTGATGAGGATAAAATTATATATATATATGTGTGTCTATATATATGTATATACATACATACATATAATAAAGAGAGCACACTTTACAAACCTTAAAGCCATATAAATGCTATCATTTTTATTATTGGAATGCATTCTAGGTCTGGGGGACAAGCCGATGCAAAGGCGCAGAAACAGGTGATGAAATGTGGTCTCTTATCCTTCTCAAAGCAATATTAACTATTTTGGAGTTCATGGATGAAGATTTAGGCAGCTGGTTGGGTAATATCCTGCTCAGTAAATTAAGCAAAATAGGTTTTTATCTTGATGTTATATTCCTTACCCCAGTAAACTAATACACAACTGTGTGCTTAAACAGTCCAGATATGGGATACTTCCAGCCTCGAAGGAATGTACTCTAATAGGAAGGGAGCAAGCTAGAGGCATCGAGGTGGTAAGCCTAGAGTTGGGAAGACTCGCGTTCAAATTTAGCCTCATATACCTATTAGATGTGTGACCCTGAGCAAGTTGTTTAACCTGTTTGCATTTCCTCATCTCTAATAGGGAGATCACAATAGCACCTACCTCCCAAGATTGCTGTGATGATTAAATGAGATAAAATATTATAAAGCACTTAGTATGGTGCCTGACACAAAGTGGGGACTTTATAAGAGTGTTTCTTTTCTTCCTAGTAGAGTCTATAACATAGGGATACATGATTATGCTGTATGACAACTACATTATAAAAGCAGAAAACAAGGTGCTTTGTGAGATGCTAGGATGTTGAGGGCATGGGTAAAGAATGGGGAAAGATGTTGACTGAAGAGATCCAGAAAGTTTCATGAAAGAAATGATGTTAGGCTGTAAAGGATGGGCAAAAAGGCATTCCTGGCAAAGGTAACTCTGCAAGGGGTTTGGGGGGAGCGGAGTTTTCTTTCCTCTGTGCACAGGGTGGGTTCAGTGTCTCCCTTGACTGACAGGCACAGGGAAGAAATAGTAGATGAGGCTAGAAAGGGAGGGTGGCACCATATTGTTAAAGTCCTTGAAAGTTAAGCAAAAGAGTTTGAAAGGTACATGGGAGCCAACGGAGAACCACTAAGGGTTTCAGAGCAGAGAGTAAAGATGATTAGGAAGGTTCATCTGGCCATAGTCAGAAAGAATGAAGACAAGAAGACTTGTTAGAAGGCTATATACCATAAGAGGCCCTTAATAGCAGGGTGAAGTGGATAGACTGCTGACCCTGGAGGCAGGAGGATCTGAGTTCAAATCATTTAGTCTCAGATACTTACTAGCTGGGTGACCCTGAGCAAGTCACTTGTTTGCCTCAGTTTCCTCATCTGTAAAATGAGCTGGAGAAGGAAATGGCAAAGAAAATGTGGCTAATCAACAAGAGTTGGTGATTACAAAGCACCAGTGAAAATAGAGAAATGGGTGGATGCAGTGGAATTAACAGGACTTAACGGCCAAATGGTTTGTGAAATGAGGAAAAAAGGAAGACTGGAAGATATTGCCAGGGTTTTGAATCTGGGAGTCCAGGGGACTGTAATGTTGCTTACAGAAACAGTAAAATCGAGAGGAAGAACACATTTCAGGGAAAGGAGAAGCAGCTCCATTTTGCTCATTTTAAGATGCTGAAGGGACAACCAAGTGGAGATACCCCCTAGGAAGCTGGAGATGCATGTCTGGATTTTCAAGAAAGGACCGGAGGTACGCATTAGAAGCATCTATGCTTCCATGATGGGTGAGGATGTGGAGGAGAACATTTGCACAGAAGCATAAACTATCAAGATGGTGGCCCTGAAGTCAAGGAAAAAGGGAATCCAGAAAGCTGAAGGTTGTCAGCTGTACCAAATGCCATAGAGAAATCCAAGAGAATGAGGGATTTTAAAAAATGCCAATGGATTTTGTGACTACGTCGTGGGTGAGTCCATTTTCAGTAGAAGAAGACATGAAAATCACATTTCAAGATGCTGAGAAAAGGGGCTGATCATTCTTCCAAAGCTAAGAGAACTTTAAATGGCAGCTTAGAAACCCCACTGAATAACTCTTCCCAAATACACTGTTTCTTTCTTATCAGCATTATTTATCACTGTGTGTTTTCCACAAAGTACAATTATCCCTTCCATATTGTGGGAGTAGAGGAGTGGCATCTCACAGTCTGGAAAATCCTTGTAAAATTCTTTGGCCCTCCCTTTGTACAAGAGAAGAAATTTAACTTTTTTTCTCTTATAGAGTGTTTACTGTATTTCGTTGTAAAATTGGGATAGATATTATACATCTATTTTATACACTTCTAAATTTCTAAGCTTTTTCTGTATCATCTGCTGGCCTTTGAGAGCTATCTGCAGCTTCTACAAAACTCCCCCAAAATTCTCATTTAACTTCTTATGCCAATCCATGACATATCCAAAATGTGATAGGGATAACTGGAAATCTTGCTTAGGTGATCTGATGATAGAAACCAATTTCTGTGGGTTTCACCATCTAGAGCAAGGGTGGGGAACCTATGGCCTTGAGGCCACATGTGGCCTTCTAGGTCCTCAAGCGTGGCCCTCTGACTGAATCCAAAATTCACAGAACAAATCCCCTTAATAAAAGGATTTATTGTGTATAACTTGAACTCAGTCAAAAGGCTGCACCTGAGGACCTAGAAGGCCACATGTGACCTGAGGCCACAGATTCCCCAACTCTGGTCTAGAGGCTCCTACAAGCAATTAATTATATTTTTTTTTAAATGCTTCTAGACACTGAAGAGACTAGAGAAGCAAAGATTGACCAGACTACAACAAATGAATGAGGAGAAAAGGCAATTTGCTCTCCTAATGAAAAGAAAGTTAGCTTTGCAAATCAGCAAAGTCAAGTTCATGTCTTCCTGGAGCTGAGATAAACCAGAAATCTTTCTCCAGTACTAGAACTCTCATTTCTGTACAGAACAGCCTAAAAAGGTCAAATACAGGCCCTGACCCCAAGGTGATCTCTAGCACTCCTTCCAACTTGAAGGATTCTCTGGGAATCAAACCCATCAAGCTTTTGAAAGTAAGTTAAAAAGCTTAATTTGATGGGATTGATGTTCTCCACTATTTTCAACATAGCAAGGGTTCAACAAGTATTTGTTGAAAGAAGCTGGTTAACAAGCTTTTATTCTATGTGCCAGGCACTGTGCTCATTCAGCACAAGGGATATAAAGGTCCCCACTGCTCAAGAAGCTGACATTCTAATCGGGGAGATAAGCACGTACGTATGAGATGACATCACTATGTTAGAGACAAGGTACAGTGTGTCCAACTGTGGCTGATCAGACCAACACGAACTCAGAATGCAAAAGTCCGTGTGAACATATGGGATGAATTCTCTAAATTTGTGCATCTCTCTTTTTTTTTGAGTTGCTACAATTCTGCTTTGATCATAGAGCACAACAACTTGTAAGATATGTTTAGTGTAAATGGAAGGTCATCTGGGTGGGGGAACAACTGTGAAAAATCTCCTGCAGAAGGCAAACTTTGCACTGAATCTTGAAAGAAACCAGGGAAGGTAGAATGCAAAAGTGAGGAGGGAGGGCATTCCAGACATGAGAGACAGCCAATACCAAGGCAACAATTTAGGCAACAATGATGTGGGTGGCAAACAATCAAAAGAAAACACAAACTATTAATAGCCACCTGAAATTTGTTCTAATTCTCTAATAACAAGAAAAATGCAATTTACTATTTACTTACTATTAAACTGAGAGATGTGGTTTAAAAACAATCGAATGCTGGCAGGCCTGTGGATAAATAGGTATACCATCACATTCATGGCAGAGCTGTGAGCAGGCACAGTCTTCTTGGAAAGCAACATGGTAACACATTAAGATCACACTCTAAAAATGGTTTTAACAGGAAAGATCTGTTTGTACAAAGATATTCACAGCAAGACCATTCTGTAATAGCAAAAGCCTGGGAGGGGAAAATCCATGTGTTTGAGACTGTTGAATGGCTGAATAAAGTGTGGTAAGAAAATATAATGGAATATTATTGCTATATACAATAAGAAATTACAAATATGAAGAATTCAAAGAAATAGAGAAAACACTTATATTAAGTGATGCAGAGTGAGGCATCGTAACATATCTAAGCGATAATATTGATTACAATTGTTAATTTTTTTAAAGTAAGCAGTAACAGAAATAAAATTTTAAAAACAATACAAAATTCCATGTAACTCCAACCTTGTTATCAATATGGTATTTTTATATTATTTAATCAGGTTTTAATTGCATTCAAATTATGCTTACCTATACAACCATTTGTTTCAAACTGATCTGCACTTATACTTAGGAGAGGATTTTTACATACAATCTTTGCATTCTGAGACTAAATTTCTTGAAATGAAATCTTTAATGCCACAGATGCATATCACATTAAAGCTTTTATAGTTTTGTTTTTAAGTTTCTAAAATAAGTAGAAATGAACTCAAGAAAATATGAGGAAGTAATTTGACCATATTGAAAAAATACAAATTATTTTATTGAAAAAATCTCATATTAAAATTAACTATAAATACAATGAAAATAAATGTAACCAAACTGAACAAATTAGTAAGTTTTTAAATGGGACAAGAGAAAAGAAAATCCTGACTCAAGTGTTCCAAAATTTTTCTGATCCCTTGAACGTCTGAAGCTCTTGCAGGCGCCAACTACGCCTACATACGCAGTATGAGAACAGCAGCTCATGTCTACGTAGCACTTTACAGTTTGTACAGAACACTGTCCTCAGAGCAGCCCTGTGAAACAGACCGGTTTATAATTCCCATTTTACAGAGGAGAACACTAAGGCTCAGGGAAATGAAAGGACTTGTCCATGGTCACAAAGCTAACATGTGTCAGAAAAAGGATTTAAATCAACATCAAAGATTTACAGCTGGAAGGAATCTAAAAAGTGATGGCTTACTCCCCCATTATATGAGGAAACTCAAGGTCCAGTGGTAGTCAGGATCCAAACGTAGGTCCCTTGACTGCAATTCTAGGACTCTTCCCATTGCACTGGAGACAGTTCAGTGCCTCTTTCCACCAGATTTAACAGTTTTAAAACAACACCATTCTAACAAACTGGAAAGATCAAGGGCTTTTAAAAAAATAAAAACTTACAAAAGCTATCACAAACATTTTTACTATGGTCTTTCACAAAACCAGAAAAGTCAGTTTGAATTCCCTCAGCAAACAGAACTTAATTAATAGTCTGGTTTCTCTGGGAAACAAGAATAGTCCTGCGCTAAGAACACAGGTCTGGTTCCATAATTTTCCTTTTCCCTAATCCTTTTTTTCGTAAGTTGGAAGACAAAAGGACTTTCAATAAACTTCAGGTATTTATGGAAAAGTCATTTCTCTAAAACAGAATTTAAAAATCACTTTTCTTGGAATTTAAGAAAAATTTCAATAGAACAGTGAAGACTTTCAGAGGTTTTCTAGTAAATTATTAAAATGGGGAAAGAGTCACGTCAAGAGAAAACTCCTGGGACTGGAAGAGCTTTCCCATTCATCTGGAAAACACCTTTAATGCCTTCCTGTTAGCTTCTGTCAACGCCCTTCTCAGGCAACCAAATCTGAAAAGAACATTTATGCATCTGACACGCAATGTTCACTTTCCTAATTTATTAAAAAATAAAGGCTCTGTAATCACTTGGTGATTATTATTTGGGTAAAAATAGCTATACTTAGTAAAGATTTTTCCAAGGCTAAGGATTGAACACTTGCTAATGTCTGAGAGGGAGAATGAATAGCAAATTAATGAATGGAAAATTATGTTTACATTTCTACTGCAAAAGCTAGTAGCTGGTTACTTAAGAAAGAAGCTGTGTCTTGATTAAAACCACAAGAGACAGGGATGAGTAAATATGTGTTTAAATTGTCAGACTTATGTAAAAATTTCACACATGCTACATTTCACAAAAGAGAACCAGACTTAGATAAAACATTCATGTGATAACATCAGTAATCAGCACAGCAGCTACTTTAATAAATGATTAACCTATAAATGATTACCCATAGCACCAGGTACGTTGTAAACAGCTTAATACTTATTGAACTCAATTGAAAATAACAGAATTCAGAGGTGAGCTAAGTGTTCCCCTCTCATATTACCCAGGAGCTCTATCTCCCCAACCAGCTCTCTCCTCCCTGGAGACACAGGAGGAATCTGTTCTTGAAAAAACACCTTTAAGGGATTAGCCACATAAAATATAGCTCTGTGTATAAAGTTATCATTTCTTTTAACAACATATTCAGCACAGATTTCTCAGTTAAAATCTCTACTGTAGGAAAAAGGTAGGACAGAAAAGGGTTAAGTGTTTGGGGAGTTTTTTGGTCACTAGGAAGATGCTTTTAATTTCTTTTTCTTGGCCTTCAGAACAGGAGGCAGTGAAATCTTAAAAGCTGTCCTGAAATGACAAAATAAGGCAAACATTTTTACTAAGTCATATCTCTATTATGTGTGCCACTCAAACATCACAGATACTTACTCGCAAGTGGTGCAAATAGGGCTGAAATTGCAGAATACTGCAAATGAGAAGAAGAGGAGGATTTCAGATGAATTGAATTAAAATTTTCCCCTCACCAAACTGTTTTGAAAAATTATATCATTTTCATATAAGCTTATATATATATATAAACTTACTTGATAAACATACAGAGCAGACATAACCAATTTCAATGAGATTTCTATGGCAGAAGCAGGCAGCTCTGTAGTCAACGTGAATGGGAGGTGGGAGGTTTAACTGAGACCTTTGATCTTGATCAGGAAGAAATACCCACTGTTTACAAAAATAAAAGAGTTCTCCTTAATGCCAGGGAGGAATTTACTAGAGGATGAAATAGAAACAGCAAACATTTGCCGCAGAAATAAATTTTAACTTTTCCTTTGAGAAATAACTATGTTATGAACTTGGTCTTGCATTTAATTTGGTACTACACTGTACAAAATCTTTTTCTCCTTCTTGCTTGGGAGAAGGAAAATTGACAGTAACACTTGAGTCAGTGTTCATGGTATATTTTATTAGTAGGATGGTCCCATTCCTTTATTCAAGACCAGGTCTGATGCCCTGTGTGGCACACAGGTATCAGCTGGTTGTTAAAGGGCAGGTCCCACACCTACACCAAGCCAGAAAGCCTTCAAGGACAGATAGGGGCCTACATGTGGACTCTTATCCAAGGAGTTGAGCTAACTTGAAGAGGTTCTGCCCCAGGAAGCTGACCAAGAGCAGATGAAATGTTTTGGCCACCAGTCCCAGAAACCATCTGCGAAGGTGTGGATGGGCCATGACCTGACACATTGAGGGAGTGCCCACATCAACCAAATCAAGATCCCGTGTACTGAAGATATTTCGGGCATTCCAGCAGAGCAATCATTCTTCTAGTTAATTTATTGTGTTCTTACAATAGTGAGTTCCTGAGCATCTGTAACAATGTCTGTAGGGTGTCAGAAAAATGCTTTAAAAGAAATATGAACATGCATCGCTCCTTTAAAAGATTCCACAGAAGTGTTTTCTTACCAACAAATACTGAAGAAGAGATGGCATCTGGGGCACCTTCAAGTATATGCCCCCTGTAATGTCACAGGCCTGTAAATAAACAGACACCATGGGCACACATCATCATTACTGTACTTTTTCACAGCAGCGCAAATCTGAATAGTAATAGCTACACTGAACAGGAGTGTGAACGTGAGTCTGCAAATGAAATGAGAATATTTTGGATTACAGTGAGCCTCACGTCCTCTTAGTCACCAACTGCCAAATGAGGTAACCAAGGATTTAGAAAGCCAGCTGAAAGAGACTTCCCACAAAAGGGCCTTCAGACTTCCAGGACCAGAATAGAATGTTTGGTACAAAGTAAAGGACAGCAGCTAGACGGCTGAATGGATAGAGTGCTGGGCCTGGAATAAAGAAGGCCTGAGTTCAAATCCAGCCTCAGATACATACTAGCTACATCACCCTGGGTAAGTCACTTAACCCTGTCTGCCCCGGCTCCTCATCTGTAAAATGAGCTGGAGAAGGAAACGGCAGCGTCTGGGCCACAAAGAGTCAGCCAAATTGAAACGAATGAGCAACAACACAGAACTAACATATTAGAGCGCTTTTCTGTGATTTTTCAGGAAAAAGTTGCAGATAGATTTGGGGCATTACCAGCTAACCAAGAAGGATATGAAAAGGAAAAATAAATAAAAATATATTAAAATAGTAAAAAGAAAGAAAAAAACGAGGCTGTTGTAATAATGAAGGGTTCATGAGGGCATGGGATCTGAAGGGATAAAGAGACAGAGTCGTAGGTAAGAGGTTGTGGAAAAAAACAGGAAGATTTGGCAGCTGGCTAGACATGGGCTGAGGGCGGGTAAAGCCAAGGTTACGAAGCTGAGACGCTTGGAAGGGTCATGGTGACTTCAACAGAAACAGGGACACATGGAAGGGGGTAGGTCTGTTTGGGACATGCCAAGGATGAGAAGCTTTCGGGACATCCACCCCGGAAAGTCCAATGGACAAATGGTGAAGGGACATCACCTTCATCTAAGAGGCTCAGAGAGCAGCCTGGGGTAGTGAGAGGGTCACAAAGGTGAAATGGTCAGAGGTCACACTTGACTTCCTCACTCCAACACTGCTTCTCTCTCCTGTGTATCACAGAACCGCTATAGAAAGTCTTACATCCCAAAAAATGATGCCTGGCATCCTGAGAACACACACAAAATACTGAACATTATAGCTGCAGTCTATTCTTTCATATTCTTTCACCAAATTCTAGACATTTAATCTCCTGTAGGCCCATACTGACATCCAGAAATCTTTTCCTTCATTTTTACTGAATTTCTCCAATACATTAGCTGGCAGAACTTTTCTATTCTCCTGAAGCCCCCAACTCCAACCCCATCCACCAATGGCTGTGCCTTCTACCTCACTGTGTTCAGTTGTAGGTGCTTTTTAAACCATGTTATAGAGAATCAATACCACCCAAACATTAACCAAACCAATTCTGCTCCTTCCTGCCTTATGACTGCTCCGCCTTGGCTCAGACCATCTACCTTTTCAGCCTTATTTCACAGGACTCTCTCCTAAACCTCCCCAAAGTGAATTATTACTCAATGCCTCCTAAACAAATCCTACATTCACTAGCTTTCAACTCTCTGATCACTGATCACATGACCCCCTGGCATATCCCACTCCATCTCTCCATCTGCTGATGGAAGGACCTACTTTCCATTCCACCTCCTTTGGTAATTCTTTTCTCTTCTGAATATTCATAATTTAGGTTGTAATTCATGCATTTTTCATCTTCTAATTTCTATTAGTTATTTGTTTACAAGTTTTCTCTATTCCTCGAGAGTAGATGCCCTATGTATGTGTGTGTGTGTGTGTGTGTTATTTTTCTCTCTTACCATCTGCAAGGTGTTTTGCGTACATTATGCGTTCAATAAAGATTTAATGATTTTAAAAAAAAGAAACATACCTGTTGGAGGAGCCCTGAATCGGTATCCAAGACACAAGCGTCAATCACAATGTTCTGAAACCAAAATTTTAAAATTATATAAGACTGGAAGTAAAAATTATCAAAGTATCTATAATACTATCACAAGCAAAAATATACACTAGAAAGGAAAGTCATATAAACTAAGCAGATATAGTTTTAGATACTGAAAAGAAAAAGAAAAATGTTTAAATAATTTGTGGGAGGGCAGCTTTGAAACTCCTTCCACTGTTTTCATAATCTATGAGTGGAATGTAATAATTATTTTCAAAATAAAAAGCTGAGGGTTCAAGTGATCTCTACTGAACTAAGATGATGACGAGTAGTCCCAATCTAGAGCTGGAGAAAATGGGATAAATAAAGCGACCTGCCCAGCAAACGCCTACAAAGCCTCCTCTTAAACGCCTAAGTTTGCCTCTTCAAGGAGGTAACCTAATTAAAGCTGGACGCCCACTCCTTCATTATGATACTAGACACTCTCTAATTAAAAACACAGACCTGTTTCTGTGCTGCAAAGATGACATTCATGAAGTTCATATATTGTAGTGCACTGTCTTCTGCAGCTTTAATGACCTAAAAAAGTCAATTCATTTTAAAATTTCATCTACTTAAAAACTGCATATAAGCACAATTACCCATGGAAATTCTTACCAATATTCTTGACTTCATCTCTTGGTTATCTACAAAAAATAAGCAAAAAAAAAAATTTAACTCTAGTCCAGTCTTACAAAAATGCCATTTTTCAGCACACACTCATTTCTAACTAGCCCATCCTCCCCACATGCAAATGAGATGAAACTGGCAGTGACATAAATGACATCAGTATTACCAGTAGAAAAAAAAAAGGCTTGTACCTTTTACTTCCTTGCCCATTCTGTGAATATCTTAAAGTTTTAGAATTAAGGAATAAAAAAGCTCATTTAATTCCACAGTAATTCACAGCACGCAGCTCCAGAAACACCCAAAATTGGTTTAAACAAGCCCACCATCCACCTACCTGGCTAAAATGCCTTGATTTTCTGTTCAGCACACAAAAGTCCTGAGTGCTCAGCAGTCTCTCAAATCAAACTAACTTCCGCGTGATCACCCGTCATCAAACAGTCCCTCTCTCCCTGAAAGGAACCATGATCATTCCAAAAGGTCTGAAATTTCTCAAGTCTGGATCCTCAGAGGAAAAACTTCAGAAAGGACTCACTTAAGAGTCTTGGCACAGCACACGGTGGTTATCACAGCAAGCGTCCAATGTAAGCTTGTTGAGTAAAACACAAAATGAAACCATTTTCAATAGGTGCCCATGTATTTCTCCTGAAACCCAACTGAGAACCTTTTAATTAAACCACATTCAGAAGACAAGGAAACTGTAACCAAAAATACAGCAGGTTTAACTAACAGAGTAATAAATAAGGAAGAATTTTGAAGAGAAATGAGTTCTGAACAAAAGGGAAACTGGGGTAAGACGGAAACTTCCACACTTTTCATAATCCAAATCTTTAGTTGTTTTCATTATTGTCTTGGAATTTTTGAGAATGCTGAGACAATCACATGCGTATATACTTTAACATGAATGTGAGAACATTCCAAAGCCATAAAATAATGTTTTCATTATCCCATTTAGGGATCATGCCATACATTATCATGGCTATCCAAGGTCATCTAAAAATTATAATTTAAAATACTTTTCATCACAGGAAAGGTTCAAGAATTCTAATAATAAAGGATACAACAAAGTGCTTTGGCGAGAGACCCTGCCAAGAGTGTTTCCGTACGCTGCCCTTCCATGTCACCTGCAAATAAACATTTTTAGAAAAGCTGTTTTTTCTGTCCATTCTTGAGTTTAAATATATAATCTATATTACCCACCTAATTTTGAAACCAAGCATCCTTTGCCATAGACAAAACCTAACAATTAAAATCTGAATTTTTTTTGAGACAAAATACAATTGTATAAAAAGAGAAAATAAAAATGTTTTTAAATTTAAAAATTTACTTTTTTAAACTTAATACAATAGGGTAGAAAATAATTTCTTCTCCATTCCAATGTATTTCGTTCCCTTTGAACATTCCTGTAAGGTATTTTGCATGAACCACTTTCATCTATATCTTGCTAGTTCAGTCATTTGCATATGGTCCCCCCATGAGATGTGAATTCCCTTAAGGAAGGCATTGGTTTCGCCTCATTCCTTATCTCCAGCACTTATCACAGTCTCACACACATACAGTAGGTGCTTAATAAATTGCTAGTTGACTTGCCTCCTGACTAGAAGAAAAAAAAGTTCAAAAAGGATGGAATTAGCTACTATAAACTTTCCCAATGGCTTTTGGATGATCTCAAAGAAATTCACTGGTATATTTTTAAATGTTCAGTCTTTTCCCTTTTTCTTTTTAAATTGGTACCTTCTGTTTTTACATCATGATTTCTTCTGAATATTCCTTTGGCATCCTGCACCTCAGTCTAGTGAGCTGGCCCTTTGAACAAAGATTTTAAAATACCAAGGCACTTGATCAAACAAGGACATTTCTTCTTTGGCACTCAGTTGTTACTGTGGCTGCAGCTTTTTTTTTTTTTTTACTTCATCAGAGACTGACAAAATTCTATACGGAATCAGAGAGACAGCTGGCAACATCTACTGAAGTGGTACGCAGAGTAAGCCAGCCTGCCTTCTGCAAGATCAGGCCATTACAGACTAAGCAGCGTTCATATATATTGGTAGATCAGAGAAGATTGCAGCTATGGCTTACCTCCATCTTACCAATACCTGTGACAAAATTGCTATTTTTGTGGAAAAGAGGTGGAGATATGAGATAGAGACTGGTTGGACCCCAAAAGTTGTCACTGATAATTTGATGTATACTTAGAAGGTTTCCAGTCTGTGTATGGCTGTGGTGTTTAGAATTTTTTATGACTCAGCTCAAAGTCTGAACAGCATTACTTGTCATACTTGCAAACAACACAAAGCTGGGAGGGATAACTAACATATTAGATTAGATAACTGGGATTTTAAAAGCTCCTGATGGCCTAAAACCTTGGGATGAATCTCAAAAGATAAAACTTGAGAGATAAATGTAAAATCTCATAGACAGTCAAAACAAAACAATTTCATACATCCAAATGGAAGGAGACCCAGCTACCCACCAGTTCATCTGCAGAAGAACTGAGGGTCCCAGGCAATAGCCTGCTCAAGTGCAAGTTCACTAGCCTCGGGCTCTGTTTGGTGGAGACAGCCTCTTGGGTCCGTTTTGGCCAACCCTGTGATACTGCCAGGTTTGCTCTGGGTAGTTTGGGTTTTTTTTTTCACTTTTCTGAGTCCCCATCTTATCCTTGTGACTAGACAGGGAGCTCTGGAAAATGGGGACGGTCTACACGGGAGTCACTTAGTATAGAGCTGATAAATTCAAGTAAACAGCTTTATTCCAAAAGAATTTAGGCAGAAACTAAAGTGTGAACCCTGGGATGCTGCCATCTTGTATTTTTCCGAGGTCTTATTACATGCTGCCTTTCTTTTGAGTTACTTAATCAGTTTAAAGCCCAAAGGACCAAGCAATGTAAATGTGTTTAATAAAAAATTTTAATAACAGCAATTTTAAAAAGATTACTGAAGTAGAAAGTGCTAAGAAGTTCAAGAGGTAACTAATTCTCCCAAGGTTTCTAAACCTCCAACTCCTTTAAATAATACTCTCTTCCTGTCCAAAAAAAAAAAAGCCCCTAAACTCCACTTACTTTTGGTCATGAGATCTTTAATTTCCTCGGTAATTGCTTCATTTGCTGCAGTTAATAACTCATACTTTCCATCCTTACTACCTGAAGGATTATACTCCGCAGAGCTGTTGCCAGGATCACCAAATAAATCTCCAAATTTCCAGTTCTTTCCAGGATACAAAAATCGACTTTAAAAAAAAAGAAAAACAAATAAACGTATTAAAGTCTTTTCAGTTTAAATTCTGCAGCAAAGGTCAAGGCATTATGAGTCAAAAAGAATTCAAATTATAAAATATTTCATTAAAGAAAATGAAGAGAACTTTGAAAACAGGATTCTTTTAGAGGAATTACAGGAGGATTATTTGGGGTTTTCTGAAGCCCAGCAGGATGGCATGTGCTGTCTACTCTGGTTCTCACCATGATCCCATGAGCTTAGGGGACTCCCAGTGAGGCAATTCCCTCTGCCGACTTCAGTCACCAATCCTTCTGCCCCTGAGGGTCTCACAGGGTTGTGTGGGGCACTGAGTCATTACACAGGTTGGGTCAAGACGGGATGGGTCAACAGGTGGAATCGGAACTCGAAGGCTGGTTCTTTCTCTGCTCTTTCTCAATGTTGCCTCATTTGTCACATTTTTTTATTTTTTCAACTTACAAAGAGAGGACTTCATACTTTAACTTACAGCAAAACACATGAGAACTAACTTTTCCTCTGCACTATGTGATTTATACCAGCGGCAGCTGAAACCTAGTCCCCGACTCACCACAGAGGGCCACAGCTGGCTCCTGATGATAACAACAGCAATGTTTGTCATTCATTTAGCTCTGCAGGGTTTGCAAAGCATTTTACTTACAGTGGCCTGGCCATAAAAATGTAATGAGAAAACAAATACTAGGCTGAGACACAGGAGTTGTTTTATTTGGGCACTATTTGAATTAGCTGATATCACCTAAGATTTTACTATGTCATAATATAAGAAATAATATATTTTTCTTCCTAATAATATTGTGGATATGATTCATTCATCTTTTTATGCATCCCATAATAGCAAAAGGAAATTTGTTTAGAAAGCGCATAAGCTGCAAAAATGTGAGGAAACAGCAAAGTATTCATTATAACGATCATACCTCTCTTGGATATGACTTGCTATCACAGCAAGTTTGTTGGAACGATTCATAAACAAGTGAGAATTTCCCATCACCATGACAGCATCTAGGCATTTTGACAATGTAAACTGTTGAAAAGGGAGAAATTAGGAACGAGGATGGGTCCAAATCCCAATAGTGGAATTTAAACAAATTTTATCTAAAATCTATAATTAAATTTAACAAAATCTGTAATTAAATAACTGAGGAACATAAGTTTTTACAAGAGTGCTCAAGTGAAAATATTTGAAAATTTCTGAAAACTGTATTTTTCTTCTTTCTCTTACATGTAACCATTTCTACCCGTTACACTGAATAAACACTAGATTCTAGCAAAGTGTACAGCACCACACTTGGAAAACAAATACAATGTATCTTGAGTGTTCATAGTTTTAAGTTACTGCTAGTGAGCACTAAATGCTTGCTTATTGATTTTAAATATCATAACATTCACAATTTAAATTCTGTATCTCTTTTCCCATAAACAAATTCAAAAGTATATAGTGAGTTAAATGACATTTCAAGAGTCAAAATTTCCTATCTTAATTACAAAATGGCAATTCATATATTCAATTAAAGTAGTATCAAAATTTTAAAAAGTAATCCTCAGCATAATGAACTTTACCTGAGATTCTTTCAAAGCTTGTTTTCCCCACCAGATTGGGTTGGTATCAACTATGATAACTAGAAGGTTTAATTCATCATCTGAAATCACAAGAAACATGAGAAAGATCAGCAACACCCTAATTCAAAAAACAGTTAACATTTCCTATTTCACCAATTTAACCCACAGCTCAATTACAACCAACCCGCTTAAAAATATCTATTGTTCTGCAGAAATGCAGGTTAAGAGGGTCTACAACAAGGGAGAGGGCCAAGATCTTCCAAAAACCAGGACGAGGTCAGCCTATAGAAAACACCATCTCTTCTCTCCTTGCACATCCAACGGTCCAACGTACGCTGATGCCTGGAATTGTTTTTGTCATGAAGGCTAAAAGCTAGGAAAACTCATTTACCCTAGAGTGTTAACAACGTACCGGGTTATCCAAGTCACCTTTAGAGTTTAACAGGAGAGGGCAATGCTTTGGGGCATCTCAAAAGCAAATCAGTTAAGGTGGAAATCCTGGTATAAGTGAGAAAAGAGATTTAGGGAGGAGAACTGGCTGTCAGCTAGCCTTGGTTAGGAGTCAATCAAAGGCCTTAACCTCAAACCACCTACATCCACCCACTCACACCCACACACGCATCCTTATATATACTTTGTATCTACTGGATACCAAGGGACTAGATGTGCTTGACAAATGTTGACCAAATGAAGAATCAATGCAGACTTACATAAACCTTTGCTGATCTCTGCGTATGACGTCACATCCCCTGCCTCTGGGCTTCTGTGTCCCTCCTTCCTTCTTACCTCTACCACAAAGAATCCCTCACTTCCTCCAGAAAGTTCCTTCCTGACCCACTAGGGGTCAGTGTTCTTGCCCCACTGAAATGACTATTCTATATTCTGGTTACAGCTTTATCTGAAGATGCAGGGTTAAAAAGCAAAGGATTCCTATGTTTTACTGTAAAAGGTGATTAGGCTGATCACTCAAAATAAAGGATATGAAAGGGCAATTTCATAGACAGTTTTTTCCTCACAGAAATAAAAAAATATCAGAACCGGAAGGGGTCTTGGTGACCATCTAAGGCAGTGTGGTACAACATACGGAGAACTACTAGAAAAACCTGCTTTTGGCTCCTGGTTCTGACATGTAGTCGTGGTGGGAGGGGGGCCTCCCACTTTTTAACCCCTCAGGGCCTCTAACTCATCTTCTGTAAAATAAAGCTGTTGTACATAATTCAACAAGTATTCAGCAGACTCCTAAATGCCTGTATCTGTGCAAGGCACTGGGGAGACAAGGGCAAAAGGAAATGATAGCTACTCTCAAGCTGCTTACAATCTATTGGGAGGAAGCAATACAGATGGAGAAAACAGAGAAGGAAGAAATCTAAAGTAATTTTTTAGGGGGAGGCAAGGCAAGGGTACTAACAACTAGGGAGATGGGGAAAGACCTCCAAGTAATGATGATGTCCAGTTTGGCCCATGAAGTAAGTTAGGGATTCTACAAGGTAGAGACTAGAAGGAAAAGCATTCAGCATCATACAGAGGCAGGAGGTGGAAGGAGGAAAGTAGGGAATGAGGTAATACAGGTGGTAACAATGCAGAATGTCTGAGAGAGGGTAACATTCCACGACCAGAATGTCTGAGAGAGGGTAACATTCCACAACTTGGAAAAGATAGGCTGGAGGCAGATGGTGAAGGGGTTTAAGGGCTAGAGGACTAAATGATCTCCACAGTCTCCTACAGATCCCTACACCTAATCCAAGCATTTCATTTTACAGATGAGGAAACTGAGGACAAGAGGGAAAAAGGGCACTCTCGCCATCCTCAAAGACTCTTAGAGCTCTGTACACTCTCACTGGCTGCCAAACACCCTAACTGACCTATGTTACCTCATTCTTTAACATTTACTTTTAAAATTTTGATCCACATTTTTATTTTGATCTAAATTCTCCCTCTCTCCAGCCTTTCCCCCATCCACTGAGAAGGCAAGCAACATTAATACTCATTATACATGGGAAGTCATGCAAACCATTACATGTCACATTCTTCACGGCAGAATGTAAATTTCTTGAGGGCAAGGACTACTGATCTTTCTTTTTAATTAAAAAAAGTCTTTTCCAATTCCAATTTTTAACATTTAAAAAAAACCTTTGAGTTCCAAATTCTCTCTCTTTTCTTCCCCTCCCCACTCCTTGAGACAGCAAGCAATTTGATATGGGTTATACATGGGCAGAGAGACTATTGGCCTGTGCATCACTGGTACCCAGCAAAGTGTATTTCATATAGTAACCAACGAGGTGTAACGGAGGGAGTGCTGGCCTAGGAGACAAGAAGGACTGAGTCTGAATCTTGCTTCTAACACTTCCCCTATATGACCATAAGCAAGTCACTTCAACAAAGGAATGATGCCCAAAGAAGCTGCCTCATGGGGCTCTGCAAGCCTGAAAGTAGCTGCAACTTGAATGATTTTGTAAAATCCCAGAGTTGGAAGGGGCTGACTGTGGTTTCTGGGGTCCTTCCTAAACTGGGGTGCTCAGTGCTCCAGATATCCCCTGGGAGCATCACTCCAGCAGGCCTGAACACCAGGGCCCCCTCAGCTGTGTCTCAGCCTACATCTAATACCAGCAGTAGCCTCAATTCAATGCACAATTGCCTAGATCCTTCAAAAGAAACAAGTACCAACTGCGCGGAGACCGTCAGCCCTTTCTCCCATGAACCGCAGACTAGCCAAGCACTGCCTCTCCTCACCCAGCGATACATAAAAGCTACAGAGCTGCCAGGGAGCCTAGAGGTTTAGTCCAATCCCTCTAGTCCAATCCCTCCCTCTTCACTTTATCAATGAAGAAACTAAAACCCAGGGAGTGGGTCTTGCCCACCTGAAGTGACTTGCCCAAGGTCACCCAATTATAGTAAGTTTCAGAGGTAGGATTTGAACGCAGGTCCTGTGACTCCAGAACTGAGACAAATGGCAGTAAGTGACTTGCCCAGAGTCACCAAGCTAGTAAATATCTGAGGAGGTATTTAAACTGAGGTCTTCCTGGCTATCCACTGTGACACTTCTGTTCTCTTTGCTTCTTTTTATCCCTGATGCTTGGCAACATTGTAAATGTTTGATAAACTCTCATTCATTCATTCATCATCCTACAGCCTATGCTGGAAAGGACCTTAGAAGTCCTCATTCCAACTCACAGAGTTAAAGAGTATTTATTAAACTTCTGTGGGTCACAGCCCGTGCACAGCACTGGGGATCCCCCCAAAAAAAGGCAAAACAAAAAACCAGACAGCCCCAAACAGGACACATGGGGTGGGGGTGGGGGTGGGGCAGCACCGGCCTCCTCAAAGAAGACGAGGTCGCTCTGAGAGGTCACGGGGCTGGAGGGGCCCTCGGAGACCATCTAGTCCGGCGGGTGCTTCGGGTCAAAAGTCCTTGACCTTGCTTGACCTCAGTTTAATTGGGTTTCCTCGGGGCATTTTTGCGTTCACAACGTGACTCTGGAAGGGGGTCCCTAGGCTTCCTCAGGCTGGCTGGCCCGGGGGAGCCTCGGGTCTAGAGGAGGACACTGAGGCCCGGGAGGGAGACGAAAGGCCTCGCCCGAGCTTCCCTAGGTAGCTAAGCGCCAAGAGGCTGGATCTGCACTCGAGTCTCAGGCGCTCTCCCCGCAGCAGCCCCCGTCCGCCCCGCCGGCCCGCCCCAGGGCGCGCTCACCTTCGGAGATCATGGCGAACCGGGGCGCTGCAGCGGACAGCGCACTGTCCTGGGCTTCTGCGCAGGCGCGAGCTGTCGAGGAAGTTCGCGCGGGCTGCCGGGTAATTGGCCCCGCCCCCGCCGTGGGCGGGCCGTGCGTGCCTCGGGCCGGACCGTCAGGCACCGGGGCCGCTCTCCGGCGTAGCTGGGTGCAGAGGCGGAGGGCCTCGTGGCCGCGGCGCCATGGACGAGTCGGGTAATGCGGGGCGGGCTCGCGGGACCCGGGGCTCCCAGAGCGAAGGAGGGAGGGCTAGACCCGCAGGCCGGAAGACCCGGGGGGGAGTTCCGCCCCGGACCTTTCTCCGTTGGTGGAGAGGACGGAACGCTGGCGCTGGGCCTCAGCTGGACCGGCGGTGTTTAAGCTCCAGGTCTGTGGAGTCGGAGGATCCGGGTCCGACCCCGCCTCCCTGGGCCTCAGTTTACTCGTCTGTACAAGAAGGGGTGGCCCCGGAAGGCCCTTCCATGTACTGTGTGTATGTACACGTGCATACATGTGGGCGTGTGTGTATACACAAACGTGTATACAGATGTCCACGCACCTCCTCCCAGAGACCTTTCCGGTGCCCTCTGTCCGTCACCCCAGTATGCCCCCACCGCGCCTTGTTTGTGCGCCACTGTTTGCACGTCGGACCCGGAGCCCCTGGGCTCCCTTTGGCCTCCTTTGCACGTAGTAGGCGCCTCTGAGCTGCACTCTGTCTCCCCATCACAGGGGAGAGACCCGTCTTGGCCCCCTAAACCTCTCTGAGTCTGTACTGTTGTCTGGGGGGGAAAAGGGAATCTATTTATATATATTTATTTTGTTGTGTAGATGTTGCTTTGGAGCTCCCCAAGGGCAGAAACTGCCCCTCACCTTGCGCAGTGCCTGGCTTACAAAGTGAATTAAGTACTTGCTGTGTGCCCGGCACTGCCCCGGGTGCTGGATAGCGCCAAAAGTGCCTTTACAGGCATATCCAGAATAGACACAAAGGTCATTTTGGAGAGCAGGGAACAGGGAAGGGTTCCTAATTCAGGTTTGATGAGATTCGGAGAGATTGAGAAAGGCTGCTGGATTTGGAGTCCAAACACCTCCGTCCAGATTTGACCTCGTGACTGGTCATGTACTTTGCTTTTTCTGGGTCTCAGTTTCCTTGAATGTGAGATAACGGGATGATTCTAAGGCCCCTTATTGTCCTCAGCATATGAGCCTGTGATTGCTTCCCCCAGTGCACTCTAGAAATGCATGGTATTACAGTAAGAGCACTGGATTTGGAGTCACAGCATCTGAATTCCTATCCTCTTCTGCCTCTGACATTTTCCGTCATCTTGACCTCCATCTATAAAATGAGGGGTTTGTATTTCCTTACCTCTAACCCTGTGACTCACCCTAGGGGCTGACAGTCCCCAGGCATCACAGGTTATTCTGTAGGTGATACAGCCTGCCGAATGAAACTTGACATTTCTTCCCATGGGCCTCTCCTTCCCAGATTTGATTGAGTACTTTAATTCCCAAATGAAAGAAGATCCTGATGTGGCTTCTGCTGTGGCCGCCATCCGCACCTTACTTGAGTTCTTAAAGAGAGACCAAGGTAAGACAATCTCAGTCAGCAATTCCCCAAACTCCTTTCTCCAGGAAAATAATGTTGGAAAGCCTTATGTGTCTGTGAGTTTGCATAGCCACATGCCCCTTCACTCCTGACTGTTCTCAATTTAATTTTGACCCAGTTTCCAGTTATCATCAACTAACGTTCAATAATTAAATACCTACTATACACCAAGCATTATGCTAGGCTTTTATTAAGAAAAGAGACCTTGACTTTGTACTTATTTTCTTAGATAAAATGCATAACCTTTTCCACAGAATAGTACTTTGAGAGCAGAATGGAGATACACTGTAAATTTGTTTGAGCATTTCCTGTTCCAAAACATGTATTTAGCTCAAATTATTGTACTAGCAGAACAGATTTTTATTCTCAGATAAAGAAATTGGGCTCATGTGCTTAGTAACCCCTTCAGCTTAATTCTTTGAGATGTGGCAATAACATAGACTTGAATGATTTCATGGAATCTCAGATTACTTTTGCAAGGTAAGAGTAGCAGAATATTGTGGAAAGAACATTTGGAATGTCACTTCCTCCCAGGCTCTCAGCTTTTCTCTTTTGTATAGTAAGAGATTAGATGCCTTCTAAGATCCCTTCCAACCCTAAATCCTAAAATAATGGAGGAAGCTGTCAACTAAGAAATTCCTCTCTATTTCAAAGATCTTTGTAACATAATTGTCCTGTAAGATAGAAGGATGAGTCAGTTTCCAAACCCAAGTTTTATTCTATTGAACTTTGCAGGAGGAACAATTCAGGGTTTGAGAGCAAATCTCACAAATGCCATTAAAATCCTGTGCAGCGTAGATTCTTCTGTGGCAGTCTCCTCAGGTGGAGAGCTCTTCCTTCGATTCATCAGTCTCACCTCCCTGGAGTATTCAGTAGGTTCATGTCCTATCCAAACTGCTTTTGTGCTTCTTTATGTGGCTCTGGACAGTCTCTACCTTGATTTCTCTTTCACTTTTTCTAGGATTACTTAAAGTGTAAAACAATTATGATTGAGCGAGGAGAGCTCTTTCTCAGGAGGATCTCACTTTCCAGAAGTAAAATTGCCGACCTGTGCCATACTTTCATTAAAGATGGAGCTGTAAGTGGAATCATGAGTTATCAGTGCTACGTGGGAGGAAATGTTGTAACAACTTATGTAATGAGGTATTGGGAAGGGCTTTGTGGCTCTGGGACTCATGACTAACAATTCAGTTGGTCTTTTACTAGGTTAATCAAACTTTGATGGTGCCTCCCTTAACCAGTGTACATCCATGTCATCATATGTGCACATAACAGTTGTAATTACCTTCTGTCTCTTAAATACTTCCCTCTGAGTTTATCCCCTTTGAAGTACATTAGTAATTACTGAAACAATTTAAGGGCCGTGGTCGACTTGTACATCATCTTGCCTGACTGGAAACAAGATCATTGACTTCCTCACCACCTCTCTGTTCCATCAAACACGCACAGTTAAGTTATGTAAGCCTTTCATTTATTAAATTCATTTTAGCATAGTTCATACATATCTATATGTTCCTGTCCTTTGGTTTAATAATGTGTCCCAGTAAAATTCCTGTCCCTTCCTCAAGGTAGGGAGCATTTCATTTTTGTCCTTAGATTCCTGGCTCCTGACACAATATTTTCCACATAATTGGTGCTTAATAAATGGTTGTTAAGTTCAACAGCCATTTACGTTACTTTTATGTGTATGGCATGGCACTAGATCCTGGGGGTACAGAGGTCTGGGGCCCAGTCAGTCTAACCAGCTTGGTGCAACCTTGTTCATTTAACTCCTTTATTTTCTAAGAGGCCCATTGACACCTAGCAGAGGTGGACCAAATAGAGCCTTTGGTCAGTGAATAGTGGAGGCTTTAGCTCGGGTCACTTGGTCAGGATTAGAATTAGAAGGGACTTTAGTAGTCACCTAGACCAACCCCCACATTTTACAAATGAGGAAACTGAGGTGCAGAGATGAAAAGTAACTTACCTAGGGTCTCACAGAGTAAGATGCCGATCTGGGATTCAGTTCCAGGATCACTCCAGGTACAGATTCTTAGGCTTGTAGAGCTAGAAGATGTGTGTTTAGAGAAGAGTGTGGAGTCTAGTGAGGGCCACGGAGTCATGTATGTAGTCAGAAGGGACATCAGTGGTCTTCCAAATCAGTGATGTCAAATGCAAATAGAAAACCACAATTTAACATTATCTATGTTATGCTGTATTCTAGGTTTTGTTAAACTTTTCCCAATTATGTTTTATCTGCTTCCTTCCAAGTGACATTTCTGATCTGGATCAACCCCTTTATTTTACAGAGGAAAATGAGTCAAATGACTTGCTTATGGTCACATGGGTGGCAGAGCATGAAACTAGAACTTAGACTACAAATTCACTGTTCTTTTCACTGTACCCACTGCCCCTTTCTGAAAGGGGAGGGGGGCGGTGGAACAAGACAAGAGGAGACTCATCAATTTGTGGATTTTAGGATCTATTCCAACCTCTTTCTTTATTTCCGCCACCCCAAGCCTGGGCTGTCATCTTCATGCTTTACACACAGGGCTGATTTAGGAGAAGGATTATTTATTGGGAAGTATTGT
This sequence comes from Bettongia penicillata ogilbyi, assembly GCA_023548195.1. NCBI lineage: Eukaryota > Metazoa > Chordata > Mammalia > Diprotodontia > Potoroidae > Bettongia > Bettongia penicillata. The sequence continues at coordinate 3,554,234 of JAJHZJ010000550.1, read as the reverse complement.
ACCATTGTGGCAAATGGAATCTAGATTACATCAGAATATCATGAGGCAACGTGACCAGCTTTGTACCAGTTTTCACTTAATTAAAAGATGAAACTCATTAGGCATTAAAATCTCTCCATTTGACAGCGGATATTAACTCATGCCTACTCACGAGTGGTGCTCAGAGTCCTGGAGAGAGCGGCTGCAGCCAAGAAACGCTTCAGCGTGTACGTCACCGAGTCCCAGCCTGACTTGTCCGGGCAAGTGTCTTTCCAGTCTGTCATTTTAATGGCTGTTACTTTCATGTGTGCACCACACATTGTCATCCATGTTGTTCCTGGCCATGCAGGGCGCCCATGTAACCAGGATGCACTGGGAGCAAAGGGCTGGGCTTTGGGGTGCAGCCTGAAGAATTTCCCCAAGGTTGCTTTGCAAGTGACCAAGAGATAGTAAGCTGTGGTAGAGAAAGTAAAACTGTCCTTTTTGAGGGGAAAACCATCTTCTGTCACTGTTTATTTTTTATTAATACATTGTTCTGGACACATTAGTCAACTATCTGACAAATGTCAGTCTCTGGCTTTTCCCATTAAAGATGAGGCAGCATCATTGCCTAACAGAGTCATTGCAAGTGACGTTCCATGTCATGTTTCAGGTTTTTGGTTTACTGATTGTTAGCACAAAGGACATTCGTTCCAACTGCTCTCATCGGAACCAGTACTGTCTGTCGTGTTTGACCAGAGTGGTGGTGTCCCTTGGCGCTGTGCAGCCATCGTGTAAAGTTTGTTTGCTTGGACCTGCTTTCTTATGCTGCATCAGCTCATACAGCTCTTCCCATGTTTCTCTGAATCATGGGTGTTTATATACCACACTTTGTTGTATTATAGTTCTTCTTACTGAAACTTATCCATGAAAAATGACATAAACTGTTCTAGTAATAGAAAATCTAGTTTCATACGTGCTGATCTTAAACCCTGCAGGTGATCTGATAATACCCTGACATTTTAAAATTTTAAACATGTCATTTTGTTAAAGAGTCCCATGCTAAAGATGCTGAACATTGTTTAAAATCTGAATTTATCACACATATTACTTTTCAAAGGCATTTCCTAAAACTTGTGGGATTTTATTTGCAGGAAGAAAATGGCCAAAGCTCTCAGCAGTTTGAATGTGCCAGTCACTGTGATTTTAGATGCTGCTGTTGGGTGAGTTCACTCATTTCCTGGGTTCCACCCTTGCTTTTCTGTTCTCCTTTAGGAGGGAAGCACTGTTGGAAAACTTGTAAACTCCCAATAAGTAGCTTGCCATCTCTTGACTAATAGCTCCAGGAGATTAGGAAGCCCAGCATCATCCTGGACCTGGTGATTTACTCGGTGTAGGACTGTGATATACTGAGGGGAGCAGGAGGGATTTTTTTAACAGGATCAGTAAAAAGTTAGGATATTTTAAGTGTGAGAAACAAATGCCATGTACATAAGTGGGGGGTGAAGAAAGAGGAAGGAGCTTAAGGAGAATAACCTTGAGATTAAGATTTCAGCACTGACTGGTGGCCTCTAGTATTCTAGAACACAGCTTCCCTGGCACCTGGATCTGTCATTTCTGCTGTGTTGGGTGGTTTAGTCCCTTCAGATGGGGTGCCAAATACTGGGTTTTTCAGGACATGCTAATTTGACAGAAAGACAGATTTTCAGATGAGTTAGAAAATTGGAAATGTTTTCAGAAGCATTCATTGTGAAGTGTGTAGGATATTACAGGAAGTATGAGTCTGAAAAAAAGTGAATGGAAATGTTTTACATGACCTTCTATGTATAATTGATATCATACTGCTTGCCTTTTAAAAGGGAGGGAAAGAGAATTTGGGATTCAAAAAATTTTTTTAAAGAATGTTAAAAAAAGAAAGTATGAGACCATCCTATCAGAAGCTTTCTTAATTAGGCTGTTATATCACCAAGTCAGCATGGCATAGTGGATAGAGATCTAGTCTTGGAGCCAAAAAGACCTGGGTTCGAGTTCTGCTTAAAGGCCATCCTGGCTAGGTGACACCTGGCAGATCACTTGACCTGTTGGAGCTCTGGGCAACTCTCCAAGACTAAGTTGCAGAGGAGGGAATTTCCTCACCTGCTAGCTCCCTATATGAATGAAATCCCAATTCCAGTCATGAAGGTCCTTACCAGTAGAGCTCAAATCAAAGGATTAATCTTGTTGCTTGCTCTGAATTCTCCAGAAAGTCAAAGTTACAGAAATGGGAAGGTGGCTATTGTCACAAGAAGCCAGAATTCCCATTTGCTTATGTTGGAATTGCTTAAGAGGGGCTGGGAGATTGGGCTGTGACACAAGGACCTTTCTTCTCTTAGCTACATCATGGAGAAAGTGGATCTCGTCATAGTGGGTGCAGAAGGAGTTGTTGAAAATGGTGGCATTATTAACAAGGTATCTGTAAATTATGTGTAGTTGGGTGGTACCATAGTGCACAGAGTGCTGGGTTTGGAGTCAAAAAAACTCAGCTTCCTGAGTTCAAGTCTGGCCTCAGACACTTACTAGCCAGGTGACCCAGGGCAAGTCACTTCACCTCATTTGCCTCAGTTTTCTCATCTTCAAAATGAGCTGGAAATGGAAATGGCAAACCACTCCAGTATCTATGCCAAGAAAACCCCAAAAGGGATCGTGGTGAATGGGACACAATAGAAAATGGAAAAAAAAATTGTAGATTTGCTTGGGCACTTCTTTGACTGCTAGATGCCCATTTGGGACCTTCCTGACTCAATGTTAGTAAGCCGTAACTCCACCCAAACCTCATGCCATCCTGGACCTTACCACAAACCATTAGTACACAACCTGGAGAAACTTTTATTTTGTCCAGATTTTTGTTTCTGGAAAAGAGTAAGTTTCTGCTTCTTCTCAATGTAACTAAGACAAAGTTGAGGTGAGATGATTGCTTCATTTAGTATAAGAAATATTGCTGGATTCATTTAAGGGTGTCATCTGTATTTATTTATGCTGATGCTTTACTTTATGGAGCAGTGAATCCCAGTGATACCGTTAAAATAAAAAGTAGGTGACATGGACTTACATTGAACTTGCTTCATTGGACCTCTTTGATCCGTTTGTAGAGGACGGACAGAACATCTTAAAGGTCCTCTCTTTTCTATCACTTGATCCCCAAGGGAGATCACTTCACTTTGAAGTTTGGATTCAGTCAAAGGGCCACATGTGGCCTCCAGACTGCAGGTTCCTCACCTCTGGATTAGGGAGACAGTCTGTCTTTTCACAAAACCTTTGAGTCACCTCTGGTCCAGCCCTCCCATTCTGTTGACACCTGTGTTGTATGAAAACTGTAAGTCTCATGTTAAAAGGCCTCTTCGGGCCTGTGATTCCACAGATTGGAACCAATCAGGCAGCTGTGTGTGCCAAGGCACAGAACAAGCCCTTCTATGTAGTTGCAGAAAGTTTCAAGTTTGTTCGACTCTTTCCTCTGAATCAGCAAGATGTGCCAGATAAGTTTAAGGTAAGATTCATTTACATGTTAGAGACCTTATCTAAAATTCACCAACTTCAACCCCACACAGAGTTGAGTTTTTAAACATTTTTTTAAATTGAAAATCATCATAACATTTTACTTCCACCAAGCACATCATCTCAATTCAGTGTGTGTGGAGGGAGAGGATGAAGCAATGGAAGGAGGGAGAGGTTAAGAACTCCAGGCACATGGGGCCCAGTTGTAGAAAGGTGTGGTGGTGGGAGATGGCCTTGCTGACTGTGACAGACTGTGTAAAGGGGCCTAACATGAAACAGAACTGGAAAGGTGGGCTGGAGGCCTTTAAATGCCAGTCTAAAGAGTTCGTATTATATGCTAGAGGTACGAGAAATATTCTGAGCTTTGTCTAAAGAATGTCCATTCAGTAGCTTAGCAGGTGGGGAGAGAAGAGGCCAGAGGCAGGAAAACAGAAGGCTATGCGTGCATTGAGTGGCAGTGAGATCCTGAGATAGGGAAGACAAATTTGAGAGATGTCATGGAGAAAGGCAAGCCTGCCAAGGCTTGGCAGTGGTCAGATCCTTCATGCAGCTGCTAGGGTAACAGACACACCAGCATCTCCTCATGATAGAACCCATAGCAGAAATTTTGCCCCAACACCAGGTGTTTGGCTTAGCGTTTGTTGACTGAAGACTCATTGGGTTAATTTGTAGCAGCACAGTGGAGGGAACCATGGTTTCCATTTCCTTTATCCCAGTTAATTTATTTTTCCTTCTTTAGTACAAAGCAGCTACACTAAAGTCTGTTGGAACTGGCCAAGATCTCAAAGAAGAACACCCCTGGATTGACTACACTCCGCCTTCCTTAATCACGTTATTATTCACAGACCTTGGCATGCTGACACCCTCTGCAGTCAGCGATGAACTCATCAAGCTTTACCTCTAGCTCCTGGTCATCTTAGACCTTCAGGTTTACCAAGACCCAAGAAAAAGTGGAGTAAATAAAACTTCCAGACTTTAAGGACTATTTCAATCCAACAAGCATCATGTGTCCTATATGCTTTCCTGCATAAGATATATAGTGTACAGTTATTCCTTCAACATCACAACTTTTCCCATCAAAGTTTCAATATATTAGCAGGTTGGCATGAGAAATTTCAACTGGAGTTTTCTGGGAGCTGCAGATGACACTCAAAGGCCAGCAGAAGACCTAGATTGTACAATAAGGTACCATAAACACACTAAGAAGAAATTCAGACTTCTTTGGTATGAAAGGAGGGCCAGAACATTTACTCAGATTTTCCAGATTGTTGGGGTGCCACAGCCCTAACCCCCACAATGTGGAGGGGATTAGCTGTATTATGATGAGTCTGAAGGCACATGATCTTGTCTAAACCAAGACCATCATTTTAAATTTCACTCTTTTTTAGAGAATATAAATAAAATTTGGGGCTGAGTCCATACTGTCTCTATACCCAGGAAATACATTTTTTAATAAAAGTTTAAATAAGTACAGGCAAATCCTCAAGTACCTATTTTTGCTTCTTTAAGGCCTATCAAAATCAAACTTGTACTTTCCCCTCACTCTTGAACCAGACTGTACTTTAAAAATTAATAATAGGTAATACTTAAAAGTGCTGTCAGTTTTACAAAGTGCTTTTATGCATCTCTTTCAATCTCATTTGGTTAATTCTAATACTGTACTCTGTAACTAGGCACCAGTCTACCAGAATATAACATTAATCTATAGCCAAACCACTTTCTAGCTCGGAGGTGTCCAGACTGGCCTAGCCTCTGGGTCTTCCAACATGACTCTGGCCCAACACAATTTCAGGACTTGAGTGTAGGAATCAGCAAACTAGAAGGCTTAGTGGGGAGAATCAGAAAACCAGAGTTCAAATCCAACTTCCCTTTTGGTAGACCAGGGGCAGGCAGGGGATTGTGAAGCTCAAATGAGACAATATTTACAAAACAGTTTGCAAACTTTAAAGCCCTACATACGTGCTGTTATTGTAACATTTAATAATTCCTCAAGATATAAACCAAACTCAAGTGTAACTTAAGACGGGATTATACAACTCTGTATCCTTTACTCTCCCCTTACATGTGCCCGTGACTGCTGAATGCCTACCTCACAGGACAGGACAAAATCCAGTTCCCAAGTTTCACTTCGGGTGGTAGACACCAACCACAGCCCTGCCATTGCTGACCCTGCATAAAGAGCCCAGGCACAACTGTTGTAAACTCCATGCAAGAGGGTCCATTTTTACTGAACCACTAGCCTTCAGGAATAAATAAAAACTGGAGTTCTGTAGCTGGAAAGGTCATAAATTTCCTGCAGATCAAGAATCATGAAACTTTTGTGTCAGGGCCCCCATTTCAGAATGTTTTGAAATGTATAAAATTACAAGGGAAATCAATCAGTGATAAAGTTATCAAAATTAACTTTTTTTTAAGTTCACAGACCCCAAGTTAAGAATCCCTGCACTAAGCAAAATTTAAAAGCACTAAACCTTCAGGAAAGTTACTTTAGATAAAAGTGGCAATTTTTCCAAGAGTACTAAAAGGTTTCAATACGTTACAAGTAAATAAACTCCAAAAGGAAGCCATAAAGCCCTCTAAGCAATACTTGGCTTTGTTAATGCACAATGTTGCTACATTAAGAAATAGCACATGAAACTATTCAGGTCAAAATAGTTTTCCTAGAAGAAAGTACTCAAGAAGAATTACCCCTGGGAAAAGTGGTTCACCTTTTCAATTTTTCAAATATTTACCTTCAAAACAAAATTACCCCATGTAGGACTCACCTACAGCCCACAAATCTAGCAGCCAATGTCCATCCACAAAGGAAGCCAAATTCCTAGTTAAAGGTTATAATAAAACTATATGACTTAATAGCTCACAATCAAGTGTTTTGTTACCTTTATTTCTTAAACTAGTTCCAAGAAAGCTGTAGAAAAATGGTCTTTTTAAAATAAATTACACTTACATACACACAAAAAATGTGCCCCTCAGTCAGACTGAGAAGGTGGAAGCAGAAATGAAACCCTTGAGGATGTGATTCCTAGTCGGCCACTTCTAGGCAAACACAGCAGCTTCTGCAGTAGATATTGGCCAAGACTGTCACCTGAGGAAGGATGCATCCTGGGTCATCTCTAGTCATCCTGATGAATATCTGATCACTCGATTCAGATGGCCCTGGAGGACAGCCTGGTAACCTTGCACAGCCCTCCCTCACTCAAAGTCAAGTGCAAGTCATGCTGTCATTTCTCTGATGGCATGGTCTTCAGCAACGAAGGATGAACACAACACCTGAGGCAGGAACGGAATAGCTGCATCCCATTCCCCCTCACCACTCCCCAGTATGGGGTCATTTCCCTCCTCTGAACTTGACGTGGATTGGACTCTCCATGATGCAGCAGCTGCCATATGGCCAGAGATGGGTCAGCCATCGTCACCTTCCAGTTCCGAGGATCCCCAATCCCCCAGCTTGGCCTTGCCTTTGCCACAGGCCAACACCCTCTTCTCAAACTCTCCTTCACTCAGTTTGCCTTTTTTTAGCTTTTTCAAGAGTCTTGTATCATTGAGCAGCTCTTGCATGTCTTCATCTTCAATATCCAAATCCTGGAAGCAGAAGGGACCAATGATCATTAGTTCAATTCCTGGCAACGTAAATGCATGGTAGAAGCAAATGGCTTAGGTTACTTTCAAAAGTTCATGGATGCCTTTGGCTTGTCATGGCATGATCACTTTCCATGCTATCCCACTACCCATCATACCACCCCAAGACAGACCTAAAATCCTTCCTTTTAACAAAGAAAAACAGAACAAAGTGGATGCAACGTTCCACAGCACCTCAGAGTCCCCCCTTTTCTTTACTGAGATGAAGGAAATAGGTTTTCTCACCCATCTTCTAAAACATTGGTCCCAAAGACTCATTTTAAAAAATTATACATGTGTGCCCCTCAAAAATTGTAATTACTTGTTCATCACATTATAATTAATTTGCTCACCACAAAAAATACAATTACTAGAAACCAGTCACCAAAATGTTTTAAAAGTGGTCATAGTTTTAAGCCCTTACCTCCATCTACCCAAAAGACTTCTGTTTTAAGGTCACTCACAAGCACATTTTGTATTTGCTCAAGGATTTAAAGGTAATTTACATGTAACTTAAGCAAAAGAAAGTTGTATACTCTACCTCTTCTCTTTTCCTCTTTTCGATCATTTTTTTCTTCTTTTCCTTCTTGGCTTTCTGCTTGGACCAGGCTTTGTTCTTGGTAAATTTCTTTTTCCCTTCATTCTCTCTTTTTTCTTTTCTTTGTTGCTCTAGAAATTTCTGTCTCTGTTTCTCTCTGTTTTTATCTTTAAATGCAATAGTGTCTGTATCAATGGTAACAGGCACAAAGTCTGGAAACTGTTTTCCCCTTAGCTCTGGCATCTTGGGCATCCGTAATAGGGCAAAACCTCGGGCAAGACTAGCAAAATCTAGATCTAAATAATTTAGAAATCAGCATTAGTCACAATCAGAAAAACAAAACAAACCTTGTCTTACACCTTGCTAGAATTTGTTCTTCTTTTATGAAAACTAAGATTTTTAATGTTTTTGAAGAAACTAACATACTTTATATTCTTTTACAAACTACTAAAATCTCAGTATCAGCTTGTCGGCAAAATTCAGTGGTCAGTGACTTTTCTATTTCATGAAGGAGCTGGTATAGCAGTGGCTAGAGTTTCGAGCCTAGAGTTTGGAAAACTTTATTTCAACTCCAGCCTCAGACCCTAATCAGCTGTGTGACCTCTGGCAAGTCCCTGGACCTCTGCCTTGGCTTCCTCAACTGTAAAATGGGGATAATAACAGCACTGACCCCACAGGACTGTTGTAAGGATCAAATGAGAGAATATTTCCAAAGCACCAAGCCCAGTGCCTGGACACTAGTGCTGAATAAATGCTGCTGTGGGGCCTATTTAAACTTGAAACCCAAGAATAGGTTTTCTTAACAACACCAAATGTATCCACACCACCAGGGGGGGTAATAACAACACAAGAGCAGTACTTGGGAAAACAGTAGATCTGTAAGGCAGGAGTGAAAATGAGCACATGGCAGAAGTTACCTTTTAGTCGGAAGATGAGATTACATTCATGCTTTGCATAGGCCTGGACACAAGATACAAAAGCTTTCATCCCCTTCTCGAACACTGCTCGGTCTGCCAGAGCCATTGACTTCAGCTGGGGGAGAAGGTCATCTGGGCTCTTCTGTGGCTTCATCTCCTGCAGGGGACACTGCAAAAATCACAGCCTTCAATCCTGGGCCTGAATCCCATAAACTATCCCCGCCCCCCCCAAGCTATCACAAGTGCACTTGGAGGACACACCCAGACCATACTATCACAGACTTTAGAGCTGAAAGGGATACAGGTCACCTAGTCCAAACCCCTCCTTTACTTTTTTTTTAAATACACAGAACCATTCCTTTTTTAAATTAAATTTTTTTCAATTAACAAGTATTTTTTCATTCTCCCTCTTACTATTCCCTCAAAAAAAAAAAACCCCACCAAAAATCCAAAGACCTGTAAAATATGCATAATCAAGCAAAACAAATTCCTCTGAGGTTATGCCCAGCTGGACAATGTGTCTTAGGCTACAGGTGGCTCCTTCTCTCTGTTGGGAGGGATGTGCCCCACCCCACGCCCCCACTGCCTTATACACAAGAGGAGCAGAAGGGGCCAGCCCCAGCAGAATTCATGTTCATTTTCCCTATGTGACAGTCCCTCAGGTCTGACATTCTATGTTCGAATGGCCTTCCTCGAACAGTGGACATTCTCTGTTCTCTCCACTCCCACACCTATCCAGAAGCTTCTTCCTTTGCCCCTCTCTCTGTTCCGGCTCCTCCTACGTCCGGAATGTTCCCTTGTGCCCACTCTTTTCCTCTCTTATTGAGTCCCTGCCCACCCTCAGTGATCTGTCACCCTCCCACTACAGGAAGTATGGCCTGACCCCTGAAGCAGTAATGTTACCTTCCTTCCTCTCTCCCCCACACCCCAGACCTCACCTGGGGCTGTGCACTTTTGTACTGGAAACTACATTATTTTGTACTGGGCCCTATTCCCCAAAGGACTGTAAGCTCAAGGGAGTCTGGGATAGTCCCAGCGTGACAGGACCATAGATTTAGAGCCAGAGAGATCTCAGAGTCTACCCAGTCCAATTACCTCATTTTACAAATGAAGAAAGTAGGGCTGAGGTGATGGAACTTGCCTTGATCACACAGCTAGGGTGGGTCAGGGCAGAATCTGAACCTGAATCTTGTAAATCCCGGTTCAGCACTGGATCCTGTTTGCTGTACATTTCAGTGAAATGAAAGAGACTAGTAACTACAAAGCTGAAGAAGTCTCAATCACCTGAATGTTCCATTTTCTCAAGACAGAAAGGGGCTTGAGACATATTTAGTCCAGCTCACTCACTGCACAGAACTGAAGGCCTCAAGAGGCTCACTGCAGGGACGTAGCCAGTCACCCCCAGCTAGTAAGGCAGAGCCCTCACGTTCCCCTTACCCCCGTTCTCAGCTTTCACATCATTGAGTGATGGAGAAGACAAGACAACTTACTTTCTGGTTGATGGAGAGGAAGTTGACATAGGACTCCTCCATGGGAAGCAAGAACACAAGAGCACTGCCGGCACGGCCAATCCGTGCTGTGCGGCCACAGCGGTGCACAAAGGCACTGGGAGCGAAAGAGGGAGAAGATGCAGTGAGCGGACCAGAACAGCAAGAGCAGCTCGAGGGAAAGCCATCTGACCACAGCAGGCAATCTCAGTCCCAAAGACAAAACCAAGGAGGAAGGCTCTGCCACTGCACACTCCAGAACAGGCTGCCTGGCTGCCTGCCTCCCTCCAAGGGTTTTGCTTAAACTTTTTATCTTTTTTTAACTCTTTGTTACAAAGGGAGGCTCCTGAGGGAGGATAACAAAACAGAAATAAGTCAGATGAAAGGGAATCTGGGGCTCCTCATGTAGCAGTAACACACCTTACGTGGGCTACAGTGGAGCAACGGCCAAAGCTCAGGGATGAGGACGGGAAACAGGGAGGTAAAAACAATGCTCAATTCTGTGCTGCAAGCAACCAGCCTGAGAAAGTTACTGATATTAATAAGGAAAATTAGGAAGAGGCCATTTTCCTATTAGTCAAAAGGGAAGCTTTGCAGATCAGGTCATATTAAGCCCTCGTATGTAAGTAACCTCTGGCAACACAGCACTGGGAAGAGAGCCAGGGCCCTGGAGACAGCAGGACTTGAGTTCAAATACCTAACACTTACTAGCTGTGGGACCCTGGGCTGACTTAATCACTGTGAAAACACTTCTCTAAGTTAGAGACAGGTGGCAATCAGCATCAGCGTTGAGAATTCTGACAGCAACAATAGTCTAGCGCATCAGAGGTCTTTGATGTATGTAGGACAGGGATCAGTGATAAACTGAATGCTCCCCAATAAACAAACTTACCTGACCCGCTTACAATCTCAGCCACCTGGAAGCTGCTGAAAATCCAGGCCTGCATGTGCAGGTGGCAGGCTCTGAACCCAGGGCTTCCTACATCTGAGGTCAGTCCTCTAACCACTGCACCACTCATGACAGCAATACCAATTTTTTTTTAAAAACATTACTACCAAGTAGAATGCTTACAAATTGCTTTCCCAGACATTATAAGAACACGTTGTACCTTGCATTGCTAGGTGGGTCATACTGCAAAACCCAATTTACTTCAGGAATGTCTATTCCCCGGGCCATCACATCAGTGCACACTAAAATGCCACTGTGAAATTGAAAAAAGAAAGTCTTTATTATGATTAAAAGTTAACTAGCTTCATTATCACCAAATAGTACTCAGTGACTCTACAAGAAACCCTGTTAAGAACATGTAGTGAAACAAACCTTGCTAGAATTAACTGTAAGATGGGACCAGAAGCAAGCTGCATAACAAAACTGGACTTCTAATTCCAAGAGAAGCCTGGCCACACACATGGTGTCAGATGGTATCTTTAAAGCCTGGCATACAGACTACAAACAGTACTCTATATTTGCAGGGGGGAGGGAGGTGGGCCTTTCCTTTGAAAATCTCAGGTATCTGACAAAATTTCCATATGAAAATGAGCGATGGGAACAATGTAACATTCATTCCTCTCCAGTGTGCTAAAGGCCAAATACAGCACACCCAAGGTTCTGAGCAAAAACCTCTTCTCACCTCATTAGGCAGAAACTGCTTACCTACGACTTGGGATGTAGGGGACTACATGCAGGCATCAAGCCTCAACTGAATAACAATTATAAAAGAATCATCACGGAGCCCAGACACACGGTAACCGATCATGGACGCCTCTGCTCTTCCAGTGACTCGAAGACAAGGAGTGACACGTTTCTTCCTGAAATTAACAAGTGCTATCTAATATGTGGCAGTCCCCTCAAGCCCAAAACGTCAACTATTTTTCAGCATCCAAGCTGCCAACCTGTGAGACTTGCCCTGCGGGCAGCCATAACGAGAGCACATTCAGCTGGAAGGAGCCAGCCAGCCATCACTGATGAGCAGGACCTTGTAACACGATGTTCTTGTTCCACCATGACTGCCTTCAATGTTGGGAAATATTGCAGGAAGCAAACCTACCTTTGTAGTTTGCGAAACTCCATGAATATCTTATTGCGTTTATATTTCATCTTCCCATGAATGCACATTACTTTTACATTCTTAAGCAGGGCCTCCAGGGCCTTCCCATAATATTCCACACAGGCACAGGTACTGTGGGGACCAAAAAAAAAAAAAAAAAAAACTAAACTAAAATTTCAACATAACATATGATCCCAGTGTCTTTTAAATAAAACTGGCAGGGGAGGGAAGATACCAAGAGATAAACCTACTCCCAATTATCATTTTTAAAACTTAAAAATTTTCAAAATAAATAACAGAGGAATGACATAAGTATTAACCTAATGATGAGAGAATGGCAAATACAACACAGTCCCTAACACCAACCTGCAGAACTTGACCTCTTGGGTCAGGAGGTTAAAATGCTGTGATGACAAATGTGTTTTGTAGGAGTTGAAACACTAAGGTTCTGGTCTCCACAGCCAAGGTCTGTAGGTAGGGGAATTGTAATGTTTTCTAGTCAGTCTCCCGTTAGGAGACTGACTAAACTAAAATGCTAACTCACCATCAAAATAAAACCTTACATATGCACATGTTTTAGTTTTCAAAGCACTTTCCCACACATTACATCATCTAATTTTGTCAATAACATATCAACATTCTCATTTTACTGATGAGGAAACTGAGGCCCAGAGATGTTAAGCGACTTACCTTAACAGGGGTGGGGAACCTGCGGCACCTGTGAATTTTGGGTTCAGTCAAAGAGCCGCACTTGAGGACCTAAAGAGCTACACATGGCCTCGAGGCTGCAGGTTCCCCACCCCTGCCTTCAGTTCATACAACCAATATGTTGGCAAATCCAGGGACTAAAATCAGTTTCTCCCAATCAGGTGTCTTTCTTACTCTATCATGAAGGCCCGACTCCGTATCTGGCTTTTTTTTTTTAACCTTCTCTACCTAAGTAACTCCCTCATGTTTAGTAACTTTCAGTTGTGTCTGACTCTCTGACCCCATCTGGGGTTTTCCTGGCAGAGATACTAGAGAGGTTGGCCATTTCCTTCTCCAGCTCATTTTACAGATGAGAAACAAACAGGATTAAATAACTTGCCCAGGGTCACACAGCTAGTAAGTGTCTGAGGCCAGATTTGAACTCAGGAAGATGAGTCTTCCTGACCCCCAGGCCTAGCACCTCTCCACTGCACCACTTAGCTGCCCTTACCCTACTTATAAAAAATTAACTATGAAATTCTCCTAAAACAGCTGCTGCTCTGCACCTCCAGAAAACAATGCACTTTGGTGATAGGATGCCAAGTGATGAAAAAGTACGTGTAACACAATTTCAAAACCACAGCTGTGTTTAAGCCAAGAAAGTAAAGGCAAAACTTATGCAAACTTGTTCCTGGCTTCTATTTTGAAACCTGGGCTAATACTATTGTGGAGAGAATCCAGAGAGACTCGAGGTCTGCTAATACTTATTCCTTACATCCTGTACCAAGAACAGTACTTTGCTGGATCACTGTATGCACTTTCCCCAATCCTAAGGGAACCCAAGAACTATACCTGAAGAACACCAGGTGTTTCTCCTGCTTATGATTTCGGAGAAAATGCACAAGTTGATTAAATTTCTCATCTGCTCTGCATACCTGTAAAGTAACAAAGGAGTGAAAACTAAAAGGTATGAAAAATGAAAGAAATTAAAAATTAAAAAAAGACAACTTTAACCATGGCCCAGTAGAAGAGTCTTAACTGTGGAGTCAGGCTATCAAAGGACAAATATCATCTGACACCAATGGGTGGGCCCTTTTTTATCCCTTAACCTCAATTTTCCTTATCTGTAAAATGGGAATCACAATTCCTGCACCATGTACTTCACAGGCCTATTTTGAGGAAAAGGCTTTGTAATCCTTGAGAGGCTATAAAAATGCAAGTTAATTTTTACAACATGCTCTCCATTGTATTTTTCAGTCCCAGTATATGGTATTGAAAGAATTCACCCATTCACTGGATATTTTGGCTGGAATGATAATCAGCTATTTGCTCAGCAGCATAGACTCCAGACTACCACTGCTGGTCAAAGTGAAATTAAAGCACAGGATCACAGCACAGAAAGGGGCATCCTGGACTTCAAACACGTCCTCTAGGGTTCAGGTGTAACTGTACCAAATTTTTAATAAGTGCTCAAAAAAAAAGCATGAAGTTTCTGTTCGTATTACACAACAGAATCACCAAGAATCACCTTCCCCAAAACCTGATCCACCCACTCCACCCTTCAAAGGTGACCCGCCATATTTTTAGATGGCTCTGATTCAGAGAAAGTTTCTCCTGACAACAAGCATCCATTTGCCTCATAGAAAAGCCATTCCCATATGGCGTAAAGGAAAACAAGTGTTAGCCCTCTGTACAACATGCCTTCAAATATTGAAAGACTGTGGGAATAGGGAATACTTTGATTTTGAGGGGATAGGGGAAGAATCTGAAATGCTACATCTCACTTAGATCACATCTCCTCTGTTCTGGCCACCCCCTCCATCTCCACTAAAATGGTAACTCAGAATATCTGGTGAACAAATGAATAAGTGAATGAGTGAGGACTGAAAAGCAGAGCTGTGGGCATGCAGCTCCAAAGAAGGCCAGCAGGTGGAGCTGCAGGATTTGAATTAAACATCTGCCAGGAAGACTATCATCTTTCTGACCTAGAGATCTAATTTCCCAAAAAAACCTTTCCACCGTCTAGCCATGAAACAAAAGCTTCTCGGAAAGGAAACTAAATCTTAGCTGTCCCTAGAGGCCAGACCCATATTCAGAATAATATTTATCCTGCCAAGCAGAACATTTGAAATGTCACTCAAAGTTTTTCTGACAGACTACAGATGAGAAGTCAGGTCTTCCCCTCCCCACAACCCCCTCTGGAATGTATGGAGGTTTCTACCTTTGCTCTAAGGGAGCACTTAAATATACCAGGGCAAGGACTTCATCCACAAACAGCCCTCAGGCACCAATGGCTAATGACTGCCTGCACCTAGCAGGCATACAATAAAGAAATACTGGCTGAAGGAGTGTGCTCCATGTGCTTCAAACAGAGTCATTAGGTTCACAGTTCTTTAACAAAACAGAGTCTGCACAATGGCTGCCAGTCCCAAGCTCCAGATCTCATTTTCCAGGGCACAAATCAGCCAATTCAACAACGGATTTCATTCACCAATGCTGTGTCCCTAGAACTTTTCTAAGAAAAGTCATGGGGTCCCTAGATAAAGCCTAGTAGTGCCTCACCATGTAGTAGTTCTGTAGGCGGCTGGGAGTCTTCTGGGTGCTGGTGGCTGCCACCCCTTTCTCTTTCACTGAAATTCGGACAGGATTTCGAAGTCCAGCCCTTACCAGGTTCTCAACCTCTTGAGTTTGAGTGGCAGAGAAGAGGCCTGTTCTCCTCTGCTTTGGCAAAAATTCCAGAATGGTATTTATACTAGAAATAGAGACAAAAATGTAAGCACTCAGAACAATACAATGAATAAGTAATACTTCTAAAAACACTTCTGCAGATACTGTAACAAAGATTTTAAAAATTCTACTTAAGGAGACAGAGAGAAAGTAGAGACCAAAATTTCACAAAAGGATACAAAGCATCAAGCAATCCCAAGAACCTTAATCCTGGTGTGGTTTTAAAATGACCAGAGTTAGCCAAAAATCAAGGGAAAAAAAATGTTAATCCAGAGTCAGATCTATCCAAAGTACCTTGCTTCAAACCCCATGTCCAGAAGGCGGTCGGCTTCATCCAACACCAGGACATCAAGAGACTTCACACAATTTGCCAAATCCAGTCCTTGAGCCTTTCTCCTGAACATGTCCTCCAAGCGGCCTGGAGTAGCAACTATGATGTTCCCACTTTGGAAAGAAAAAGAAGTAGGGTCCTTTCTTGACTTCTGTAGCATTCATCAGTATGACCAAAGATTCAAAGAATTTCATATGCCCAGATATGCATCAACATCCCAGTTAAAAAAAAAGGATCAGTCTAAGATTCATTATCACATAAAGCATGCCAAAAGGATAAATCTGCACTGCAAATGTGATGGGACGGTGAGGGGAGAAAGTAGGAAGAGGACAGATGGTAAGAAAAATTCAAGTCCTCCCTTTTCCTCTCCATAATCCTGAGAGGGGACTCAGCTTCAGGGTCTTCACAGAAAGGAGGCAAAACAAAAATTCAAAAGGGAAACTGGTTTGGGAATAAAATCCTTGAGATGGAAAGAGACTAAGGAAGAGGCAAGCTGACCACAGCAGAGGGAGCACCAGGCCTCCTTCATCAAATGAGGTAGCAGTTCTTCCTATAGGCAGAGTCACGAAGTGAAAGAAAATGCTAAATAAAGCCAACTCACCCTTGTTCTTTGAATCTCTCAACATCTTCTCCTGGGTTTCTACCCCCAATTAAAAGAATCTGGCTAAAACAAGAAACAAGACTCTCAGCAAATCAGGCAAAATAAGAATCTGTGCTTAATTAAAAGTGTAAATGGGATGTACCTAAATTGTGGGAAGTGCTTAGAAAAATGTAGCAGCACTTCATTGATCTGGATGGCAAGCTCTCTCGTGGGTGTGATGATGATGGCTCCGACCTACACAGCAGGAAAAGTTTCAATGACTTCACACACTGAGCAACATGGAATTAATAAAAACTGACAGGTCTGTGGCATTTTGAAGTTGTAAAGCACTTAACGCATGTTACCCCATCTGACCCTCATGACAACCCATGGGATGAAGCCACAGTTTGGATCATGCCCATTTTATAGATGAGCAAATGGAGGTTAAGTGACTCACCCAGGGTGCCACAGCTAGTGAGAGTCTGGGCCAGGTCTTCCTATATTTTGCTCTCAATTACACCACCAATTCTCAGCATCAACTCTTCTCACAAATCAGCCAAAATTCATGCTAAAGGAAACTACAGTAGTGGGGGAACTCACAGGGATTACACATACCACTGCTCCAATATGGCCCATATTGTTCCATTTATTATTTTTAGGCTTCCTACTTTCAGCAGGCCTCAGTTCAATGCGATTTACTAAGCCCTGGCATGTAGAACACAATGCTGGCTGCACACATGGAATTCACAGTCCAGTAGACACAACATAACAGAGTGTGCATTAAAGAACGAAACTGAGGGCTACGGAAGACACAACACACCTTCGGCAGCCATGACAGCATCTAATCTAAGGGCCCGTGCTGACCAAGCACCATTTTACCTGCATTTTTTTTAACTTCTCCTCCCTTCTCAGCAGGATCTGCAGGATGGGAATGACGAAGGCCAGTGTTTTGCCGCTCCCTGTGACCTATATGCAGAACACAGAGGTTTGGGGTTCTTTAGTCAAAGGGCTTTTCCGTACTATAAAAAGTCCAAGTAAAGACGGACAGTGATTTCGGAGCATACTCACGGCTTCTGCAGCTACATCTTTGTTTTTCATAAAGAGAGGGATGGTTGCAGACTAGAAAAAAGGAAGAAAGAGACTACTTAAACACTTCGCCTTAGAGGTGGAAAGGCAGATTTGGAGATCACCTCGACCTACTTCATTTTACCAACGAATGGCCTGAAACTGGCAGAGACCGCTGCCAGTGCCCCCCCGAGGTTCCGGAAAGGCCGAGGGTGCGCCCATCACCTCCCAGCCCGTCCAGAGTCACGGGGGCTGGGGATGCCCCAGGGCCCGTCTTCTCTGCAGGAGCTGGCTGAGGCTCCTCCCGGGCCTCCCTGGTTAACTAACTAGCCAGGCGGAAGAGGGGGCTGGACGGCGTGACCTCAGGCCTCTACCAGCTCCGGGCCCTCGGGCAGCACGGTGACCACTGGCTGTGTAACCCCCACTGCGGGGCAGGAGCCTTCGGGCCGCCCATCGTCCTGTCCCGCACTCTCCCCTCTGGGTTTCTGGGCCGGTTCTCCCCAGATCCTCCCCAGAGGATCCAGCGAGGGAGGCGTACGGCGGCCGGCGTGCGGTTCCTCCCACCTTCGGGGGCTAGCCGGGGCAGGCCCCCGGGCCCGGCATCGACGCGCTTCCCAGCGCGGGCCCGATCCCCGGACCGCAGCCTGCTCGGCCGCCCGGCCCCCCTCCTCCAGACAGCCTTCCTTTCCTCGGTCTCACCGACCTGCACCGGCGTCATGCGGCGGAAGCCGAGCTCGCGCAGGGCGGCCAGCACCCGCGGGTGCAGCGGCACCGGCAGCGTCTCCCAGGCGCCTTCCGTCACCTGCTCCATGGCCGCCGCGCCGCAGCCGCCGCTCCGTGAAGCCGGGACTGGGAGACCAGCCTTCCCCTCGGTCGGCCGCGGCCCACATCCGCTTCCGGGGTGCGCCTCCCAGCGGTCCCGCGGAGCGCGGCGCACCGACACCGAAGGTTCCGGGGAGGAGAAGGGGGCGCGGCCCGACGTCGCGCGCCTGCGCAGAGCCGCCCGGGGCGGGGCCGGCCTTGGGGAGCAGTCCGGGTCGGAGGAGTGCCCCGCCCCCAGCCTCCACCGCCCCCAGCGGCAGGTCCGGTGCGGGCCTCCTGAGCTCGCGCGCGTCCTTCTGGTTCACGGACGTGAGCGGGCAGTTACTGAGCCCGAACCAGAAAGCCTCCCGCTCCGGGTGCGGGTTTGCGGCGTGCGCCTCGGGATCCGTGGAACCTCCCGGTGAAGCGGGGTCCGCGGCGGCGTGGTGTCCGCGCCCGAGGCGCGCTCAGCCGGTCGGCTCCGGAGCGTGTCCTCGGCTCGGACCAAAGTCAGTCACACAAGCCTCCATTAAGCGGAGACCGCAGGAAACGTTCTGGGAGGGGGGAGCGGGCAGGAGAGGACGCCGGTGCGGCCCGCTCCGGCCCGGGCTTGAGGACGGCCAGCAGGAGCGGACACGCTCTGCCCCGCGAGCAGCCGCTTCTCCTTCGGTCCGACGGTGCCCGTGATCTTCCGACCCTCCCGGCAGGCGCACCGGCCGGTCCTGCCGCTCCCCCAGGCGTGAGGGTGGGCACGGGGCTCCTCGGGTCCTTCGGGGTTCCTTCCGTGGCACACAGGCGCAGGATTCAGCCCTCCCCTGGGCTGAGAGCGGCCCATGCACTTCTTCCGTACGCCCTTCGGTGACTGCAATGCCTGCATTGCTTTTTACTCCCGGTTTACCAGGGGTGCAGCCTGCTCGCGCTCACCGCCGACCTTCCCGATGAGCCTCCGTCTCCGTCCCTCTGCCCGCCGGCTGCTTCCCTGCTCACACGTCCTCTTGTGGACCCCACCATCCTCCGATCTGCCCTTAGTAGCCGAACTCCGCGGAGAAGCCGGTGTTCCTCATCACTCCCCTGGCACTGCTCTCCAAAGTTACTAGCGACCTCTTAGGTGCCAATCCTCACAGCGCGGGGCTTCTCTCTCTGGGCCCCTTCGAAGTATTCGTGACACTTTCCCCTGGTTCTCCTCCCTAGCAGACCACTCCATCCAGGATCCGAATTCAGGCCACGTGCACTGACCGTGGGTGTCCCACTGGGCACTTGATCTCCTTAGCTCCCAAGACTCAACGGCAACGGTCTCCGTGCCGATGATTCTCCAACTGTCTGTTATCCGTAGACATCTTACACTCATCTTTCCCCCAAACTTCCCTATTACTGCCAAGAGCACGGCCGTCCTCCCAGTCTCCTAGAGTCAAAACCTGGGTGTAATCCGTGTCCCCTCACTCTCACCTGCATATCCAGCATGCTGCTCAGCTGTCAGTGATTTTCCTAAATGCAGGTCCAACCATGTCACCCCCTCCCCACCCCTATCCCCTCCAGTTGTAACTTTCACCATCTTCTGCCGCCTCACAAATGTAGTTCAGATTGAACTGGCAATCTACCTGATCCTTTTTCCTCCCTCTGGGATTGTGTCCCTCATTAGTAAACTGAAGGAAGGATGTGGACTACGTGACCTCACCTGCTTCTGAAAACAGGTGTGGGTGACCTGAGCAAGTGACTTGTCAAAACTTGCTTCCTCATCTATGAAAGGGGAGCGATAATTACAGGGAAGGCTGCTCTAAGAAAGCACTTGGTCTGCTGTCAAAAGGGACACAAAGAGGTGTCAGGATCCATTTCTCCCACTGCTTCTGCAGCTGTCTCACTGGCCCGGGATCTTCCATCAGAGCTCTTCTTCCACCATCAAAAATGTGATAACAGGTGGGATCAGCCTCAAGTGAGCAAAGCACTGAGGAAAGGCCACTAGCCATAGGTCACAGCTTCCTGGGAAAGGAAGCGACCCATGCTACCCCCAGGATTATCTAATTCAGACAATAAGAGCATAAAGCAAAGCAGCAGCTGTACAAAGAACGAAGTCAAAGGACCTTCAGGTCTGAATCCCTCATCTTTTACTGTCCTGGGTACATTTAAACTGTTTTCTCATTTGTAACATGCAGCTGGACCAGACAACACTTGAGGAACCTTCAGGTCCAAACTACACTTCTTCGGTGATTCTTGGATCCAAAAAGTGATGGACAAATAATAAGGTAGAAAAGTTTATCATACAATGCTAATTAGTAAAGATTATGGATCTCCAGACTGTCTTGGGGGTGAATCTTAGCTGTGCTGCCTACAACCAGTGGGACCTTCAGCTAATTCTACACAGTGGGTCTCCATGTGAGGAAGTTGGAGCAGACCTCCAAGATCTATTCCAGTCCTTAGCTCATCACTCTGCTTTACACTGGGGTAATCAATCCAAGATTTTCCCCACATACTTAATACTGATGCTGGTAGTTCCTAACATCTAGATGACACTGTGAATAGAGCCCTAGGCCAGGAGTCAGAACAACTGAATTCCAATCTGTGCCGCTGGGCACGTTGCTTCACCTCTGTGTGCCTCAGCTCCCTTAACTGTAAAATAAAGATAACAGCACCTACCTCCCAGGCCTATTGTGAGATCAAATTAGATACCATAAAGCATTCAACATAAGGTAGGTACTCACATACAGTAGGTGCTTAATAAATGCAGTTATCTCCTCCCTTACAGCTCAATGTCCCAAACGGATGTTTATTCCGTAAAACTGCTTTCTAAACCAACTTTTACAGGACAAGGGTTCTAACAGCAAGCTTCAGGGAAGTGAAAGATGACTATCTACAAGAATGACCAAACAGACAGGTAGGTATGTGTACTGCATTTCTCAACCCCCACTAGGAGCTGGAATGGTTACAATTCTGTATTCTTAAGGCACTGATTTACAGGCATAACTTCTAAAACCACATCAAGCTTATAAACACATCTGCAAAAATTCCAATTTTTCAGCAGCTACTATTACTCAAAGACCACTAAAAATCTGAAGTTTGGTAAAGGTCTAATTATGACATTTGTCAAGTGAACCATTTATAAATCTACTTCAGCCCTTCAAGGACCCAATTTCATAAGCTGAGTAAATTGCTGAGCTACTGGAGCCCATGACCCTGCTATGACAAGAAGCTTCATGAAGAGCAGCTATGGTCTCTTCTAACAACTTGAGTCCCTCTCCGAAGTGAAGCTGGTGCTTGGAGAACATATTTTCCACCACTGGGCCCAACCCTGAAGTCTTTCCAGCTTGATGGATCTGCCAAAACTGAAGTCCACTGGTATCACCTGCAGAACCCAGGGTCACACCCACCCACTACCCAGAGCCCCAAGGAGACACTAGAGGTGAATGGGATTAACAGCATCAATAAATAACTGAACCCCAGATACTAAAGATTCTTTTTTTTTTAAAGAACTGTTTATTTACTGGACCTGGGTCAAATTAGATACACATCCAATTTTTAATTTACAGTGGTGAATTTAAATTTTGACGTTTTTACACGCAATAAAATTGGCATTCAACAGTTACACTAAGGTGAAAAAACTCTCACCTTATTAATAAACTGCTGCAAGTATTTTGCCCAAAGTCAAAAAACTTTTTACTCTGAACATGAAAACCTGTAACAAATTTTAAATTAATAGTACAAAACTCGTTACTTGTAGTTTTCCCCCTTGCAAAGATCAAAAAAAGTACAAGTAACTAATATACATCAGTCACAACATAACCCTTGATCAGCCCACCATAAACAGAAGCTTCAATTTCCAACCCATCATCAGAGACCAAAAAAAGGCATTTTTCATACAAAACGAAACTCACATGTGCCTAAAATGAAAGACAAGGAGAAGGGAAAAAAAAAAAGAACCTTAGTACTGAGAATTACGCACAGTCCTCTTTAGCTAGACAGTGGCCCAAAATGCCACTGGTTCTGATCAAATAAATGGTGCCTGTATAACATTGCAATAATATCCAAGAGCAAACTTTAACCCTTTGGCATCGTGAATCCAGATTTTCCCAATTTAGATTAACATACACCTTTTAAGTGCCAACGCAAAGGTGAGGGAAAGAGCTGGACATGCCAGCTAAAAAAGACTGACTCACTATCAGTTGCTGAAAACAGCCTTCAGACTTGGTTTGCCATGTCAGAAATGTCAGGCAGAAACCAAAACTGCCTGGTTAGCCGCTTATTTTATACTTTAATACAGATGGCCGAGTCCTGGGGTCTAACCTCAAGAACATTCCCATTTTATTTAGGGGAGAATAGAGTTTGTGGGCTGTCAAATAAAAACTACCCTAAATGAAAGACAAGTATCCAGTTACAATGGCATGTGCCACAAAGTCAATGGTTCTGTCCATTACTAGAGGGACAGTTTTTGATGACTTCATCTGTTGTTCCTTAGAACTCACAGAACTGATTTTTTTTTTGCTGCAGGTTTAAGAGATCCAAAGACATGTACAATCATTTTTAGTAAAAGACTGTGTCTGCCTTAGTGCTGTGTTATGAACAAACTGTATTTCACTGTGAAACCAAAGAAAAACAGAACAAACAAATGTGACTAGATCACACTTCATTTATGGTGTTGGAGCTCTGGAATGCCCTGTGTGTTGGAGGCAGATTTCAAATGAGAAGTTATGCCAATTAAGTGTCAAAGTTGTCAGGACAGCCTGGCTAAGTAAGGAAGTGTATTTTCAAAACCTAGTCATGAGGAAGAAAGAGAAGCAATTGAGTGTATAGTTCAGAAAACAAAAGCTTAGAAACTATGTGACATTGTTGTGACCAAGATGTTTGGTAAACAGTGAACTGGGAGTTTGGGACCATCAGGAAAAGCCTTCTCAGACAACCCTCCGGACTTCAAAAAATCTCTTCAGGTAGTAGATCTGTCCCAATGTCATGGCAACTAATACGAGGGCTTCAAAGAAGGACCAGAGCACCACTCTGCTGTTTGTGTTGTCATTAACTGTTTGGGAGCAAAAGAGAACAAGGGTCACTGAATGTTAAAGAGGCATCAGCAATGATTCTGATTTTTATAGCCAACAATAATATACTAGAAAAGGACTGAGAAAAACATGGCCTTTGGTGTTTTTCTTTCAGCCACTTCAACAAACTTGATTTGCTCCTTGGACTGTTAAGAAGGATTATCTTCATTTTACAGAAAAGGAAACTGAGACTCAACTCAGAGGGAGATGATGAGGCAAGAAAAAGCCTATTCTAAAGCCAAGAACCTTAAGAGCCAAAGAGATGCTGGAGACAAAGACAGGCAGATGTGCCCACATGGAGAGGAAGGTTTAACAACCAGAGTTCCTATGTCCTTGGAGAATAGCCTCTAGTGAGTGACCAAGCACGTTACTTGCAGTTACTGCAACTGACCCTCCCAATAAGTCCCTGAGACAGGTAGAACATATTTCTTTTCTCAGATTGAGCAAATTCTCATCGATCTCATTTCTTAGAAGATGCCTGGCTAGAGACTAGTATAAGGGTGACAGTCCTCACCAGACAGGGAACACACTATATTTTCCAGGTTCTACCGACCCTAGTCTCAGGTCTGTGGGAGAACAGGGAGAACTCTAGAAGGGAAGGAGGCACCTCTACCTACCCAGTGCTCAGGAGGATCTTTTCTATGGGAAAATTTATTCAAGTTTGACTCCAAGGAAACCCCCTTACTTCTCACTGGCTCCATCACCCTCCTCAAGGTCACCCAGCCAATCCTGCCTGGACTTTGATCATCCTGACATGTTGAATTTAAAAAGCAGGTGGTATCCTAAAAATTCTTTTGTAAGTTGACTGCTGCAAAGTGAATATATTTTCCCATGGGAAAGAAGGTGAAGCACTACGAGAGTTTTCTCCAAGAGATCTCTCTGGTCCAGACAAAAAGATGACAACCATTTTCAAGATGCCCCATTTCTAAGTTGAAGAACACCTGTACTTTTCCTTGGCTTTTCTTGGGCACGGTTTATTTTTTTCTTTTTTTGGTATTTTGTTTTTAAACATATGAAGTTATGCAATGTAGTATGTGTTTTAAAAGTCTCTTTATCAGAGCTGACAGAAGCTGACTGCTTTTTCCTGGTTAATAACAGCTGACATTTGCAAGTATCCAGCACATACATTATGTCACTTAAAAGGAAATGGGAAATACGCTTACTACTCAGCAAACTGTGCACTGTGAGGGGGTTCTTCAGACTACTCTGACTGTTCAGACTATTAACCAGATGACCATAACTTTGCATGGGATGTGAAGATGACACAGCTGAAAAGACGTTCAAGCTGCTGAAATCCAAGGACCCACTAGACACCCATCCCCTGCTCCGGCCCCCATTAATGAAGGCTTGCCAGAGTTACTGTTTCCACTTACTTGCTCTGTGTATTCTCTCCCGGACTTCCATGTATTCCTGTTCGTGCTTTACCGCTGTCATCGCCACAGCAAGCTCATTAATCATCTCTTCCAATTTGTTCTGATGAGCTAGTGTGAGAAGGGTGGAAAGAACAGTAAGGACAGACTTCTTTCTGACAGCATGAAGGCTTACAAAAGTAGAAAATACTCAGCTTCAAGAACTCTTTGAACCATTCTATATCTCATCTTGGAAAAGGGCTAAGCTTTAATGAGGATGACTTAATCTTCACAGTATGTCCTCAAATAGACACTCAGATGAAAGAAATCTCTCTGAACCAGTGAAGAAGGGAATCATATAAAATGCTTACCAATACAAGGTTTTCCTAACTGATTTCTCCCTTTGATTTTGTGGATTTGTTTTTAAGTAAATGTTAGAGGGTCAACAAAAAAAAGCAAGGAAAAGGAAAAGGATTCAATGGGGAGAGTAACAACCCTAATATTATGGAATCCAAGTAAACCTTAACTTTTCTGAAAACTGCTTTTCAATAAAAGGTAAAAAAAAATACTTAAGATCCAGAATATATTATCAGTATGCTTTTACAACATTTAAGTTAAATACCTTCCATACCTTAAAAGTTTCAGTATCAACTTGTAAGCAACAGAAACAGAACATTTAAAGTTAAGAGCTCTCTCTAATTAGAGCAAAAAGCTACATTATGGACACCTGGCGAACACTGACGCCCCTCACCCTCTTCTATAATATTCAAACCAGCTTGTTTTAATACAGTGGATAATAACCAATACTTAAACACAGAGTCAGATGCTTAGAGGTATAAAGATTTTCAGCCAGGTACACCTTTGATCAAGAATGAACACAGGGTCTATGTAGTAACATCAGTTCTGAAAGGAAGAAACTACTCGCTTCCAGGTAGTGCGATTAAATGACAACAAACACTACTTTATAAAATGAGTATTTTGGGGGAGTCTGCATAGAAATGTAAAATCCAACAGGATAGAGACTGGATGCCCAATCACCCTAACAGAATAGGAAAGACAATAGATAATAAATGTGTTGTTAGAGGGGCAGATGCCAGCCACGTAATAATGGTGGAGTTGGACTATCAATCAGACCCTTCTCAAAGAATCCAGTGCACTACATGGAACCTTTAAGGGGAAGGCTTGATTTGGCAGCTACCATTCATTGCCATTAACAAGCAAAAGCAAGGGTTTTAGCTCTTATGTTAAAGGATTATTTGAGAACAATTCACTGTTCACATTCATCAGCCAACATATCCAAACTACTCATACAGGGCCATCTTCCAGCAAGCTGGAGAGGAAAGACAGGGACTCAAACCCAAACCTCTCACTGGACATCACACAGTTCTGCACCATGAAAATAAGGTTCTGAAGAGACAGTCTCTTGTAGACCGTCTGCTACTGTCTGACAAATACAATCACTCAACTAATACTGACCTTCGAGAGATCCAAACGAGACATTTCACCCTTGTCACGATCTCCTGCTACTCTTACTGATTGCTCCATAGGAGAGCAAAGGTTACCATGCTAATATTTTGAGACATGCTCAAAAAACACCAGCTTATGTCTGAGATTATATACACATGCACAGTACTTTTCTATCAGAATGGGAGCCTTAGTTGTTAGACTGGTTTCTGTCCCCCATCCATGGCACCAGGCCCACTACGGGTCTCACTGCTGGGCAGCTCATCAGTGACAATGGATAATAATGGTTATAGTAGATTTTTTGCCACTGCACAGAACTGTAGAAGGGGCTCTATATGATGTATTAAGGCATTTCAAACACCTGGGCTTATATTTCTTATTCACCCAGGCCTCAAAGTTAAGGGGAAAAAAAATTTTAATAATGTTAGAGCAAGCTCATAAAACTTCACACACATCTTATCTTCAATCAGGTTATAAACTAACTGGTTTATATTTATTTATACCTCCCTTAATCTTAAAGTCAATCTTAAAGTAACAAAATAAAACCCTAATAAATGATGAATGATTGATGTTCCAAATAATATAATTTAAAACAAACTCAAAAAATGCACAACCATGTCTGTTTAACAAAAAAAAAAAATCTCCATACAAAATAATACTGAGACCTACATGGGTTTTTTTTTTAATTTAAAGGAAAAAAAGAGAGGGAAAAACATTCTCATGCCAACAAACTGAGGTTAGAAAAAAAGAGAAGCACAAATTAGA
Source organism: Bettongia penicillata ogilbyi (assembly GCA_023548195.1). NCBI lineage: Eukaryota > Metazoa > Chordata > Mammalia > Diprotodontia > Potoroidae > Bettongia > Bettongia penicillata. The sequence continues at coordinate 3,527,344 of JAJHZJ010000550.1, read as the reverse complement.
CATTAGTCAATGAATGTATGCAAAAGACAGGAGGCTAATGAGCTGTCAAAAAGCAATACACGTACCATCCCAGGTATCTCCTCCACCTAAAGAAAAGCGGAAGAGATAAACACAGGCACCCAAAAAAGAGCTGCAGATAAACTAGGCATTTATACAATGGCAAACAAAAAGGTCAGACCAGTATTAGCACAGTAATGGAAGAACAAATAATCCAAGAAGTTGCCTACATGGTGATAACAACAGAAACCGATTACGTGGAACTGACCAGAAAAAAATACTGGCTTTCAAAAAGCAAATTCTCTGCTGGTGAGGGGTGGAGAGAGGGGGAATGAGATTTAATAACTAAGTGATTAATATCATTTCTGCTACTTCACAAAATACCCACTTCAGTTAGGGGCACTGAAAAGAATTTCAAAGAAGATTTATCCAAGAGTTCTATTCAGATGGGCAAAAAGGTTTGCTAAGCAAGTGTGACTCTCCCCCAAACAAAGGAGCATCATGTCAACATTCTCTTTCAAGGGTTCTCCGCACCTTCTGTTTCCATGTCTTGGCCCTTTGGAGCTTCTCCAATATCAATAGTGAACATCACTATCTTGGGAGTCATGGTGGACATTCTGTTGCTAAAACAAAACTTGTAAGTTCCATCCATGTGAGCTGCAAAAGTGTACTTCCCACTGGACTCTCTGTCTCCTTTATAGATTCCTTTATTATCAGGTCCTGTAATCTGGAAGGGGAAAGAAACAAAGCAATATGCCCTGAAACAAGTTTCAAATTCATAAATCATCAAAGTAATAATTGTCTGGTAGGAAATCTACTATCATAACACAAAGACAACATTTGCTTTGCTATCATCTCCCAAAGTGAATCACAGGATCACAGAGAGCTGAAAGGAACCTTAGGTAAAATCTAATCCAACCCCCTAATTTTACAGAGGAACAAACTGAGGCCAGGAGACAAAGTGAACTGCCCAAAGTCACAATATCAGTAAGTAGCAGAGCAGAATGTGACCTAAGGTTTCCTGACTCCAAAATCTAATATTCTTTCTCCTCTACCACACTCTAAAGTAGTACGATAAGCCAACAAGATCATACTCTGGAGCCCAAATGACTTGCTCCTCTCTGGGATGCAGATTCATTACCTGTAAAATGAATCATTTGTAAATACATATGCAAACAAATAAATAAATGCTAAGAACCCTTCCACCTCTGCATCTAGGATTTCACAACTATTTTCCCCAACTAGATTGTGTGCCCACTGAAACACCGTTCTCATACCTTCTGGCCTCACCAATTCACTTGAACGTGCACTTATTAAGGATGTAAGGACACTGGACAGGAAAACAAAATAGAAAAGATTCATGACTCTCAAGAAGCTGACGTTCTACTGGGGAGACAAAGAGTGCAGAAGACAAGTAAATACAAGATAATTTGCAGAGAAAGAGAAAACTAACACCTAGAAAATCAAGAAAAGGCTTCCCTAAGATGCAGCAACTGTGATGCACGTTGAAGGTGAGGACCTCAGATGTCTGAAATGGTATGGGCAACAAACCCACTGAGACGGGAGATGAAACAGACTGGGGAAGACCAGTTTGGCTGAACAGGGACAAAAGGGTAGAGATGCAAATTAAGCCTGAAAAGGCAACGTGAAGCCAGACTGTGCAGAGCCTGAAATGCCACTGAGGACCTTACATTTTATTCTTGAGGCAAAAGAGAGTCATGAAAGATTCTTGAGCAGGAGTGACATGGTCAAACCTGACTTTTATGAAGATAATTTTAGCAGCTGTATGAAGAAGAGACTAGGTGACACAGGGCACAGAGAGCTGAGCCTGGTGTCAGGAAGACATGAGTTCAAATCCAGCCTTGAACACACCCTAGCTGTGTGACCCTGGCTGACTCACTTCACCTCTATCTGCCTCAGTTTCCTCATCTAATGGGGATAATAACAGCCCCAACCTCCCAGGCTTGTCCCAAGGATCAAATGAGATAACATTTGTAAAGCTGTGACACAGCCTGGCACGTAGTAGGTGCTACTACTAAAACAGATGGGCAAGAGAAGACACTGAAAGCAAGGTAAGATGTCCTGAACAGGACAGCAGTGGAGTGTCTGGAGAGAATATGCCTACCAAACATAACAGGCGCTTAATGTCTACTGCTAATAACAATAATAAAACCCAAGGAAACTTTTTAAAAATAAGGTAAAGGAGGATTATAGCCAGTTATACGTAGCTGCTGGCTTTCTTAACACAGCAGTCGCTATAATCATTAGTGCCAAAGAGTAAGTAAATCCAATATTTTTCAACTGAGTTAAGGCACCTAAGTTTAAAGATAGTTTAAACTGTCAAAACCGAGAGCCCCAAGCAGAAACAATTCTTAGGTTTTTGTGGATTTGGTCTCACTGTTTAATGTTCACAAGAGGAATAACCTTCAATTCTCAATACTTGTGACCATTTATGGTATTAAGTCAGAACTCCTAAACACATTTTTAACGGGACAAATTAATCTTTTTATTTTAAAGGCACAAGCTTTTGAAAACCATTTCTCTGTTCCTTCAGCAGCTTCCCTAAACGCTCTCTGGGCGCTAGGGGAAAAGAGAACAAGCCCCGGGGCTCCACCTGTTAAAGATGGCCAGCCCCAGCCCCGGCCAGAGCCCAGAGCCCCTCAGCGGTGATGGCGGCCGGCAGCCCGACCCCCTGACCCTCCAGTCTCTCACCCCAGCGGCTCCCGAGCAGCTGCGCCCCGGCGAGCACCCAGGCTGGCCCAGGATGGTCGGCCTGGCACGGGCCCCTGGCACATGGCTTGTGCAGGCAGCTCGGCGTCGGGTTACAGTGTCGGGGGTCACTGGGCAAGGTCCCGGCCGGAATCACAGCCCGCAGGGCCCGGGGATCCAGGCCGACCCCCTGAGGGCTCAGCAAGCAAACTGAGGCTGGGCAAGTGCAGTGACTCCCACAAGGTCACCGGGATGAGCTCGGCCTTTCCAAGAGTCCCGACCTCCCGCTGGAAAGGCGCCCAGGGAGGGAAACAAAGCGCGCCCGGGAATGGAGGTGGGGGGCAGGCCTCTGCTCCCCCCCAGACTCACTTTAAACGGGACCTCGCTCTCAAGCAGGGAGGAGAATTGGAAGAGGGCGAAGACGAGAGGAGGAGAAAGGACGCGGAGGGAGGGAGGGGAAAAGGCCCGACACAAGCGGCCGCCCGAGCTGGGGGCCCGAGCCGGACCGCCCCCGCCACGCTCCGGCGAGGCTGGGCCTACCGGCACACTACCCCCAACTGACAGGTGGGGAAACCGAGGCTCCAAGAGGCGACTTCCGGGGGCTCACCCAGTCCCCAGCCGGAGCCCCCCACGCCCCCAGCCCCTTCCTGGGCGCGCCCCCGCCCCGCGCGCGCGCACCTCCACGTCGATGTCCAGGAAGCCGCCCTCGGCCACCTCGAAGATGAGGCCCATCTTGGTGCCCGAGGTGACCCGCTCGAAGAAGCACTCCTCCGCGTGCGCGTCGATACTGACGAAGTAGCCCGAGGCCGTGGCCAGCAGCGCGGCCAGCAGCGTCAGCACCTCCGGGAGCGTCACCATGGCGTGCGAGCGGCCGCGGGCCTGGCGGGGGACGCGGACTAGGGCCCGGACTGCGGCCTCCTCCGCCGTCGCCGCCGCCTCCTCCTCAGCCTCCGCCTCTTCCGGTTGCTGCCACCACTCCCCCCCCAGCGGGAGGGGGCACTGATGCGGGAGGCACTGATTGGCGGGCCGGCGCCACTGCCACGTAACGGCCGCACGGTGGCCGCCGAGGGCCACCCCAGCCCCGCCCTCCCCGCGCCGAGGACGGCGGCGCAGAGGGGACAAAACGCGTTCTTCGGGCTTCGTGGAAGCCTGTGTGTGGTTCCTGGAGGGTGCGCGCTCGAGAAGGCGGAGTCTAACTGAGCGCGCTCGAGGCTCCTCCCTTCCTCGTTGAGACTGTTGGGCCAAGCCCGCTTCTACCCTAAAGTTGCGAAAGAGAGTGACCCCAGCCTCTGATACTCGCTAGCTGGCTCACCCCGGGCGAGTCCCTCGACCTCCCTGAGCCAGTTTCCTCATCTCTAAAATGGGGGTAACAACGCCCGAAGCACCTGCTTCCTTGTTCTCAACCGTTGCCAAATTGGTGACCTCATACAAGTCAATTACCTGAGTGTCATTTTCCACATCTGCTGCTCGGAGGAAAGCTGATGGAAACGTTACACGTTCTGGGAGAAGGCGAAGCACACCACTCAGAAGCATTTATTAAGCACCTGCTGTCTTCCTGGCTCTGAATCAGATGCCGGGTGTATATACAAAGATTAGAGAGGAAACCGTCCGTGCTCTGCTGGAGCATAAAGCACGTTCGCTTATAGGTACTGTGTATGATACAAAGTAGATACAAAGTAGGTAAGTAGATACATAGTAGATACAAAGTAACTTCCAGGCACGTTGGTGAGAAATGATAGCAGGGGCTATCAGCCAAGGCTTCCTTAGGAAGACGCATATGGGCTCCCCTCGGACAGAAATTAGCGGTTCTATGAAGAGGAGCTGAGCAGAGGCATTCCAAGCACCAGTCATCATCGCAGCAAAGGCACGCAGGCGGAAGGTAGAAGGTCCTGTGTACTGGTGGCTGGACTGGAGTGTGCACATCTCAGGAAGGGTTTTCATCGCTCCCTGGTAATCTGAGGAAGCACAGGCTGAATGAGCAATGAGTTTGTCCCTTGGTCAGGTCAAGTCAACAAACGTTTATGTGCCTGGCACTGTTCTGAGGACACAAAGAAAGTTCAACATAAAAAGTCCTTGTTCTCCAGAACAAGTGAAAGAAGTAGAAAGTGGAATTTTATCTGGGTCTTGAAGTCAGGAAAGCCAGAAGACAGAGTTGAGGAGGGAAGAGCGGTCCAGGCCTGGGGGGAGGCCTGGGACACACAGAAGCAGGTATATTTTGGAGTGTTGTACAAAAAACATCCAGGAGGCCAGTGTCACTGGATCACAGAATAGGTGAAGGGGACTATGGTATAACAAGACTGGAAAGATGGAAGGGAAGGGGGAGATTGTGAAGGCAAAGATCCAGGAAGATCTCATCATTCAATAATCATTTATTAAACACCTACTGAGTGCCAGGCACTGTGCTAATGTTTGTGGAAAGGAAAAAAAAGTCTACACCCTTGAAAAGCTGACACTCCGATGGAAGACAAGGTGGGAAGAGAAAAAGCCTAGGAGGAAAGCATGGTCAACAGTATAAAACAATATAAAAGGCTGCTGGCAAGTCAAAAGCAAGGACCCCAAAAAAGCCATTGGATTTACCAGTTAAGAGATCATCAGTAACCCTGAAGAGAGTTATTTCAAACAGGTAGTAGTACCCTCAGAATCCAGGTGGCAAGGAACTGAGAAGAGAGTTCAAGGTAAAAATGTGGACATAGTGAGCATAGGTAGCTTTTTCTAGGGGTTTGGGAAAAGGAAGTATGACAGCTTCAGGGAATTTTAATTTTTTAATTATTTTGAGATTGAATCTCCCTATTTCACCTAGGCTGGAAGGGCAGCAGCCACTCACAGGCCTGGTCTCTGTACTGATTGGTACAAGGACTTTGACCTCCTCTATTTCTAACCTGAGCCAGATTTCCCCTCCTTAGGAAGCCTAGTGGACCCTGCTCTCATGGGCTCACCATACTGGTGCCAGACTTAGCACAGACACCTCATCAGCTTAGCTCACTGCTATTCAGAACTCCCAAACTCATGTGATCCACCACATTCAGCCTCTCTGGTAGCAGGGGTTACAAGTCTATGCCATACCAAGGGAGAGGTTTTTTTCTTCCTCTTAGAATGACAATTTCTAGGCATATTTGTAGCCTATGGAGAAGGAACTTGTGGATAAGGAGAGAGTAAATATTATGAAGAAAGAGGGTGATTATAGTGGCAAGTTCACAGAAAAAAGAAAAGACCATTATTATGATATAATAGATATAGTCAAATATTTAAAGGCCTGTCACATAGAGGACAGATGGCATTTGCTTTGCTTGGTTCCAAAGGACAAAACTAGAAACAGTGAGTGAAAGTGGTAGATAAGTAGGTTTCATCTTCCCCCAACAAGGCTAGCCAAAAGAAAAAAGTAGTGTGTTCACCATCACTGGGATCTTCAAGAAGAGAAGCCAAATGACTATTGGTGGAGAAGATTTAGAACAGATTACTTTCCAATAATCAGTTGGACTAGATGGCCCTGAGATCCTATTCATTCTGAGATCCTGTAGTCTGATCTGCTTGTCTTTGAAGAATTACTTAAAGATAGTGCAAAAGATAATGCATTCATCAATAAGGAGAAACATTCCAGACAAACATGGAAGCAGCTTCAGGAAGCATGTCCCATTGCAACGAAAAAGAAAGTTCTGGACTCATGAGACAATTAATATTAGAAATCAAAAGTCCAGCTGTGGAGAAGGGAGCCCAGCTGCCCAACACACCCAACAGAGACACTGCACTGAGGGGAGAGTGTCATGAGGATTCCACTAGTCCATGGGGCAGCAAATTGACACAATGGATAGAATACTGGACCTAGACTCAGGAAGACCTGAATTCAAATCCTGCCTCAGACACTAACTGTGCGACACTGTACAAGTCACTTAAGCTTCAGTTTGTTCATCAATAAAATGGAGGTAATAATAGCATATACCTCCCAGCATTGCTGTGAGGATCCAGTGAAATAAAAATTGCAAAGACTTTAGTGTAGTGCCTGGCACATAGTAGGCACTGTATCAATATTATTCATTATTATTGTTACCAGGAATGAAAGGATGCTGAGGTCCTGCAATTCCAGAGTTAAGAGTGCTTTGACCACATGTATTCCCTACATGCATGCCTCAGTACCATCATATTCTAACTTTGTTGCCACTTTCATTGAATATGGGTATTCATGGGAGAATGCACCCTAAGTTTATGGAGGGAATATTTTGCAGCTACTCTCTTTATTATGCCATCATAGTCAAAACCTTTCCTAAGAGTTAATTGTGTCTGCTGGCGGATTGTTAATGGAAAACACATTGGTGGGGGCTCATGTGTCACAGTAGTAGGAAAAATTTCCTACAGGGCACCCTAGAATCTAAAGTAGCAGCCAGCCTTTGAGGATTCAACCCAAGAATGGAATTGTAAGTTGGACAAATGTTTACATTGGTAAACATTGCATCTCTCTGTATTATACCCTGCCTAATGGCTGTTTAAGAGGGTTATTTCTATTGTTATACTTTATAAGGAAAACCTTGAATGATTCTGATGTATATATTGGCAAAAATGTGGTGCACTGTTGACTATCACTTATGAAAGTTGACTTGTTCCCCATGAACAATCTCACTGGGGATATCTTTGATTGGTATATAGATAATGGCTGTAAAGATTTTGTAGGCATGTTGGTGGGTAGTTATTAATGTTTTCTTGGTCTCTTTTGGGGGACATTGGTAGAGTCTTAAGATTTTTCTGCATGCCTTTATATCATTCCCTCTTGTATATTGGTCTATCAAAGCCCTCATACTTGTATATCTCCAGCAAGGATCTCTATATTTATGTGGTCAAATCTATCTGGTTTCCACATTTTTTATCTCCTCAGTCCCATTTCTAATTACTCTATATGCACATTGGAGACTGTGATGTTAAGGTCCATGTGTTATGATTCCACTGCCCTTGATGGAAAAAATAATTTGATAAAAATGGGGATTTTTGCAAATCTCCTCATTTTTTGCCTGTTTGTAATAATCTTTATATTTTCATCCTTGAATACCCTTGGAATAACTGTGTTTGGTTGGATATCTTGCCATGCTGTCTTTAAATCTTTTAGCCTCCATTTTTCTTTACTTTATGAGACAACATTGCTCATAACTGTCCATCATCCTTCTCTGTAAGATTTTACAAGTGACTTTATGTTGTAACACCTTTGGCAGCCTTCTCCCTGTGTTTGGCAAGGTTAGTTGGATATTTGTTGACTAAGATCCTTTCAGTCTGTTTTTGTCTCCTTGTTGTGGCAGTCAGTTAATTGACAGTTGAACTTACAAATGAAATTAATATTAGAGTTGTTGTTAATGTCATTTCTATTGTCTACTTCCCATTTTTATCTTTCAATTACTTGTTTAAATACTTCAGAATTAAGTTGTTGCAACTGTATGCTACATTTTTCATCATTATCATTTTCTTTCCTCCTCTTTTCCTTTTCCTCCTTTCTTCTTCTTTTCCTTCTCCTTTTTTCTTCTCCTCCTCCTCCTCTTTCTCCTCCCTCTTCACTAATTCTTACCTTACTTCTTATGAGTAAAAATGGTGATTATACATAGAAAGATGGCTCAGGAGTAACATGTCTTTTCTTGATCATTAAAATGTAATTTATTTCATTCTTAAAAGTGGTACTTGGTGCTAACATTGTTTAGCAAATCGTTTTTCAAAGAAAGTATTCATGGTATAGGAGCACAAGACTTTTGTGTAATCTGCCAGTCTTAGGCCTCTCTCTCTCCTTTCTCCTGAATCATGCTTTCCCATATATTTCTCCCTATGCTCATCATTCCCCACTTTGACTTGGAAGTCCCTCAGATATCAGATTGTGTGTTAATTCAATATAGACAATATTATCAAGGTATTTGGTAGAATTTCCCTACCACTTCCATTCTCAGCAACTGGTGGCATAGAAACTACCATTATTTCCCTGGTGGTCTTTTTTGAAATACTTCTCTTTAATGCTGCAATAAATGGTGATCAAATATACCACAAAATGATGTTTCTTGTTGCTTCTGCGCATATGATAAGACACACTCTGCCAACTCTTTTTTTTAAACCTCTAAGGAGCTCTGGGGAGCCTTTCACAGCACCTTCCTTCCTCTAGTTTAATCTACCGAAAGAGTTTGATGATTGACATGACTAGCTCCTCCAACTGTACATCTGATTGTGGGTCATTGGACAAGGCCCTTACATTCTGAGTATCAACAGTAAGGTTAAAGGTTACTGATGAGCTGTGTGATTCTTGGGACCCTCTGATCTTTCCCACCCTTCTTGCTCCATCACTACGAAAGCAGGAGGGGACTGCCGAAGGCTGAAGGCCATTTTTTATTGAGGGACAGGACAGCATGACTGAATCAAATCACCACATAGCCATATTACATTAATATCATAATATATTAATTTCCTAATATACTTCTCCTACTCTTCCCTACTCTGTGAACCTTCTCTTGTAACAAAGATATATCAAAAGGAAGAAAACACTTTGGGAAAATGAACTAACACATCAATCCTTCCAAGAGAGCCTTTTTTTATAATAAACTTGGCCCCAGAAATATAAGAAAATGTACTTTCCTTCTCTTGTTAGAGAGGTGGGAAAAGGGTCTGTCAGCTAGTCAACAAACATTTATTAGATACTTACTACGTACTAGGAAGTGTGCAGAGTACTGGAGATTTCCACTTAGTCCTTCACCTTCTATCACTGCGCCCCTCCCTTCCCAGGTGTTCCTTTGATGGACCAACTTCCGTCTTATCCCGTTTCATTCTAAACTTCCACAGTACTTCCTGGACATCTCCAGCCAAATCGTGAAAGTGTAATTCTTCCTGTCATCCCCTCGAGCTCTCCTATATGTTCTCTTCCCCATTATAATGAAAGCCCTGCCCTCTCCACCCCACCCCCGCAGAGATTGTTTAGTGTGCTTGCACTGGTATACCAAGGGCTGACTACAGTGACAGACATTGAGTAAGGGCTTTGTAAATGCTCTTGTCTCTGCCAGCGTTAAATCCCTCCTCTCTCTCTCTCTCTCTCTCTCTCTCTCTCTCTCTCTCTCTCTCTCTCTCTCTCTCTCTCTCTCTCTCTCTCTCTCTGTCTCTCTCTCTGTCTCTGTCTCTCTGTCTCTCTCTCTGTCTCTGTGTCTCTGTCTCTGTCTCTCTCTCTCTGTCTCTGTCTCTCTGTCTCTCTCTGTCTCTTTCTCTGTCTCTCTCTCTCTGTCTCTCTCTCTGTCTCTCTGTCTCTCTCTCTCTGTCTCTCTCTCTCTGTCTCTCTCCCCATTTCTGTCTCTGTCTCTGTGTGTCTCTCTCTGCGTTTCTCTATCTCTGTCTCTGTGTGTCTCTACGTTTCTCTCTGTGTGTGTCCCTCTCTCTCTCTCTGCAAAAACATACTTCCTGTGCTCAAGGTTAATCCAGCCATGCTCCCTCTATGCCCACTCTGTGCCCACTTAGTGCCTTCTTTCACACCCCTTCCACTCCAGGTATGAAAGCAGAAATAATATGACCACCACTGGTAGGGAGGAGCTGTCCAACCCTTGTTCTCTGGCTGCCCCAGCTGTGCCTGGGATCTCCCTGTCCCTAATACTCCTCCCTGTCCCTCTCCCCACTCAATATTGTCTTCCCTTGTTAGGGTGTAAGCTCACTGGGGGCAGGGATAGTCTTTGGCTTTTTTTTTTTTTTTTTGCCTTTCTTTGCATCCTCATTGCATAGTAAGCCACTTGACGTATAGTAGGTTTCATAGCCCAGTTGAACAGAATTCTCCATTTTGGGAGACATTGCTGCTGGAGCTTATATAAACTGTGTAGATTACCCAACTTGAGGCTGTGAAGCTGGGAGGAACCTTGGATATCACCTAGTCCAACCACTTTATTTTCTAGATTGGAAAACCCCGGACCATAATGGTTTAAATGCCATGGGTTAAGTCAACAAGCATTTATTAAGCACCTACTAAGTGTTGGGCATACAATAAAAGGCAAAAAATAGTCCCTGCTCTCAAAGGGTCCTGAAATGGGAGAGGGGATACAACCCACAAATAGCTATGTACAAACAACACAGAGACACACAATTTCAAAAGGAAACCACAAAAATTAAGGACAAATAAAAGGTAAAGCAGGGATTCAAACCCCGGCCCTCAGATTCCAAACCTAGCACTATTTCTCTACTACACATATTTACACTGAAAAAATGTGACTATAGCTACTTTTCAAAGTATAGCACTGGGTCTCGAGAGAATGTTGGATCTGGATTCTAGAAGACCTGGGCTCAACTCCTGTTTTTTATCACTGACAGACTTTACGATGCTGGGCAAATGTAGTTGTACTGGTTAGGGAGAACTGGCTGCAATGGTGGGGGGCTGGAGATGTTACAGATTTGGGTGCACTGTTGGGGATTTTGGCCTAATGTTGGATGTGTAACTGGGCCTACTCACAGGGGAGGGGAGGGGAGGGAAGGAAAGAGAATAAGCATTTATAGATTGCCTACTATGTACCTCATCTGGAAAATGAGCTGGAGAAGGAAATGGCAAACCATCTTTGCTGATAAAACGCCATATGGGGTCACAAAGAGCACGACACAACTGAACACCAAGTGGACCAGTATGCCAGGCACTGTGCCATGTGCCTTTATAAATATTCTCTCATTTGATCAGAGCACACTGATGGAACACTGCAATCCCCACCAATATTTTCAATACTCAGTGACCCATGATTCTGTCGGGCAAGGACCCCTTCCCTCCAAGAAAATCAAAACTGAGAGGCAATGATATAGTGACAAGACTTGTTTGGAGTTGGAAAGCCTTAAATTCAAATCCCACCACAGACCAGCTGTGTGACCTTGGGCAAGTCCTTGACCTCTCTGGATCTCAGTTTCCTCATCTGTAGATTCAATGATTGCTAAGGTCCTCTTCCAGCTCCAATTGGATCATTTTGATGAGTTTCTGTGGCAAAGAAAAAACACAACAAGAAATCATCTCCTAAGAGCCAAATGTAGCAATGAGCCTCAAGGAATAGAGCCAGGCTGGGGCTCAGACAACATATACAAACATTGGCAGGCCCATGTTTGCCCTTCCAGATTGGCAGGGTCTGCCATAGAGTGTGTTCTGCTGGCCTCAGTTTTCAGAATCGATAGATGCAGGGCTGGAAGGCAGCTTCAGGATCCTTCATTCTAATCCAACCCCTGAAGAAACTGAAGGCTAGCAAGGTGAAGAGGGCAGGCCAAAGTCACACAAGAAGCAGAGCGGTGATCTGAAGCTATCCTGAGTTTCTGGTCCAATCTTCTATACTCAGAGAAGTAAAATGAAATGGGGAAAGCAGCAAGGGGCCCCAGCTTACCTAGCCGAGCTTTATTACCATGCACTCATCATTCAGTAGAATTTCCCCAGGTCTGGGGGGGAAGGCACTAGTTCTCTTGTCCTCACATCTTCAGGGATAGACTTGAATAGTATTGACATGCTCTATGGATGGAAATAAAAGAGGCCAAATGGAAGCAGTCACTCCCTTGTAAAAGTTAATGGGCATGGGAGCTGATTTGGAAGTAAGACCTATCACCAGACTGCTGGCAAACCACATTCAAATGTTTTTTGAAATATTTAACAAAATATATAAAATGCAATATAACAAAGATAATGCTAAAATGTGGTTTTCTAAGTCAATATGGATCTTTATATAGAGTTTAGTGGCCTCTGTTTCTATTTGAGGTTGATGATATTCACCCCAGGAGATACTGCCTCTCTTAAGGTGTTTGGGTTTGCTTGCCCATTGGTGGCAAATGGTCAGCAGTCAGTGTTGGTGGGGGTATGAAGGGTTATTCCTCCTTCTCCACAGTGACTTCCTCTTGTAATGATGGCTGCAGGGGCTGGGCTGGAAGCAGGGCTGGTGGTCTGGAGGACTGTTTCTATTCCTAGAGCTCGTGGGTTCAGAGTCCTGAGCTGTCCCCATCAGGGCTTGAAGGAAGGTAGTGGTTTGACTTCCCTGACTCATGTCGCCTCCTGTCTCTTCCCTCCAAGTGACCTTTTGCTTCAGTGAGGCTGGCTTGTCTACTATGTTGGGGGCAGTTGACTGGCAGTTGATGGGGATGGCTGTTCCCTTCTCCACAGAAGTTGCTTCCCTAGATGATGGTGTTGGGGGCTGGACTAGGGCAGAACCGGTGGTCTAGAAGTGGGTACTGCTATCCTCAAGACCCTTGGGAGCAATCTCCTGTTCTTTATCCAGATCTCAAGGAAGTGGTGGTTGGGGTGGTAAGTGGTGGTTTGACTTGTCTGACCACTAGGTGGCACTACAGTGCACAGAGCACTAGACCTGGAATCTGGGTTCAAATTCCACACAGACACTTACTAGCTACATGACCCTAAGAAAGTCACTTAACCTCTGTTTACTTCAGTTTCCCCAACTGTAAAATGGGGATAATACTAATAGCACCTCCATTTCAGAGCTGTTTTGTGGATCAAATGTTATTTGTAAAAGTACTTAGCACAATGCCTGACACATAGTAGGTGTCTATGTAAATACTTCCCCTTCCCTTCCCTGGCACAATATTTATAATTTATAATATTCGTATTGTGCTATGGATAACTTTTCCCTGTTCCACCATATGTCTAGCCCCAGAACCAGCCAACAAGTATTTATTAAATACCTGCTATGCACTAGGTATTGTGTTAGGTGCTGGAGATATGATGATAGCAGCTAACATCTGTACAATGCTTACAGTGTGCCTGGAACTGTACTAAGCACTTACCAATTGTTACTGAAATTTGATCCTCACAACAGTTGAGGAAACTGAGGCAAACAGAGGTTAAATGTCTCACCCAGGATCACACAGTGAGCAATCCCTGCACTCAAAGAGCTGACATTCTATCAGGAGAGATAACATGTCCAAATATAAGTATACACAAAATAAACACAAGATAAATACAAGGCAATTAGAGGGAAATCCCTAGCAAGTCGGGTGAGGATGGGGATCAGGAAAGGTCTCAGGTAAAAGGTTGTATTGGAGTTGAGGGGACTATAGTTAGAGGACCTGAGGTCAAATTCCCCCTCTAATATTTAATAATTGGACTTCAATTTCCTCATCTCTAAAATGAAAGCATCAGACAAAATGGCCTCTAAGGTTCTGTTAAGCCCAATATCTATGACCCTATGAACTATTTTTTTGCCTCTGGTAAAAACAATCCCATGTATATATACATATATATATATATATATATATATATATATATATATATGTTTTAGAGGATGAGAAGAATTACTAAGATTAAACAGAATCTCAAAAGTGCTTTGAGTTTCTGGATAATAAGCACACTGCAGGAAGCTGTGACTCCATTGTAGCTAACACTGATTTGAAATTTATGAAATATTTTACATGTCTTCTCTCATTTTATCCACACAACTACCCAGCGGGGTAGGAAGGGGAAGGAGGGAACAAGTATTTCTTAAATGCCTCCTATGTACCAGGCAAATATTATCATATTTGATTCTTACAAGAACCCTGTGAGCTAGGGATGATTATTATTTCCCATTATACAGGTGACAAAACTAAGGCATTCAGAGGTAAAAAATGGCTTGCCCTGGGTTGAGTGTCTGAGGTTGAATTTGAACTTAAGTCTTCCGGACTCCAGGCCTCATCACTCTATCTGCTGCACTACGTTGCTATCCATCAGTGGAGACATTCCCTCCCCTGACATTGATAAAGGAAAAGATGACTAACTCTCTCTACCTTCATGAGATGGACATTGGGGAGTTTCTGTGGCCCATCAAATCTCATCACCTGATGGCTAACCTTCTGGTAACGAGTGTCTCTGGGCCTGGCTAAAATGCTCCTTAGATAACAGATGAGAAGAGTTCAAGAGGATCCACCAGAGCTTGTATTTTACTAGAGTAGCTTTTGAGCTGGTTATCAACCGAGGTGGTGCCCTAGCACATAGAGCTCCAGACTGCCTAGAGTGCCAGAGCTGGAGTCAGGTTCATCTTCCTGAGTTCAAATCCAATCTCAAACACTTCCTAGGTATGTGACCCTGGGCAAGTCACTTAATCCTGTCTGCCTCAGTTTCCTCATCTGTAAAATGAGCTGGAGAAGGAAATGGCAAACCACTCTAATATCTTTACCAAGAAAACTCCAAATGAGATAATGAAGCGTTGGACATGACTGAAAAAACAAGTGAATAAACAGCAAATCAAATGAATCTTGTCCCCAATACATCTCCATGCCCTAATGAAGCATCATAAGATGTCTACTGAAACACTAAAGGATATTAACTGGAGGAGCAGCATAGGGTAGTAGAAGGTTCTCCAGACTTGGCATCAAGGGCCCTCAGTTGGAATCCCACCCCTGACACTTACTATGCGACCATGGGCCAGCCACTCAGCCTCAGTCTTTTCATCTGCAAAATGGAGGAAGCCTCCCACTCCTGATCTTTCTGACTTACTGGGAAGAAAGGGCTCTAAAAACTGGAGCCCCATGAAGTGTGAGCTGAGTCCTTATCGTGACTTGTAAAATGAATGCGAACACTTTTATCCATCTGTTGCTTAGCTGCTAAATAAACAGAAAAGTAACGTTGGGTTTAGCCAATAGGGAGAAATGGCAAGAGCAGAGGTTATTTTCAGACATAATCACATTCCAGGACCTCGTCAGAGTTTTTCCAAGACAAATTAACCTTTCAGAGCTCAAGCACCAGATGTGTCATGAATTGCCAAGGGCAACCCCAAAGTAAGTCAAGGGGGAAGAGGAAGAAACATTTGCATAGTGCCTACTATGTGCAAGACACTATGCTAAGTGCTTTATAAATATTATCTTATTTGAATCTCACAGCAGCCCTGGAAGTAGTTCTATGATTATCCCCATTTTACAGTTGAGCAAACTGAGGCAGAGGTTAAGTCACTTGCCTCAGATCACATAGCTAATAAACGTCTGAGATTAGATTTGAACTCAGATATTCTTGAATCCAGGACTTGAGCTCTATCCACTGCACTTCCCTGTCCCGAAAAGCACTGTAAATGACAGTTGTCACCATCATTATTTCTTGCGGCTGTATCCCCAGCCCTAACCCAAAGCCTGGCACATACTAAATATTTAACAAATACATGTTCATTGACAAATTAAAAGATAAGTCCAAGGAAGATGCCTGAGTCAAAGACAGGCTAGTTGAATTTTCAAGGGCCACATAGCTAACTAGTCAATACCAGAGGCCAGATTTGAAATCATGCCTTCCTGATTCCAAGTTTAGCACATTCTCAACTAAACCAAGCTAACTCTAATCTTTTTGGAAGAGAAAATTAAATGAAAATGTTTCACTAGGCTTCATTCTCTTCCCTACCTTTCCCTACACCATCATAGACACACATGGGATTGTATGATCTAGTAGGAGAGAGAGAGTCACCAGATAAGTAGACAGATGGATGGATAGATAGATAGATGATAGATGGATGGATGGATGGATGGATGGATGAGTGGATAGATGGGTAAATGGATGGGTGAATGGACAGGTAGTTGGATAAATGGATGGATAGATAGATAATGGATAGTTGCTGGAGAGAGAGATAAGTAGATAGGCAAACAGGTTAATGAATATTTGATAGAACTAGAGATAGATGAATGGATGGATGGATATGTGGTCGGAAGAATGAATGGAATGGAAAGACAGATAGATGGATAGTTGGTAGAAATAGAGAGAGATGTCTAGATAGACAGATGGATGGTTAGAGCACATATTAAATGAGTACTCTTTCCCAGGCACTGTGCTAAATACTGGGGATATATGGAAGAAAATAAGACTATCTCTACTCCCAAGGAACTTACAGTGTACTTGGAAAGATAACATGTAAAGAGGATCTGGAAATCTAGGGGTTCAGGGCATAGGGAATGGTTCCCCACTAGGGCAGGGTGTTTCCTTTGCTATTGTATACCCAGTATCTGGAACACAGTAGGTGCTTACTAAGTATCTGTTGAGTTACATAGAATCTTTCATCTCCCCACCTGGTCCGGGTGGCTCATTTGATTAGAGCAAGATGCCCAAGGGATTGGTACCTGAGTCAAGGGATTGGGATAGTCAGCTATCTCTGGTTTGTAGGATTTAAAGCTAGAAGGAACCTTAAAAACAATCTAATCCAAACTCCTCATTTTATAGATGAGGAAACTGAGGCCTAAAATTTAAAGAGCCCACCTAAGTAAATAGCAGAGTTAGCCTTTAAACCCAGGCCTTCTACCTCCAGATCTTGCCCTCTCCCCACTGAAACACTGGTTCTTATTCCTGGATTCAGGCACTGCCCCCTCATCCTGACTCTCCTCTTTGGTGGCCAAGGGAGTTGAATGAGAAAATGCAGAGCCCCCCAAGTGACCTATCCACACCACTGACAAAATGGTTCACCAGGGCACATGGTGCTCCTGGGACGTGGGCTCGTCATCATTTGAGGGAGTTCCTCTGTGGTTATCAGTCTGGTGACCAGGCAGGCCCGTTCCTGCTCCACTGCCCCTCTCTGGGCCTTAGTTTCCTCCTCTGTACAATGAAGAGGTTGGATCTGAAAATCTTTGAGGTCCTTCCCAGCTTTAAATCTTACCTCATTCTTCCCTGCTATGAAATGATTTCAAAGGTAACTTCCCTTTCCAAGGTCATTCTCTTGAAAGACTGTGTGGTGTAGTGGATAGAGCACTGGCCCTAAACTCAGGAAGAGCTCTCATCTCAGATTCTGTATGCCCCTGGGCAATTCACTTGCCTTTCTGGGCCTCAGTTTCCTCATCTGTAAAACAAGAGGGAAACAATGACATCTAAGGTCTCTTTCAGTTTCAATCTATGATCATATTCATTCTTATTATTAAATGTATTCTTGATTCTCCACTTGGCAACGTTTCACTGCCTGAACCCTACACATCCATCAGCTGAACAATTGCCAAGTTCACAACCAAGGATAGTCAAGGACAACATAATGCAGGAAGCTTGTGTGCTTGGGACTCCACCCCACTTATTGTAAGTGACAAGATGCCCAATCCATTGATCTCACTCATACACCTTAGACCAAATGTAGAGAGTCTTTGAAAGCCATTTGATGAAATGAAATTATGCCAGGCAGGACGTCCGTTTCAAATGGCTGAGAGATTTCATTACTCCCTCTGAGTCCTATGTAAAAGCTTGAAGTTATCTGGAATCAGAGAGTGACGATGAGAGTGTTTCAGTATACCCTTGAGGAGTAAAAATAGGACTGAGCCATGGGAAAGGAGATAGCAGGGAAACTGACTTGATCTACAGGAAACTGAGCTGAGGAACCTCTTAAGAAAAAGTCTGCCCTTCTCCCAATCTCCCCTCCCAGGATTTATCGATCCACTGACACTATACTATCATCTGATGTTTCATTACCTAAACATTTCTAATAAAATAAATTTTGTCTTAACCAACAAGTGGCCACGGGTTCACATGAGACATAAATATAAAGTTAGGCAGACAGCCTAAACTGTGCTTACTAAACATTAGGAATTTTCCTGAATGAGGGCTCAGAATCATTGTGATTGAACTTAAAGCTTTTCATCTAAAATAAACACTGTGAAGTCAAAAAGGAGGGAACCACGTGGCATTTAGGACAGCTAAGTGGTGCAGTGGATAGAGTACCAGACCCAGAGGCAGGAATACCTGAGTTCAAATTCAGCCTCATGTACGTGACCCTAAGCAAGTCACTTAAACCCTGTTTGTCTCAATTTCCTCATCTGTAAAATGAGCTGGAGAAGGAAATGACAAATCAATATCTTTGCCAAGAAAACCACAAATGGGGCCACAGAGTCAGACACAGCTGAAAACAGCTAAGCAACAATAACGTGGAGTTTAAGGGCCATTTTATTACGCCTAGGCTTAAAGCAGGATAATTTTTGTAACAGAGTATTACATTTATGTGTTTCTACACTGTATCCTTCCAATTAGCTTAGAATAGAAGCTCCTTGAAGGTAGAACCTGTTGTATTTTTGTCTATTTTTGTCCAGAACCTAGCAGAACATCCAGCACATAGTAGGCACTTCATAGATGATTTTTTTTTTAATGCAATGGAATAAAAAGGAATTGGAAGAGCTACCCAGGATAGTGGGTTAATCTGACTTGTTAGTATGGGTGTATCCCACTCCAAGTGAGAATGTGACATGACCTTAGCTCAAAAGGCCCAGGGTCCCATGTTGCATCCTGGGCCATCTCCAGTCATCCTGATGAATGTCAGGCCACTGGACCCAGATGGTTCAGGAGAAGAAAGTGAGGTTGGGGACCTTGCACAGCCCTTCCTCACTCAACTCAAAGTCAACTGCAAGTCATGTCATCATCTTGATGTCACGGTCCTCTTTGAGAACAAAGGACAAACACAGCAACTGAGTCATGCAGAAGAAAGAGCCCGGTTGTGCTTGGCCCCATAGGGCAGAACCAGAGTCATGGGTGGCAGTTTAAAGAGACAAGCGTAAGCTCTATTTCAGGAAAGATTTCCTAACAACAGGGACTGTACAAAAGTAAAATGATCTACGATGACTGGGTCTACAGGCGGTGGCTGGACAACCATTTGTTGCTAAGTTATAGTGGGAGCTCTTTTCAAGTATGGGTTAGGTTCGATGGCCACTGGGGTCCCCTTCCAATTCTCAAATTCTATGATTCTGTGAAAATGGACAAAATCTCCCTAGACGATTTATACACAGGGGCTATTTGTAGCTTCTTTACTAACTTGGGACTTTGGCCACATTATCTTTCTTCATCCTCATCATTTGTAAAGACATGGACATTCTAATTATGGGCTTGGTGAAACTGAGAGAAGCTGACCAGGAAGGCTTCATCTTCTTGTTTCAATATGGGTGGATTTGAAGAGGCTCCTTACCCCCAAATCACTATCAGGGACAAAATAAAAGACTCAATAGTGGATGTGTAAATGCATTTTCTCCTCCCAGCTGCCTCTTAGAATCCTTAAGTTCATTCAAGACTCAGCTTAGGAAGACATTCCTACTCACCTGAGTTTTGGTATTTTTATCCTCCTTCCCTCCTCAAATTATGTTACACTTGTTTGTCTGTGTAAATGTTACATTCCCTTTCCTCTACACTCCCTATCCCCTACCCCAATGTAAAATGTAAGTCCCAAGAAGGGAAGGGGATAGGGACTCTTTTTTATTTTGTTTGTAGCACTCTCTCTAGGATCATTGACCCAACCCATGATAGCAAGTTGTGGTCCCCAGAGGATGGAAAACTACTTTCTTAAGGGGTCTAGGGACAGTTGTGAGGAATTATGGCTTTCCAGTACTGATGCTCATGAGCCCCTACTGGTGTGTTTCCCATTATCAACCAATGACTTTAGAAATGATATAGTAAGAACAGCAGTTATATGCCCAAAGAACTATAAAACTGTGCATACCCTTTTATCCAGCAATACACTATTAGGTCTATATCCCAAAGAGATCATAAAAAAGTGAAAAGGACCCATGTATACAAAAATTTTTGTAGCAGCTCTTTTTGTGGCGGCAAAGTACTGGAAATTGAGGGGATGTCCATCAACCGGGAAATGGCTGAACAAGTTGTGGTATTCGTACACCACATACGTTATGGAATAGTATTATTCCATAACAAATGATGAGCAGGCAGATGTCAGAAAAACCTGGAAAGACTTACATGAACTGATGCGAGTGAAATGAGAACCAGGAAAACACTGTATACAGCAACAGCAATATTATGTAATGATTAGCTATGATAGACTTAGCTCTTCTCAGTATTATAATGATCCAAGACAATTCCAAAAGACTTGTGATAGAAAATGCTAATCACATCTAGAGAAAGAACTGTGGAGTCTGAATGCATACTGTTTTCTCTTTTTTTCTTTCTCATGGTTTTTTCCTTTTGTTCTGATTCTTCTTTCACAACATGACTAAAGTGGAAATATGCTTAATGTGATTGTACATGTATAACCTATATCAGATTGCTTGCTATCTGGGGAAGGAGAGAAGGATGGAAGGAAAGAAGGGAGAAAAAATTGGAACTCAAAATCTTATAAAAATGAATGTTGAAAAGTATCTTTATATGTAATTTGGGAAAGAATAAAATACTATTAAGGGAAAAAAGAAATTACTCAAGAAAAAAAAGAACAGCAATTATGAAAATATTTCCTCCAAACTATAAGCACACTCTCCCCTTGCATGCAAAAGGTTCCAGGGAAGTGCTCAAATATATAGTAAAATAATCACGAGGCACATCTACTCTGGAGATCTCATAGGTCCTAGTTATCAGAAGTGTTTTTCTCTCTTTGTAGAATCCTCCAGGGGTCTGCTGGACGCTGAGAATTGGTAACTTTGGGACCTTTCTCTGTCATGAGGGATTACAAAGTTTTTAATAAATGCTTTTTCATTCACAAGTGTATTCATTTCATTCATTACCTGTCTTAAAAGGTTGTTGTTGGGGTTGGTAAACTAGAAAATCTTGTGTAAATGTCAGCTATTATCTGACTCTATATTCCTAACTTTGGCTTAATATTCCAATGCTCCACTGAAGTATTTGTAATGCCTTCTGATAACTCTGGGTTCATAAGATCTGTGTAAATGTTGGAAGTAGAAGGGAATTTTGAGATCCTATAGTCCATCTCTCATTTTAGAGATGAGGAAGCTGAAGAGGCTGTACAGGTCCAGCAATTTGTTCCATACATAGTAAGCAGTAGAAAAAACACAGAACTTTAGGCTCCAAATTCCACTAAATCCTTGTTAATTGACTGACTATAACAAGTTGTTTCACAGAGGCTTTGCCATCAGAGGAAATAATTTTGGCAAGTCCTGCCATGAATGGCCATGAACTGCAGGACCAGCTAAGGTAAGTTAGAAGTTCATCATCAAGTTAGTCAGGGGAGGGGCAGGGGTTGCGGTTTAGGAGACATCAAATCTTGAAGATCACCTACCAAATCAATAAATCTTGATCTGTATCAATTCAACATGAATTTTTAAAAGTTGTTATTGATATCTATTTTTCTGAATCCCATTTCCCTTCTTCTGCCCAAGAAGTCATTCTTGGTAACAAAACCAAAAGCAGTTCAACAAGACTAACACATCAGCTGGGTCTGACAGTGTATGCAGTATTCCGTACTTGTATTCCCCTACTTCTTTAATGAAGGAAAGTACATTTTTTCATCTCTGCTTCAGGACAGTCTTGGTCATAATCAAACAGTGTGTTCAGTTTTGTTCTTTCCATTCCATTGTTGTAGTCATTGTGTATTTGGTTTTTTGCATTTTGCATCAGTTCATATAAGTCTTCCTATGTTTCTCTGAATTCTTCACATTCATCATTTCTTTTCTTTTTTTTTATGCCAGATCTATGATTTCAATGGTATAGGGGACTCTTAGTAAGAAAACTCCCTCTACCAATGCAAATCAATACCTGCTCTGCAACTTATACTTGCAGAGAATTGCAAAAGGGTAAGGGACTTGCTGAAAGTCACACAATTAATATATTGTAGAGATATGACTTGAACCCAGGATTTCTTGGTTTGGCTCCCTATCTACTATATCATATGCCTTAAACATCAGTGTTTCCTGGTGAACTAATATATTCCATTAAGCTCACTGATAATTCAATAAGTATTTATTAAAGGATCTACCATGTGTCAGACACTGTGCTAGGCCTCAGTGGAGGTTTCCAAGAGGAGGTTGGCTGACCCCTTGTCTGGTTTATCAGAATGGAGATTCTTGTCATGTATGGGTTTGTCCTAAATGGTCTGGAAGTCCCTTCCAATTCTAAAGCATTGGTGTGATTACCACACCAATAAAAATCACAGGTTTTTGACTATATAAAATAGACCATTTTTAAAAAACGGAAATTAAAAAACAGAAAACAAAAACAAGAAGTTAAAATTAACCATAGAAAGTGAGGTCACTGGGCCCTTCTGGGATCTGTTTGGATGACATGTGCAATAGGGGAAAAGCTGGCACAAACAGATGGACGTATCACTGAACAACCGACAGTGGCCTTTTCTGGGGCCACACGTGGCTTTTCAGGACCCTGTGGTCTTGTCTTTCAGGAAGCTGGGACTTCCCTATTATGCACAATCACAGCTTCTAACTCAACTTGCCTTAACAAAAGGAACATTTGTTCTTCCTCATCCTTCCCCCAACTGCCCAGTGGGCAGAGCAGCATGACTGCTTGTGGGTCTTGGATGAGCTGAGAAGTCACCAATGACAAGCCTTCTACCCTGCTCTATACAGCATCCCCCTCTGCCCTGACAATATGCCCTCCAGAGTCATGGGCACTATCATTTGACCTACTAGGATACCATTAGGACTTCCAGGTTTCCAATTCTCTATGACTAAACTTTTCTATGTTGTCTTTCCCATTTATAGAGTCAATATCTTGATACCAGAGACTGCCTTGATTTTCCTATTTATACCCCCAGAACCCAGTGTGGTACTTGGCATGTTGTTGTCCAACTCTCCATGATCTTGAAGACCAACACTGTCCATGGGGTTTTCTTGCAAAGATCCAGGAGTGGTTTGCCATTTCCTTCTCCAGAGAATTAAGGGAAACAGAGATTAAGTGATGTCCAGGGTTACACAGCTAGTATATGTCTGAGGCTGGATTTGAACTCAGGTCCTCCTGATTCTAGATCCAGCACTCTATCCACTGAGCTACCTCGCTTCTTGACATATAATAAACCCTAAATAACTGCTTTTCTCCCT
Source organism: Bettongia penicillata ogilbyi (assembly GCA_023548195.1). Lineage (NCBI taxonomy): Eukaryota > Metazoa > Chordata > Mammalia > Diprotodontia > Potoroidae > Bettongia > Bettongia penicillata. Next base: position 3,503,992 of record JAJHZJ010000550.1, on the reverse strand, counting down.
TCGTTCTTTCCTTATCCTCTTCTTCCACCAAATCTTTAGCTGGATATGTCCCCAAATCCTTAATTACTCCCTAATTCCTGAATCCTTAATTCTCTACTTTCTATCCCTGTGATATCTCATCCATTTTCATTATCTTCCAAAATAAAATAAAATAAAAAGCTGTTCCTGGTCTCCCTTAATGATGAAGCCATCTCTCTGTTGATTATCTCTGACTTATCCTGTCTATAGTTTGTGCATCATTTTCATACTGTCTCTGATATTAAAATGTGAGCAAGGCATGGTTTGGGGACTTTCTGTGTACCTTCAGTGTCCGGCCTAATCGCTGTGGGCTACTGGACATCTTACTTACTCCAGGTTTTCGGTGATCAGCCGGATGAACTTATGAGAGAAGAGACCACCAGAGTGAAGCAGAGGTGTAGGCTTTACTCCAGATACCAGCTATATGTCAGCATGCAGGATGAGTTCTCCCATGGAGCCCCAAGGAACCCAACCCCCAGGCTTTCCTGGCCCCATTTAAGCTCTCCCAGCTGCATGGTTCGCTCGTGGACAGCGTGCTCTCGGTCCCTCAGCCAAACAACAGGTGTGCTCAGACCACAGACCAATCTCAAGAGTGGGATGCTCTCCCCAGCAAGTTTCCACTGAGAAGAGGTGGAAAAACAAGATAGCTCGTGATTCACTCCTCAATTCCCAGCCGTTCCCTGGGGGGGCCTCATGAGAGCTTAGCAGTTAAGCCCTCACCTTCACCTGACCCAAGACCGTTCACGTGAAAACCGAGCTTACACCCCAACACTTCAGTACTTAGAGCATAGTAGGTATTTGTTGATACTACTATTTTGATAATGAAAATAGGAAAGTAGTCATAGTGATGATAATGCACAGCTTGAGAAGCACATAGTGGACTAGAAAGAGAGACCATCTCCAAACCAGGGAGACCTGGGTTCAAATCTTACCCCTGACATATATCCTGAGTCTGCCCTAAACACCATCCCGACCAGAAGTGCAGAGAAGTTATTGTTCCCCATTGACAGGAGTTCACTCTATAAACTGATCGCATCCTGCCCCTTCCTTTGCTACCCACATGACTTGAGGTGGCCCTGGTCTTCAGTTGCTTCAGTTTTCCAACAAGGGAGCTGGTATGTGCCTGCCATCACTATTGCTTTGGGAGGTCAAGGCTGGTAGACTGCTTGAGTTTTGGGGGGCAGTGGGCTAAGCCAATCAGGTGTCTGCACACAGTCATGAACAAATACAGCATGCCCCCAGGAAGGCAAGGGAGGTGGAGAACCAAGGACTAAGGAGGGGTGAGGTAGGTCAAGTAAGAAAATGCACAGGTCAAAGGTCTCAAGCTGATCGAGAGTGGGCTCAGGCCCTGAACACCCTGTCTGTATTCCAGCCTAGGTGGAAAGGGGAGATCCTGCCTTAAAAACAAAATGAAACAAAGAGACTGGAATAAATGGTCTTAGAGGCCTCTTCCATCTATAAATTTATGATCCAATGAAATCACAGATCTGGAAAAAATAAACATAATAACTCCATATTTAAATAAAATTTTCAGGTTTTTCAAAACATTTTACAAATATTATCTCATCCTTATCCTCACAACAACTGTGTGAGGGAGATGCTATTACTGTTCTGATTTTATAGATACGGAAGCTGAGGCAGAGGCAAATCAACTTGCCCAGGGTCATATAACTAGGAAGTGTCTAAGGTGGAATTTGAACTTGAGTCTTCCTGACTACCGTGGGGCAGTAGGTAGAGCACTGAGGTTGGAGTCAGGAGGACCCAAGTTCAAACTTGGCCTTAGACACTTGCTAGCTGTGTGGTGCTGGCCTAGTCATTTAACTTTGTTTTTCTGTTTCCTCATTTGTAAAATGAGCTAGAGAAAAAATGGCAAAAACCACTCTAGTATGTTTGCCGAGAAAACCCCAAATGGGATCACAAAGAGTCGGACACGACTGAGACAAATGGACAATGATGAACAAATACACAGATGACTGGGCCAGTACAAAATAATGTACTTTCCACTATAAAAAAGCAGAGCCCCAGGAAAGGTCTGGGGGTGGTGTGGGGGAGGGGAGGTCACTGCTGTCTCAGGGGTCAGGATAGTCTTCCTGGAGTGGGAGGGTGACAACACTTTGGGTTGGCCTTCAAAGAGTGGGCAGGGACTCAATAAGGGAGGAAGAGAGTGGGCGCGAGGGGACATTTCAGACATAGTAAGTAAAGAAAGAATGAGGCAGAATACTACCTGGTGTGTGTGTGTGTGTGTGTGTGTGTGTGTGTGTGTGTGTGTGTGTGTGTGTGTGTGTGTGTGTGTGGCGAAGCTAAGAAGTAATTCAGTTTGGCTGGAGTATACAGTTCATGGACAGAAAGCTGAGATGAAGGATGAACCCAGATTGCTGCTGAACATCCTGCTGGACATTTATACCTGGATATTCTACCATTACCTCCAACTGGATGGATGCACAGGCAAACATTCCCCCTGCCAACCTAAGTCCAGCTTGTGTTAATGGTGCTGCCATTTTCCTGGTCATCACGCATCCAAGTTGAACAATGCTGGGCAAATCATTTCACCTTTCCCGGGCCTCAGTTTCCCCATCTGTCAAATGAAATCACTGGATTAAGTGGTCTCTAAGGTCTCTTCTAGCTCTTGCTCTGTGATCTTCTAATAATCCATTCCCTCTTCCTTTCCCATATCCAGTCAGCCACTTATTGTCATTTCTCTTGATATGGGACTCCTATGTGTCTCCTCTCCATGTCCATTGCTACCGCCCTAGGTCAGGCTTACTGTGTTATAATTACAGCTGTGACTTTAGGACATATTGAGTCCACATAGATGAGGAAACTGAGGCCCCAAGAGGTTGAAACTGGCTTAGAGATTTAGAGGTAAATGGAACCTTAAAATACATTGAGTCAAATCTCCTTTTTTTTTTCAAATGAGGCCTGGAGAAGTTGAGAGACTGGCCCAGGATCACACAACCAGCAAATGTTTGAAGTGGGATTTGAACCCAGATTATACTGCCTCCACTATCCACTAAACCATGGCTCCTCATTGCTCCCCGCCCCCTAGATTCCCTGGAGACATGAGAACCTGCTGGACCAGCTGACCAATGCTCAGGTTCAAATTACAAGGTACTCTGCTCCTATCCATCCTCAGCTGCCAAGGTGATTTTCTAAAATATAGGTCTCACCACAGCACTCCCCTTGTTCAGTGAGCTCCAGAGGCCCCCTACTATCTCTAGGATCAAACATAAGTGCTCATTCTGGCATTTAAATCTCTTCCTGACATTGTCCCTTCTTTAGGTTCTGGTCTCTGTACACCTCCCTCTCAGATCCAGCTACCCTGGCCCACTGGATGTTCCTAGAACATGGCGTTTCTCTATGCCTGGGCTGTTCTCCATGTCTGGAATGCTCTCTCTCCTCACGTGGGAGGATGCTTTCCCTCCTCACTTAAGTTTCCTGGCTTCCTTCGAGACTCATTTCAAACCCTATGTCCTGCAGGAGCCTTTCCTGGTGCTCCCAGATGCTCTTGCCTTGCCTTCCCCTCTCCTTCGATGCTCCCCCCTCTCCATACCTCCTATGTACCTAGTTTATCTACATGTTAATCTCTCTCATTACACTGTCAGCTCCTTGAAGGACTGCTTTTTCCCCTTTTGTATCCCCAGCCCTCAGCACAGTGCCTGACATATAGTAAGCACTTAATAAACACTTGTTGCTGGAAGTGAATGACATATAATAATATCACTTTACAGTTTGCAAGTACTTTATGTGATCTCATTTGATTCTCACAACAAACAAGCCTGTAAAACTGGTATTATTAAAACCAAGGAGGAAACTGAGGAATGGAGCAATTAAATGACTTGCCCAGGGTCATACAGCCATTAAGTGTCTGAGACAGGATTTGCATTCAGGTATTCTTGACTCTTAAATCCCACACTCTGTCCACTGCACCATCTAGGGACCATGGGAGACAAGGGAGACCACCAAATCTGACAAATCCTTTTCAAGGCACCTGTGCAGAAGCAGAAAGGTGAGACACGAACTTATACCATCCTTGGGTGGGATCTGCAGAGGCAAAATATACCTGTTGGAAAAGGAGGGATAAGAACACTCTCAAGATCTCTCAGAAGAACTTTGGAATAGATTGTGAGACATGGGAGACACTGGCACAGGACTGCCCAGTATGGGTGTTTACATCAAAGATGGCACCATGCTCCATGAGCAAAGCAGAACTGCAGTAGCTCAAAAGAATTGTGAGATGTGGAAATGAAGAGACATCTCCACTCCAGATGTTCATATGGAGAATATGTGCTTGATCTGTAGTAGAACCTTCCAAGCTCACACTGATCTTATCAGCCACAGTCCGACACATGGTACCTTGACCCCAACATAGTAATGTCATTTTGATCCTCCTCAAGCACAGAGAACAACACCCATACCATTCTTCTCTAGTCCCTTAAACTAGGGATCCAGTCCTATGACTACCTCACTATTTAGCCCCAGGCAAGCACAACTCTGGTCTTCCTTTTTTTAACCTATAAAATGAAGATCCCACTAAATCTACCCCAGTGGTGGGGAGCCTGCAGCCTTGAGGCTACGTGTGGCCTTCTGGGTCCTTGGATGCAGCCTTTTGACTGAGTCCAAGTTTTATAGAACAAATCCTTTTATTAAGAAGATTTATCCTGTGAAGTTTGGATTCAGTCAAAGGGCTGCACTTCAGGACTCAGAAGGCCACATATGGCCTCAGGGACACAGGTTCCCCACCCCTGACCAGCTTCATGGCATTGTGATTCACCCAATGAATTGGTGAATCAATCAAAATTAATTAAGCACCTACTATGAATGAATGAAAAAGAATATATAAAGAGTTTACTTTGTGCCAAGCACTTTACAAAGCACCGGGGATATGAACAGGAAAACAAGACCTGTCTCTGTCACCAAGGGGCTCACTTGATAGCTGGATCAAATGAGCTGGCATGAGCTACTTTTGAATCCAAATACTAATTACTAATCATAAGTCTCATTTATATAGCACATGAAAGCTTGAAGAGAGCTTGGGAGAGCTCCCCTAAGATGAACATGTCTCTTTTCTATGAGTTACCTTGCCAAGCAGGGGCACTGGACACAAAGTAAGCCTGTTGGCCAATCGGGAGCCTGTGGTGAGCTAAAATCTTGCTCGCTCCCAGATGCCTTTGCTGGTGTTCACCAGCTGATCTTGCTGAACTGTGCTATGCCCCACCCCTCCACCCAAACCCCAGAAAAACAAAACAACTGGCCCAATCCAGTCCTGCAGTCAATCTCTGTGCAAACCGTTCTGCCACCCTGTCCCACCTGTTCCTGACTATCCATCCTTTATCGACCCACCCCCATCCCTGAACCTCTCCTTTGTGGTTTTCAAGCATAAATTGCTCCTGTCTCTCCTGGTGGGAGCCTCAGCACTCGTGTCTGATTTCCCTCCTAATAATACTTTTCTAATTTCAACTCAGCTTGGACTTCTCTGCATTTTGAGGGGTGGGCTTTGTCCGGTTGACATGCTTTACAAATATTCCCTCATTTGATCTTCACAACAATCCTGGGAGGCAGCATTATCCCCATTTTACAGATGAGGAAACCGAGGCAGATGGAGGTTAAGTGATTTGCCCAGGGTCATGTAGCTAGTATTTGAGACTGGATTTGAACTCAATTTTTCCTGACCAGGTCCAGTTTTCAGTCTACTGCACAACCTTATTAATTGGGGGAGACAACACAGACAAGAGTTCAGCAGATGCCTGGAATGAATGCTCAGCTCCCTCCTCACTTTCACGACTGAGGATCTCCAGCCCCTTTAGGATTCAGTTAAGGAACCACTTCCTATATCAGGACTCAACAGTACTCCCTTACTGATTATTCGTTACTTTGTGTTACGGTCAATGTACTTTGGGTCGATTTGTCTATTACAAATTGTAAAACCAAGCTTCCCCTCCCACTCAGTTGATCATAAGCTCTTTGAGGACAAGAGCTCTTCTTTATGTATCAGAGCAACTGGCATGGTACTCTACACATAGCAGGAACTTAAGAAACACATTACAGAAACGTGCGTGTGAGAACTCAGATAATTTGAGAAGATTGTCATATAGCTTGGGCAGAATAGGGAGCTGGACCTGGAGTCACAAAGACCTGAGTTCAAATATAGGCTCAGACATGAGCTGTGTAACGGGTAAATCACTTAACTTGTTTGCCTCAGTTTCTTCATCTGCAATTTGGGAATAATGAAAGCGCCTCCCCTCCAGGGTTGGTGTGAGGTTTAAATGAGATATTTATAAAGCACCTAGCATATCTTATAAAAAGCAACTATTATTAAGCACCAGAATGGCTGAATCTGAACTCGGGCCCTGAGTGCAAAGCCAGCCTCACGCTTTGAGAATCCTACACATCCCCGATCACATTAGTTGGAGTATCTGTGTCTCTGTAGTCCTTACAGAGGGTCACCTCTATGAGGGCGGGGATCAAACTTTATTCTTTGTGCGTCCTGCCTCTCTGCCCATCACAGAATGAACTGTTTCCTGTTCAATGGACTTGATTCCTAGAGAATGAGACTCTGTCCTGTTTTGACTTAAGAATGAATCCCCCGAAGCAAGCGTTCCTCCTCCACCTGTCCCAGTGCCTTACTTAGATGGAGCCCAAGTCCCTCGAGGTGCAGTGAGCTCATTTCGGAGACGGCGCCAGAGAGCCGCCCAGTAAGAACTTGTTTGGGGGCGGGGAGGAAGCAGTGGGATACGGCATCTGGAGGAACCCGGGATGTGTAAGGAGACGGGGGTGTGGATTTCAGACACTTTCTACATTTAAAGGCCCGGGTGAAATCATGCTTCTTTTAGGGCTCGCGTTTGTTTGATGGGGAGGGAGTGGGAAAGGAAGGTCCGGAAAGAGTAGGTGGGGAATGCTGTCCTTTAGCCTTCTCTCGGGGTGGGGGGGGTGGGGGGGGAAGACTCCCCCTGCCCCCAATAGGGTAGAACTGCGCCGGCCCTGGCACCGCCTCCCGCACCCTCTCCAGGGGCAGCATCCATCCCCCCTCCACCACTACCGCGGGCCGCGCCCCTCTTGTTTCTCTCCGTCCCCCCGCCCCCCCGCTATCCAGGCGTCCACTCCACCGCCTCCCCGCGCCCCCCCCCTCCAAAGTTCCCCGGAGCAGCTGCGGCCCCTCCCCCTCGGGAAAGGGGTGTGGGCTGAGGGCTGGCTGGCAGCGCCCCTCGCGCAGAAGTGTTTCCGAGGGCAGCCCTGACCGCGGCTCGGCCATCCCGTCCACTCCGGCCCGCTTGCATTCCCAACTTGGGAGCCTCTGCGGGCCTGCGCACGCACACCCCCCTCCCTCCCTCCTCTGTTCCCTCCTCCTCCTCCTCCCCCTCCTCCTCCTCCTCCCCCTCCTCCTCCTCTTCCCCCCAGCTTTGTGACAGCCTCCAGTGATAGGAGCGGCGGAGCCGGGAAAGAGAGGGGGAGACCCAGAGAAAGAGGGAGGAGGGGGAAGGGAGAGGATAGAGGGAGGGAAGGAAAAGGAGAGCGCCTCGAGGGGGGCCGCTGCAGCCCCAGCCCCGCTCCTCCTGCTGCTGCTGCTGCCTCTACCATCGCCGGGCCTGGCTCCGGCCTCGGATGCCCGGGTGAGCTGGCCGCAGGAGCCTACCGGCCGGGGCCGGACCGGCGGAAACAGCTAACAGCGGCGCTCCCCGCTTGGCTCCCCGCGGAGTGGCCGCAAGTTTGCAAGTTGGGCTAGTTCGGGGCTGGGCTGTGCGCGCCGCCCGGCAGGGGCAAGGAAGCCCCCGATCCCGGCCCCGGTAGCCCGAGATCCCCCGGCCCCGGCTCGGGTAGCCCAAGATCCCCCGGCCCCGGCTCCGGTAGCCCGAGACCCCCGCCTCTCCGGCCATGGAGGACGGCGGCGGGGGCCCCGAGGCGGCGTCCGTGCTGGAGAAGAACGTGGCCGAGCTGACCGTGATGGACGTGTACGACATCGCCTCGCTGGTGGGCCACGAGTTCGAGCGGGTCATTGACCAGCACGGTTGCGAGTCCATCGGGCGCCTCATGCCCAAAGTGGTGCGGGTGCTGGAGATCCTCGAGGTGCTGGTGAGCCGACACCACGTCAGCCCCGAGCTGGATGAGCTGCGCCTGGAGCTGGACCGGCTACGCCTCGAGAGGATGGACCGGATCGAGAAGGAGAGAAAGCATCAAAAGGTGCCCCGGGGGAGGCGCGCTGGGGGCGGAGGCGGAGGGTCAGAGGAGAGGAAGAGGTTGGAGGAGAGCTAGCTGGGGAGAACGAAGGAAATATCAGGGGAAAGCGAACCACAAAGTAGGCGGAGAAGAAAAATCCGGCTAGGCATAGGAAGCCCTGGTTCTGAGCCCACTGGCCCCATGACCTTGGGCAGTTCTTTTTCCTCCCCGAAGTTCAGAAGTTGGACTAGGTAATCAATAGCAGGTAGAGTGCTGGACCTGCAATCAGGGAGACCCTGGATGCCAATCACGATTAATTAGCCCTGTGACCTTGGGCAAGTCCTTTCCTCCTTCGGACCCTCAGTTTACTCATATCTGAAATAAAGTGTAGGATTAAATAATCTATACTTGATGGAGTGCGGGACTTAGAGTCGGGAAGACCCGGTTCAAGTTGTACTTATTTGATAAGTGATCTCGGACAAGAGTCCTTTCTCCCTTCCGGGCCTCAGTTTACCTGTCTGGATTAGATGGCATGTCTCCTTACTCTATGCTTGTTTTTAAAGAAGGCATAAGAGCCTGGAGGGGAGGGGAGTCAGCAGTTTGGGGGCGGGTGTCAGGTGGCTTTGGGGATAGAGATTTAGAGAACTCAGGGGAGTGAGAAGTTGAAAAGTGAGGAATGAGGAAAGGAGGAGTCAAAGGAGGGAGTGGAAGGAAAAAAGTCATCTTTTTCCTGTGGAGTTTATCACATGCAACCCTGTGATGTAATTAAAACAAAAAACTCTTGGGGGACCCCTAGCCAGACAGTGTCCAGCAGTTACACCAGGACATGGCTCAGGGGCAAGGCCCACCTATTCCTCTGTCTCATTCCCATCAGTCCACTCTAACCCATACTTCCTGGTGGGTTCAGAAGACTTGCATCCTCAGGACCTTTCCTTGTCCCAACCTAAGGCTAACCTGAGGGAGAGAGAGAGAGAGAGAGCCTATGACTCCAGGCTGATCCTTTGGGATAGTTGCCTTCTGATATATAGAGAAAGAGGAAGTGATCTGTGGAAGCCTTACCATACCCCCTTGCTCCCTGCATCCCCCTCTAATCCTTTGGGCTTTGTGGATCAGAACCAGAGACAGACAGATCAGGGTAGTCCCCGTGCAGCCTGGGAGCCAGGGAAGAAGGAAGTGGAGAGACATGTGGTTTCCTGCCATGGCTTGAGGCCAGTGGTGCTTCAGACAAGCCCTTTCAGCCCTCCACCTTTCCTGGGGGAGCAGGGAGGGAATCCTTTTGGAGAGGCGCTCTGGGACCTGCCTCTTATTTGCTGTGGGACTTTGGGAAGGAAGGTCACTTGGCTCATCTGAATAGGAGGTCAACAGCTCTTAGGAGATCTGCTGGGCTGGTTTCTTGCAGTATTTTTAAAAGCTGTTTTCAGAACAGAGCTGGTCATGTGTTTCTGGGCTTGGATCTTTTTCCTTGCTTGTTGTCGGGTTTATCACAGAGCCCTGGCTCTTCTCTGAACACTTTAGGGCTCTTGTTCCCCATGAAGCGCCTTGTGGCTCGGCTCCCGGGCAGGCTAAGTCAGGCTTGTTATTCCTGGGAAGGAAACTGGATTCCCAAAGAAGAGACTGACTGAGTTGACCAAGGTCACTCCTGGAGTCAGAAGCAGGGCTCAAGTGGAGAAGCACCGAAAAGTTATCTAATGGAACCTCTGAAAAGACTGTTTGGGGCAGCAGTGTCTAAAGGACAGGAGTAGCCATCCTCTGGAGTGACTGTCACATGCTTTTGGGGCCCCCCTCCCTTGACATGGCCCCATGATGGGCCCCAACATCTAAGCGACCTTAGAAACTGTCTAATCCAAATTCCACAGTCTTGTCCCCTTGCTCCAGAATTTCCAGGGGCCCCCAGCTGCCTTTCAGAGATTTAGAACCCAGACTTCTCAGTTGGGAAGCTTGCTAAAACCTGCCTTTGGGTTAGTTAGTCAGTCAACAGCCATCTGTGCCAAACAATGTGCCAAGCTGGGGGATACAGAGAAAGTCTCTAGGTTGGCCTGTGTTCCTCTGACTTAATCTGCTGTCTCTCCTGCCCTGTGCCTTCACACAAACCATCCTCCGAGGGCCCTCTCCCTGTCTCTGCCTTTCAGAGGTCTTAATTTCAAGTGTTTCCTTCCTCCTCAAATTCTTTTTGTCTTATTTCTTCTTTGTCCACAACCCCCACCTAGGTTATACTTATCCATTTGTGAAATCTTTCCTAAGTCCCCTGATGGAGACCTTTGTTCCTCCTTTGTATATTTGCTATTGTGCTTAATAACTGTTACTGAGACATGATGTTCAATCATTTCATTTGTGTGTGACTCTTCATGACCCCATTTGGGGTTTTCTTGACAGACGTACTGGAGTGGCTTGCCATTTCTGTCTCCAGCTCATTTTACAGATGAAGAAACTGAGGCAAACAGGGTAAAGTGGCTTACCCAGGGTCACACAGCTAGAAAGGGTCTGTGGCCGGATTTGAACTCCAGGAGATGAGTCTTCCTGACTTCAAACCTCGTTTTCTATCCCCGTTGCCACCTAGAGGAGATGGGAGGAGACCAAACGACTTGCCAACAAGGTGTGGCTGATTAGTCACTGAGTTGGTGCTAAGCCTCTACCTGACTCTCCTCCAGTTAGACAGGGAAGACTATCTGAGGAAGTTGAGGGTGGGGGGAGGCTGGGCACGTTAGGGACACTTTTAAGGTAGCAGAGAGTACTAGGCTGGCAGAGCTGCGTGTGAATACCAGCTCTCACTTACCTGACCCAGGGCAGTTCATTAACTTCTCTGATTCTCAGTTCCTATTCATCTGTAAAATGAGAGAGGTGGACTGCATGACCTTCAAAGGTCCTTCCACATCTAAGCCTAGGGTCCCTCTGGCATCCCTGTATTTGGCCCCTCTGCTTTTTGGCCTTTCTTCTTTGCCAGAACCAGGGTTAGGCCTATTAGGAGTCACGACCACAGGTCTGGCTTTTCCTTCTAATTCTTCCCCAGCTTCTCCCAGTATTTCCCCTCTCTCACCCCAGCTCCCTCTTTTTCTTCCCAGTGAGCTGGAGGAAGGAAGGAAGGGAGAGAATTTGGGGAATCTGTCACAAATATAGACCAAGACTTGGGAGATGACTTGGAGGGAGGTTAAAAGGGAAGAAACTGGGAGGAGGGGGGAGAGGAAGAGGAAGAGGAAGGAAAGGGGGGAGGGGAATGAGACAATCCAACCTGAAAATCAACAAGTATTTATTAAACTCTTACAGTGTGCCACACACGGTGCTAAGTGCTGGGTATACAAAAGCCCAAACAGCCCCTATCCTCAGGGTGCTTACACCCTAACTGGGAAACAGCGTGTCTATACATGTGTATTCGAGATACATCCAGAAAAGGGTTTAAAACTTGGTTAGCCCAGGGCCTCTCAGGTACTTGTCTGTCTGATTAGGATAAACTCCCAGGTATTTCCCAGCCTGTTTCCTCCCTGGAGAGAGAGGTTGCCATGGCTGTTCGTTAAAGATTGAGTTGGGTAGACCTTATAATGGGGTGTGTATCTCTCTCTCTTAGTATGTGTGTGTCTGTCTGTTTCTTCTCTCTCCTCTTTCTGCCCCTTTTGTGCTCTCTCTCTCCTCTCTCTCTCTCTCTCTCTCTCTCTCTCTCTCTCTCTCTCTCTCTCTCTCTCTCTCTCTCTCTCTCTCTCCTCTCTCTCCCTCTCTCTCTTCCCTCTCTCTCTCTCTTTCTCTCTCTCTCCAATCTTTCTTTCTTGCTCTCTCTTTCCAGATATGAACAATGATGATAATAGCAGCATTCATATAGTGAATTAAAATATTCAAAGAATTCTTCACATGTTATCTCATTTGATGCTCATAGCAACCCTGTGAAGTAGGTGATGTCAATATTCTTATTTTACAGTTGAGGAAACAGGAAGGAAGAGGTTAAGTGATTTGCTCAGGGTCACACAGCTAGTAAGTATCTGAATTAGGGTTCAAACTCAGGCCTTCCTGAGTTTGAGTTCAGTGCTCTATTAAGGCAGACTTAAATACTGCCGAAGATGAGTATTCACCAAACAGCCTCCCAGGTCCTATCTCCCTATCCTTCCAGAAAGTATCTGTCAGGTAAGGAGAAGGAGAGGATGAAAGGTGAAGCCTACTGCCCATCCCTCCCAACATCTTCATGGACCTGAAATTGAGTTCTTCCACTTAAACCTTGGTTGGCAGCCAGGAGGGGGGGCGGTATCCTGGGGTTTGCCCAAGTGCAGCCTAAACTCTGACGAGGCTTACATCTTGGGAAGGCTGCCAGGATGGGCCCAGCCACAGACTGGCTTTACTTGGGAAAGGCTCATTGCCCGATTGGTGCAGGCACTTCCTTCTCTGCTAGTGGTTGTCCTCTCCTTGTCACTTACCACCTTTACATGACCTTGGGCAAGTCACTTCACCTTTCTGGGGATTCAGCTGTAAAATAAGGAAGCTGGACTAGATGACTTCTGAGGCTGCTTTCAACTTTGGTTAAATCCTACCTCTAGTGACCTTGGGCAAGTTACCTCTATTGACCTCAGTTTCCTTCTCTGTAAAATGAAACAGCTGGACTCTAAGGTCCCTTCCAGCTCTGACTCTGTGATCCTCTAGTTTGCAAAGTCAACGCAGAGCTAAAAGGTGCCCCTGTCCCAGAGCCAGTGGGAACTGGCAGACAAAAGGAGGGGGGTGAAGCTCAGTGCTGGCTGGAGATGGGGATGGGGCTGTCAGTGGCCTAGGCAGAGCCCAAGCAGTAGCGTTGACCCTCTGTCCCCCTGGCCCCCACCTCTAGGAGCTAGAGCTTGTGGAGGACGTGTGGCGAGGGGAAGCCCAGGACCTTCTCACACAGATCGCCCAGTTGCAGGAGGAGAACAAGCAGCTGATGACCAACCTGTCCCACAAAGATGTTAGTTTCACCGAGGAGGACTTCCAGAAGCAGGAAGGTAAGAGAAACCAAGAGAATCAAGAGCCCTGGAGGCTCCATCTCTGGCTACATGTTGTCTTTCTCCACAGAACGAGGGCAGGGATGGCTTCATTTTTTCGTCTCAGTATCGTCAGCACCTTGGAAAGTTCATGCCACATAGAAGGTGCTTATGAAATATTTGCTAAATTGAATAATCAGAACAATAGCACTAAATGCCATTTTTGTAGCACGTGACGATTTAGGGAGGACTTTCCTCATTTGATGTAGGTACAAATATTATTTTTATCTCCATTTTACAGAGGAGAAAACTAAGGCTCTAAACAAGCGGGATAATTAACCCAAGGTCACTTAGTAACATTCTGAACTAGGAAGCAACAGCTGGTGGTATACTAGGTTTAGGGGCAGCTAAGTGGCTCAGTGGATAGACTGCTGGGCCCACATTCAGGAAGACCTGAGTTCAGATCTGGCCTTGGACACTTTTACTAGCTATGTGACCTTGAGCAAGTCATTTAACCCTGTTTGCCTCAGTTTCCTCATCTGTCAAATGGAGAAGGAAATGGTAAACCACTCCAGTGTCTTTGTCAAGAAAAACCCAAAATGGGTTCATGAAGAGTCAGCCGGCACTGAAGAAGACCAAGCAAACAAAAAAGAGAGCATTTAGTCCAATCCCTCATTTTACAGATGAGGAAACTGAGACCCAGAAAGAGGAAATGATGTGCCTGAAGTCACATAGAAAATAAATGGCAGAATGGATTTGAACCTGGGTCCTCCAAATCTAATGCTCCTTCTGCCACGCCATTGGCTTTCTTTAGTTGGTTTTCCATTTTCTCACAGAAGAGACCTTCTCCCAGCCCCCTCAAGTTCATCTCAGACCCTCCTCTCCCCACTCTCAGCAAAACAAGCTTTAGCTTCTTCAGGAGAGGTCACTTAGACTTGTTGAGACTTGTGGGAGAAGGAGATTTGGTTAAGTGCAAAGACAAGGAAACTGAGACACAGAGAGGTCTCTTGGCTAAGGTCACATGGCCAACTGTGTCAGGGCTGTGCCCCCAGTCTAGGTCATTTACATACCTACTGAGGATGAAGTAGATTTTGCTTTGGGTAGACCATTGTAGGGATTTTGGAGCTGTCAAAGCTCTGACCCAGACGTCTTCCTTCTTTCTGTCCTGGGTTAGGGGCAGTAGAAGGGTCTCCTTGCCATTCCCCTCCCCGTTCTCCCTGGCCCTCTGCATGTCATGGAAGATGCTGCCAAGTGTCTTTGGTGAGCTTGAGTGAGTCTTGTCATTGGTTAGGCTATGGTGCTCTGACAGGAGGGAGCCACTCAGAAGGAACATGGGACACATGGAGGCTTTATCACTCACAATTAAAACAGCAGCAAGATTAAGAGACTCAGAAATGGTCAGAGAAAGAGACCACATTATAGTCCCCATTGGCATGTTGTCCCTGTTTAGGGCAAAAATACCCCTCCCACATCCCCAGGAAATGGGCTGCCAACTTCAACAGCCAAGCAGGCCAGCAGAAGTAGCAGCCCAGCATGCACTGCTCTGAGAAACCTGGACACACCGGGGAGCCTGCATGCTCCTTTCCATGCCTCCAAGGGTGTGAGGACACCCAGTAGGGCCTCCTGTGCTGGGCCAAGACAGAAAATGAACCAAGGTAATGGTTGGCTTCTGTCATCCAGGCCAACCTCTGTGCTTGGGCATCCTGTAAGGCTATGGCAGGGACACACACACACACACACACTTACACACACCCGCACACTCAGAATCTCACATTTAGGACAGACCTCAGTGCTCTTCTAGCACTCCCCTCTGCACCATATCCATCTAGACATCATCAGTGCCCACTTGACCTCAGGTGAGGGCTGATTTACTGACTCTTAGACAGTCCACCCACTTTGGGATACCTTACCCTTAATTGTGAGGATATTTTTCCTGTTGTTCAGTTGTTTTCTAGTTGTGCCAACTCTTTGTGACCCCATTTGGGTTTTCTTGGCAAAGATACTGTAGTGGTTTGCTATTTCCTTCTCCAGCTCATTTCACTGATGAGGAAACTGAGGCAAACAGGGTGAAGTGACTTGCCCAGGGTCACCTAGCTAGGAAGTGTGTGAGGCCAGTTCCTCCTGCCTCCAGGGCCAGTGCTGTATCCACTGGGCCACTAGTAGAACCAACTCTACCTCTTTGAAGTTGCTGCACATTGCACCTGGTCCATAGGATGAATAACTTAAAGTTGAATGAGAGCCAAGAGTCCAGATCTTTCATTTAACAGATGAAGAAAAAGACCCAGAGGGTTTAAGTAACTTGCCCAAGGTCACATAGCTAGTAAGGGTCTGAGGTGGAATTCATACTCAGAGCATTTTGACCCCAGACGCAAGAGTTCTGTCCACTACAGCATTCTGTGAAAAGTAAATCAAATTTTGACTTGCATGAATTGATGCTGAGTGAAGGGAGCAGAACCAGGAGAACACTGTACACAGTAACAGCAACACTGTGCGATGACTGACTTTGAGAGACTCAGCTCTTCTCAGCAATTCAAGGATCTAAGACAATTCCAAAAGGACTCATGATGGAAAGCGCTGTCCAAATCCAGAGAAAGAACTATGGAGTCTGAGTGCAGATAGAAGCATACTGTTTACTCCTTTTTGGTTTTTTTTTTCATGGCTATTATTCTTATTCTGTTTTTTCTTTCACAACATGACCAACGTGGAAATATAATTAACATGACTGCACATGTACAACCTATATCAGATTGCTTGCTGTCTGGGGGAGGGGAGGAAGAGAGAAAACTTGGAACTCAAAATCTTTTTTTTTAATTAATTAATTTGTTTTCAGTTTTCAACAATCACTTCCATAAGTTTTAAATTTTCTCCTCCTCCTTCCCTCTTCCCTCCCTGAGACAGCATGCAATCTTATATGGGTTCCACACTTACATTCTTATGAAACACATTTTCACATTAGTTATGTTGCATAGAAGAATTAAAACGAGTGGGGAAAATCATGAGAAAAACCAAACCAAAACACAACGCAAGAGAAAATAGTCTGCTTCATTCTGCGTTCCGATTCCATAGTTCTTTCTCTGGATGTGGATGGCATTTTGCCGTAAGAGTCCTTTGGGAGTGTTTTAGGTCCTTGCATTGCTGTGAAGGGCTAAGTCTATCACAAACAGTCCTTGCACACTGTGGTTGTTACTGTGTATAATGTTCTCCTGGTTCTGCTCCTTTCACTCAGGATCAGTTCATAAAAGTGTTTCCAGTTTTTCTGAAGGTCTCCTATTCATTAGTTCTTTTAGCACAATAGTATTCCATAACATTATATACCACAACTTGTTCAGCCATTTCCCGATTGATGGGCATCCCCTCAATTTCTAGTTCTTGGCCACCACAAAAAGAGCTGCTATAGATATTTTTGTACATGTGTGTTCTTTTCCCATTTTTATGATCTCTTTGGGGTACAGTCCTAAAAGCGATATTGCTGGGTCAAAGGGTATGCACATTTTTGTAGCCCTTTGGGCAGAGTGGAACTCAAAATCTTACAAAAAAAATTTCAAAAACTATCTTTACATCTAATTGGAAAAAACAAAAAAAGCATTATTTACAAAAAAGAAATCAAGACATATTCAAACCCATTACTATTTATTAGCTACCTACTAGCAAATTGTTAAATGCTTACTATATGCCAGACACTGTGTTCTGGGGGTACAAATGCAAACTGAAAAAAAGCCTGTCCTTGCCCTCTTCTAATGGGAGAAAACCAGGGAACTGAAAAGGGGAATGGGGAGAGGGCCCTGGCAGGGGCATGGTAGGTAGAGGATATTCAGAAATTTAAAAGTGGAGGCTGGAGAGGAATAAATACAAGGCAGGTCTGGCAGAGGAGGAGGGGGGCTTCCTAAAACGGAGGTCCCAGGAAGAAACAGCTAGTCAAAGGAAGGGGCCCTGGGGAGAAGTGAACTTCTAGAGTGAGGAGGATTCGGGAGAAAAGGTAAAGAGTCAGGAGTGGGGACCTGGAGGGAATGAAGATACGGCTCTGCCTCCCTAGTTCTGACTAGTCCAATCCCCTTCCCTGTGACACACGTTCACATTTGACCTGGCCTCCTCCTAAATTCTTACTACTCAATCGGTTATCAAGCATTTACTCATCTCATATTATTAATGCTAAGTGCTGGAGATGCAAAGAAAGGCAAAAAACAGTCCCTGCCCACATGCAAACGGGTGTATACAAGATCCATTCAGAGCAGATGAAAATCACTGGAAACGAGAAGGCAGCCGCATCCGAGGGGATGGGGAAAGACTTCTTGGAGAAGATGCACTTTGGGCTGAGTCTGGAAGGAAGTCAGGAAAGCTTAGAGGTAGAGGTGAGAGCATTTCAGGCCATGGGCCAGCCAGGCCAAAGGAGCAAAGACTGGAAAAGGTCTGTTTTGTTTGAAGGATTTCAAGCAGGCCAGTGATCTCAAATGTAACTGTCCCCAGCTCCTTCCACCAGTCCACATATAGCAAGCATGGCCTGCAGTCCCCTCACTGTCCTGGACATCCTCCTCTGGACACTTTCTAGCATATCCCTCTGTTCCCCTTAAGGCCAGATGAAAGATTATTTTAATAGTATTCATCTGAAGTCCTTAGGACCTTAAGGAAACTCTTAAATTATTTTTTCTTTATATTATTAAAATAAAAACACTCCCTTCCCCCCTACTCAAACCCATTACTATTTATTAGCTACCTACTAGCAAACATTTTTTATAAATAATATTTTATTTTTTTCCAATTACATGTAAAAACAATTTTTAACATCTATTTTTTTAAATGTTGAGTTCCAAATTTTTTCCCTCCTTCCTGCACCTTACCCCTCCCAGAAACAGTAAACAATTTGATATGGGTTAATTCTGTCCAATCATGTAAAACATATTTCCATATTAGTCATGTTGTAAAAGAAGAAACAAATCAGAAGAAAAAAACACATAAAAAATAAGGAATCTACATTCAGATGCCATCAGTTCTTTCTCTTGAAGTGGACAGCATTTTTCATCATGAGTTCTTTGGCATTGTCTTGGATCTTTGTATTGCTGAAAATACCTAAGCCATTCACAGTTAATCATCATAACAAAGAAGTGTGAGATGCACAGATTTAGAGACATCGCCATTCCAAACGTTCATGTGTGCTAACTGTGCTCAACTTGTGGCAGAGTCTTCCAAGAGTCTATCGGTCCGATCAGTCACAGTTGAACACATTGTACTTCGACTCCAACGTAGTGATGTCCTTTTGTTCTTCTTTGAGAATGAAGGACAATGGACTGTGTTCAGTGTTTTCCTGGTTCTGATCATTTCGCTTTGCATCAGTTCATGTAAGTCTTTCCAGGCTTTTCTGATTTCATCCTCCTCATCATTTCTTATAACACAATGGTATTCCATTACAATCATATACCACAATTTGTTCAGCCATTCCCCAGTTGATGGGTATTCTCTCAATTTACAATTCTTTGCCACCACAAAAAGAGCTGCTTTAAGTGTTTTTGTACAAATAGGTCCCTTTTTCCTTTTTCCTTTTTAATCTCTTTGGGATATAGACCTAGTAGTGATATTGCTGGGTCAAAGGGAATGCGCAGTTTTATAGC
Source organism: Bettongia penicillata ogilbyi (assembly GCA_023548195.1). Classification (NCBI taxonomy): domain Eukaryota; kingdom Metazoa; phylum Chordata; class Mammalia; order Diprotodontia; family Potoroidae; genus Bettongia; species Bettongia penicillata. The sequence goes on along the minus strand of JAJHZJ010000550.1, from coordinate 3,485,295 downwards.
TCTTTGGACACAGTTCCAAACTGCTTTCCAGAATGATTGGATCAGTTCACACTACCATCAACAGTGGAACAAACATTTATTAAGCACTGCTATATGCTGGGTGGCAGCTGGGTGGCACAGTAGATAGAGTGCTGGGTCTGGCATCAAGAAGAATCATCTTCCTGAGTTTAAATCTAGCCTCAGACATTTACTAGCTATGTGACCCTGGGGAAGTCACTTACCCCTGTTTGCCTCAGTTTCCTCACCTGTAAAATGAGCTGGAGAAGGAATTGGTGAATCACTCCAGTATCTTTTCCAAGAAAGTCCCAAATAGGGCAGTAGGACTCCACTGAAAATGGCTGAACAACATATTCTAGGCACTGTTCTACAAATTCTGGGGATTAAAACAGAAAGACAGTCCCTGCCTTCAGGGATCTTACTTACATTCTAATGGGGGAAGAAAACACTTAAAAGGGAGCTGAAAAGTTCTCAGCATGGCTGTTGCCACTGTGAGGGTAGAGTCTGGATTTGGGAGTTCATTAGTAAAAGGAAGCCCTCCCTACCAATGTAGGTTGGCATTTTCTCTGCAATGTGTAATCTTAGGGAGATGCCTAAATCAGTGGTGTCAGACTCAAATAGAAAACATACATAAGGACAGCATGCTGACTTAGAAAACCACATATTAACATTACCTATGTTCTGCTGTATTTTTATTTTGTTATTATTACATGATTAATAATAATGATTATTGATGTATCTTAATCTGGTTTGACTGCATTCTTCAATGTGGTCTGAGCATTTGATACCTCTGGCCAAGATCACTGAGAAGTTAAATGACTTACTCGGGGTCACAAAGCCGGTATATGTCAGAGAGCCACCTTGAGTCCTGGTCTTCCTAGTATGAAAACTAAGTCTAAGGCCACGTGTGGCTCTCTAGGTCCTCAAGTGCAGCCCTTTGACCGAATTCAAACTTCACAGTTTAAAGTGGATTCAGTCAAAATGCTGCACTTGAGGACCTAGAGGGCCACATGTGACCTCAATAAAGTTTGGATTCAGTCAAAACGCTGCACTTGAGGACCACATGTAGCCTTGGCAGGTTCCCCACCCCTACCTTAGGTCTTAGGGCACCCTGATTCTGGTCACAGATAGCATAACTCCCCAGGTAGTCCATTACACTTTTGGACTGCCCCTACTTAAGCTTCTGAACCCAGTGCCTCTTTTATAAAAACTAAGAAAGCATTTACATATTCTGGAGCCTTTGGGCTAATCTGAAAGTGAACCTGTCAGTCTTTTTTATAGGCTCAGTTCCCCAAACTCTCCTGGCTCCCTCTCTTCTGATCAGCCCAGGAAGGATTCCAGTTGATGGACCTTAACCAGATTAGGGTGATGCTCAAGGGAAGGAGGAAATTTCCGAATGACCTTGGTTAATAGCAACATCTCTCAAGTTCACCTTTAATGGGCCAGAAAGGAGAACCTTCAAAAGAGTGATCCAGGAGGGACTGAATGATTAGGAAAATGATTCTCTGGGGTGTGCTGAAAGCATAGAGATTATTATTCTTTTGATGAAGTAAATTGTTAACTGAACTGTAGCCTAAATCGTGAAGCTTTGCCCCATCTTGACTGTGAGACTTTTGTCAGGAGAGCCATAAATTATAGCTCTAAAATGGCTTGAATAAAAGGAGATTTGGGGAGTTGTAGGGTGGCTGTCTCCCCTAACCTCCACCCTTCCCACCCCAAGCAGAATGCTTCGATTGGAATGATCTAAATTAATTTTTTTAATGGTTCAGACAGACTCATGCCTTAACCACAGGCAACAGGATTTTCTCCCATAATGGCTTTCCACCTACCCTTCTATGTTGTCTCTCATTGTGAGGGATACAAGAGAAAAAGAAACATGGTCCTTGCCCAGGGGAGCGTACGTTCCAGATGGGGAGATGTCAGATGCCCATCGATCAAATAACAGTAAATAATTGTGGGATGTCATGTATGATATGACCTATAAGTGCTTTAGCAAATCAGAGGAGACACAGATCATGGTGGCCTAGGGCAAATCAAGAGAAAGCTTCCAGGAGACAATGGGACATGGACGATAGACAGGACTCAGCGAGACATGGGGGATCATTTTTGGTGGAAAGTGATAATAGTCTCTGCCTGTGGTCACAGTAATAAATTGCTAGGATGTAACTCAGGAAGCTATCATGGCTGTGCTGTGTAGTAGAGGTAACCAGGGAAGCTAACTGCTTAGGGCTCTATACTTTAGCCCATCTTCAAAGTTAAGCTTCCTTCAGTATAGATTAAAGACAGAGCTGGAAGGATTCTTAGAGAACATCTAATCCAGTCTTTATTTTCCTGATGGGGAAAATGAGGCACCAGGAAAGGAAATTACATAGCCAATTAGCAGGAGCCAGAGGGATGTCCTGGGTCCCCTAACTGCCCATCCAGGATGATTTCTATGGCATCCCTTAAAGAGGCCAGATCTGAAGTTGGAAGACCTGAGTTCTAATTTCAGCTCAACAATTTGATACCTATGTAAGACTGAGTATTCTCTGGGACTCAGTTTTCTTCTCTGTAAAATGAGCCAGTTGGATAAGATGAGCTCTTGAGTTCTTCCAGTTCTCTTTCTGTGACCTTGAGCAGGAACAAGTGTATCTAGGTCTCCAGGGGGACATGTCCCCATCCCTACCCAGGAGACAAACACTTGCCCAGTATCCTATGGGAAAGCTATACTACTCCATGGTTATACTCAAAGCCTTTGGAAGCTCTGCCAGATGAGCTGGCATCATGGGCATTTTACCACCTAGTTTATGGAGACTGAACAGCATCTTGGTGTGGTAGATAAAGAGAGCCTCAAAGTCAAGAAGATTTGGGTTCAGATATTGCCTTTGGCATTGGAGGGTGAGTCACTTAACCCATTGGGGCCTCCAGGCAACTCAAGTGCCAACCTGCATTGGTAGAGGGAGCTTCCTCACTGAGGAGACCAGTGAAATCACAGGCCCTACAAGGATCTTTATGGAGTTAATTGCCTTCTGAAGTCAGCCTTTCAACTGGTTGCATTCCCCACTCCCCCACAGCAGACTTCTTGGGGTGTTCTGCCAGGTACCCACTGGACCCAAGGTCATCATCAGGGCATTTGACCCAAGGGAGTTTGATGTATCCATGGCAACCTCTCAGATACTGAGTTCTGCCACCACTAGCTACTGATATCACTCTGTAAGAGAGGCCTTGCTTTCTGGTCCCAGGGTTCCAGACTCATGCTAGTCTATCCCTGCAAACAGGGAGCATGCGGCAAGTTGCTGAGAGAGGAGGCGATGTCACTGTGTGCAGTGTTCTGCAGTCTAGCTCCCGCGGGAAGCAGCCTGGCTTGGTTACTTCTGGCTCTCCAGCTCACAGCAGCTCTCAAGTGGAGATGCCCAAGCAGATGCCATGCATGCCTTTCCAGGTTATTTTTATTTTGCATGGCAGACTATGAGAACACAACAAGGACAAAAACAACCTCCTCCTCAAACCGCCCCTTCCCCCTCCCCATACACACACACACACACACACACACACACCACACCACCCCCACCCTGTTTACAGGAACACACAGGCATATGGGCACCCTCACAGAGACCAGAACCAGAGAGCAAATGACAAAGTGCCCGATGTCAGTTTGGGGTAGTTCTGAACAGAGGCCTTGAGGTATAGATAGATGGTGAAAGACATCAAGAGGTGAAAATGTCTGGCATTTCTCTGCAGGTGGCTGGGTCAGGGCCAAGGAGCCGGTCTTTGGACACAGGCCTGGAAGCAAATGATCATGTGCTCCCAGGACTTTAGGCTTGGCAGAGGGAAACCTGTGGGCTTTGGGGCTTTGAGGTTAGCCAGGGCTGGGGGAGAGCCAAGGAGCCCAAGGTTTCAGAGAAGGGGCACAAGCTGTCCCAATGATGGAGGCCTTGGAGTTGTTCCTAAACTTTTCAGGACATAATAAACATTAATTAATGAATTACTATTATAATAATAGATAAATAAACAGAAAGTCATTATTGTACCCTTGCTTCAGGGTCCAGCTGGTCCTCAGGATGACAAGTGGACCTAAAGCATTCTTTGGCTGCTGTGGAAATGGATTAGTCAGGGCAGATGATTGTATTCTAACAGTCTTGGGTGATGAAAAACAGCATTCCACCTGAAGTCTGCAGAGACCTGGGTTAGAGTCCTGCCTCTGACATGGGATTTACCCTCTAGGATCATGGGCAAATCTCTTAATCTCTCTGAACCTCCTGTGTAAAAGGGGGTTAATAATATCTCCTGTACTTATGTCACAGGCATATTTCCAGGATCGAATCAGATGATATATTTAAAGTATCTTGCAAACCTTAAAACATTAAATAAATGTCTGCCATCATTATCACCATCATTGTTTTTATCAGTAGGTCACACAGTAGAGAAAAGACCGACCCTGAGTCAAAAGAAATAGATTCTGGTCTTGGTTTTACCACTTACTACTCCTGTTTTCCCCAAGTCATTTACTAAGCACCTACTATGTGCAGAGTGCTGTGCTAGGTACTGGTGGTAATTTTTAAGAGTTTACTTAAGATGCAGTTTCTTAAGTTTCTAAGGCTAGTCCTGGGGTCTTAAGTCACTGAGCCTCCCTTTCTATTTTACACAGAGTAATCCCTGCCCTGCCCAAGTTTGAGATTGTAGTGAGACCTAAGAGACCTAAGCAATCAGTCAAAAATACATATAATTAAAAGAAGAAGAAAGGGATACTTCAGCCAAGCTTTGAAAGAAGGGAGGAATTGTAAGAATTGGAGAAGGAAGGTGTTTCAGCCATGTGCAAAGGTGCGGAGATGGAAGCAAATAGGCTGATTTGACTGGATTGTAGAGTAGGTAAGGGACATAGTGTGTAATAAATCTCTAAAGGAAGACTGGAATCACCGCCTTGTAGGTCGACAGATTATCATTATCCTTCCTACCAAAGCAAGGGAGGAGGCAGCTGTGGTTCAGTTGGCAGCGTAGAGGATTAGAGGTCAGGGGCCCTGAGTTCTGATCCCAGCCTGTCTCTCTGTGCATCAGTTTCTACTTCTGTAAAATGAGTGATAGATGATGCCTAAGACTCCTTCTAGCTTCAACATCATAATTCTGCTCAACACAACAAATGTTTATTGAGCCTTTATTTTCAAGTTCCTCTACTGGCATCCTCTGAATAATGATTTTCTTTTGTTTTGTGGTTTTCAGTTGTTTCACTTGGGTCTGACTCTCCATGATCCCATTTGGGCTTTTCTTGGCAGAGATACTGGAGGGGTTTGCCATTTCCTTTTCCAGCCCATTTGACAGATGAGGAAACTGAGGCAAACAGGGATGAGTGACTTTTCCAGGGTTTCATAGCTAGTAACTGTCTGAGGCCAGAGGAGTCTTTTGAATTTTATATGTCATGTCATTTTATCCTCACAGGAACTTTGTGGGTGATGGAGAAGAAATAGAGTATTTTCCCCATTTTATAGATAAAGAAACTTGAGGCTAAGAAAGAAATTTGCCTTAGCTGTTGGATATATCAATAAAATCTCATTTTATCAGTGCTTCAAGATTTACAAAGCACTCACAATAACAATAGTAAGTAGATAATGAGAATATTTTAATTCACATTTTACCTACAAGGAAACTGAGGCTCGTAGGGCCTGAGCCACTTGTCTTGGGTCACACAAGTAGTGACAGGCTTCTGACTCAAAAATTGGTATTCTTTCTATTGAAAAATGCCTGCCCCTTCCAAATCAATTCATTTCAACTTAGGAAACTTAAGTGTGTGTTGTATGCAAGGCACTATGTTAGGTGCTGGCGATTTCTTCTTTTAGGGGGTTGTGCTGGGAGATGAGAAAGTCCAGACTTGTCATTTTGTCAGAGGAACTCCCAGACTGGAAACTCCCCTATGGATGCAATTTGGCAAATATGTGTGTGTATGCACACACATGCACATATATATATACACACATACATACATCTGTAACTTCCATTCTTAGTTGCGTAGGGCACTGAGAAATTGAGGGATTTGCCCAGGGTGACCCAGCTGTCAGTGCCAGAGGGAAAACTGGAACCCAAATCTTCCTGACTCCTGGCTGGCCCTCTCTGCACTGTACCATGTTGCTTCTCAGATGCTAAGGAAATTGTTTTTAACTGACAAATGTCCAGATTTTTGTTAATATACTTATTAAAATAAGAGTCTATGCTTCATCGTCATGCTGAAGAAAATTAAAACAATTCATATAGAAAGTTTGTAATCAACTTGTGGCTTCTGCTGAAGCCACTGAAGGGACATTTATTCTTCCCAAGCAGAGAATATAACATGCATGGAGTCCTTGGAGGAAATAGAAAACCAGTAGTTGTTTATTAAGTCCATTCTGTGTGCCAGGCACTGGGTGTACACATTTCAAAAAATAGAACTGATCCTGCCTTCAGTGAGCTTATGGGGGATGGGGATACAGGGCCCCACATGAACGTACATAGATATATGAGCTACATACAAAACAGATATAAGGTAATCCGTAGGGAGAAGGCCCCAATGATTGGAAGAAACAGGGAAAGTATACTTGGGGGAGTAGTCATGGCTTTCTGTTCATTGATTTATTATTATTAAGATAGTAATTAATTTATTAACGTTTATTGTGTTCTGAAAAGTTTAGGGAACAATTCCAAGGCCCCCATCATTGGGGCAGCTCGTGCTCTCCCTCTGGTTAGAGCAAAGGCGCAAAAATGGGAGACAAAAATAAAACAGTGCCTGACCTCAGGGAGCTTACGTTCTCCCTCCCCAGTAGTTTTCTTCAAAAGCTGAAATAGATAGAAATTGTTCCCCAGGGAGTGAGTCAAAAAAAGAAAATTGACTCCCATCTAATACTCACACACACATATATACACGCACTCCCAAACTCTGTATGTGTGCTGCATATAGACAGCTATAGTGTTCTCCAGTAGCTTGGTGATACCGAATGGAAAAGGAAGCATTTGTTTGGTTGAAGGAAAGAGCCCAGTGTTCCTGAGAGCCTCATGTCTCCGATTCCCAGCATCCTTGTTCATTGTTTTTGGCCCTTTGTCCTTAGAACTGAGCTCCTCCGAGGGCCTCTGAGTGGGGGAGGGGGACCCCAAAAGGTCAGACTCTGGAAAGAAGCAAGTCCTCTCCGTCCACTTCAGAAAAAAGCGATCTGGCTGAGCTATTCCTCTGAGGAAGGCAAGGCATCGAGAAACAAGCTGCTTTGGCAGGAAGAGAGGAGAGAAGGGCCCATATCTCTTAAGAACTAACCCACTTGATGACCCTGAAAGTGGCTCTCTCCCATTTCATGCGCTTATTATTATGCATTTAAGAAAAACAAACAGAAAAATCAGCTCCCCTGTTGCAAAGGTGGAAGCTGCTCTTGAGTTCTGAAGAGCACTAGAGGCCCCCCAAGCGGCCCCCTCACCCTTGTGTACAAGTGAGACCACCTGTTCTAAGTCATCAGAACACAAGAAACAGCTTGCCTTCCTAGAGTGCTTCTGGGGACATGGGATCCCCTTTCTGTCTGTCACGCTCAGACCTCTCTTCCAGAAAACGTTAATAAATTAATTACTATCTTAATAATAATCCTTAACAATAATAGTAATAAATCAATGAACAGAAAACGTTCCTGAAGCCCACAGAATTAGAGGTAGAAGGATCCTCATTTCGCAGATGAGGAAACTGAGGCCTAGGGCAGTTAAGTGACTTACCCAGCATCACACAAGTAGTAGCACAGGCAGGATTTGAATCTAGGACCTCTGACACCCAATCCACCACATTTTGCGCTGGACCATGCTGCTTCCTATATGTGCATCCCCTCCAAGTCAATAATAGTTAGTAAATGTTTACTAAGTACTTGCTATTAAGTACCAGGAACCTAGAACTTTGCTTACACTTTTTGCTTAAGTTCATTCTGTATGTTGTTTTTATTAGCTGTGGCAACTGGGGGCATCTCTCAACTCAAATGTGAGTCCCCCCCAAAAAAGGCATTCCTAACTAGCAGCAAGGCACATCTGCTCATGACAGGAGCCCCCATCGTTGTGTTTACTTTTGTTACTCAGACAAAGGATACAATTAGTTAAAAAATAAAAGGGATTTAATGAAATAACATAGTAATTAAAGTAGCAATAAGGTATTTTCTCCATAAAAATGTATCACAGTTTCTGAAAAATACACATGCCATCAGTGGGGAAGAGTGGGAAAAACATAGATACATGTAGGCAAGGCCCATGTATGGTAAGACAATTTATACCTCTGATATTGCCAGTGTCTTCTAGGGACGACATTCCCACTGATCCTGTGTGGCTCACAGTGTCTCATGAGTGAGTCCCTGCTTTCTGTGGCTCTGCTTGATGGTGCTATGGTCCTGTGGTCCATATGCTAGTCATTACTAGGTGCAGCTTTGTTGGGCATAAGGCTATGGACCTCTCATCTCCCAGCTTCTGCTTTCAGCTGGAGTTTTCAGCTGAAGGACTCTCAGTCCTTCACTCTTTTGGTTTTAGGACCAGAGGCTTTGCAGTACATTCTTTTAGTCAGATTAGCAGAAAAGAGGGCATATTAACTTCTCCCATAAGGAATGCTTGACCTCAAAATAATGGACATTTCCTCTCCAAAAGGAAATTCCTTTGGGTCTGCTTTGCAAATAAACCTGATGGAACACAAAAGCTGTGCTCATCAGGGAAGGTCATCGTCTTCCTCCCACCTAGCTATATTTCTGCCTTTACAATGGGGAATGTGATTGGCAGCAAACATCTTTCCATATGGTTATCTAAATATCTGTCCCAGACTCCTACTAGACTTTAAGTTCCATGGGGACTGGAGGTCTGGGACCATATCTTATAATCTCCATGGGGTGTAAGAACAGGGACCGAATCGGCTAAACTTTGTGCTGTGTACAGTAGGCACTTATTGAAGGTTTGTTGAATTGGCCACAAATCACCAATTGAAGGAAAAGATGGTGTCCTGGGAATTTGAGCTCTCACCCCTCTTGTTTCTTTTAATCAGTCAACAAGCATTAAGGACCAAGTATTTATGATATGATATGATATGATATGATATGATATGATATGATATGATATGATATGATATGATATGATATGATATGATATTCCAGGCACTGTGCTAGGCGTGGAAACGCCCCCCACCCCTAAGGAGCTTAGATTCTAATGGGATAGATAATAGGATAAGTGTCCAGGGATAAAGGTCCATTTGCATCATATAGTGATTGGGGTTGGGCTGCACTAATAAAAGGGGGTCTAAAAGAAGCCTCTCAAAGGGGGTGAAGTTTGAGCTGACCCTTGATGGAATCTGGGGGTTGGTTCCTGGGGCAGAGAATTCCAGGTCTCCTAAGAAAGAATTAAAGAAGGAACACCAGGTAGGCCAGTTTGACCACAGCATAATGTTCCTGACGGGAAGTTACCTGTGGCTGTGGCCAGATTCTGAATGGTTTTAAATGCCAGACATAGGGCAACTGGGTGGCTCAGTGGATAGAGCGCTGAGCCTGGAGTCAGGAAGGCCTGAGATGCTTCTGACTGCATGACTCATGGCAAGTCACTCAACCCTGTTTGCCTCAGTTTCCTCATCTGTAAAAGGAGCTGGAGAAGAAAATGGCAAACCACTCCTCTGTCTGGCAAGAAAACCCCAAAATGGAATCAGAAGAGTCGAAAATGACTGAAATGGACACCAAAGAAGTTTGTATTTTATCCTGAAGGGAGCAGGGAGTTACTGAGACTTCTTAAGCAAAGTGATGACTTCTCATTAGAGATTTGCTTTCCTCTTCACATTGATAGGGTTTTGATCTCCCCTAGACTTCTCAATTCTTTACGAGCAATATTCCCAGGGATATAGGAAAATTCAGTTTCCCCATGGATCAATCACATCCTCTTTCTATCTGCCTTTGAGAGGTAAGAAGTCCTCACTCCCGCCACACTGGCTTTCTGTTTGCACTTCCAATTATAACCCAGTTCAAGGGTCTTCAATAAGTGATTGTTTTCTTGGTCCACCAGACTTTTCCTTTCCTTCATCAGGGAAAGTAACCACAATGTATACTCTCTGTCCACTGATATTGGGTCATTTCAGTCATGTCTAACTCTGTGACCCCATTTTGGGGTTTTCTTGGCGGAGATCCGGGAGTGGTTTTCCATTTCCTTCTCTACTTCACTTCACACATGAGGAAACTGAGGCAGTCTAGGTGAAGTGATTTGCCCAGGGTCACACAGCCAGCAAGTGTCTGAGGCCAGATTTAAACTCAGAAAGATGAGTCTTCCTGACCCCAGGTCTGGTGCTGTATTCACTGTACCACCTAGATTCCAAAGCAAATATAATTCGTGTTGGAAGAGAGAGCAGAAGCCCTGTGGGGGTTTAGAGGCGAGAAGAATCCCAGTCATTTGGTGAGAAGGCTTCATGGAGGGCGTGGGAAGGGCCTGAGTTCTTCTTTAAAAGATTTCAGTAGGTGTCTACTGTAGGCTGGACGCCATTCCAGGCAGATACTGTCATATTATGCAAAAAGATGAAGGTGGGAAAAAATGGGATATGCCAGGGTCAAAAGAAGAAAGTCCAGTCAGTCATATGCTTAATTAGCATTTATTAAGCATTTAATTAATTAGCATTTATTGAATATTTGCTGTGTTCCAGGCACTGGGCTAAGTAAGTGCTAAGGCTACAAAGAAAGGCAAAAAACAGGGTCTGCCCTCAGGGAGCTCCCAGTCTACTAGAGGAGACACCATGCAAACAACTACATTCAAACAAGAACTAGTTGGGAGAAATTGGAGGTAATCAACAGAGGGAAGGAACTAGCATTAAGGGATGTGAGGAAAGGCTTCCTTTAGAAGGTGGGATCTTAACTAGGATTTGAAGGAAGCCAGGAAATGTGGGCAGGGATGGGAGATAGCCAGAGAAGTGAAAATACCTGGAGTCTATAGATGGAATTTCTTGTCTGAGGAGTAGCAGAGAGACTGGTGTCCATGGATCATTGAGTACATGGGCTGAGGAGTATGAGGCTTAAGGTATGAAAGGGCAGCTTAGGGAGGACTTTGAAAGCCCTCCATAACCCAGATAAAAAACCAAATTTTATATTTGATTTGTTAGGCACTGGGGAGTCACTGGAGTTGATTGAACAATCAGATTTGTACTTTAGAAAAATCACATTGGTGGCTGAATGGAGGATGGACTGGAGTGGGGAGAGCCATGAGGCAGGCAGACACCTCCCTGCTCCCAGCAGCTATTGTGATAGTTCAGGCGTGAAGTGATGAGGGTCTGCTCCAGGGTGGGGGCAGTGTCAGAGGAAAGAAGGGGGTGTACCAAAGAGAAAAGACACCAGCTCAAGCTGGTCCCTGCCACCATCAATGATTGTACTATTGGCATTATCCTTCTCATACCAGGTATGTCTGAGCGGGAGCGACAAGTAATGAAGAAGCTAAAAGAGGTGGTGGACAAGCAGCGGGACGAGATCCGAGCTAAGGACCGTGAGCTCGGCCTAAAGAATGAGGATGTAGAGGCGGTAAGTAGTGAGATGGTAAGTAGTGAGATGCTCTAGATCCTGGAGGAAGAGGCCTCACCAACATGGCAGGGGAAGGCACCCTCGAGGCTCTCCACATCTGGGCACCCCAGTGCCACCCTGCTTGGCTTCTCAAGGGGGCAGAGATGCTGCTGTGCCCAAGGCGCAATGGGAAAATAGTGTGATAGCAAACCCCACCCCTTGGACCTTTCCTAAGCCCCCAGGTTGCCCCCAAATTACCTGGTTTTCTACATATTTCGATGTGTGCATATTGTCTACCTGTGTAGAATACAAGTCTCTTAGGGCAGGGCTTCCTTTGCATTGGTTTTTGTACCACCAGTGTCTAGGGAAAGACCTGGTGCATAGTAAGGGTATAATAAATATTTGCTAACTAGCTGATTCCTGTCTTTGTATTTATAGTTCCCACCACATAGTAGGTGCTTTATAAATGCTTGCTGATTGACAGTTGGGTTTTTGTATCCCTAGGTGCCTAGCAGAAGTCTAATATATAGTAGGCTTTTAATAAAAGCTTAATCAATGACTGTATTCCCCACTACCTGGCATATAGTAGGCACTTAATAAATGCTTGCTGATTGCCTGATTTTTGTATCCCAAGATGCCTAGCAGAAGTCTAACATATAGTAGGCATTTAATGAATGCTTATTCAATGTTTAATTTTTGCTCTTTGTATCCCCACTGCCTGGCACATAGTAGATGCTTAGTGAATACCTGCTGACTGATTTTTTTGTCTTTGTAGCTTCACTTTCAGGCATGGTGCCTGATACATAGAGTTTATTTAATAAAGTAGAACTTAATACATGCTTATACCTTGATTGACTAACCTTTGTCTTTGTACCCTCAACATCTGGCACACAGTTGTTATAGCTGTTGGTGATCAGTTGTTATCCAGTTGTTTCCAACTCTTTATGACCCCATTGGGTGTTCTTGGCAGAGACACTGGAGTGGTTTGCCATTTCCTTCTCCATCTCATTTTATAGATAAGGAAACTGAGGTAGATGGGGTAAAGTGACTTGCCCAAGATCACATAGCTAGTAAGTACCTGAGGCTGGATTTGAATTCAAGTCTTCAGCTATGTGGCACGTTGGATAGAGCACCAGCCCTGGACTCAGGAAGACCCAAGTTCAAATCCAGCCTCAGACACTGACTTGCTGTGAGACCCTGGGAAAGCCACTTAGTCTCATCTACCTCAGTTTCCTTATCTGTAAAACGACCTGGAGAAGGAAGTGGCAAACCACTCCAGTATCTCTGCCAAGAAAATCCGAAGTGAAGACACAGCTGAAGAACAACAAAAAACTTCCATATTCCAGGTGTGGCACTCTATCCACTGAGCCACCTAGCCACACATAGTAGGTGCTCAGTAAATACCTGTTGATTGATTTTTTTTTTCCAAAGAGGAGAGAGCAGAAGAGTGGTGTGTCCAGTCTGGGGCAGGGTGTAGTTAAGCCAGGGCCAAAGCTTTCTGCGGCTCAGCAGGTGGTGCTGGCCCATCTTCCAAAAGCCAACCTTTGCCTTTTCCACCCCACACCAGCTGCAGCAGCAGCAGAGTCGATTGATGAAGATCAACCATGACCTGCGGCACCGCATCACCGTGGTGGAGGCTCAGGGCAAAGCCCTGATCGAGCAGAAGGTAGAGCTGGAGGCATACCTGCAGACCAAGGAGCAGGAGATGGGCAGCATGCGGGCCGAGATGGGGAAGCTTCGGGAGAAGCTGAAGGGCGAGCCCAGCCAGAACGGAGAGGAGGAGAGCGAGGTGAGTGGCCAGGTAGACTGTGGGTGGGCAGGGGAGCCTGCTCATAAAGGCTTCATTCTCCTGAGATACTGAGATGTCATGAGGTGCGCAGGACAGCAGTTATTCTCCCCATTTTACAGATGAGAAAACTGAGAAGGAGCAGATGGAATAACTTGCCCAGCATCACATCGTGAGTTCATGGCATTCATAGCATTAGAACCCAGGACTTCAAATCCCCAGATTATTTCAAATCACTTTTCTTTTCTTCTTTTCTATCTTAGATGAAGAATTTTGGGTTGTTTTTTTTTTCTGGCTCTTTTGTGTGGTTTTCCCACACAACTTTTTTTCCCACACAATTTTTTTTATTGATAGGGTTTACACCTTCCTCCCCCACTTAAGCTCCATTTTAATAAAAACATCAGAACACCAATGGTGAAGCTGCCTCCACCTTCTTCAAAAGGAGGTGGTGGCCCACTGGTGTGGAATGAGGCATGCATTATCAGGCAGACCAACTAGGCGATTGCTTTTACTTGAATATACTCATGCGGTGTTGTGGATGAAATGCTAGGTGGGGAAATCAAGGAACTCGGATTTGAATTCCAGGTAAGGCAAGGTATTCATTCACCTCCCTAGGCCTGAGTTTCCTGATTTGTAAAGGGAATGGGTTAGACTAGATGGTGTCCTAGGTTCCTTCCAACTCATAACTGTGATAGGGGGAGTCAGGAAGACTTGAGTTCAAATCCTGTCTCAGATGCATCCTAGTTACATGACTTTGGAAGGTCTTTTCTGGATCACAGATAACTGCTCTGTAAAATGAGCAGGTTGGATGACAACCCTGACTCAGACCTTATGTCAGATATTCACTAGCCCTGGGGCTCTGGACAAGTCATTTTAACTCCCTAGACCTTGGTTTTCTCAACAGTAAGGTTTAAGGGTTTAACCTCAATGGCTCCAACAGGCCCCCACCCCAGCTCTAAGTCTGTGATTCTCTGCATTCTACTGAAAATGGGGAGAGCTCATGAGAAGTAAAAAAAAGATTCATTTTTAAGAGATCATCAATAAAACATTAAAAAAAAAGACAGTTAAGCAGAATTGATCAACATAGCAGCCTTTTGTGACAACTTATATAATACTGGAATCCATTGTCCTCCCCCGTTCCTCCTAAGCTGAGAGGAAAGAAGCGTTCTCTCCTTTATCCTTGGAGAGGCTGATGGCTTATTATATCATTCCACTTTCCTCTCAATCCTTGGCCGTCCTATCTGTCCCTCCCTGGGTTAGCTTGGATGTCTCCCAGACAGGGCTAAGGCAGACCTCTTGGGGTCAGCTCAAGCGCTGGCACAGTGGTCAGCAGTTGGCAGGTTCCAGGGGTTATAGGGCCTTTTCCTTGCCTGGGTATGTGACTGTCACATTAGCACCTGGGATAGGGCTCACTCTGGCCCCTGAATGGAGGTGTGGCAAGGGGCCTTTGAATTACTGGGGGGTGGGAAGGGGGATGGTCAGGTTTCTTTTTCTTCTGCTTTCTTCTGATTTCTGAGTACCTTAGAATCACCTGTCCATCACATGCAGCAAGAAGTGTATGCCTGCAGGGTTGTCTGGAAAATTAAATGAGGAGGAGGAGACTAGGGAGAAGAAATCGGTGAATAAGCATTGATTCCAGCTTCTGGTCCTGCCTGTTTACAGGCTATGCAAGTCTGGGATCTGAGAGCTAAAGCTGGGAGGGGAGCTCAGAGGCCATCTGGTCTTAATAGGAAACTGAGACCCAAGTGGTTTTCTCAAGGTCCCACAGCATCAAAAGTGGGATTTGTACCCAAGTCATCTGGTTCAAAAGTCATTGCTTCCTTCCCCTCTCCCTGCCTCATTTTCCTCATTTGTATAATGAAGGTGTGAACTGGAATGATCTACCAGCCTTGACATTCCCTGTTCTGAGGCCCCTCCCAGCTCTGCCAGTCTAAGTTCAAGGATATTCTATGTCCCTCTTTTCCCCCTTGAGTCTCAATATCATTCCAAGGAAACTTGATGGTCATCTTTTATGAGACTTTGAACAGGAGTTCCTCAGATTCTCAATTCAATTCAAGAAGCATATGCTAAGTCTCTATGCATGTTAAGTATTGAGTGTGTAAATGTAGCCATGGACAAGCTAGTGGGGACCCCTTTGGTCCTTAGATCTCAGATGCTCTACAGATTGACAAGCACTCCCCAGAATTCTCCATTACACCAGGGGAAGTGAGGCAGCCCTCAGTGGCTAAGGAGACACGAAATGTGTGCAAAGGAATTTCAGGGATGGGAGACCACCCGCATCTGGGGGAATCCAAAAAGGCCTCACTTGAGCTGGGCTTTGAAGGCAACCTAGGAGTGTTAGGACATGGAAGGAGGTTCAACATATCTGGCACATCAGAGGAGAGTGGGAACAAGGCCTCTTGGACTGTAGCAGTGGAGCAGACCACATGTAGTATGAAGCCGTCTAGAAAGACCAGTTGGATCCAGATTGTGAAGCAGTTTAAAAGCTAGATGGGGGAGCTTGTATCCTAGTGGTGACAGAGAGCAGCTGTTTCTTGAGGAGGACAAGGACATGGTTAGACCTGTCCTATAGGAACATCTGCCTACAGAAGGATTAGAGAGGGAGAGGAGGCAGGGAGGGGAATTAGGAGGTGATGGCCAAAGACCAGGTAGCAGCAGCTACAATAACTTTAGATTTTTTTTTTTGAGGCATTCAGGGTTAAATGACTTATCCAAGGTCACACAGGCCAAATTTGAACACAGGTCCTCCTGACTCCAGGGTCAGTGCTCTATCCAGTGCCCCACCTACCCACCCTCTCTTTAGCTTTTAAAAAGCTTTTTCCTCACTGAAATGAGGTGAGCTAGACAGTACAAATGCTAAGACTTCCATTTTTAGATGATGAAACTGAGGCAACTTAGAGTCAGGAAGGTCTGGGTTTGAATCCTGGCTTGGATATGTCCTAACTGGGAGGCACTGAGCAAGGCACTTAGCTGCTTTTATTTTTATCATTACCACCATTAGGCTCATGGAGTCAAACGACTTGCCTAGAGTCACATAGCTAGGAAATGTCAGTCAGAATTCAGACCCATGTCTCCTGATTCCAAGTCTGTCCCAGCACTCTCTGCTACAATATAGCAGCAATAGTGACTAGACCTATGATTTCATCTGTATAGGAAACTCCCTCTGCCAATGCAGGTTGGCAAAGTTTAAAAAAAAATCCTTTTGTCAAGGAAACGATTGGCCCCCTCCTCCCTCGATTTCTCTGTTTCACTTCATCTATTTTCCCCATTTTTTAAAGCTTTTTTTTTGAGGCAGTTGGGATTATGTGACTTGCCCAGTATCTTTGGCTGGGTTTGAACTCTAGTCCTACTCGTTCCACAGCTAGTGCACTGTACCATCTAGCTGCCACCGTTTTGCATAATCTTGCAGAAGGCATATCCAAGATCATTTGGTCCAGATCATACCTGAACAAGAGTTCTCTCTGTGCCATCCTAACAATATCCTTCTTTAGCCTTGACTGGAAACCCTCCAAGGAGAGAGAACCCATTACACTGAAGGTAGCCCAATACATCACACTTTTGCCCAGTTCTGATTATCAGCAAGTTTTCCTACCATCAGGCCTCGTTTTGTCTGTCTTGCAACTCCCACCCACAACTACTGTGCTGCCCTCGAATGCCCAGCAGAACTACTGGAATCCCTTTTCTATGAGTGGCTAAAGCAGCTACCATGGACCTCCTAAGCCTTCTATTCTCCAGGCTGAACATTCCTTTCCTTATTCCTTCATCCTTTCCTTTTCTGGCATGGCAAAGATGGGACCTTCCCCATTCTGGCTACCTTCTTTGAATCCCCTCCAGCTTTAAAGTGTCCTTTCCAAGGCATGGCCACAGAACAGAACCCAGCATTCTAGAAGTACATGACCTGACCTAGGCAGAGTCCCCTTTCTGTTCCCTCTCCTAATGCCATCTAACTTCACATTCTGTCTCTCTTTTTTAAGCCATATCATATTGTTGACTTATATTGAGATATAAAACCCCTAGGATTTTTGCAGATGAACAGCTAATCAGGACTCCCCATTTTGAACTTGGGAAGTTAATTTTTTTTTAAGACTTTGTATTTGTCTTTTGTTAGTTTCATCCGATTAGATTTGGCCCAGTGCTTTAGCTCAAGAGCTGTTTAGATCCCAGCTCTGTCTTCCAGGATGTTAAGTGTCCCTCCCAATGCTGTCTGTCACCTGTGAATCTGACAGAATTCATGCCTTCATCCAGATCATCGCTAAAAATGTTAAATAGCACAGGTCCCCGAAGCACTCCACTGGAGCCCTCCTGCCAAGCTAGCACAAAGCCATTAATGATTCCTCTTTGGTTTGGGCTATTTAACCAGGTCCAAATCTACCCAAGTGTGTCATCTAGCTCCCAGCACCCCGTGTCTTCCCAAGAATAACATGAGAGACTCTGTCAAGCATTTCGGGAAAATCTAGGTCAACTGTGTATATAGCATTTTCCTGATCTAGTAACCCTGTCAAAAAAAAGAAATGATGTTTTTCTGGGTTGGCCCGGTCTTAATGACGCCATGCTGGATCTTGGTGAATTCTGGTCTCCTTTCTCAATCTTTACTCCCATCACTTCAAAAATATAGTTTAGAATTTTGCCAGGAATGGAGGTCAAGGCCATTGATGTGTAGTTTATGGGCCCCATTCGCTCTCCATTTGAAAATCAGGACTTGTTTCCTCCTTAGGTCCCTGACAGCGGCTCAGTTAGGCCACCAAGCCAAGTCTTTCAGGACTTTCAAGACTTTCAGGACTTGGTGTAGTTTGTCTCCTCCTGGTGACTCGAATTCAACCAGAGCAGCTTCTCTCTGTCTTCCTCCTTCTCTGTCTCTCTCCCCCTCTCCTTTCTCCCCTCCCTCCTTCTTCTCTCTGTCTCTGTCTCTCCCCTCTCTCTCCCTCCCTTCTCCCTTTCTCTCTGTCTCTTTCTCCCTCCCTTCTTCCTCTGTTTCTGTCTCTGTCTCTCCCCTCTCTCCCTCACTCCTCCTTCTCTCTCTGTCTCTCTCCCCTCTCTCCCTTCCTCTATTACACACACACAGTGTCTTTCACACACACATACACACACACGCATGCACATACACACACACACACACACACACACACAAAACCTCCCTTATAGCAACAAGAAACACTTAAGTAAAACATCACACTGAGTAAGCAGCATTCTGCCCCGGTAGTCCACCACCTTTATATAGAGAGGAGTCCCCTAGAATCAAGCTTGGTCATCACTTTAATTGGAATGTGGGGGCTGTGTTTTTTGTTCTCTTGGTTCTGCTTCATTTACTCTGTGTCACTCTATATCAGTTAGAGAGAGACCTTCCAGCAGCCCATGCCACTCTTCCCTGTCCAGTTACAGCCTCTGGGCTTTTACACTTGATCCTGATTTTCCCATAAGGAGGAAGGGAGCTGTTCTTCCATATGTCCAGAGAAGGACAACCCTTGGAGTGACTCCCAGGAGGGCTGTTTCTCCTCTTATCACCTGTACCTGGGGAAGAAAAGCCTTCTGGGACAGGAATGGGAGGCCTCCCCAGTGGGGTTGATAACCTGAGCCATCTTTCTACCTCCCTAATGGGGTGTAACCAGAGAACTCTAGCCCAGGCTGGTCAGCACACTTTCCAAATCTCAGTGAGTATCAAGCTTAGAGCCCCATACTCCTATCAGGGTTGTATTTCAATTCAGCATAACAGACTGTGTTGGACCTGGAGTCAGATCTGCCTCCTGGAGCCTTGGCCCTACAGCTGCAAGACCTTGGGTGAGTCTTTTCTGTCTGGGAAGTAAGAGGACTGAATCTGGTGACCTCAAAAGTTCTGTCTCCCCATAACACAGTCCTTCACTGCTGCCTTCAGGAAATGTTGTAGGGCCCTGGCCTTCCTTCTCCTTCTCCAGGAGTATCCCTCAGAGAGCCTTCGATAATCTTAGAAGAAGAAACAGTGGCTTACTGAGCCAGAAAGCCCTGGATTCAAATCCCCCTCTGACATATACTAGCTATGTGACTCTGGACAAATCACTTCATCTCTCTGGGCCTCAGTTCCCTCATCTGCAAAAAGGGGGTGGACACCATGACCTATAGAGTCTATGCTTTTATAAGCCAGGATGTAAGAAGCAGCTCCCACAAGCTCTTTAGAGAAGACTAAAATGTCCCTGGAATTCCAGGTTATGGCTGGAGGCAGTTGGGGGTGGGGGGGGGGGGTTAGGCCACCCTTTGAGGCCTCTTAACCCCTGAGGATGTATCAGTGGACAAGAGGGAGAAGCAGTGATGAACTCAGTCCCTGGGTTACCTCTGCATGGTCTGGCATGCTAAGGATCTCTTCAGATGTGTCTGGAAAGGGAGCATGGCATCAGTCCTGGCTACAGGGAGCTTGCTTGGCAAAGCCCTTAACCTCAAATCTGTTCTTATTCAGTTATGGGATGGGAGGTAGCCATGCTCTGGGCTCGTCTGCTGGTCTATGTTTGAATCTTATAAGGGCACCTTTCTGGGAGGTTGTCCTCTGGGTCTTGGGGAATCTGAGAACTGGCCTCCAACTCAGGGAGACATGGCCATGTTCAAGTCCCATGATGACTGTGATTCTGAGCAAGTCTGCATTTTTTAAACCCTAAGTAACTGTTCCCTACACCAGTGCAAACAGAATGTCCAGGTAAGGAAAGGGTGCCAAGTGTTGGGCACATGAAGACAAATACAGCTAAGTCTTTCCTCAAGGACCTTCCATAAGGGGGAAGAGATAAGACAATATAAAGTAGACACAAAATAATTTGGATTTAAGTAATGGTCTACAGCGGTGGGGAACCTGTGGTCTTGAGGTCCCTCTAGGTCCTCAAGTGTGGCCCTTTGACTGAATCCAAATTTCACAGGATAAATTCCCTTAATAAAAGGATTTGTTCCATAAAACTTGGACTCAATCAAAAGACTGCACCCAAGGACCTCGTGGTCTCGAGGCCAAAGGTTCCCCACCTCTGGCTAGTGGATGACTTTGTTTGGGTTATTGGCATCAGGAAAGACAGACCTGGTACCAACCTGAAATCCAAGGCCAAATCTGCCTCTTCTCTGGCACAGCCCTGCTCTTTGCCTACCCACTGCTGATTTATTCATCCTTATAAAGGGACCCTCTTTCTCTCATCCTTCTTTGGAACAAAATATCCTTGACTTCAGTCTGAAATGGGAAGTACAGTGGCCCAGCCCCAGCCAAGACCCTGGTTCCTGAGCCCCATCTCCACTTGGGGTCTTGCCACTGCTGGCCTTTTTGTCTCTGAACTTGAACTATTCTCCCACCTTTTTTTCCCATTCTGAACTCATCTTGGAGCTGAACCCTATAAATCTCAAATCTGTGTTTTCCACACCCTTCCAAGTCTGAATCTCTTCATTTCCGAGGCAGAGGAGGACAGGAGCCCCTCCCACATGGAAATGAGACATTTGCCTGTTGGCCAAGGATGGTGACCGCACCTGCCATGTTTGCCTTTTGGATGCTGGGAATGGAATAGGAGGGCCTTGGGCCCCTGACCCCTTGGCCTTGTGACTTTCTGGAGATCAGTCCAACCTGTTTGTGGGAAGGAAGCCTTTCCTCAGTCTGGCCCTCAGTGTCCTTCTGTATAACTCAGAATCACCAAAATAAAAACGGAGGGGAAAAGGAAGGGCCATGCCCACTGTGATTCATAAGAATGAGCTGAGTGTGGTCTAGGACCTAGCAACTGATGGCAAGAATATAAGTGAGTCACAGGAAATCAATGTGGCTACACATGACCCACCATAAACCAGGTGAATATTTAATACAGTCCAACCAACATTTATGAAATAACTTCCAAAAAGCTAGGAAAATCAACAGTAGCCACCTGTCCATTCATTCATCAAATGTTGATGAGCGCCTCCTGTGTTCAAGGCACTATGGGTTAAGAGTCAATTCAATAAACAGTTACTAAACATCAGCTGTATCAAATGTACCATGATAGGTTCTGTGAAGAACACATTGGAATATGGTGTTCAGTTTTGGATATCACATTTTGGATTTTAGGAAGAATCTTGATAAACTTGTAAGCATCCAGAGGAGGGCTGTTGGTCTGAAAGCATTTAGTAAGCACCTGCTGTTTGCCAGACATTGTACTAAGTGCACAGAAAAAACAAACAAAAAACCCAAAATATTGCCCCTGATATATGATGTAGAGGATTCTTGTTCCTGTACAGTCTAGGCTAGAGTCCCTGTGATCCACAGAAAACTAGGTCCATGGTAATTTGAGGAGGGAGGCAGAACTAAGTCCTGGGATAATCAGGGAAGGTTTCCCCAGGGAGAAGCCTGTTGGGCTGAACTTTGGAGGGAGCTTAAGAGAATGTCCATCCCTGGCTTGGGTACAGAGGCAGTCTGGCATCTTGAAAGCAGAGGCCAGTTTTCTCCTTGTATCTATATCCCCTGCCTCCTCCCCCAGCATGGCGCCTTCATCATGTAGGTGCTTAAATAAATGTATGATGAATAATAAATGCTTGTTTTTGGAGGTTCAGGGAACAGATGGTGTTGAGTGTTGGTATGAGAGGGGCTAGGTGGGAATGAGTCAGACTGTAGGGTGAGGAGTTTGTACCTTCTCCTGAAGGCAGGAGGGTTCCTGGCTCACTGTCTGCCACTCCTCCCCCATTCCTTCCCTCAGAGACTTGAACATACCTATCGATGCTTCCTCAGACACCCCAACTGCCCAGGCCCCGGGTCTACTCCATTTCCGGGGCCAGCCTGCAGCCACCTCAGCTCTGTATCAGAGACGGTCCTGCCCTTGTTCTTGCCATCACCAGCAGTCTTGAATGGTTCCATCTTGCTCTGTGCTTAATGATCCCTCCCCCTGTTCTCCATCTTCACCTTGGCCCCATTCCCTCCACCCCTCAGTTCCCTAACCCTCCGCACTGGCCACAATCTCAACCCCTTGGGGAACCGGCTCAGTCCCACCTTGGCCCCTGCCCTCAGATCTCTTGTCTTTCCCCCTTGGCCTACTGTTGTTTTTGGCACCGTCTACCTGCTTCCCTCCCATTCATGTGCCACAGGGCAAAGCTTGGGGAGGTAACAAAACTGTGCTGACTAGCTGGGCTCCAGGGTTGCGCTCCATAAGCCCAGGTGGGCCCTCACTGTGGCAGGTTGATCCTTCTGCTGTCCCCTTATTGGTGAACTATCTCACTGTCCACAGGGCTGTCCAAAACTTCTCACTCCTCAAGCCTCCTGTGACACCCCTTTCCCTTCCCCACCCCCTCAGTTAAGGATCTTGTCCAGTATATCACTGGAAAAATGGAGGCACTTTACGATGAGTTCCCCAGTCTCACCTCTTCTTCATCTCACATAACTCAGACAACCTCCTCCATCTCCTATGAAGAGGTGGCCCTTCCTCCTTGCAAATCCCTCTACATACATCTTTAATCCTGCCTTCTCTAGCAGATAGCCCCCTCTGTTATCCCAGTTCTCTCAACTTCAGTCTCTCCCTATCTTCCAGCTCCTTGCAGGATGCCTTCAAGCACTTCCACATCTCCTTCATTCTTTAAAACCTTCACTTGCCTCTCCTAGCTCAGCTTCTGACTCTACAGACTTTGCTACTGAGCCTTGACCTTCCGCCCCTCCTGCCCTGTAGCCTCCTTCTCCCATCCTCCTCCTGCTGTCATAGATTCTATTTCTTATCTTCCTGGCTAAATTCCTTGAGAGAGCTGCCTATACTTGCTGCTTTCTTTCTTCTCCATCTCTTGGACACTGTTCAGCCCGGCTTCTAAACGCACTCATCTGAAATGGCTTTCTTAAATGCCAGTGACCCTTTTCCAGTCCTCATCTGTCTTGACCTCTTTGCTGTCTTTAACACCGCTGGTCCCCTTGTCTTCCTGGCTGTTCACTCCTTTTTGGGTTTTCATGACTCAGCTTTCTCCTGGTTCTTCTACCTGTGTGTAGACACATTTTCAGTCTCCTTTGTTGTTTAGTCATCTCTGACTCTCCTTGACCCTACTTGGGGTTTTCTTGGCCAATATACTGAAGTGGTTTGCCATTTCCTTCTCCAGGCCATTTGACAGATGAGGAAACTGAGGCAAAGAGGGTGAAATGACTTGTCAAGGACCTTGTATGTATTTTATGTGTATACCTTGTATGTAAAGTTATCTTGTTTGAATATACCTTACATGTGTAGGTAACTCTCCAGATATTGTCTGCCTCGGTAGACTATGAGCTCCTTGAGGTCAGGGACTGTCTTTAGCCTTTCTTGTATCCCCCCTACTTAGCACAGTGCCTGGCACATAGTAAGTACTTAATAAAGCTTATTCATTGATTGACTGACTGATTTATCAGCTGACTATTTATCAGCTGCTCTGATTCCTGCTTTCTGAGAGCTTGTATTCCAGCTGAGGAAATAGCCTTCTAAGGTCTCTTCTGTGTCTAACCTTTTACAATTCTGTATGGAGGTGTTTGGTTTTAACCTGTGATTTTATTAATGTACAGAACCAATGTTAAGTCTCTCCACTGACATACATCAGCAGCTAGTTCACAACCTGGCATTTTGAAGACTCAGGGCACTGAGATGTTGTGATGACCATTTTTCCTACATGAAGAAACTTTTGAGTTCTTTCTGTTAGAATCCTATACATCCAGGGTGATACAAACTGGTTTGTCTCAGAGGGAGGATTTGAACCCACGCCTTCTAGACTGTAAAGTCAGCCGTCATCCCGCTACCAATCAATCAGTCAAGAGGCAATTATTAAGTGCCTACTTTGCATCCTGCACTCTGCTAGGTGCTGAAATGGTCCTTGTCCCACCATGCTGACGTTGAATGCCATAGACATAAAGTAATAATGACCAATAAAAGGGCCCATTGAGTGAGGTAAATTCTCAAGTACTATAATTCTGTGGAGAGAGAAATCCCTGGGGAGCTAGGCTGGGCTGGTCTCATGGAAGAGCAAGCTGGGCTTAGGAAGACAAATTCTCCCACTCTGTGATCATATCCGTAACTTCCTTAAAAATAATATAATAATAATAATAAATAGAAAGCCTGATGCTTGTAATAGGGAAGATGGAAATAACTGTGCTGCTCTTCTACTGTAACAACAGGAGAATCTCAAGATCATGCCACATTCAGGCTTGGTATCAGTAAGAACTCCCTAACAGTGAGAGGTGTTGAGAAGTGCCATAAGTTGCTTGTTTCAGGAGATAGTGGGTTTCCTCTTGCTAGAGGTCTTCAAAGAAAGTGGATGGCCACTTGTCATTGCTGGGGGAGACCCACCACCAACTAGCTGATCAGTGGGTAAAAGAAGGAATTCTCTGTCAGCTACAGGTTAGACCAGATGGTCTCTCTGGTCCCTTCCCACTTGAAGATTGGGTGATTTTTGTATAGGATTCCAATAGAAAGAACTCAAGAGAATAGTCCCCGTGGGGAAAATGGCATGATCCATGGCAGAGCTATAACTGAGCACTAAAAATCTGTACGATAGGAAATAGATTCAGAGTTCAGAAGAGGGAGAGATCAGTGTAGATTTGTTTGGTTACAGAAGGGCTTCATGAAGCTGAAACATGAGATAAGTGAGGAGATGGTAAGAAGGTTCTAATGAGTACAAGTCAACAAGTTCAAACAAATGATAACCTGAGATATTGGGGGTGGGGAGGGGGGATGGTAGGCATGACTTCTGAGCAACTGCTAGTGGCTTTGGAAAGCTCATGGAGTAGAGAAGAGGTGCTACAGGATAGGAATTGGACATGTCTTATTTAGGTTTTCATAAAAAGGAAATGAAAGCAGTCTGCATACTAGATACCGTAAATTTAGGGGCAGCTAGGTAGCTCACTAGATAGCACTGTCCCTGGAGTAAGGAGAATAGGCTCAAGTCTGGCCTCGGACACTTACTTACTAGTAGTGTGACCCTGGGCAAGTCATTTAACCTAGATAATGACAACAAAAAAAACATATAAAAATTTGAATTCAATTCCTGGAAAAATTCTAGAACCTAAAATTCATTTACAGACATTTAGAAATGGAAGCAGAGATCACTAAGAGTCAGTAGGGCTTCATTAAGAACAGTTCATTCCACAATAACCTCATTTTCTTTTATGAATGGTTTACCGGCCTGACTGATTAAGAAATTACTGTAGATATCACATCCCTAAATTTTAGCACAGCATTTGATAAGATTTTTCATTTTATCCTCATGGACAAGATGGAGAAATAGAAGTCAGAGGATGGTAAAGTCAAGTGAGTTTAGACCTGGCTGCATGGCTGAGTCCAAAGAGAAGTCACTGATAGGTGATTGGTGTCAATTTGGAAAGTATCTAGTTGAATGCCCTAGGCATCTTTGGTCTTCCCCGTGTTGTTCAACTCAATCATAGCCATGGATTTTAGAGGTAGACTCAGCCCAACACCCCCATTTTACATATGTGGAAAAATGAGTCCCAGAGGGACTCAGTGATTTATCCAAGGTCACATAAAATTTTTTTCACTTAATAGAATGTTATTTTTTCCAAATCACATGTAATGATAGTTTGCAACATTCATTTTTGGGGAAGATTTTGAGTTCCAAATTTTTCTCCCTCCTTCCCTCCCAGTGCCCGTCCCCAAGACAGCAAGCCCTCTGATATAGGTTATACATATACAGTCACGTTAAACATATTTCCACATTAGTCATGTTGTGAAAGAAGAAATAGAGCAAAAGGGAAAAGCTAGGAGAAAGAAAAGAAAAGTGAAAATAGTATGCTTCCATCTGCACTCAGACTCCATAGTTCTTTCTTTGGATGTGCATAGTATTTTCCATCATGAGCCTTTTGGATTTGTCTTAGATCCTTGCATTGCTGAAAAGAGCCAAGTCTATGAAAGTTAGTCACTGCACAGTGTGACCGTTATTGTGTACAATGTTCTCCTGGTTCTGCTCCCTTCACTAAGCATCAGTTCATGTAAGTCTTTTCAGGTTTTCTGAAATTCACCTACTCACCATTTCTCATAGCACAATAGTATCCCATCACATTCGTACACCACAGCTTGTTCAGCCATTCCCCAGTTCATGGGCATCCCCTCAATTTCCAGTTCTTGGAACCACAAAAAGAGCTGCTATGCAGATTTTTGTACATGAGTCACACAAATTTTTAATAATGACTTGGATGAAGGCACAGAATCCCGGGTTTTCAAATCCACAGTTTTCACAAACCTTGGAAGGGGAGGGTCCAAAAGACCTCACCAGGTTTAAAGAAGTGGCTTAACCTGCTGGGATGAAATTGAACAGGAATAAATGCATAGATGCAAGAAATCAAAAGTATCGGATGGGAGAGGTATAGGACAAGAGAATAGTTTATGTACATAAGCTCTGGGAGTAGGGCATTGCGGTAAGCTCAGTATGAGTGAGTAATATGAAATGGCAGCCCAGAAATGAACTTGAATATGGGTTCCAGTAAAAGAGGCAGAGTGGAAAAAAACCCAACAACTTAAAAAGTAGTATAGTATCAAGAGCGAGGGTGCGTAAGATAGCCCAGCTGTACTCTGCCCTGATATCACATCTAGAATATAGTGTTCTGGGTGCCACTTCTTAAGAAGGAGGCTAACTCACTGAGCAGGTCCAAAGGAAGATGAACGGGATGAGGACTGGTGACTGTGCCTAATGAGGATCACTCGCAGGAACAGGGAAGTTTTAGCTTAGAAAATCAAAGACTTGAGAGAGAGAGGGCGGATGTACTGGCTGTCTTTAGATCTTTGAAGATCTGCCATTTATAAGAGAGATCAAAGATATATTTTTTTGGCCTCAAAAGGCAAAAGGAGGTTAGAAGCTAAAGAGTAGCATATTCAGATTTTACTTCCTAACAATCAGAACCATCCAAAAGTGGATTGGGCTGTTTGGAAAGGTACAGGGGGAGCTGTTCCAGGAGGTCTTCAGTCGGAGACTGGGGACATTTGTTAGGGGATATAGGGACCCACCCTGATATTCACTTCGCTTAGCTCTTTCAGAATTACAGAAAAGTGTTGGGGAAGTCTTTATTTCTCAGGTACAGGTTGCACTAGATGACTCCTGAGGGCTCTTCCAACTCAGAGATTCTTAGGACAGGCCTCAAAAGATTGGAATAAATGAAGAGGATAGGAGAGAGGACATTTTAGGTGGAAGAAACAACGTAAATGTGTAGAAATGAGAATGACCATGGTTTATTCAAGAAAGACTGGGAAGACTGACCTTGCATGGCAAGAGTCAAGGCAATAAAAGAAGATATGAATGAATGAATGAGAAAATGAATGAATTTCCAAGTATTTACTATATGCCAGGCATTGTGCTAAACGCTGAGAATACAAATAACAAAAGACAGTTCAGTTCTTGTCTTCGAGGAGCTTATATTCTAATAGAAGGAAAAACACATGGAGGAGAAGAGTGGCTAGAGAAGGGTATTTTGATCCAAGAAATCATTCCCAGATGGTGAATGGGAAAATGGGGCAGTCAGTGAACACTCCCTTTCTAGATTTGAGCCCATGTCTTCCTGTCTCCAGTGCTGGCTCTGTCCACTACACCAGGTGCCTCTGAGAGGAATATGTATGTGTGTATACATATGCACACATTTATATGCATGCACATATATACATGCGTGCATATACACATGTGTATATACATGTGTGTATATTGTGTATACATATATACACATATATCTTATATATTATATCTGCCAGCGCATGTACACACACACAGAGCAGTATCTCTCGGGTAGGAAGGAGTCCCACCTGCCTGTATCCCCACTTAGAAGGCAAACAAGGCTCTGTTGACTTTGATCTTTGGGGAGGAGCAGCACTGAGCCCTTGAGGAGGTAGGCAGCACCCCTGCTTCTTAAAATAGCGCTCTCCCTAAAAGCTGCTAACATCCAGCAGCAGCCTAGCTTTGAAGATGAGAATCTGTCAGCATGCAAAGTCCCGGAGCTGTCACAGGCACCGAGGGAAGTCATTCGTGTGTGTTTTGTGTCCTGCAGACAGAGGTGGGGGGTGAAGAGTACATCCCTGAGTCAGAGAAAGCAGCGATGGAAAAGGACCCGAACCGCCCCCGCTTCACATTGCAGGAGCTGCGAGATGTGCTACATGAGAGGAATGAGCTGAAATCCAAGGTGTTTTTCTTGCAAGAAGAACTTGCTTACTATAAGAGGTGAGCATGCCTCAAAGGAGGTGGAGGCTGAGAGAGGGCTCCCTGACAATGCCAAGCACACTGATTAAGCACCTGCTGAATGCAGGGCACTGTGGTATGGTACAGGCAGAGATGCTTTATTAATTAAGATATGGTCACTGCATATACCACTCATCTTCCCTTGCCTAGCCCAAATCACAGATTCAGAGCTGAAAGGGACCTTAGAGTCCCTTAAGTTTTTAAATAAAGAAATAAAGAAACTTTAGAAAATTAGAAAAGATTTAGAAAATTAGAAAATTTAGAAAATTAGAAAAAATTTAGAAAAGAAATTAAAGAAACATAGACTTGGTCTAGCTCACACCAGTAAATGTCTGAGGCAGGATGTGAACACAGGTCCTCCTAACATGGATTAGTACCATATCCACTGGGTCATTCTTATTTTTAAAAAAGCTTTTCTTGCCTGATTCCCCCCCAGCATCTCAACTCCTATTGAACTAAATAGTTACACAGCAGTGACCTTGGCACAAGGCCATGTGCTCAGGGGCTCTGATGGCTTCCTGGGTGTATGTCTAGGTGTGCTCCTAAACAGTAAGTGACTAGGGTACTCTGTGAATGCCTGATCCCTTCTCTCCTCTCCCACCACAAGGGCATTAGTTCAGACCCTTTCCCTTCTGACCTAAACTGAGTTTAGGGGACAGAACACAGAATTTGGAGTCAGGAGACCTGGATTGTGAACTTCAGCAAAGCAGTTCATCCTAATGGTCCCAGCTTCTTGCTCTGTAAAATGGGTGAAGGGGGTGTTAATGAACACTAAGGGCCCTTTGAGGTTTGAATCCTCTTGTCTCCTGATGGTCCTTCTGTCTCCAGTCTCTTCCCTCACCTCTCCTCCATGCTGCCCCATAAATAACCTTCCTTAGAGTCTGCTGGGCCCATGTGCCTTCTCTCCTCCCCTTGCCTACTTTGGTATTCAAGGCCTTTTACAAATCCAAATATCCAGCATCACTTCACGCCAATTCTCATTCCAGCCCACCTTAACTCTTTCTTTCCCTTCTTGTTTTGGTTGCTCTCCCTCGCCAGAGCTTGGAATGGATCCCCCTCCACCTCTCTGTGTGGGGTTCTTCCTTGCTCCAAGGCCCTACTCAGATGTCACCTTCTCCTTGACCTGTTCCTGGCCACGTGCTGTTCCCTCACCCTGCCCTAGACAAACATGATCCCTTCTCAGATTTCCCATAAGCCCTTTTTCCTGAACCACTCTTTTGAACCCATTTCATTTTCCCTCTTCTCTGCTGTTTGTATACTTGTTTTCCTGAAATAGGAAGGTTGTTAACTCCTTGGGAGCAGGACATATGTCATATCTTCCTTGTCTCCAGAATGCCAGTAGTAGATTAATAAATATGGAATTGAATGAAATACCTAGAATAGTGCTTAACATTCAAATTTTCATTCATTCGTTCAAATTCACTATTAAAATTTAAATTGAAAAGACAAATACTAATCCTTTCAGTTCCTCACATTTGAGCAAAGGGCTGAAATGAAGTGTTTTATGTATGTTCTCTCCTTCCTTAAATCACCCAGCCCTTCCCTGGGTAACTCAGGCAGCCTCTTGAAGAGGGCTTAGGACACTGATGCTCCCTGCCCTGCTAGCCTCCCCCAACCTGCCCCCACTCCTCCAGCTGCTAGCCAACCTGCGGCCTGTGAGATGGGCCAACCTCGAGGGGTATCTGGGCTTGGGTCATTCACCAAATGTTTGTCTACTTTTTTTCAGTGAGGAAGATGAAGAAGAAAATCGAACACCCCATCCCACCCCCATCATCCACTCCAAAACATCCCCTCAGCCCGAGTCTGGGATCAAGAGACTGTAAGTGAGCATTTGCCTAGAAGGTGATGTGGTAGACTAAGGCTTAGCATGCTGTTCTGGGGTTCTAACAAGTGATCGGCCTCTGCCCTCCTCCTCTTCTGAGGCTGAGATTCAGCCTTTTCACTAACCCCAGGCAGCTGAAGCATAAGCCCCGTAGGGAGTGGGGGGAGATTACCCTGACCATCGATTTGTGTCCATCTGTCCGTTGTTTCCCTCCTTGCCTGGGCACCTGGCTACAGAGTCAGTGAATGGGAGCGGGGAAGGGAGGTGAGGATGGGAGACCCATTTTCTTCTGACCTGCATGGGCAATGCTGGATATTGGTTGGCCAAGCATGGGGAAGCTTGAGCTTGGGTTAGGGGAGGGCTTGTCGGAGAGCAGCTGCCTGTAAGGACCATTAGCACGCATGAGGGTTTTTTCATTCTTCTTGAAAATAAGAATGTCCTGTTCAGAAATGAATGGAATGGGTGGAAATGTGGAATGGGTGCAGGCTCTCTGTGCATATTCATTCATCAGTCAAGAAGCATTTATTAAGCATCTCTGGATAAAAAGTAGAAATTCCAAAAATGGAATTGCCCCATCCTCAGGAAGATCACAGCGTATCAGACTCATTCATTCACTCCATATAGACTTAGCCAACCCTATGGAATGGGTGCTGTGAGTTCCTGCCTCAGGAGGTAACAGTCTGTTTGTTGTCTCCTCTTGGGGAATCTTGCCTGGTTGGAGGCTCCCCAGACATGCTGTGGTCATGTCCAGTGGGTCCTGCCTGTCCCCAGACTCCATTCCTTGGCCAGCTCCCTCCACACAGAGCCCCTACTGTGACCTTGTAGCTTTCCTAACCCTCAGAACGGAGAAAAGGCCAGGGAGAAGGGGGGAATGTGACCAGAAAGTGCCTGCTCTCCCTTCCCAGAGGGCTGCAGTTGGCACCATCCTTAGGGAAGCACCGGTTTTCCATGAGATAACTGTGAGAATGAGCTGCCACAGAAGGGCTTTTGATAGAGCCTGAGGCAGGACACTGCTGGCCTTTGTGTTCACCTCTGCTGCTGACTGACAGCTGAGTTTGTACCACCACACACACACACACACACACACACACGTGGGAGGGGCCCTCTCCCCACTCCCATCCCAGGGACAGGAAGAGAGGGATACAGCAGCCTCATGGAAGGGAACTTGAGGATGAATGATAGGACTTAAGATTAGTTTCAAGCTGGTCTGCCTTAGGCCCATCTTCCTGCTTCCCCAGGCCCTGCTAAGCTAAGGGGTTCATGGGGAGCATTAGTCATCTGTGGATAGAAAGACATTCCATTCATTGCTTATCGGAGGATGGGCCTGCTGGGCCCCACCCCAGCTCTGTGCTTAGTCAGACCTCTCCAGCCAAACAGCCCCAAACCCTTCTTCTTCCCTGCTTTCTCCACTTCTGTCCCTCCAGCTGCTGACTCAGTGGTAGCTGGCTCCCCATCTACCCAGCTCTCTGATAATCAGGCATATCTTACTCCAAATTACTCTTAGAACAGCTGGTGACACTTTTTAACATTCAATTTTTTTAAATTTTGAGTTCAAAATTTTAGAAAATGGAATGTTAAAAATATAATTTGGGAGAAAAATATTATCAAAGGAGAAAAGGAAAACCTGACTACAGTTAATAACAATGGCACCCAGAGGAAAAAAATCTAAGAATAACTTAGCACCGCTAAGCTCCCAGGGGGAAAGATTTGGGGCTGCCCAGAAAA
This sequence comes from Bettongia penicillata ogilbyi, assembly GCA_023548195.1. NCBI lineage: Eukaryota > Metazoa > Chordata > Mammalia > Diprotodontia > Potoroidae > Bettongia > Bettongia penicillata. The sequence continues at coordinate 3,453,386 of JAJHZJ010000550.1, read as the reverse complement.
GGTCAAGAATGAAAAGACTGGTTGACCTCCACTGAATTCTTAGTACACATCAAACATCCTGCTCCCCCTCCTCGGCCTCTCCCTTCTATACACAGCTGGTGTTTGCCTGAGGAAGGGATCAAGAAGGGGCAAGTGACAGAGGGTTTGTAGGAAAAATTAGAAAGGCCAATGATTCGAAAACACTGGGTAGCCAGTCTTTTACATTTCAGGCAAGTCCAGCCTTTGGAAAACCTCCACCCTCCCCCAACCAAAAATGACCTTCCTTGCCCTCTCCTCCATTTGCCATGATTCCTGAAATTCTACCATTAGAGCTTCATATATATGGGTCTTCATGATCTGGTCATACCAAAGCATAGGTGGAAATAAGTGATCATTTGGGAGATGGCAAAAACCTTCCTCTGGCAAAGGAGAGCAGAGGGTACGCAGAAGGGCAGGCTCTAGCCTCTTCCTTGGTGGGGCTGCTCAAAGCCAGTGGAGAATCTGTGCTGCCTTTCATGGTTTGTACTGGTACACCTGCCAGTAATTCAACCAAAGATGAATGAATGAAAAGATACTTTATTAAGGGTTTACTGTGTGAAAAGCAGTATGTTAATCCCTGGGAGTACACACAGGAAAATGAGCCAGCCCTTGAACAGAAGTGCAGGCTGTCAAAGGAGCCCACATTCCAAGAGGGTGGACTCAGCTGCAGGGCAGATTGAAAGACTCGGTGGTCCTTAGGACGCATTGCCAGACACATGGTCATACATCTTCCTTGATGTGAATTTCCACTGAGACCACATCCATTTCTGAGGTTGGACCATATGACAGTACCCAAGGCTTTGGTGAGAACCAAAATCTTTCATCCATTGCCCCTGGGCATCATGGTACCGAATGGGTTCACAGAGGTACCTTAAAAGGTCTTATGTTTCCTCCCGTGCAGACATTTTCCTATATTTGCTATGTTTCTGGAGATCTTATAATGGAGCTATGTATGCCTGGATAGTCATGAAGTCATGAGGAAGGAATCAGGTTCACAGGGTAATAGATTTAGGGATGGAAAAGATATTAGAATTACTTTCCAGATGAGGAAGCTGGGACACAAGGCCTCATGGCAAGTTGTTGCTTTGTTTGTCCTTCATTTTTAGAGAGGACCATGGCATCAAGATGGTGCCATGACTTGCAGTTGACTTTGAGTTGAGTGAGGGAGGGCTGCACAAGGTCACCAACCTTACTTCCTTCTCCTGAGCCATCTGGATCCTAGATGGTGGAGCTGAGATTCAAACCCAGGTTTTCTTACTGGGAAGAAGGGGGGTGGTTCCCCATGGGAAGTCTGTGCCCTTTCCTTGAGAGAGGCCTGTGCTCAGGGCATTCCAGGCCCATCAACAGAGGGGAACCTTTACTCCCAGTTTACAGATCAATTATCCATGTTAACTAAAAAAGGATAGTATATATAACCCAAAGTCCAGAGAGAATCCAAAACTCTCATTTTATCTGTCAGTTTAAAAAAAAATCAGGAGCAGCTAGGTGGTGCAGGAAACAGAGCACTGGCCTGGGTCAGGAGGACCTGAGTTCAAATGTGTCCTCAGACACTTGACACTTACTACCTGTGTGACCTTGGGCAAGTCATTTAACCTCAATGGCCTTGCCTCCCCCTCCCCTTCCAAAAAAAAAAAAAAAACCAGACACTCTTGGTGAGCAAAATAGATTTGAGTTTCACCTTGAATTTCCCTTTGGACCCTCTAACCAGGGGTAGAGAACCTTCAGCCTGGCTTACATGTGGCCCGTTAGGCCCTCAAGTGCAGCCCTTTCTGACTGAATCCAATTCACAGAACAAATCCCCGTAATAAAAGGATTTGTTCTGTAAAATTTGGACTCAGTCTCAATCCTCAAGCCTTGAGGCTGCAGGCTCCCCATCCCTGGCCTCGCACCATAGGCGCTGCTCTCTCTTCCTGAGCCTCATTTGTAAAAAGAAGAAGGTTCCCTTCCCACTCAGAAGCCTAAGATTTTGTTCAACTCAACAGATATCCTTAACATTCCATAGAGAGGTTTCTGACAGTTTCGTGTAAGCTAAATCTGGGCATGTAAAATGCTATTTGAGGGTGAGTCTTTTTTCACCATTTTTGAAAGTTTGGGCTTTTATAGAGCAGGTTTGCATTTTTATGGTACAAATGGAAAGAGCCCTGGCTCTGGAGCCTGGGTTCAGATCCTGCCTCTTCCATTTACTGCCTATGTGACCTCGAATGAGCCTTAGGTTCGTCATCTGTAAAACGAGAAGCTTGAGTTGGGTGGCCTTTGAGGCCCCTTCCCATTCAACGTCTGTGTCACTGTTGCCAGACTGTGAAGTTGTCAGACTGCCTTTGGAGCCGGAGGCACCAATACAAAAACCCCAGGCATGGGATGGACACCTGTGTGGCCCTGAGAGCCTTGGCCTCCTTCCTTCCCCTTTCTTCCCCACCTCTCTGCCCCTTGGGAATCAGTCACCCACCTGTCTTCTCTCTGTAACCACCACTGAGGCTACCTAGACTATCCCTGGGGGCTCTCCCTTGTCTGTCTGTGTGGAGCATGGAGCTAGCTTCTCCTGCCCACCTTTTTACCTTCTCTGTGTCTATCTGTGCCTCTCTGACCAGGATCTTTACAGCCGTAATGCCCATGGTAGCAGCTGGACTGATCCTAGATGACCCCACCCTGCAGCCTGTTCGAAGACTTGTTTCCTTTGTAGGCACATCTGGTTTCTCGGTTTTGTCTTGGGAATGCCTGCTGGGGCTGAAGGGGTTGCACTCTGCTGTTTTCTTTGGCTGGGCTGCCCCTGCATCCTGGTGGCTGTGATGTGATCTCCTGTGTGCCTGTCACAGTGCGCAGTCAGCACGATTCCTCAGAAAAATCCTCTGCTGCGTCACAAATAATTCTCTTTGTCTCTTCTGTTTCCGTTTTAAACCACCTTGTCCATGTTCCAGTCAAGAAGGGCCTTTAAGCCACGGGTCAGTAACCACCAATACCCATCACGGTTCACCGAGTGTCACTAACCCTGCACGTCAACTCACCCAGCCAGGGCCGCTCCCTTAAAATGCTTTTGTTTTCTGCCACTGAAGCTGTTCGGTCCTTTAAAAAAAAAAGAAGAAGAAAGGGCCAGGGAGGTAAAGAAAGGGCTCCCATTTGTGGACAGTGTCTCTCCCATGTCCATTTGGATGTGAAAAGCCCCCTCATGCTTACTGGCACTGCTTAGGGGTAATAATGAAACATGGCTGCATTGGGGTAGTCATATCCTCAGGCAAGCATGCTGGATTTGTAGTCTGAGGACCTGGGCTTGAGCAAATCTGGCCTCAGCTCCCTTGTCTGTAAAATGAAGATGTTGAAGAGCCAGATGCCCTCCTCAACCTCTTCCATTGGGAGGTGGTGATGCTCCTCAGTTGATACAGAAAAAGATGCTGTCAATAATATGGCTTGCTTGACCAGAGCATTGTACAAATCACTCCTTTCTGAGCTAGTAGGCATGGGGCTGCCCTTAAAAACCCAGATGTCAGTAGACAGACTTCAAGAGCTCTGGCTTTAGGTTCAAAAAAAATTGTCACTAGAAGAAAGTCATTGTAAGGTCCAGGGACTTTGAAAGCATGTTCATCTCATTCTCTCATCAACAGAATCAAAGCCTACATCCTATCCAATTAGCTTGGGCCTAAATTGCATTTCTGGTTTCTTGTGAGTGATGAAAGCCCCAAATCAGCTCGCTATTTTTGACCTCCTGACATTAGTTTTCCACACTAGTCTATACCGGCTGCCTTGGGCCTGGACTGGCCTGATACACGGTGCTACACGGTGGTCATAAATTTCAGTAAAGAAAGGTAATTGGTTTTCTCTTTAGTAAATGGGTGCCTACCAGCATGGAAGCACCAGCTTGTATTTTCTTTTCAAGGCAGTTTTCAAAATTTCAAGTGTTTTTGAAATTCATCTCAAGTACAGACGTCTCACAACAGGGTGGGAAACATCACCCCAGGAGGTTTTTTAAGGAGCTGTGGAGGTCTGAGCTGAATTGCCCCAATTCTCTAGAGACTCTTGAGAGCAGTGGGGGTGGGGGGGTGGGGAAGAGACACAGGGAGGGAGAAAAAGCCCTAACGACAGAAAGAAGTCAGACTTTCAGACCAAATCCTCATCCCTTGGTCAGTTTGGATAACTAACACAAGTTGTTTCAGGTTTATCTGCAAAACTGTATGACTTGGGATCAAGTCATTTCAGTTCTTCAGGCCTTGGTTTTCTTATCTATAAGATGGGCAGAGGATGTTTGGACTTTCTGAGACAGTGTGAAGTGAGAAGTGACAAGAGTGCTGGTTCTGGAGTCAGAGGAACTGGGTTTCAATTCCAGATACTTGGTATCTGCATGACCTTGGGCAGGCTACGTCTGTGGGACTTGGTTTTTCATCTGTAAAATGAGCTGGTCAGACTAATGGCTTCTTAAGGTCCCTTCCATATCTCCATCCATGGTCTTATGATTCCCAAGATCCTTTCCAACCATAATATTCAATGAATATCTCTTACATCATCCCCAAGTGATAAAAAGAAGGTCCCTTAACCATTCTGGACTTCTGGGTCTTCATCTGTAAAAGGAGAGAGGTTAGAATAGATAACCCTGAAGCTGTGGTCCTGCTAAGTGGGGAGGAGGGGGGGAGGCAGGATAGGTGGGATTTTATTGGTGTGAGGCACCCCCATTGTTGATCAGTTTCTCTGTAACTGATGACCTCAGAGAGTTGCCTGGGCCACTAAGACCATAGATGGACTTCAACCCCAGGGATTCCTAACTGCAAGGCCAGCCTCATGCCACAGGGCTTCAGCCTGTGCATGGCTACAGTGGAAATTCCAGCTCCTAGAGATAAAGGCAGATGGTGAAAGGTTAAATCCCTACCTCTGATTCAAACTCCTTGTGAGACCTTGGACAGACCACCTAACTTACAATACCATCGCCTCAGTTTCCTCATGTCTAAAATGAGGGTGTTGGACTAAATGTCTCCCAAGGTCCCTTCCAGCCCTGGATCTATGATCCTCTAAAATTGATTATTTTAATTAAATTAAATTTTGCCATTTTGTGAACAAGCTCTCTCCTTCCAGGCTCCATCGCAATAAAAAGGTCCCCTTCCTACAGTGCAGCTTGAGTGACTCACCCTCAATGCTTCTCCCTAACAGCTCTTCCCACCGCCCCCCTCTCCAGCACTGCCAGCTGGAGTCCCCACTCCCTTCTGTGTGACCGCCCACGCCCTTGCCCGTGAGCTCCTCTTAGGTGGCTTGTTAACAACCATGAATTCTTCAGCCTTTAAAAAAAAAAAGGTCACCGCAACCCTTATTATCTATCCAGTGCTGTGTCTTCTGCCCTATCTTGTACTGTCAGTGTGGAAGGCTCATTTACCTAATTCTAAGAATGCCATGACTGGGAAGAGTGATCGCCAGCTAGATGCTGAAGATTCATGCCATGGTGGGTCATTTTAATCCTGTCACCACCACTGTGGTGTGTCCCACCATGATGTCACCACCCACCCTTACCCCTGGCTTTGAGATGCTCCTTCCAAGCTCCAAGTCTTTCTTCCACTAGTTGAAACTGACTTGGCTGCTTTGACTTGGTTGTGTTGTGCCCATCTCTGCACAGCATCCAAAGGAGGTATTGGGTAGGTACTGATTTTTCTTTTCCTCCCTTGCTCCCCACCCCTTTCTTCTTTCCCAAAAAGGTTTAGTTTCTTCTCTCGAGACAAAAAGCGCCTGGCCAACACGCAGAGAAATGTCCACTTCCAGGAATCGTTTGGTCAGTGGGCAGACTCCCACAGAGATGATGGCTACACTGAACAGGGGCAGGAAGCGTTACAGCACCTGTGACTCTCGCTCTGCCTGGGCTCGTGACTGGCTTGGCTACGTGTGACCTGGACGGTCAGGGACCAGACCTCTTGGCCCCTCCGCACCTCGTGGTCGTGTATTTTTCTAGATGTACTTTCCACCCAGGGACACTGAGACACATGCTGTGTGCTTGGGACACCAGACCTCTAAAAACAGACTCCAGATTCCCCAGTAATCATCCTTTGTACCTCGGGGTGGGAATCATGGTTTAGATTGGGTAACTGTGTGGCCCTCACATAGACGTACATAGGTCATGGATTTAATACCCCACTAGTCTCTGGTCTGGTTTTTACACTCACTCTGGTAACACAGGCTTCTCTAAACCAAAAACTACAGAGGATGGCATCCTGACAGTGGCCGGTATACACTGGTACCCTGTGAAGCTCGGTCTACTCTCTGACCTGTCACGCTTCTGTAATACAGAGGGGTGGGCTGGGAATTGGGAGGTGGTGATGGCTCTTAGTTCTGTGGAGGCCATTTTCAAAGTGGCCCAGGCAGAATTCCAACATTTGATCAGGCTCCCCCCCACCCACGGGGCACCCTTTAGCACAAGCTCTGGGAGCTGTCTCAGGGCAGCATTCACCAGTGGACAACAGGATCCTTCAACCTCACAATGGGAGGCAGTCATGCAAGAAGCCAGGGGGTGGGCATCCTATGAACCCTGGGATTTAATAGTGCCTAAAGCATGTAGATACTGGTATACAAGGTGAGTGTGCCTTGGGTTTTGCTGAGTTATATGCAGTATTAACCAAACAAAAGAATTGCTAAAAATGATCAATTTTAACACATGGTTTGGGCATTTTTTCTTGTCATCTTTTTCTTCATGCATGACAGATAAGAAGTTACTCCTTACCCTGCAAAGCCCTGGCTGAAGGCAATACAGTATGCTGGGAACTTTGTAGGAAAAGGGTAAACTTGACAGAAGACTGGCAAGGCTCCTCCTCCCTTCTTTGGTTGCTTTGAGCTGTGGGGAAGCAAAGGTGTCCCATGGCCCTGTGTGGCTGCCTTGGATCTCTGGAAGTCAGATGAAAAGCATGCCATTGTACTCATCACCTCCCTTTCTTTTCTCCCAAGGCTCATAAACTATATAGTTTAGTACCACAATTACAATTGGTAAACGAACCACTTCTGGAACCAACACTGTGAAAGTAGTATGCTAGGGTAGGAAAAATGACTACTAGGGGGACCAGGGATCTAAGCCTGTCCTGCCCCTGCCCCTAATGGGCTGGGTGACCTCAGAAGAGTTCTCTTACTTTCCTTCTCTGGAAAAGGATGGGGGGATGGACAGAATGACTTCCCTGGCCCCTTCTGGCTTTAAAACTGTGGTCTACTGTTATACAAGGTGATTTCAGAGGTGGAGAAATAGGACCTTGGCCACCCCATTCCTATTTTTAATATAAAGAAACAAATTCCTATTGAGACCCTTGAAGAACAGAGAAATCCTACACTGGTAATTTACTAGGAAAATAGCCATGTTCATTTTCTAAAATGGTTTCTAACAGCTGGTGTCTATTTTAACACAGTAAGGCGGTACTGTTCTTTGTGGAAAGTCAAGCTGGTGGAGGAGGTTGGTGCTATTAGAGTAAAACCTATTAATGGTGCCGCTTTTTAAGCCAGCATAAAATAGATAGCTGTGATTCAAGTGACATTTTTAAGCACCGACATTTTGTAAGGCCTTAGAAACAAATCAGACATACTACCTGAAATATTTCATTTTAAAACTTGAAGTTTTAGAGTTGTAACTGTGGGCAAAAGGATGCCTGTCATGGTCTCTCTTTTTGAAAAGCACCTGTCCAAGTATGTCTGGTATGTTAGAGGCAGCTAGGCGGCACAGTGGAGAGAGTGTTACGTCTGGAGTCAGGAAGACTCAAGTGCAAATTAGGTCTCAGATACTTCCTGGCTGTGTGGTCCGCAGGACTTTAACCTGTCTGCCTCAGTTTACACATCTGTAAAATAGAGCTAACAGCGGCACCTTCCTCCAAGGGTTGTAGTCAAACTCAAATGAGATATTTGTGAAGTGTTTTGCAAATCTTAAAGCACCATGTAATGCATGCTGTTATAGTAGCTTACTTCAGATGTGGGTCACGAAAGTAGGAAAGGAAGGTCAGTTCACCCAGTTTGCTGATGGTCAAGCAGGGAGGAAGCAAAGGAAAGAGGGAGGCTTGGCAGCAGTTTGCTGTGAAGGTCACGAGTCTTCACATTTCACGAGCTCAGTTCTGTACACTCCTGACTCATTTTGCAGAACTATAAGGCTCAAAATAAGGGAAAACTTTGTTACTGTTAGAGCTCTGTGAAAGGGGAACAGCTAGGTGGCACAGTGCATAGAGTGCCAGCCCTGGAGTCAGGAGGACTGAGTTCAAATCCAGCCTCAGATACTAGCTGTGTGACCCTGGGCAAGTCACTTCACACTGATTGCTTCAGAAAAAAGAAAAAAAATGTAACAGGCTGTCTTGGTGGTAGAGAGCTCCCTATCACTAGAGGTCTACAAGCCAAAACTGGAGAACCTTGTTGGGACATTCTCACTGAGGTACAAGTTGATGTAGAAGGCCTCTGAAATTCTATGAAAATTTTTTTTTTTAATTAAAAAAGACATCAGGCGTCTCCTCCCCAGGGTGAGCCCTTTAGCAGAAGGAATATGGTGCTGATAGGAAGGCAGCTGGAATGTAGATGGGCCTGACTCTACTACTTTATCTGTGTATCCTCAGGAAGGAAGGAAACAGGCATTTCTTCAGGCCTACTATGCACCAGACTCTATGCTAAGATAAGCTGCTTTTTAGATTTAGATTTAACAAGCACTTATTAAGCCCCTACTGTGTACTCTATTAAGCACTTTACAGTTATCTAATTTAATCCTCACAACAAGCCTGGGAGATAGATAGGTGCCATTATCATCCTCATCTTACAGAGGAAACAGAGGCAGACAGAGTAAATGTCTTGTCCTGGGTCACATGGCTTGTCAGTGTCTGAGGCAGGATTCCAATTCCAGGGCTTTATCCAGCATGCTACCTACCTGTCTCTGCCTCATTTTCCCCATATGTAAAAGGAGGAGACTGCACTCTCCTATCTCTGAAGTCCCTTCCAATTCTGAATCTATGATCCCACAAGAGTCCATGTTTGGCTCAGAAGGGGCAGGCCATCAGCCTGAAGCCATCAGGGACCCTCTTCCTCTTGGCTTTCCTTTTGTAGTTAACCCCCTTCAAAGCAATCAGGTTAATGCAGGCTGCACTGATTTGGAACAAATCTTTATTCAGCAGTTGACTGTGTCCTGGGTTCTAGTGATACAAAGATGAGACGTGTGGGCTTAGGTGGGACAAAGGACTGGAATGGTGTGTCCCCCAACAAAGATTACATAGGTTAGACTAGGAAACTGGCAACAGAGAACTCCAAGGAGAGCCCTGGGATATCTGAGGCAAGCAGCCCCCTTTTACCTGTAAAGGCATGTAAAGGAAGACTCTATGGAGGTGAGGGCTGAGCCTCCCTGAGCTCTCCCACCAGCCCCCACAGGTGCAGAAGAGAGGGATGGCTATCTCTCTACTTATGCTTGTCATCCTCCCTCTGCTTCCTGGAGTCCCTTTCCTTGCTTCGGTCTCTTCGCTCTCGGTCTTTTCTCTCTCTACCCCTGCCCCTCTCCTCTCGGAAGTCTCTCTCTCGTTCCCTCTCGCTTTCATCCCAGACACGGCCGGTCTCCCTGTCCTGCCGCCTCTTCTCTCTGCCCTTGTCATGGTCCCGCTCTCTGGCCCTCCAGTCCCAGGCTCTGTCTCGGGACCACTCCCTCCTTTCCCTTTGGCCCTCTCCATAGAAGTCACTTTTGAAAACGGGCAAGTTAATGGGTTTTCTGAAAGGCCGGTCCCGTCCCCCAAATCTCAGTTGTCCAGATTCTTTTTTTCCACCAAACCCTCCTCCAAGTCTCCGAGGGATCCACCCTTTCAGGATTCTTTCCAACTCGTAGTCGACAAAAATCTCATGCTGATCAATAACTAGTCCGTTGGCATCTCGGTAAGCTTTTAACAGAGACCGCTCTTCTCTGTACTCGATAAAAGCGTAGCGCTTTGAAAAACCTGTGACCACGTCCCGAACCAACCGTAGCTTCCTGATGTCACCGTATCTGCTGAAGACATCTTTCAACTTTTCTTCTGTCGTCTGCAGATTTAGCCTGCCCACAAAGAGGGTGAGGTGGGGATCTCCAGACACCCCTTTGTTGGGCACATAGCGTGCCAGCATTGCCCTCCAGATGGCCCGGTCATGAGGCTCTTCATCAGTACCATCGATGCTCCCAGCCTTGAGAGGGTCATACTCTTTGGCGATGGGCATCCACTCATTCATTCTCTAGAAAAGCAGGAGACAAGTGAGTGTACTTGGGTTTGATGCACATCAGCAATGGAGAAGGCCAACCAGCCAAAATCTTGGCCCCCCATTTCCCAAGACCAGTTCTACTGCTACAAGTAATAACAATAGTAGGGCTTGCAAAGCACTTCAAGCGTTTTCACCTATGATTCTCATCATAATCCTAAGGGGCAGGAACTGCAGGAATAAACCCTCTTCCATAGATGGGGAAACTGAGGCTCACAGAATTTACATGACTTATCCAGGGTCACACTGACTAGAGGTAAGATTCAAGCCCTGGTCTCTCCTAAGTCTAACCCTCCTTCCACATCACATCACTGCTTCCCACTTCAGTTGGACATGCCTACAACCCTGCCATAATGCCAAAAAGCAATTCCAGCCTGATATGCTGCTTCTGGCAGGGGATCAGGCTTGGGCCAGCCACAGTCCTGAGAGGGGAGTCAAGGCTGAATTTCTTCCTGACTAGTCAACTCCCTGAAGCTGGGGATCGCTTTCTGCCTTGGAGGAGAGAATTAACTGCTATGGCAATTTCACCCCAGCAAGGCTGCATTGCAGATGACATTCTTTCAGATACATGGTAATTAATTCATAGGAATCCTTATTGGAATAATAAAGTGCCTGCCAACATTTAAGACACTGCCAATGCTTATGTAACCCCCTAGCAACTCCACAGCCAAAAGTAGAATAGCTTTAAAAAAAAGGGAGGGGGGGCAGCTCTCCAAAGCAAGCATGACAGGTCTTTCTACCAGCAGCTCTCCGTAATAGTCCTCAAACTCCACTTTTCTCTGGGGCTGTTCCTCCAAAAACAGCCTCAATGACCTGTCCCTTTTTCATCTCAATAAAACACGTGGCTTTTTCTTTTTCTAGATCTCTCCTCTAGTAAAATAAAACAATTCTACCTGTATAGATTTAAAGGGTACAAGAGGTATTACTTTGTGGAAGGTATTTATTTGGGGGACACTATTGGTTTAAGAGAAATAACCTAATGCCACAATACAAAACTATGAGATAGTTATGAACAAATTAAAAATACTGACTGGGTTGACCAATAAATCAGTGTTTGTAAATGAGATACTCAGGAGCCTGAAAACCACTTAATAAAACCTGTTTACATTTTATGGCAAAAGAATTCATCTGTCAAATGCATCCAATGAGGTAGAGTGATGGAGGGCAAAGAACACTGGACCTGGAGTTCAGGAGACCTGGGTTCAAATTCTGGGCTGGGGAAGTCTTAGGCAAAATTCAAGAAAGATGGAGAGGCTGGAGAACCTCCAGAGAGAGAGAGGCCTCCACAGTAGGATCCAGTAAAGACAGAAGAGATCTGACGCTCTTTGGCCTGGAACGGAAGGCAGACTGGCTTGGCTTTGCCCCAGAAAGCACAACTTAAACAAGAGCTGATAAGTTTCTGTTGGATGCTAACAGAGCATTGCAGAAGTGGAAAGGACTGCCCCAATGGGAGGCAAAGGGCTCCCTCTCACTGGAGAATTCCAAGCAAGGGCTGACCACCACCTGTCTAGAATGTAAGAGAACAAACTGGACCCCTGATTCCTGGTGCCAACTGTGTGATGGGGGGAGGGGAGAGGTTCTCAAGGCTTTGGTTTCCTCCTTTATAAAATGATTAAGTTACAAATGATTAAATTATAAAATTAGACTAGATTGTGTAGAAAGGCATGCTGCCTGGATTTCAGGCTTGGCAGAGGGGGCCCTCAGTGCCTTGGTGCCTCTTGAGTCTTGCCAGAGACCCATAGCAAGGTTCCAGGAAATAGAATGAACTGCCTTAACCTGGAATGTTTCTGAGTTGTTGCTCAAGCTTGAAAAAGAAAGTAAATAAATCGCAGAAACTCATTGCCATCCCTTCCGGTCAGCAGGATGGCAAGAGGAAACAATTGTCGAAAAAGAGAATGAGTTACCACAGAAGGTTTCTTTGGATTCAGGTCTAGAGAGACCCTCAGAGATCATTTAACCCAAAACCTTTCCTTTTACCTATGAAGAAACTGGGACCAAAAAAAAAAAAATGGCCCTTGCCCATTTTTTTCCCCAAGTTTCACTGTTACTGTTAAGTCAATTTGCATAACCCCATTGGGGTTTTCTTGGCAAAGATACCGAAGTGGTTTCCCAATTCCTTCTGCAGCTCTTTTTACAGATGAGAAACTGAGGCAAACAGGCTTAAGTGACTTACCCAGGGTCACACTGTTTTCTATCTGAGGCCAGATTTGAACTGACAGAGAAAAGTCTTCCTGACTCAGGGCCCCAAACTCTATCCACTGCACCATCTAGCTGCTCCATTTCTTAAGTCACCAAGCCAGAATTGGAACCCGGGCACAAGGACCCCAAATCATGGGCTCCGGGTCTGCTAACACTACTTTGCCTCTGCCATTCCTAGTTCTAACAGCAGGTCCTATGTCCTGTAGGAAGGATTCCCACTCAGTCCAGAGGGGTGGACCAGATGTCCTCTTAAATTCCTAAAATAAAGGCGTCCAGGATATTATCTATCGACCAAACGAGCAATTATTGAACTTCCACTACTAGGGCACTCCTTGGGGGCCAGGGACCTCATTTACCATTATAAACCCCAATGCATAGAAATGGAATACAGAATACAGAAAGAGCCCAATAAATGTTTACTGATGGACAAAACAAACTCTAGGAGTGCGAAGCAGCCTGTGAAAAACCGAGGAGATGGAACCGGGAGGGATGCAATGTCATGTGGGGGGCCAGCAAGCAAAGGGGGAACACCGCGCAACGTCTAGCATGCCAGGTGTTGACACCCCAAAAAAAGTTTGCATTCGTTCCTAGAGGCAACAGGAAAAGCAACTGCGGCTTCTCGAGCAGGGGGACGACCGGTGACATAATAGATTTGCTTTTTAGAACGGTGCAATGTCTGCAGGTGGACGGACGCCTCAGGCAGCTGCGCGGAGGGTGGACAGATTGCCTGGAACACCAATGAGTAGGTCCAGGTGAGAGGTAATGACGGCCAAACCATGGGGATGGCCGTGTATCAACAAAGAAAAATGGTCAGATGCGAGAGAAGCCTTAAGGCTTGGCAATACTGAAGCCTAGCTCTTTAAACGTCCTGCCCAATGCAACAAGCGACCTTCTCTGACTCGTTAGAGCGCTTCCAGTTCTCCCCCGGCGGCGCGGAACCACGTGCGTTTCTCGCTGACTGCTCCCACCACGCCCCCTGGTCACCCGCGCGTGCGCAGTGCACCCCCTCGGCCAGCTCCAGAGTGGAGCATGCGCCCTAGACTAGCGTGAAGCCAGGAAGCCCGGCTTGCCTTCCCAGGGCCGCCCCCAGACACTGTCCTCCCCTCGCTTAGCCGGGGCCTCAGCCTCGCCAAGTCCCTAGGAGGCTCCCGAGCCGGCTGTGCCACACAACCACCCCAGCTCCGGCACCCGGGTTCAAATACGGCCGCCACCTTTGCCCATCTCCAACATGGCGGCCAGGGACCACAGCGGCCGCGGCCGTCGGGAAACGGCTCCGGGGATGGGACTGAACGGGGCTGGGACTGGACGCGCACCCGCCTTTCCTCCTTCCCCACCGATCCGGGCCCCTGCTGCCTGACCACTTACTCTCGGCTGGGGCGGAGGCTCGCTCTTTACCCGAGGAGAAGGCCAGCCTCCAACTTCCGGAAGGCCGCTCTCGAGACTTGATGTCGGCCGCAGCCGATTGGCCACAGATTTCTGCTCCCCCGCCCCACAAAAAAGTTATGTGTCTTGTGCCGGATTAGGGGATGAATCGTAATATACCTGAAAAAAAATGGGCAATTTTTTAAATCTTTTAAGCAATGAAATAACGTCCTTTTTTGGCTAAAGTAGGTTTTCGCCGAAGCGTGTGCGGGAATGTGCTGATTCGAAAGTGCAGTTAGGTCTCTTCCCGCAGCTCCCGCCCCCGGGGAGGGTAGTGAGCACGTGGAGGAGTGCGTGGACCGGGCGGTGACTGTGGACCCACGTGGATGCACGCCCCGGGCCCCTCCCCTGCTGGGAGGGGCGAAGGATGTAAGGGTGTGGAGAGGACAGAGCTTGGGTCACAGAGCTTTAGCTGTGGAAAGGACTTTAGCCGTAGTCTAGACCAAGCCATTTTACAGATAAGGAAACTGAGTCCCAGGGAGGCAGAGCGACCTGTCCAGGGATCAGCCAAGCAGTGTCAGAGTCAGGATTCAAACCCTAGGTCGTAAGATGATAGGATCCAATCTAGAAGAGAGGTAGTTTAGAGTCCTCTAGTCTGATTCCAAATGACCAAATGGTCATTCCAGTGACCAAAGGGTCATTTAGTCTAGCAATATGAACATACCCATTTCCACCAAAGGACCTCTGGTGTTATAAGTGGAGCACGTCAGGGTTGGGGGCAGACAAGTCTTCCACAGTAAATAAGGTTATATAGCTGTACAATAGTGCCCCTCGATGCTTCGATGCATACCAAAAAACCAAAGGACACCAATTGTCTGATGTCCTGCAGCGGATGAGTACAAGAGATGACAGCATTTGAACCCTTTAGTTGATCAAGTAACTGACAAATAGACCTTCTTTCTTTACAAAGAGTCAAGGAAATATTTAAAAAATACACGGAAGAGAGCCAAAGAGTGTTCAGAAATACTCAAACGGGACAATTTTGGAATTACTATAGTATCTTTCAAAAAAAAATACGGGAGTGATACCTGAAATGATGTTAGAAGAACCAGAGAAAAGCTTCCAGCAATGATCATTGGATAAAATCTCTGAAAAAAAAAATTGTTAGAATTGTGAGAGACAGCAAAAGTTAAGTCTCCACAGTGAGTTATCGTTAATTGACGAAGTCATTGAGAATAAGTTAGATAATTAGGTCAGCAGAGTGCAGGTGGATTCAACCAATCAAAAGATAGACAGTGACCTTCGGAAAATTACAACGTTTTTCATAAAGGAACCAAACCTACAGCTAGCTGGAACTAGCA
Source organism: Bettongia penicillata ogilbyi (assembly GCA_023548195.1). NCBI lineage: Eukaryota > Metazoa > Chordata > Mammalia > Diprotodontia > Potoroidae > Bettongia > Bettongia penicillata. Next base: position 3,438,267 of record JAJHZJ010000550.1, on the reverse strand, counting down.
AAGAAAAATGACCTAGTTACCTAGAGAAGGCTTTTCTTCAGTGCGCTTCCTTAATAAACTTCATGCATGTAAACAGCCACACCCCGCATAAAATTATCCCTCCATTTTCTGATCATGGGTCCTACGTTAGAGAATGTTTGGGAGGGGGAATCATACTAAGGGGATTATGTAATGGGCATGTAGGAAGATGGTGACTTACCAATCCGTCTCCTGATGGGAGGATCTGTCTTGGAGTAATGGTATGTAGCTCATCTCGCTTCTGTGCTCAGGGCTCCCTCCTCCTGAAAAGAGGGTGGGGGCCCACTTTAGCCAAAGTGTTCAATTCCTCTGAATTCTGTTGCAATAAATTTCCCTTGATACATTATTAATATCAAGCGTGTTTCTAACAGGAAAATATAGAGAAATAACACAGAGGGATTGTAATGGGGGGGGAGCCTTGAACCTGTGAGAACCCTAAATTATTGAAGTATCAGAAGAATATCTAACTTAATAAAATGAATCAGTGCTGTGGAAAGAGCAAAAGCATATTGGTGACTTGGGAGTTTTCTGAAAATTAGTTACATCAGTGTGATGGCATTATTATAACCCAACAGTCCTAATAAGGAAAAATTGAGATAACATAAAGCAGGTCAGGGCATCTAGGTGGCAAAATGGATAGTGCTGTACCTCAAGTCAGGAAGACCTTGGTCCAAATGCAGCCTCAGATTCTTACTATCTGTGTGACCCTGGGCAAGTCACAGCTCTGCCTCAGTTTCCTCATCTGTCAAGTGAGCTGGAGGAGGGAATGGCAAATCACCTCTATCATCTTTGCCAAGAAAACCTCAATGGGATCAGTTGGACGTGACTGAACAAGCAACAGTAATAGTAGTAGTGGTAGTAGTAGTAAACGATAGCTAGTATACTTCACGGCATACCTGATTTTCTTGCACTTCACAGATCTTTTCCTTTTTGCAAATTGAAGGTTTGTGCTAAGCCTTGCTTCAAGCAAATCTATTGGCACCATTTTTCCAACAGCATATGCTCACACTTTTCATTTTGATAATTCTTGAAATGTTTCAGAATTTTTCATTATTATCATATCTGTTATAGTGATCAGTGATCAGTGGTCTTTGATGCTACTATTGTAATTGTTTTGGGGGAACCACGAGCAGTGCCCATATAAGGCTGCAAATTAATTATTAAATGTTGTGTGTGTGTGTTTTGACTTCTACAGAGATTGTCTCTTTGTCTCTGTCTCTCTGTCTGTCTCTGTCTCTGTCCCTGTCTCTGTCTCACCTCGATTCTATTCTCTAAGACACAATGATATTGAAGAATATTACATAAATTTAGTTGATGAAGCAGCAACGGGGTCTGAGAGGATTGACTCCAATTTTGAAAGCTCTATTGTGGGTAAAAATGCCATGAAGCAGCATCACATACTACAGAGAAATCTTTCATGAAAGGAAGAGTCAATCAGTGCAGCGTTGTCATCCTATTTTAAGAAATTGCCACAGCTACCCCAGCCTTCAGCAACTACCTCCCTGGTCAGTCGACAGCCATCAACACCCAGGCAAGACATTCCACCAGCAAAAAGATTACAACTCCCTGAGAGCTCAGATGATGATTAGTTTCCTTTCTTTTCTTTACTTTCTTTTTTTTAGCCACAAAGTATTTTTAATTAAAATGTATACATTGTTTCTTTGGGGCAACCAGGTGGTACAGTGGATAGAGCACCTGTGCAGGAGTCAGGAGGACCTGAGTTCAAATTTCACCTCAGACACATGACACTCACTAGCTGTGTGACTTTGGGCAAGTCACTTAACCCCAGTTGCCTCATCCTGGGTCATCTCTAGCTATCCTTATGAATATCTGGTCAGTGGATTCAGAATGGCTCTGGAGGAGAAGTGAGGCTGCTGACCTGCACAGCCCTCCCTCACACAAAACAAAGTCAAGTGCAAGTCATGTCATTATTTCTCTGATGGCATGGTCTTCTTCGGCAATGAAGGACAAACACACACACACACACACACATTGTTTCTTTAAAGATACATTGCTCAATAGATATATTATAGGGCAAACATAACTTTTATATACACTGAGAAACAAAAAAATGTTCTGGCTCGCTTTATTGTGATATTCGCTTTATTGTGGTGGTCTGGAACCCTGAACCCATAATATCTCCAAGATATGCCTGTAGTGTTTTAAGATTTGCAAAGAGAGCATTTAAGAATCACATTGGGAAAACTTGTGTAATTTTTTAAGACCAGCAAAGACATCTAGTCCACCTCCCTCCTCATATAGATCGGAAAAACAAAAGCCCAGAAAAGGAAAATGTCTAACCCAAAGTTGGAGGAAATTTAGCACCTACTTTTAAACTCAATAACATGAAATCACATTCAACCAGTAAATTCAACAAATAACTTGAGAGAAATTTGCATGGATTCTGTGCAGTGGAGAACCCGTAGATCTGGAGGCAGAGGTCCCCAATTTCTTAGCAGCGGGATCTGGGGCAAATCTCTTCATCCTGGGCCTCCAGTGTCCTCTGTGTTCAAATGAACCTAAATCTTTGAAAGTTAAACTACTCTTTTCACACCTGGTAATCACCTCGTTATTTCCCTTTGACATACTAATTAACTGATTAACCTTCGTTCACACCTCTTTAGCTTTTCTATCTACAAAGCCTCTCTCCACACCAAAAGGGAAATTATTCTGCTAGGGACCTCACTTAGCCTCTTGGCCTTTGCTTCTCTAATGCCTTTGCCCTGTTAATGTGTATTGTGCCCCCAGCCAATCAGCAGGCATTTATTTTGTGCCAGAATTTTACTAAATGTTAGCGATAAAACAGTAGGCAAAAAATGTTCCTGTTCCTTGAGGGACAGGAACATGTATTAATAATCATCTCTCTACTGCACTGTCATATACAGTTTGTCCTTCATTTTCCAAGAAGACCAATGACATCATGGGAGATGTCTTGACTCCTGCATGAATTAGATTTAATCGAGGAAGGGATACACAAAGTTGTCAGTCTCACTTTCTTTTCCAGATTTATTGATATCCAGCGGTAGGAAGAAAGTCAGGACAACTGATGATGGTCCAAGATGCAGTGGGTGACTTTGGCATCTTCAATCCCTGACCAGGCTCTAAGCGCTCCACAGTGCCTGCTTCAGCCGCCCTCATGACAGTTGTAATAAATCATCCCCATTCTTTCATTCCTCCGGGGGAAGTCTTCACAGGTTTGCAGGTAGATAACCCCTAACTCACATAGAGATTTGAGTCCTGTCAACTCTCCTCCACCTTTTAGTCTATCTGCCATGACTGATGAGCAAGCTACACTTCTTGGAGCCACGGTGAGAGATGAGAGAATCAGGCAGGCACCAAAGGTGGATGAGCAGCCTTGAAAGGGTTCAAAGACCCTCACAACAGAGGCGCAAGTTCTGAACACCCACACGCCTCAGTATTTTGCATGAGTAGATGTTTCATATACAATGGTTGCTGTAGATCTACCCAAAGATTTGAAATTCCCACAATATTTCGCATTTACCAATATTTACCTACAACGTGCCAAACTGTCTTCTAGGTACCGGGAAGACAAAGACAAAAATGAAAAGTTCCCTCCCCTTGAACTGACTGGAGTGAAAAACTTGTTTTCTGACATGATCTCTCTAGCAACAATTTATAATTTAATATATTATGGGCTAGGGAATTGCCTGAGGTACACAGAGTCCATTGTACTGGGTCACCCAGCTCCTAAGTGTCGGAGGCAGGATTTGAATCCAGGGCTTCCTGACTTAGGGCCAGCACTCTGCCCATTACACTACACTGTCTCTCTTAGAATAGATAGATAAATACAAGATAATTTCAGGAGGAAATGAATGCTTGGAATCTGGAATGCATTTGCCTATGGGTAGCACCCAAAATGAGGGAAGCCAGGAATTCTGACAGGTGGAGTTGAAGAAAGATCCCATACTTAGTACAGTAGAGAGTCCATGGAATAGAAAGTTGAGGTCAGCCTCTAGAAAGCTGAGAACAAAGAGTCTTTGATGGAGTGTCACAGAACAGCCCAAGTTGGCTGAAACACAAAGTGTGTGTGTGAGAAGGGGAACCTGAAAAGGGTAGCTAAAGCCAGATTGTGATGGGTCATTAAATGCCAAGTTAAGGAGTTTATATTTTTTCTATCTTAGAGGCTCTAAGGAGCTACTGAGGATTCTGGAGCAGGGGAGAAACCTGCTAAGACCTGCTCTTGAGGAAGCTTATTGATGGATGAACTAGAATAGGACGATTCACATCTTTGATCTGTGACTTGTAGAGGGGCTCAGATAAAAAGCTCATAATCTTTAAGGAAACTAAACAGAGGCACATGAAACAATTTGAGAACAATACACCACTAAATACATATTGTAGACAGTAAGTACAGTAGACAAACAGCAGATAGTGAGTGAAATAGAGACACACACACAGAAACCCAGGATCTTACTGAAACCCACAAATGATTCTCCAACCCACGAGCTCTACAGACAGGACCAGAGGCCACAGAGTGTAGTAGACAGAGAGCGAGACATTTGAAGTCACCAAGACTCCAGTTCTAGTCCTGCCTGTGAATTAGATACTTAATTGTGTGACTGTGAACAGATCAGCTAACTTCACTCAAGCCCCTCCCCCATCTGCAAAATGGGGATATTTTAAATATAAGGTGGCTCCCAAACTATAAAGAGCTATAGGAATAATGACTGACATATATGTAGCACTTACTATGTGCCAGGCGCTATGCTAATCACTGCAGGGCACAATACACCTTATTCTAGGACCAAGGCATTGGAGAAGTGAAGCCCTAGGTGCTGCAGGAGGCCCCTTGAAGGGTAATGTTCCTCTTGGTGGGGAGAAAGGCTTTGAAGACTGAATTGATATCGTCTCATTGGATCCTCACAACAGCCCTGGGGTGTAGGTGCTATTATTATAGCACTTTATGGATGACAAATCTGAGGCAAACAGAAGTTAAGTAACTTGCCCAGGGTCATTCAGCTAGGAAATACCTGAGACCTAATATCAGCTATTATACAGTTTTGGAGTAAAAGTTTCTTATATATGGATATTCACTCAAAGAAATCTAACTTTTTTTTGTTTAAAGCAAGGATCCTTATTTTTTTGTGTGTCATGGATCCCTTATTTGGTCAGTCTGCTGAAGCCCAGGGACCTCTTCTCAGAATCATGTTTTTAAATGATTGAAGGAAATATTACATTTCAGTTAGAATTGAGTGAAAATAAAAGTTTCCATCCAAATTCACAGACCCACTGAAATCTGTCCAAAGATTCCTTGTGTGTCCATGGACCCCAAATCAAGGACCCATGGTTTAAAGAGATCCTTGTATGTCTGTGTTTTCTGAGAGTACAGGAGAGACCCTTGAAATCAGGCATATCTGAGTTCATTCCACAAACTTTTATCTCAGTGCCTACCAGGTATCTGATGCTGAGCTAGCTGCTGCCTTCAACTCACGGGTAAATCCATAATCCACCTAACTTACTGGATTGTTGTTCTCCAATACAAACGGGATAACAGACGGGAAGTACTTTGTAAACTTTATGGTGCTTGATAGATGTCCCTTCTTATTAGGAGGTGAGGAGGGAGGTTCTCTTCAAGGATTGCCAAAGACTTGTGGTCTGCTTACTGGTGGTAAGGTTCTCCATACTTAGGAAGGCTGGTCCTCCAGTAGCAGGCACAATCTGATGTTATTGAGGGCTTAAAATCTTTTCCCCTGGGAAGGTAGGACCTGCCAGAGCTAATCCTCTGGAGAGGAGAGCAGGGAGCAACTGGGAAAAGCTTCCTATATTAGGTGACAGCCTAGGGGAGCCTCAAAAAAGGAGATTTCTATGAGGGAGAGCTAAAGAGGAACCTTCAAAGCAAAGAGTACAGGTCAACATCCATGGTTATAAGAAGACTGGAAAGTAGGGAGAGGCCAGGTTATGAAGCTTTAAATAACAAAGGACTTCATATTTCTTCCTGGAAGAAATAGAGAGCCACTGGAGGTTACTGAGTGGGGATAAGGAGGGGCCACTCCGGGAAATGACATGGTCAGACCTGTGCTTTGGAAAAATCAATTTGGAAGCTGAGTGGAGGATGGTTTGGAGTGGGGAGAGACTTGAGGCAAGGAGATCAAGGGAAACATTTAAATCCGAAAAATTAACAGATTAAATTTTTTCAGAATGAAAGGAAAGTTTTTCTCCAGCCTTTACACAGGATTGGCTGTTGCATTTGTCCAAGACTGAGGTGGGGAAGGCTGAGTCTGCCTGAAGTAGTATGATAGCTGTATGAAAAGAGAAAAGAGGATGCATAGGAGATATCTGAAGGTAGAAATGATAAGATTTGCCAGCAGATTAGATCTGTTGGATGAGTGAGAGTGAGGTCTGGAGGAAGATACTGGGTGAGGTTGTGTACCGGGCTGACAAGAAGGATGGTGGAGTCCTCAGTAGTAACAGGAAAGTTCTAAATTGAGGAGGATAATGAATTCTGTTTTGGACATGTTGAGTTTGAAATACCTCCAAGATATCCAGTTTAATATGGCCAATAGGCAGTCAGTGATGAAGGAAATGCAGGAAGAAGACTAGATAAGTTGATCTGGGAATCATCTCCATGGGGATGATGAGATCATCCCACAGGATGCTGATGAGATCGCCATCATCTCTGTAAGATAAAAGAAAAGAGGACACATAGGGCTAGTGGGTGTAGAATGAAGATTCAGCAAAGGAGAAATCAGAACGATAACAGTGACACAAAAATCCAGAGAAGGGACTGAAGGACAGCGTAGAGGCTGCAGAGAGGTCAGGGAGAATCCGGATCAAGAAAAAGTCATTGGATTTTACAGTTAGGAGATCATTGATGATTTTGGAGAGAGCTGTTAATATCTCGGATGCCCAAATGCAAGGGTCAATGAACAATTTAGTAAGCACCTTCTAATGTCAGACCCTCAGTTAAGCTTGGGGGACACAAAAAGGCAAAAAACCACCCTGCCCTCAAGGAGCTCTGATTCTAACAGGAGGGGCAACATACCAAGAAGATATACACAAGGTAACTGGACATAATCTCAGATGGAAGGCAAGAGTTTTCAAGGGAATAAGAAAAGCCTTCTTGCCGAAGCCAGGAGATGGAGATAAGGAAGGAGAGAATTCCCAAGACGAGGGGCCGCATTGATAGTGCCGTTGGGAGGAGGTGTTTTACTGGAGCAACAAGCAGGACAGAGTCATTGGATCACAGAGGATGTACGGGGGAAGAAAGCATAAGAAAACTGAAAAGACAGGAAGGGGCAAGTGGCTATGAAAGGCTTTAAAGAGACAAACAAAAGAATTCACATATGATCCTGGGAATTCTAGGGAGCCGCTGGAGTGGACTGAGTATGCATGTAGGCGGGTGATCTGGCCAGGCCTATGGTTTAGGAAAATCACTTTGGCATCTGAATGAAGGATGAACTGGAGCCAGGAGAGACCTGAGGCAGACTGGTAAACCAGCTGTGATAGTAATCCAGGCGTGGAGTGGTGAGAGCCTTCGCTGGGAGAGTGAGATAGGTCTGAGAAGGGAAGGGGATCTGAAGGTAGAATTGATAGAACTTGGCAATAGACTGGAAATGAAGAGTGGTGTGAGAGAGTGAGGAATCCAGGATGACACCTAGTTTGTGAGCCGGAGGGCCTGGGAGGATGATGATGCCCTCAACAGTAATAGGGAAATTAGGGAGAGAGAAGGGCTTGGGGGAAAGGATAATGAGTTCAGTTTAGGACATGAAGAGTTTGAGATGTTGATGAAACATCCAGGTTAAGATGCACAATAGGAAGTTAGAGAAGTCAGGGAAAAAATTAGGGTTGGATAAGTAGATCTGAGGATCCTTTTCATAGAGATGATCACTGAATCTGTGGGAACTGATGGCAAGAGTGTAGAGCAAGAACGGACGAGGGCTCAGGAGAGAGCCCTGGAGGACACCCAGCGTTCATGGACTAAATATAGACAACTCTCCTTCACTTCAACCCAGTTCACTTACATGTCACGGCATCACCTCCCGAATGTCATGGTCCTCTTGGAGAATGAAGGACAAAGAACCATTGTAACAATGACGATGACAGCCTTTTAAAATTTAGCTCATTGGAGGTTATTGTCACTTACATATAATGCTTGAAGGTTTGTAAAGTCCTGTGTGTGTTATCTTACTTGACCCTGACAGCAATCTTGGGAGGTGGATGCTATTGTCTCCTCCATTTTACAGATGAGAAAACTGAGGCAAACGCAGGTTAAGTGACTTGCCCAAGGTCACACAATTAAAGTGTCTGAGGCAGAATTTGAATTCAGATCTTCCTGACTTGAAATCCAGCCCTCTTAACCACAACTCTATCTAGATGTCCTAGAAGGGGAAGAGACAATAGCCCACAGGGATAGTCAGATCAAGAGAGGGTCTTTTAGAGATGGTAGAGACATTGATGCATTTGAAGGCAACATCTAGCAACCAGTAGACATCGAGAGATTAAAGGTTAGAGAAGTGGAGATAATAGTGAGGACAATCTGCTGGAGAAGATGGTAGGGAAGGGGATCATGGGTGTATTATAGAGGGGTCTCCTTGGCAAGGAGAAGGGTCACCTCTTCCTGTGAAACAAAAGTGAAAGTACAAATAAAGGTTGTCAGCAGAGAAGGAAGAATTGTAGAGAGTGTCACGGGAGATTTGAAGAGGAAAGAGAAGATTCAAAATAGCAGTTGTGGAGAGAGAGAGACAGTGAACTGAGTAGGGCTGAGTACATGGAATTGGACCCAGTAGGCCCTGGTGAAATGAGGGTCTAGTTGAGATGAGATTACATGAATTTATAATGTCCCCAGTCACTGTTTATCCATAAAAAGAGAAAGAAGAACTAGAGATAAGTCAGGCTCCTTATACTTCTAAAATTAGCACCCTAGAAGGAACCTTATGACTCCTTCTTAGAAAACTAACTAGCTCTGTGAATTTGGTCAGTCCCTTGAGACAGAGTGGAGCACAGCAAACAGTGTGGTACTCCAAATCTGCAGGACTTGACTTCTGATCCCAGCAAGGCCCCCTCTTAGGCTGTGCTCAGGGCTTGCTGGGCAGTTTTGCGGTAGCATCAACCTTGCTGCCTTCTGATGTCGTCACCCATTCACTGGCTCAGTCCTGCCTCGGTCACTAAGACTTCCCTTTTTTCCATGACGTGATCAACAGCATTCAGAGGTTTCTACACAGAAGGCATGGAGATGCACATAGTCAAATACTTCTGTATGCCTGGCTTAGCAGGGCACTGAGGCTGCTCTAAAACCATGGAACCTGCCATGATGAATGGGGCAGTCAGAATTAGTGTACGGTGTCATGAGGGGAAAAAAGAGGGCTTGTTTTTAAATGCCAGCTTAGCCATGGTGACCCTTCTGGGTTTTTCCATTCTCCCTGGACCAGAACCTTCCTATACGTGTGTTTTTAATCTCCCCCAATTACTATTCAGTGTTAGGTACTCGGAAGCTTTTTTTTTTCCTCATGCTCACCCAGGTTAAATAAATGAATGCATGAATGAATGAATGTTTACTAAGTCAAGGGCACATACTAAGGAGTCTGTGTATCCCTCAGTCCAGTGGGTTTTCCCAGCCTCAGTTTTCTTATCAATAAAAGTGGGGATAATGATAGGACCAACCTCAAGGTTATTGTGAGATCAAATGAAATGTTTGTAAAGCGCTTTGCAATTCTTAGCATTGCATTTTGGACATGTTGAGCTTGAGAAGCCAAGAGGCAACTGGTGATATGGGACTGAAATTCAAGAGACAGAACAGGGTCAGTTATCTAGATGGGAGAATCACCTTCATGGAGCTGCCATTGAAACCTATGAGTGAGTGCTGATGAGATCAGCAAAAGAGGGTAGACAAAAGAGAAGCTTTGAGAAACCCAAAGTTAGGGCACTTGTTTTTAAGTGGAAGGAGACTTAGATAGTCACAGTGGTGAGAGAGAAAGAGGGGAAGGGAAAGAAAGAGAGAGGGGGGAGAGAGACAGGGAGAGAGGGAGGAGAGACAGACAGAGAGGGAGAGAGAGAGAGAGAGAGAGAGAGAGAGAGAGAGAGAGAGAGAGAGAGAGAGAGAGAGAGAGAGAGAGAGAGATCATGAAAACCTAGAGAGGAGAGAGTATCAAGGAAAGGCTGATCAAGAAAGATGAGGGATTGGGGGGATTGAAAAAAGATCGGCCAGATCTGGTCATTAAGAGTCATTTCTTATTTTGCAGAGAACAGTTTTGATTAAAGGATGAAGTCTGAAGACCACTGGAGTGTGATAAATCAGGACCATAGATGTGGTCAAAGGATGTGAAACTCGCTACCCTTCATGTTAAAAGGGAGGTAATGAAGTGTAAATAGGTTGATGAATGAATCCTTATTGTATTTGTCATTCAATTGACATTTTATTCATCTTAATGATCTAAAATCAGTCTCTTCTGTCTGTCTCCTAAATATCTCGAGCCTCCTTAATTTTAGGTGATTCAGATTCTGAGTTCATATGAATATAACTTGATTGAAGGACAAAACACAAATATTTTTTTCCAAAGTCACACCAAAGTTTACTCACATACTCCCAAATCTATAAAACATAATAAGCTTTATTTTATTTTATTTATTTTTATCTTGGTGTCCCTAGCACCTAACACAGTTGGTTGGTTCGTTGTTGTACTTTGTTTTCGAAGAAGATCAAAACGACGTCACCATGATAAAGTTAAGTTTTAAAGCCAACTGTGGCTGATCAGACCAATATGAGCTCAAAGGGCTCTACCACAGACAGTTCCTGTGAACATTTGGGATGGTTACTCCAAATCTGTGCATCCTACGTTTACTTGCTCAATTCTACTTTGCTCACAGAGGACAGCACCCTTTCTGATGTGGGCATGCCATACTGAGCGGTCCTGTGCCAGTGTCTCCCATGTTGTATAGTCAAAGTCCAAAGTTCTTGAGAGAGACCTGGAGAGTGTCCTTGTATCGCTTCTTCTGGCCACCATGTGATCCCCTGCCCCATGTGAGTTCTCCACAAAATAGTCTTTTTGGCAAGCGTACATTTTGCATTTGAACAATGCGGTCAGTCCATTGTAGTTGCTCTCTCAAGCAGAGTTTGAATGCCTGGCAGTTCAGCTTGAGTAAGGACTTCAGTGTCTGGTACCTTATCCTGCTAGGTGATCCTCAGAATCTTCCTAAGACATTTCAAATGGAAGTGATTCAGTTTCCCGGCATGGCACTGTTTAATAAATGCTTGCTGAATTGAATAGAGCTGGACTCCTAGAAGAAGGGTTAGAAAATGCCTGTTACAAATTTGATCTTTTGGAATTGGGCAAGCTAGTGCTCGCTATGGATATAGGCTTACTCTTCCACCAGAAAATAATAGAATGGAACAAGATGATCCATAGTGTGCTTTGAGCTGTCCTGTGCTGTGATACGACTGATTTATTTAGAGGTGGAAAATAAGGCACACAGGAGTTAGATGACTTGTCCAGGGTCACACAGTAAGTTTCTATGGCAGGAGTTGAGCTCAGGACTTCCTAACTTTGTGTCTCACTCTCTATCAGTTGTGCCATCTAATTACACACAAATGTGTGAGAATGCCTGGATGGCTGGGTAGATAGAGAAAGCATTTATTAAACAGCTACAATATATCAGGCACTGTGCCACGGGCTAGAGATAAAAATACACAAACAAGATAGTCCTTGCCTTCAAGAAGCTAACAATTTAATGAGGAAGCCAGCCTCTATAGTGGAATGGCAGCTAGGGAAGGGAGTTGTGGTTTGGAGGGTCACAAGGAAGGGGGAGTGCAACCATAGGGCAATCCATTATCATCCCTTTTCCAGAAGGGATCCCTTTTCTATTTACAGACCAAGAGGTGGAAAGGGAACAATGTACAGCAATGATCAATCAGAGCTGATTCAGGTAGATAGACAGATGGATGGACAGGATGGGAAGTGGAGTGGACACAGTGAATCAGTTGAATTTACTCTCCTTCACCAATCCTGATCAAAGTCCCAATCAAACAATCAACATGCATTTATTAAGCCCCTAATATATGCTAGGTACTATGCTAAGAACTGGGAGACACAGAGGAGAAAAGAAAAAATAATCTCAATCCTCGAGGAATTTATAACAAACTCCTCAAGACAGAGTACCAAGGCTGTGTAGATTAACCACAGTCCCGTATACTATAGCACGCCAATGCTGTCTATATAGGGTTTTCTTGGAAAAGATACTGGAGTGGTTTATATTTCCTTCTCCAGCTCATTCCTGGTGAAGAAACTGACGAAAACAGGGTTAAGTGACTTGCCCAGGGTCACACAGATAATAAGTATCTGAGGTCAGATTTTGAACTCAGGTCTTCCTGACTCCAGACCAGTGTTCTAACCACTGAACCACCAAGTTGCCTCTATTTAGTTAACCTAGGAAGGTACTTTTGGGTATTTAGAAACTGCTAGGTGTTAGGCACACTGCTTTATGTCCAGAGCATTGGATTTAGGGTCAGGAAGACCTAAGTGTCAATCCTGCCTAAGATTCTTGTTAGTTCTTGCCCTCTCTCAGCCTCAGTTTCCCCACTGTAAAAAAAGGAATAATAATAATAGTGCCTGGATAGCTAGGTTGGCGCGGTAGATAGAGCACATTACATAAATAGGAGGTGGCGCACATGGACCCAGGTCTTCTGAAGAGCTCTTTCCATTCTGCCCCAGGGCCAAGCAGAACAGTCTCCAGCAGCTTCATGCATTTCAAAGGTTTCCACATCTGCTACCTCCTTGATCCTCTCAACAACCCTGTGCGGTAGCTACTCCAGGTGTCCTTCATTACCTCCATTTTACAGATGAGGAAACTGAGGCTGCAAGCAGTCTTCAAACGCAGGATAAAAGAGCACTTAACTGGAGATGTAATAGAAGGATCTGAGTGGCATCTAGGTGTTGCGGTGTTAAGACAAGTAACGTAGCACACAGGAGGGCTGCTAGTATCATTTCACTCTTGATCTGGTCAGACAGAAAAGACACTAAGACAGCTTTGAAGAGGTTAATGATCTTACTGTATTCCAGTCCAGTCTTCTTACAAGAAGGTGGTCGATAATGGGAGCACAACTCCTATAGCATTACCTAATCACTCTTCTTGAAGAGGCTGGTGAGAAGGGGGCGGGGGTGGGGGTGGGTGGGTGCAACTACCCCTAGGTCTTGATTGGGTCAATCAAGACAGACACAGTTTGTGCACTCCCCTCAATCCCCAAAAGCCTTCGGGCCAGTTGAGGCAAACACAGATTCCCCCCAAGCCTTGATGGGGGCCAGTCAAAGCACACAGAATTCTAGTTTGTCCATTAAACTCTAAGGGTTCCCCATTCACTGACCAGTGCTCATCTGCTTTATAGGGCAACAGACAAAGGATGCATATTGCCAGCAAAAACCTCACAAGTTTATATCACCTCATCCCTGTATCTCACTGTGCACTCACAGTAGATGTTTATAATTTAAGCACAAATGTTTATATTATTTATCATTATATAATATTGCACAATCATGAGATATTTTGAACCATAATTGTGAGAACTTATATCTAATACCTGGGAACAAGAGATTGTTATGGCTATGGATCCTGGGAAACTGAACTCTAAGAAAGAATAACAAAAATCCACTTTACACACACTAAAATCCACTTCACTTACAGGATGACTCAGGGGACAGAGCCCTGGACTTGGAGTCTGGAAGACCTGAAGGCAAATCCAGCCTCAGAAACTGACTGGCTGTTGCAAGCTACTAAACCTGTCTGCCTCAGTTTCCTCATGAGTAAAATGGGGATAATAATAGCACCTACCTTCCAAGGTTGGTGTGGGGGTCAAATGAGATAATTTGCAAAGCATTTTGAAAACTTTAAAATGCTATATAAATGCTAATTGTTATCATAACTGTTCATTATTATTAGATCCAGACCATGCCCTGAAGGACTTACAGCTTTGAGCTCTGGAACTCTATCCCTTGAGCCCATGTTTCTCCGATTAATGAATGTCTCCCACATCCTACAGGTGGGATGGCTCTGGCCACACCCCTCATCAGTCCTTCCACATGGGACTTATATGCCTCTCCAGCTGAAACAGATGTGTCAACTTCCTTTATGGATAGGTGGGTAAGTAGAGTATTTGTTAAGAGCTTGCTTTATGAATGAATGAATGAATGAATAAATGAAAAAAGCATTCCTTAAGTGCTTACTATGTGCAAAGCATTAAGTGTTGGGGATATAAAAAGAAACAAATAGTCCTTGCTATCAAGGAACTGACATTTTAATGGAGGAGATGATCTTATGGAGGGTTCCACATCAGATGGAAAGGTCCCATGTTCCTTAGACCAGGAATGCAGCAGCAAAGCAGATGGCATTGCTTTTTCTTTAATGTCGTTTTCACTGATAAAGCCAAGTCAGTTATAATTCTGCTCACCATCCCTGTGCTTTTACAAACCAAAACACCAAACTGACATAATTACATTTTTGGAATAATCCTTTAGAATGGAAGTTTCTGGAGATTAGGGACAATTTCCCTCCTGTATTCACATGCCCAGCACTTAGCACATTACTTGACACACAGTAAACATTTAATATTTTTTACTTTCATTCATTCTAAAGTTACAAAAGACCCTAAAAATTATCTGATCCAATTGTCTTGCTTTAAAAATGAGCCTGCCTTGATTGATCACTCTTCAGACATTCCCTGTGTCTGGTTCAAGCCTTGCCCCCAAAGCATCTACCCTTTGGCATATCAGAGAATCCCTGTGTCCAGTATGGGTTGGACTCCATGTCCTGGGAAAGCCCTTACACAATTCAGAGATTCTGCGAAACAGACTCCCCTGGGCTTGAGTCTAGACCAGGGTTTCCTAGCCTGGAGACCTCCCAACCTTCAAGAGACCTAATGATATATTTCAGGGGATCTGTGAATTGGGTGGGGAAAATACATCTTTATTTTCATTAACCTCTAACTGGAATTTAGCATTTCCTTCAACTAAAATGGCCCTTGGGCTTCACCTGGACCAAGGGGTACAGGGCACACAAGAAGGTTAAAGACTCAGCTTCTTGGTGAACTCTGGACAGCCCTCATTTTGTTTTGCCTTTCTTTGTGTCACAAGGTTTTTTATATGGTAAAGCCTTAATTCAAGTTTTTTCACTCACTAACTCCAGCTCCTCATATTCTGAGAGGTACCTGTAGGACTGACTTCCCATCAGAGAAGGGGAAACTAGAATTCCTGGTCCAGGAGGCCTGGAGGGAAATCTGGTGGCAAGACCCCGAACTGGAAGTAATCTTAGAGGCCATCTAGCCCAACCCTCCTGTTTGACAGATGAGAAAACTGAGATCCACACATCCACTGACTTACTTAGTCACACAGCTAATAAAAAATAGAGCAAGATTTTCACTTTCCAAATACGGCACATTTTTCCACTGCACCTGGTGTCCCTTGATGACCCCAGAAGATGAAAATAACCTCCTCTCCCCCGCAGAAACTCAGATCACCACGCATACTTGAAAATAATAATTCTATGCCTCATCAGGCCGAGTCTGGGAAGGAAAAAACTATGCGTCCTCCTCCACTCCCTCACCATAGGAACCCCGGGGCCGCGTCCTGGTTACTAGGCAAGGAATAGCTCCTCCCCGTCCCCGCCTCGTCTGCAACAACCCTCCACTCCTTACAGACGGCTCCTGGACTGGCAGAGGCGTCCTTAGCCCGGTTCTCATTTCCTTTAGGCCTCCAAACACCCGCATCCTCCAGACTTCCTTTCCAACTGGGGAGATTGGGGTGGCGGTGGGGCTGTCTCAGAATCCCTTCCTCCATCTGCCTGGTACCATTCTCAGGTCTCTTATCTTGCTAACTCCAGGGCTCAGCCTTGGACCGCCTTTCCGTCCTGGACAGTTACTTTGGCCCATTTAACTTAGCTCCTCTCTCCCTCTAGTCCCACCCCTCCGACCTGCCCTGATTGGTCACTCCTCAGACAACCCATTCCCCTCCCCCTCCAACTCTTGCATTGTTGCAAGATTCTAAAGTCAGAGGAAGGAAGTTGTGTGTAATTGACTAGAGGGCAGGGGTTGTCACCAATAATCTGTCTCCGAGAGGCCCAGGTTCGGAGGCCTGGAGGACCCGGCGAACCAACAACTGGACCGCCATGGAAAAAAAGCCTTCTCCAAGGAAAGAGGAAGGAGAAGGAGAAGAGGAAGAGGAAGAGGAGGAAGAGGAGGAGACTGGTCCCGAAGGAGCTCTGGGGAAGAACCCATTCCAGCTGACAGCCGAGGATGTCTATGACATCTCCTATGTAGTGGGAAGGGACCTAATGGCCATCACTGGGGACTCCAGGGATGTGGCCACCAGGGTGACCCAGCTCCAGTTTAAAATCGTGCGAATTCTGGAAATGCTGGAGGCCCTAGTAAATGATTGCAATTTGACAGTAGAGGAGCTCAGGATGGAGAGGGACAGCCTTCGAAAGGAGGTGGAGGGGCTCAGGAGCGAGGGGCAGCCCCCAAACACGGAAGAGGTATGTACATACCATTGAGTTATCCTGTTTATTTGGTTTTTTTGTCGGGAGACAATCGAGCTAAGAGTCTTGTCCAGGGTCACAGAGCTACTAAATGTCTGGGGTTGAATTTGAACTCAGATCCTCCTGACTCCAGGGCCAGTGCTCTATCAGCTGTGTGGAGAGAGTGTATCCATGCTATCTAACTGCCTCCAACCCATTGAATTTTCAACATGTACAATGTTTGAGGCACAAGTAGGGCCATTGGCATAGGGAGTGGAGACCAGATCACACAAAGATCCATTGAAGAAACTGAGCATGCTCAGACTGGAGAAAACTTAGGGATGGGTGAATGGACATAGGGCAGTCTATTAGCAATGCCTTTCCAGAAGCAATGTTAGTGTGGATGGATCTACAGTTTATAGGGGATAAGGTACAGCGAGGATCATTCAGTGTTGGTGCTGGGATGGATAGATGAATAGATGGGATGAGAAGATGGGAAGAGAGCTTTATCTGCTTGGCCTCAGACGGCAGAGCTAGCAGTTTAGAGGGGAAATTACAGGGAGGGAGATTTTGATTCAATATGAGGGAGAGCTTCCTTAGAGCTATCTAAAAGGGTGATGTAGAGTCTGATGTACTGGAGGTCTTCAAACAGAGCTTGGACAATCACTTACTACCTGTGTGATCTTGGGCAATTCATTTCCCTTCTCCAGGACCTCGGTGCCTTCATCTGCAAAATGAAGGTTTTGGGCTATCTGTCCAGTCATCATGCTTCACTCCCCACTCCCCCCATTCCTTTCACTCCTCTTTGCTCAGCAGGGAGGATCTCCAGACCCCTGACTACATTCAGTAGCCCTTCCAGCTTTGCCAGGTTTACAGTGTCCAGACATCCCATAGGTGTTCTGATTGTACGTGTGATTGTAGGTCTCATCCAGCCCTAGTCATCTTCTGTCAAGAAACACCAAGGACCCTGAAGGGTGTGTGCACATCTAAGCAGACTTCAAACTAGTCATTTTCATATCCAGGTCAGGGAGGCCTAGGCTTCTCTCTAACACTGCTAGGAAGGGAAGGAGCCCACTTAAGCTTTAGTGTTTATTCTTTTTTATTAAAATTTTTTATTAGAGCAAGGACTGTCTGGCTTTTGTTTTTGTATCTTCAGTATCATACATGGTGCCTATCACATAGTAAACACTTAATAAATGCTTTTCCATTCTTCCATTCATCGCTGATTAGGTGCCAAGCTCAGCTGGTTCCATGAACTGAAGGACCTAGTAACCTCTTAATTTCAGACCCCTGAAGAAAGCCCTGATTTCCCTACCCTTCTGTGGGGGAAGACCTGAGTTGGGGCAGTTTATCTAGGAAGGAGAACTGTGTTAGCTAGGTAGCCAGCACAGCGATGGGGCATTAAATATCCACTCTACCAGTTTCCTGTGGGGGTCAAGCTGGGCACCCCCATGATACAGTAGATGAGATGCGTATGTGCATCTCATATAATGTGCATATGAGGCTGCCTGTCAGGTATCAGAAGGAAAGTAAGGTCAGAGAGAGTAGTTCTGTTTATCTGAGCTTTTTGGCCAGCTCATCAAAAAGGCAGATTTTAGAGCCTTTGTGGGCAGGCTTGTAACTCCTGAATGTACCTGAGCTAGACAGGTCATCTGCTCAAAGTCCCTTAAAGAAGGGGGACCCTCTACCTCCCCCACAAGCAGCCCATTCCATTTTAGGGGAGCTCCAACTCTTAGATTTTTTCTAACATCAAACTTAAATTTACTATAGCCCTCTGTTCTGCCCTCTGGGACCGAGCAGAGAAAATCTAATCCATTTTACACAGGACAGACTTTCAGAGAGTTGAAAGCAGCTATCCTGTCCCCCAAAGTAATTCCAAGTCTCCCCCATTAGAATGTGAGCTCTTAGGATGCTCTCAGAAAAATCAGGAAAGACTTACAGTAGCTGATACAACGTGAATGATACAAAGTGAACGTACTGTGTACAAAGTAACAGCACGATTGTAAGTAAGATGATCAACTGTGAATGACTTAGCTCTTCTCAGCAATACGACGATCCAAGACAGCTCTGAAAGACAGGATGAAAAAAATGCTATCCTTCTCCGGAGAGAGAACTGATGGTGTCTGCATACAGACTGAAGCATACTTTTTCAAAGTTCCTTTATTTTATTGAGTTTTTTGATCTGTGTTTTATTTCACAACATGACTATTATGGAAATGTTTTGCATGACTACATGTGTATAACCTATATCGAGTTGCTTGACTTCTCAGTGAGGGGATGTGGGGAGAGAATTCGAACTCAAAGTTTTAAATAGGTTAAAAATTAATTTTTGCATTTAACTGGGGAAAAATAAAACACTAAATTTAAAAAACTGTGAGCTCTTTGAAAACAGGGACCGTCCAACTTTTCCATTTTGTATCGCCAGTATTTAGCACATTACTCTGCATACAAATAAGCCCTAAGGAAATTTTTCAATCATTCAAAGTTAAACATGTCCAGTCCCTTCAACTGATCAATTTACAAGGCTTTATTAAGTGTCCACTATGTTCCAGGCGCTGTCCTAAGTGTTGTGGATACATCAGTTCTTTCTCTGGATGTGGATAGCCTTTTCCATCATGAGTCCTTTGGAATTGTCTTAGATCATTGGATTGCTGAGAGGAGCTAAGTTATTCAGAGTTGATCATCACACAATGTTGCTGTTACTTTGTACATTGTTCTCCTGGTTCTGCTCATTTCATTTTGTATCAGTTCATGTAAATCTTTCTAGATTTTTCTGAAACCTGCCTAATCATTCTTCCTTTCTTTTTTTAACATTTAAATTTATTGTTTTTTTAAACATTCTTTTCTTTTTCAATTTTTAGTTCCAAATATCTCCCTCCCTCCCAAACCCTTCCACCCCCACTGAAGAGACAAGCAAAAATGATATCACACTATTTCTTATAGCATAATAGTATTCCATTACATTTATATACCACAGCTTCTTCAGCTGTTCCCCAGTTGATGGGCATTCCCCTCAATTTCCAGTTCTTTGTCACCACAAAAAACGCTTCTGCAATATAGGGTATATATAGGGTACCAAGGCAGATTTTAACTGATGATCTTATGGCATAGACTTGAGGCCTTTGCCATTCTGGTTGCCATCGTGTGGGTAGGTCTCCAGTATCCTTCACTTGTGGAACAGTGGGTAGAGTGATGGGTCTGGAGTCAGGAAGACCTGAGTTCAAAGCCAGCTTCCTACATTTACCAGCTGTTTGACCCTGGGCAAGTCACTTAATCTTGTTTGTCTCAGTTTCTTCAGATGTAAAATAAGGGATTAAAAATAGCAATGACTTCACAGAGTTGTTATAAGGATAAAATGACTTGATAACTGTAAAGCACTTAGCATAATTGCCTAGCATGCAGTAGATGCTTAAAAAATGCTTGTTTCTTTCCCTTCTTTCCTAATTGTACATACTTAGGGACTTTTCTAGGGTCCCATAAACCAAGATTTGGTTCAGGTCCGATGAACCCAAGGTCACCCCTCTTGGCAGTATCCAATATTGCCTTCTTCTTGCTTCCCTTGGAAGGTGAAATCTATTCTGTGGGTTTGGAGTTACGGTGAAGAGATAATCAATTGATCACACACAGGAAAAAGCATAGCTAACATTTTCATAGCTGCTTAAGATCTGCAAAATGTTTTACATACATGATCCAACTTGATCTTCACATTAGCCTTACTAGGTAGCTTCTAAATAAATCTAAATTTTTATTGATATTTTTGTTTTAATACCATTTGCATTTCCCAAGATTATCCTCTTCTGGTAGTGTACTGGTAGATGTTTAACAATAAGCTTTCATGGGAAAAAATGTATACAGGACCCACATTTAATCTGTGGGGTAACTAGTAGTACAGAGGATAGAGTACCATCCTTAGAGTCTGGAGGACCTGAGTTCAAATAGACTTTAAATATTTACTAACTGTGTGACCTTGGGCAAGTCACTTAGCCCTGATTGCCCCCAAAAAGAAAAAATATTCATCTCCTTTATTGAACATTTTCTTCATCACTTTTTAATTCTAGATAAATCACAAAAGCAATAAATCAGCCCTGTTTTGTAACATTTGCCATTTCTGAGGTATAAATGCTTACACTGAAAATTTAGCAATCAGCTGTCAGGAGCCATCCAAGCCGGCTCCAGCATAACCTTTTCCTCCCCAGGAACCACTCCTTATGATAAAGAACCAAAAAGAGGAGGAAATTTTTCAGCAAAACCAATATATCAAAATATTCTGATGTTATGTTCTGTGTTCTATATTCATTGTCCTTCCTCCCCCACCTCAACAAAGAAGGGGGAGGGAAGCCTTCTCATTGCTTTTCTTTGGGGTCAGGCTTGCTCATTGTAATTTTCCAGCTTTCTGTGTCAATATTATCCCCATTTTATAGATGATGTTAAATACCTTACCTGTCCAGAGCACATCGCTAATATGTCTAAGAGGCAGGATGTGAATCCGACTCTTGTGACTCCAAGTCTAGCAGGCCATTCACTGTACTTCACTGCCTCTTTAGGCCTTTCCTAGTTCTCAGAGAACATTTGCCTTGGGAGTCATTAAACTTGTGGATTATTCAGGCTTTACTTAAACAGGCAAACATTTTTAGAATAAAACTTCTTTGACAGATGAAGAAACTGAGGCAAACAGGGTGAAGTCACCAGCTGGTGAGCATCTGAGACGGGATTTGAACTCAGGGATATGAGTCTTCCTGACTCCAGGTCCTGTGCTCTATGCACTGTGGTGCCTCCCAGCAGTCCAACGATTGTTATTACTCCCATTAGAATGTAATCTCCCTTGAAGAAAGATGTTTCATTTCTGTCTTTATATCCCCAGTGTCTAGCATCTTGGTGCCTAATAAAAGGAGCTTAATAAATAAATGCTTGTAGATTGGTCGATTCTGCTATATCAAATGCAGAGAATGTTTTGTTCTGGTATCAAAGTATAGTTAAAATAATACTTTAAAGAGCCTTTAGTCCTTCATTTCTGTAAAGTTTGCAGATTTAGGGCTCCCACAATCCCTGAAACCACAGAATAAATGAAGATGTCTTTCAGGGTCTCAAAAAAGCAGGGTTCCTCCTGCCCTCCCCTTTCTTCCCCTTTTCCCTTCTTCCTTTCCTCTCCCTCTTTCCCCTTCCCCCTTCTCCAATAAGAAGAAGCCACACCATTTGTTTCTTGTTTTACAGGTGAACCCAGGGACCAACAAAGTGATAGTGGATCTGACAGACCCCAATCGCCCCCGATTTACAATGCAGGAACTCCGGGATGTGCTTCATGAGAGGAACAAGCTCAAATCCCAGCTGCTGGTGGCTCAGGAAGAACTACAATGCTATAAGAGGTAGGGGCAGCCCAGGGTGGGTAGGGTCAGGGGCCAAGGTTTACCAGGCATCCCTCCTCCTCCTGGACAAGGAACTTCTCCCATACCCTTACACAGAGCTGGAACTAGGGTCCTGTGACTGGGGGTAAGACCTAGGGCATGTAAATTTAGAGGACATACTGGTAGCTGCTTCAGTCTTTCAGCAGTATAGGAATAATTATAGCATCTAGTTAGCAAGAATTTTTAGTTAAAATAGAAAACTATGAGCTCTCTCCCTACCCCCTCCATGCTCATCTCTAGCAGTTGTCTCCAAAGTGAGCACCTCCCTAATTCTAATTCTGCTCTCCTCTGACTCCACCCCTGAATGAATTGCCCGCATATTTGGTGTCACTAACCACAGATACAACTATGTCTTAAAATATTTGAAAGGCTGTCGTATGGAAGGAAGAGGGACTAGATCGGATCTGCTCAGCTCTAGAATTGGAAACAAGCAATTATAAACATTTACTAAACTCTTACTGTGTACTAATCACTGTGCTAAGTATTGGAGGTACAAATACAAGCAAAAAGGACAATTTCTGTCCTCAAGGAGCTCTAAAGGGGATCTGAAAAGCTAGGGAGAGAAGAAGGTCTCCATGGGAGAATATGATGTTGAAGTCCAGAAAGTCAGAAGCCCAGTTGGGAAGGGAGGCATGGACCAGCCTGGGACCTTCCCCAGGAAACTGTGAGTGGAGATTAAGGAGAGGCAGATTCAGTATCCCCGTAAGGAAAAACTTGCAAACGAAGTTAGGAAGGAGAAAGTATTGGCTTGAGAGGTAGTGAGTTTCCCATTACTTGTTGGGGATGGAATAGAGGAGTTTCCTGTTTAGGTATAGTTAGCCCTTCCACACTGAGACTTCCCCATCATGGTTTCAATATATCACCAGCCAGCATAAGAAATGAAATGGGAATTTTGGGGGAGTTTTGAGGAAGCCACATATGACACATGGAGACCAGCGGATGACATAAGCCTATGACCAAACACTTAACCCAGATTTGACTATAAGGTACTGTAAACACCCCATAACAGAAAAAGAAAAAAAGGCAGACTTCTCTGGCAAGAATTTTATGTGGATTTTCCAGAATAACTGTAGTTTGGGTCAGAGGATCATGGAGGTGCCTTCCAGCTCTAAGGTTCGGTGACTTCTTAAGTACCGTTGAGGTAACAAGACCACAGTTCACAAATCTGAATTCATATCAACAGAGAGAGAAGCCTGATTACTGTTACAAATCGTGACAGAGAGAGGTCAGTTGATTGACAGCTGCTTTTCTCTGCCAGCTGAGCCAACCCTGAATACAAATACTCTCCTATCAATAAATCTCATGTTGGAAACCAAAAAATTGGAGATCGGTCAACTGAGGGGATCTTAGACATGGGGGCTTACCTTGGGGCAAGCAGGGCCAGGTGACTTTGTTTTACTGTAACTATGTGAATATATGCCCATTTTCACTGAATTCAATGGAGTGTACTCATGTATGTTGAAGGAAGATGCTGGACCCCTTTCCCTTTGCCTCCATAGCACCTCAGTGGGAAGACAGCTGCATTTACAGTCAGGGGACATTGACTTGAATCCAAACTCTGCAGGAATTGGCTAAGTGACTTTGGGTAGTCAGTAACCTTTCTGAGTCTTAGTCTCTTTATCTGTAAATGAAGGGCATTGCACTCGAACACCTTTAGAGTGCCTTCCAGCTATAAGTCTGTGACCCTGTGAGTCAACCATGATTATTCAGTCATTTTTCAGTTGTGTCTGACTCTCAGTGACCTCATTTGGGGTTTTCTTGGTAGAGATATTGGAGTGATTTGCCATTTCCTTCTCCAGTTCATTTTTCAGAGGAGGAAACTGAGGCAAACAAGGTGAAGTGACTTGCCGAGGGTCACACAGCTAGTTAAGAGTCTGAGGCTGGATTTGAACTCAGTAAGATGAGTCTTCCTGATTCTAGACTGGGCACTCTATGCCACTTGGCTGCATTGATTAAGGTAGAATGCTAAGTGCCAGGGATAGAAAGAAAGTCAAAAGCCAGTCCCTGCCCTCAAGGAATATACTTTCTAGCTGGGGTGAAGATACAGCAAAAAGAATTGGAGGGTTCAGACAGGAGGAAGAGTGTCACAAAAGGAGAGAGTCTCCAGATGGAAATGGTGATCAATGAAGAGGAGGATGGAGAGAGGGCCACTGGATTTGGCTGTTACCAAAATAAAGACAATCGGAAATAATAATATCTTCATTAGTGCTTTAAGGTTTGTAAAGTGCTTTATGTGTGTTACCTGATTTGATCCCCACAAGCACCCTGGGAAGTGGCCGGTAGTATCATGCCCATTTTAGAGATAGGGAAACCAAGGCTGGGAGACATTTAGGTGCCTGACCAGGGTCACACAGTTTGCAGGTGTCTGAGACAGGATTCAAACTGAGGCCTCCCTGACTTCAGGGCACCTCCCTCTGTCCCTCTGTCCACCACACCACCTCTTCGCTGCGTACATAGGGAAAGGCATTAGCAGCTGGAAGGATTGGGGACAGCCTACTACAGAAGGGGGAATTTGGACTGAGGAGGAAGGGATGGCTGGTGCAGTGTTGTGTTGAAGGAACTACAAGGAAGTCAGTTTGGCCACACTTTGGACCATAGGGTTGATGGAGTGCAATAAGGGTAAGAACGATAGAAAGCTAGGGAGGGACCAGGTTATGAAATTTTAAATACCAAAGAGAGGAGTTTATATTTCATCCTGGAGGTGACAGACAATCATTGGGGTTTGTTAAAATGGGGGCATGACCTGATCGGATCTATGCCTTAAAAAATGACCCTGGCAGCTGTGAAAGATGAGCTAGAGACAGGGAGGGAGTTAGGAGGCTATGTGAGTGGGGTCTGAGCTAGGGCAGTGACTGGGTGAGGAGAAAGGCATTGTAAAGATAGAAGAATGAGACTGGACCACCGATTCGGATATGTGAAATGAGAGAGAATAGGAATTAAGGATGATACTAAGATTTTAGACCTGTAGGGCAGCTAGGTGGCACAGTAGGTAGAGCACTGGCCCTGGAATCAGTAGTCCCTGAGTTCAAATCTGACCTCAGACACTTACTAGCTGAGTGACTGTGAGTAAGTCACTAAATCTCAATTGTCTCTAAAAAAAAGATTTCAGGCTTGGGTGACTTGTAAGATGGTGGTGCTCTCAGCAGTAACAGGAGAGTCTGGAAGGATGGGAGGGAAAGGGGTGGCATGGGGGTGTTTGGGGGAAAGATAATGAGTTCTATTTTGGACATGTTGATGACTAATGTGGAAGTACATTTAACATGGTTACACGTGTATAACCTAGATCAAATTGCTTGCTGTCTTGGGAAGGGGGGAGGGAGAAAAATTTGGGACTCAAAGTCTTATAAAAGTGAGTATTAAAAACTATCTTTATATGTAATTGGAAAAATAAAATACCATTTATATAACAAAAAACCCAAATGAACCGATTTTGAATGTACTGATATGTCCAAGAAGCAGTTGGGGGTATGTTACTGTAATCTAGCAAAGAGACTAGGGGACTAAAGCTAGAGATAGAGCTCTGGGAAATATCAGAATAGAAATAATAATGGAACCTAGGCAAGTTGATGAGATCACCAAATGAGGAAGCTTAATGGGGAGAAAAGCCCACAGAGCCTCAGGAACATTCAAGGTCAGACTTAACCAAGTCCAGTAAAAGTCGAAGTAAGAAAACCAGCAAAGGGAAGAGGAGGGGTCAGACCAGAGGAAGACGTGTCACAAGAGGAGAGAGTCTCCAAAGGGAGATGGTGATCGAGGAAGAGGATGGAGAGAGGGCCGCTGGAATTGACCACTACCAGATCATTGGTAACTGGAGAGCGAAGTTTCCTTGAATGGCCCAACAGAGGCTTTAGTGGGCAAAGCAAGGCATAGGAGAGGAAGCAGAAGAAGTGATTACAACTGGTTTTCTGCAGGAGTTTAGCCATGAAGGGGAGGAGAGATCTAGGAAACTAGCCAGTGGGAGTGGTCAAATCACATGGAGAGCTTTTTAAGGATTGGGGGGAAACATGGGTATGTTTGTAGGTAGTAGGGATGAAGCCAGTAGATGGGAAAAGGCTGAAGATAAGTGAGGGTGAGAACGAGAGAGGTGCATTTTGCGGGTGAGAGTGGCTCCTTCTAATTCTAATAGGGGTTTGTCTTGTCAAGGAGATGGGCACATCTCATGAGATAGGGGTAAAGGACAAGATGGTGGAGTGAGGCATCTGAGGGATTTGAGATAAGAAGGGGACCTCAACTGAAACCATTGACTGCCAGGGTTGGGGAAGAAGGGGTGCAAGGTGAGGGCAGTAGAGAAATCAACACCAAGTACTCTTGAAAAATTTGAGAAGAAAGAAAAGAAATTTGAGAAGAGATTTGGGTCACTAAAGGGTCACATACTTTCACCTGAGCTGAGCCTTGAAGGGATAAAAAAAGATTCTTAAAGATAGAGATGAAGAGGGAATGGACAAACACCCAGAGGTGGGAGATGACATGTAAAGTTTGAAGATCTATTCAAGTTTGTCATACTATAGAGAAATGTGTTTGGTGGGAGTGGGATTGTGTCTTCACAGACAGAGCAGAGCCAGTCACCCTAGGATTCAGGTCCCAAATTCTTATCATTTTGGAGACTGAACCCTGCAGGCATGACAGAGGGCCATTAACTTCCTTGTGGTTGTGTCTGTGAGAGTGAGAAAGCAGGTGGTCATGCCAGGCCCAAGAGGGCTGCAGGGTACCTGGACAAAACTGAGGAGAGGAGAGAGTGCATAGAAGGGGCGGAAGACGAGATGGGAGAAATATTTTCCTCCACACCGCCCACATTTTTAAGCTGGGTTTGGTTTGTTGAGAACATTCTTCACAGGGAAGTGTCCTCAGTTCTTGGCTGGGGTTGGGGCTGGACACTGGGCTTGGAACTGCCTTTGAAGTTGGGTTACTGAGTAATGAATAGCTCTGTTGAGTGTGTGTGTGTGTGTGGTTTGAGTGATTTCCCTGGAATGCTGAGAGTTCCCAGTCACATGTGTAATAAGTATCTGAGGCAGGATTTGAACTCTGGTCTTTTCCAATCTAGTTTTAACGCTCTATCACCCAGGTGCCTCATTTGAGTTGAGAGACTAAATGAAAAGTCACCCGTTTCTTTTCTCCCCTTCATCTAGCGGGCTCATCCCACCGAATAACAGCCAGGTACCAAGGAGAGACCCCCAAGCTCCTGTCACCAACACTTCGAGCTCAAAAGGAGGCAAACAGGAGAAAACAATCATTAGGAAGCTGTGAGTGACCTGCTGCGCACCTGACCCCCGGGGCACTGTGGGGAAGCAGTGGGTCCAAGGGCCAACCAGCAGAGAACAGATGATGGGGCTTTTACCGCTTGCACAGGGAAGCTTGGCAGGGACCATCTGTTGAATTCCTCTAGATTCAGAATTGAATCTGGGGAACGGATGCTGCCCCATTTGGATGGAGGCCTCTTTGGGGGCTGGCCCTGTGATGCATTGGGGTGGGAGCTCCCTTCACTAGGCAGATCGGCAACCTCTCATCTGGAACGTATAGGCTTCAACCTAGGTCTCTGATCTCATCCACGACACCCCACAGCCTCGCTGAACAAAGGGTCAGTTTCTCAGCACTAGGTTGGGATGGATTTTGTAGTTTCAGAGCTGGGGGGTTGTCTGGGCTTCTTATACTTTTCTCTCTTCTGTACACTGTGACCCCCCCAGTACGGACTTTTTGCTGTTCTTTCAAGCACAACACTGCATCTGCTGACTCCAGGCTGCCCTCATATGTGGGCCCTCTCTCCCTCCTCCAATGGCTCCCCCTGGCTCCACCCTGGCTCCCCCGGGCTTCCTTCAAGACTCTGTTCAATCTTACCTTCAGCAAGAAGGCTTTCCCTTAATGCTAATAATGCCTTCCTCTGAGCCTGCCTTCTCCTTACACTGACTAGATCCTGGGTGCCTATAGTTATTCGCACAAGGTCTCCTCCATTAGAATGTGACCCTCTTGAGGGCAGGAACAGTGCTCTGACCTTTCTTTGTATGGTCGGCACTTAGCATGGTGCCTGGAACACAGCAGGTATTTAATCAGTTTTTGGTGACTGACTGACCAGTAGAGTTAATAAAACATGTACAGCATCTGGAACATAGTAGGTGCTTAATAAATGCTGTTGAATAAATGTTGTAACATATACGTAAGACGAATATAAAATGCTATGAGAAAGTCAGAGAAAGAGGAAGAAGAGAACAAGGAGAGAGGGAAAAGAAGAAGAAAAGAAGAGAGAGGAGAGGATAGAGGAGAGGATAGAAAGGAGAGGGAGAAGAGAGAGAGGGAGAGAGAAAGAGGGAGAGAGAAAAAGAAGAGGGAGAGAGAGAGAGGAGAGAGGGAGAAGAAATAAGAAAGAGGAGAGAGATATGGAGGAGAGGGGGAGAGGAGAGAGGAAAGAAAAGATAAAGAGGTGGAGAAGAGAGAAAGGGTGAGGAAGGGAGAGGATGGACACACAGGGAGGCGGGCAGTGCAGTGTGGTGGATGGAGAGCTGGCCTCAGGGCCACAAGACCTGGGTTCAGTTCCTCCTTTTGACATATCCTGGCTCTGGTAATCCTGGGGAAGTCACTTGCTCTTTTGGTCTAGAAGCTGAAAGTACCAGCCTGTATCAGCAGAGTGTCCTCCTCCTGGAGCACTATATGCTGAGATGCCTGGTCCTGCCCCATCTCCCTAGGAGAGCAGCTCAGGGAGGGAGCTCTTCAGCTTGGCAGACAGAGTCACCCTATTCATTGAGACACTTAGGGCAAAGGCCTGGAGAAAAGTCACCTGGACCTCCTGGTGAAGGAGAGAGGCATTGGGCTCTTCTTGTACTAGAGAGAATGTCTGAGAAACTGAGGCCGGGCTTGCTTGGCTCAGTATTGGGAGGCCCTTCTGTGCAGGGCCCCACTTTGGGCACAGTCACCCTGACCATTGCTCTTCTGTCCCAGCTTTTCTTTCAGGTCAGGGAAGCGGACCTGATCCTGAGCCCCCAGACCTGTGTGGGTCCTGTGGCCAGCCCTGAAGACCTGGAATGCCTTTATTGTACCATGTGTAGATAATCAGATTTGCTGATTTATTTTCTCCTAAAAAAATTGAGAAGGAAATACACAATGTTGTTTTTCCCTCTGCTTAATTTCCCCTTGGCTCTCAGTTAAGAGAGACTAGTGGAAAGAAATAGCACTGGATTTTGAGTCAGAGGACCCGGGTTCGAATTTTATCTCAGTGACTGTGGGCAAGGCAGTTCCCTTCTCTGGATCCCAGTTTCTCCAACTGTAGGGTGAGGGACTGGGGTTAAGTGATCTTTATGGTCCCTTTTCATTTTAAAGTCCTAAAACCCTCTCTGTCACCTGACTCTTAGAGGCCCTACACCCAGAAGGGCGGGTCAGAGTAGTTAAAATTGTCCCATTAAACCCATGGGCATGAGAAAGCAGTTTAGAATGATGGACAAGAGTTAACTCTGGAATTAGAGAACCTGAATTCAGATCCCACCTTAAGGACGTGAGTTAAAACCCTGCGCTCTGATGCTTAACATTGGGTGAGTCACTTACTTTCCTTAGAGCCCCCGAGGTCCATTTTGTGTCTAGAGATGTGCTGAAGTGCTGCTGACAGGTTTTTGGGTGCTGTAACCAAGACTTCAGAGGTTCCATAGTGGGGTAGATAGTGGTCCAATAATATCACCCCAGAACTGACTGCTTCCATCAGCAGATTCTTATTAAACTCCTAGAGTGTGCAGAGAGACTTATGGTGGGCATTAGGAGAAAGAAAAACTGTAGAAATTATGGGCCATGCCGTTGTGGTGCCAGCAGTGAAAATTGTCAGCTGAAAGGAGAAGACAAAAAGTCCATGTGAAAAGTATAAATAAATGCTTTCCTGTGTGTTTCACGGGTTATAACCTCATAGTACTTCAAGCTGGAAAAAACCACAGAAGTCATCTTGTCCAACCCGCTGATTTTTATAGATGCAAAAACTGAAACCCAAAATGCTGAAATGACTCACCTAAGGTTACACAGGTAGTAAGTGTTAGAGCAAGGATTTGAACCCTGCACCTTGGACTTGAGAACCTGTGCTCTTTTCCTCTTCATCACCAAAATATCAACTACTCTTATAACTTTCTTTGTAAGGTTTTGTACTGAGATAAATAAAATTACTTTTCTACCTTCTGTAACTCGTTTTAAAGGTGGCATTTGTGTTGAGTGTGAAGGTGGAAAGGGGGTGGATAAGTGAATACAGTAGCCTGTATGTTCAGAGACATCAGGAGGGAAGGTCTCCTCTCCTAGACTCCACATGACACCTGCATTTTGCACAGATACCTCTTATCCAGCCTCATACAGCTCAGGTTTTCTCAGCAAAGATGCTGGAGTGGCTTACCACTTCCTCCTCCAGTTAAATAACTTGCCTAAGGTCACATAGCTGGTTAGTGTCTGAGGTCATATTCACACTCAAGTCTTCCTAACTCTGGGCCCAGTGCTCGACCCACTGAGCCACGTAGCTAAGCTATGTAGCTAACTTACCTCGCCTTAGTTGTTTCTTAATCTCCTTGATGAGAGTGAAGAAGATGTCCTCCCCTCTATAAGATTATAAGCCCTCCAGCTCAGGTCACAGTTCCGGTCTGTACTGGCTGTGGGAGCCGAGGCAAGCTGGTGAAGCTCTCCAAACATCAGTTTATTTATCTTTCAAATGGGCATAACCATATTTGTATTAACTACTTCACCAGAAAACTTGTATGTGGTCAGGAAGGGCTCTCAAAGTGATATTATGGAAACATGAGACGTTACTGACACATCCTCACATATTTTTTTTCTTTTTTATATCTTGCTCCAGAATCCCGAGGGCATACTCAGCTAGGGCTTGTATTCCCTTCCTCCTGTCCCTGTATGTATTATACAAGTCTCATTTTAATAGACAGAGTGAATTTAGTCGAGTTTTTTTCCCTACAAGTCTTCCTATGATGATGATGCCTCACTGTGGCATGGTGATGACCCTGTGTTTATCAGAGGCTCTACCAGCAAAGTGGAGGCTATGCCACTTCCTGCCAAGCCTAGTATACAGGCTTGATGATGGACTGACTGTGTATTTGGGGCCTATGTGCCTGAGCTTTCCAACGCCTGAGGGTCCTTCCACAATACTGACTACACACTTCTGCCATTGGTGAATTCCCTCCAGGGTCACTATTTTGGCAATGGAGTCCGGGCATCCCCCCTTACTGGCTGGTACCTTCTCTTGCTTTTCATCTCTCTTGTGTATGTCCTGTCTACCCCATTAGAATGGAAGGCAAGGGGTGTCTGTCTCTCTGGGTGTCTGTCTCTGACTGTATGTCTCTGACTGTATCTGTCTCCCCAGCACTTAGCCCAGTGGAGCTTAATAAATGTTTATGCCTTGCCAAACAGTCATGGGGACCAGCCTAGCTGAAGTTAGAGTCATCCCCTGGGCAGACCATAGCATGGTGAATTTTTTAACTTTTGAAGACAGACTGTTGCAGGGATTCTGAACCTGGGGAGTTTATTTTTTTAAAAAAATTTCAAACACTGGATTTCAATATAATTGATTTCCTTTGAATTTTATATTTTGAACTGAAAAACATTTTTCTGAGAATGAGCTCCTGGGCATTTCCTCAGCCTGGGTTCTCTGCTCCAAACCAAAGATCATTCTTGGTATCTCCCTTCTTTGCCATAGCAAATTTGTCCTCAATTTGTCCCTCAAAGGTATGCTGAGAATCCCCATACTTGTCCCAACCTTTGGAATCCATCCACAATCTTGTCCCCCAGTTCTGAGGTGGCTTCTTCCATGTGTACAAATTACCCTTTGATTGATCCTAGCACATGCACAGACCCTGTTCATATTTAGTTCTAATTCAATCGGAAAGTGTTTTCCCCAATCCAAACACCAGAGCCAACCTCATCCAGACAGATGAAAGAGATGACCTTGGAGAACGCTGGGAAGTAAGAAATGATGTAGTGATAAAAGCACAACCCAACCAGGATAATAATTTATACAAGGACAACAATATTGTAATATAAGAAAAACAACTCTGAAAGTCATAGGAACTCTCATCAAAGGAATGACTAACCATGTCTCCGGGGAACTATGAGGAAGCATTTGAATCCACCTCCTGGCACCAATTTTAGAGGGCCATGCCATGCTTTTATAGCCTTCCTCTGCTATCTACCCTTGCTTCTGTCTTCTATTTCAAAACATTCTATAATTTATTATTTATCTTCTCGGAAAAAAATCTAGTTTGGTTGGTGAATTCTCTTTAAATTCACCTCAATCTCTTTAGACAAACTCCTCCTATTTCTCTTTATCAGAATTTGTTTTCTTTTTGTGTTTTGAGAATTTCATTCTTGCATACTTCCTCTTCTGTCAGGGCTGACTTCCTCTATACCATTTTCATCTGTGGGAGCCTATCTGTGTTTTCTCTGAATCCTCTGAAATCTGCTCTCCCCAAATTTAGATTGTATTCTAGGCTTTCATTTCTTCTATTGTGGATGGTGATCATTTCTTCACATAATTTGTACCCAGTTCCTCCTCATTCATGAGAATATCATTCATTGTCTACTCTTTCCCAACTTGATTGTTCCAAGCTAATTCAATTATCCTCCCAGCTTTATTTTTTTCTTTTCCTTATTAAAGGGGCCATTCCCTGACTACTTGTTACCTCCCTCTAAGTGAGTACCTGAAAAGGTCGTAGCCTAAAAAGAACAAGGTGTCTCATTGCATCCTGGGCCACCTCCAGTCATCCTGATGAATATCTGGTCACTGGATCCAGATGGCTCAGGAGGAGAAGTGAGGCTGGGGACCTTGCCCAGCCTTCTCTAACTCAAAACAAAGTCAAGTCATCATTTGTCATGGTCTTCTTCGAAAAGGACAAACACCCCTCAAGGTAATTAATTCAGTAGAGATGATCTCACTCCACAAAGGTGATCCTAGAGCATTTTGTTAATTATTTCATTAGGATAAGGAATGACTGATTGATTGAATCCAGCATCCTTACTTTCCACCCCTCATCTTCCTCCTTATGTCCCACCTTAGGGATGACAGAGCACACACAGAGTAGACACTGGCATACATGTAACATCCAGAGAGCTAGGGGAAATCTCTAGTATGTCAGGTAGGTACCAGTGAAGATTTACAAGAGGACATGTACAAGAGGTGGGCAGGTACAAGAATTATACAGGATAAGAAGGTTGCAATTTGAGTCATTAGAAGCTATACCCACACCAGTGAGTTGAATGAATAAAAAAGCATTTATTAAGTACTTATTATGTACTAAGCATTGAGGATACAAATACACAATCAAGACAAGTCCCTACCCTCAAGGAGTTAATATTCTAATAATATTCTAACAATATATTCTAATAATAAGAGAAAACACATCTAAGTGGCCAAGGAAGCCTGTTTTGGTTTAGAAAGCGCGATGAATGGATCCACAGCGTAATTGGTTGACAGACCCTTTACAGAAACAAGAGCAGACCTGGACAAATCCAATAAAAGTATAAATAAGAATGAAGTTAAGGATCTGAATAGAATTTTAGAAAAGTTAGATAGACCTCTGGCCACTAAGTAATGGGAATCAACAGAAGCATACATAGTTCTTGGTCTTGCACCGTACCTTTAAAAAACTGACCGTGTGCTAGAGCAGAAAGAACGCATTCTCTACTGAACACAATGCAATATAAATTATAATCAATAAAATGAATGTGAAGAAGGAATTCAGTCCCAAGTGGAGACTAAATATTAGTCTTTTTTAAAAAACGTGTAGGTGAAACAAGTTATAGCAACAATAAATAATTTAATCAGAGAAAAGGACAATGATGACACAACATATGAAAATTCTTGGGATGCAAAGCAGTCCTTAGTAGAAAAATTTTATCTGTAAACACTTTCATTAACAGAAGCTATTCCCAAAGCAAGGAGTAGAAAATGGTGAAGGGAGAAAGGGGAAGGTACTATATATGTGGATGGCAAGATGTCAAACCCAGATGGCTGAAAGGGATATGTAAATGGCTTGGCTCCTAATGGCTCCTAAGTTACAAAGTCAGGATGTACATTCTTAAATAAACAATGAAAAAACCTTTCATAACAAATACCCATAGTCCATCAAAACAAATTTCCACATTGGCCATAGCCAAAAATACATGACTCAGTATACATTTTAGGTTCATCGTGGCAGGATGTGAGCAGTGTGACTAACGTACAATCTTCTGGATTCCAGTTGCACTAATCAAAGTTCTATAGTCTTTCAAAGTTATGCTCATCTGTACATTTATTAAAGTCTTCTCATATTTTTATATATTTTTCATTTCTTATACCTTTTTTGTACCATAATCTGCTCAATCATTCCACAGTTATTGAGAATGTCATATCCCTGCTTGAAAAACTTTGATGCGTTCCTTGTTATCTCTAAGATAAAACACAAACGTTGCAGGCTGGCAGTCGACCTCATACGATCTAGCCTCCACCTGCCTTTCCAAAACTCTTCTTTTCCCCAAATGACTTTTATTTGATTTTTTAAAATTCACTATCTTTTGTTTTGCTATCACTTTCATTTTCAAATACATAGATATGTCTTGAAATAAAGGAGAAAAGGCAAGTTTGACAAAGCATCAACCAGAGCTGATGCTATGTGATATATGCAATGTCCCACATTGACAGTCCCCCGCCTTTCCAAGAAAGAAAGGACATACTTTTTCCTTATCCTCCTCTGGGCCTGTTTAGTCATTAAAATTGTACTACATTCACCTTTATTTTTTTTGTTCTTTCCATTTGCATTATTGTGCATATTGCCTTCCTAGTTCCATTTGCTTCACTCAATATCAGTATCAGCCCTTCCTCACTTAAACCCAATTCACTCGCACGTCATGGCAGCACCTCCCCAATTTCATGGACCGCTTTGAGTATGAAGGACGATCGTCAGTTAATATACTCTTCCAAATGGTTCTCTGAACTCCTCATACTTATTTCACATAGCACAATAATATAACATTACCAACCATTGACTTTTATTTATGCTTTTTTTTAGATATCAGAATCATTTCCCAAAATTCCTTGCCCCACGCTGAATCTTCCCTTGTAACAAAGCAAAAAAACTCAACAAAACCCAGTCAACGAAGCAACAGCAACTGGTAGTATACGCAACATTCTACTCTGACTCTCCTATCTCTCAAGAGACTTTTAAAAATTGTCCATTGCGGGTGGGGAGGAGGTATTAATGAAAGAAATGCTTATTTTTAAAAATGTGCATAATGACTATGTAAATTAGGACAATTATTAACAACAAATCCCTGATAAATACCTAGAAAAAGAGATCTTCTGGGCCAGCCCTATGATTATCATGGTACTTGGATATTTGAATGAATTTTTGGAATTCCTGCCCTGGGGCATTTTCCTGATAGTGAGTTCCTCTTTTCTCTGGAACAAGATTGATCATTGCAATTACTCTGTTTGGTAGCATTTTAATTTTACTTTCATTGATATCATTGCAAGTTTGGTATGTGGATCTCTGGCTTCAATTTTCTTCTGTATCACTTCACCTAAATTTTCCCAAGTTTCTGAGTTCCTCGGGTTTATCATTTCTAATAGTGCAACAACATTTTATTACATTCATTTACGACAAGTTGTTCGGTCATTTCCCGGTAGAGGGGTACCCTTGTCGTGTCCAGTTCTTCGCTACCACAGAAAGCTCTTATTATGAATAGTTTTGTACGCATGAGACCTTTCCTTCCAGACTGATGTCCTTGGGGTATGTGCCCAGGAATGGTGTAACTCCTTAAAGAAGTTATTATTAGGGGAAGAAAACAGGGAAGAGGATGTGACTGGGAGCTGTGATTTTACTGGCAAAGGGAACTCCTGGATAAGACTAATAATCTTTTACAATACAGCTCAGCCCCTTTTCAGAAGCTTATGGTCCCAGAGAGATGCCTAGAGAATTGGGAAATTAGCCAGGTCACCTGGAGGCCAGATTCAAACTTAAATCTTCATGGACACAAGGCCAACTGTCTGTTCACTGTGCTGTGTAGCTTGTTATGAGGATAACTGTCATAACACAGCTATGTCATCTGTCCTCGACTCAAGGAAAGCAGCAGTGTTAATATAAACAGGTAAGATTAGCACATAGCTATGCAGCCCCAGGCAAAAGTTCTCAGAGCCACCTGTGGTCTTCCAAAGGCACAAGCATGTTTTTGTCTCATTAGGGAAGGACTGTGATTTTCTTATATTGAGAAAGCTAAAAATGGCTCCCTGCTTTCTCCAGGGTGACCATGAAGACAAGCGGGAGTCAAACCCTTAGGAAAGCAGCAGCTGCAGGGCTACCACAGGTCAGGCGCCCTGATGCAGGCCCCCATACCTGGGCTGCAGGCCCTGTGGGTTACAAGTGGGGCCAGAAATGGGGAAGACTGTGGTATATCGCACAAAAGGTAACCTCATCTGGGAATGAATGACCAAAAAAAAAAAAAAGCATTTTTTAAAGTGCCTACTATGTGTCAAGATCAGTGTTAGGTGTTGGGGGTACAAATAAAGCAAGATACTCCCTATTCCCAGGAAGTCTGTATTGTAGTCATGTATTGACTGGAGTCTACAGCCAAGTCCAGACCCCCTTCCCCAAAAATATAAAAAATGAGACAAATATGGGAAAAGTTCTATAAAACAGCAGAATGGAAAAAAAAAAGCAGAACCACAAAAATGTACACATCAACAGTAACAATAAAAAGAAATCTAAAAGGTAGCTGAATTCTGGGTAATTGTGGGAGAAAAAACCCAATAACCAAACCCAAGCCATTACTACTCTCAGCAGAGGGAAGGGAACACAAGGATGCTGGGAAAATACTGTCCATTTTCGTAGGATCCTAGCTAGAAGGGAACTTGGAAGCGATTTGAAGAAACTGAGGAAATGTGTCCTAAGAGTCATGATTTAAATCTAAGTCCTTCTGACTCCAAACTGAGTGCTAGTTTAATGCTGCCCACATATTGCTTTTATATAAGAGCTTAGTAATAGGAGAGGTGCAAGAGAGCGGAATACAACATATCATAAATAACTGATGTAAAATTAAAAAGAGAAAGACACAGAAAGGCATCATCAGGTTTGGAATCCAAGGACCCATGTCTGAGAACCACCTTGGCTACTCACCTGGTATGTCATTTTCCTTTGAGACTCGCTTTCCTCACCTGAAAATGGATGAAATGACAAACCAGATTTCTTCCTGCTCTAATTCTACTGAGCTTAAAGGAGCCTCTGACTACCAACATTCTGCCCCCTGCCAGCTCTGACATTCCAGGATCTTGTGAATCCTAAAGCTTTCAAGGTTTGGTTAAAGAACTAACAGGTGGAAGAAAACTTTCCAAATACCAAATCCATTAATTTTCAATAGATACCACCCCCAAAGTTTCTATGAAAGCTAGAGAAAAAAAGATATTAGACTGGAGTTTCAGTCATTCCTACCCATGGTCTTATAAGAGTTGGAAAAACAAAACAAAATATAGGAGGCAGTTGGCAATAAATATTTTTAATTTTTTATCCTTTTTTTGTTTTGTTTTTTTACAGAGACAAATACTCTTCAAGTCTGCTTTTAAAATTCAAGGCTAAACCACAAATAGGTACAACCGAGACATAGAAGCTCACATTGAGACGCCCACCTGATTGATTCTCCAACTCCCTGAGGACCAGGGAAGGTGAGGGGAAGACTTTCTTAGGTAGCACCATGACAACCCCAGGGGAACAGAAAGGAGGGAGAGCCCTGTATGCCACCTCCCCATTTCAGGTTTCCCTGCAGCCAGGGGGGCACACTGCCAAGGTCATTACTAGTTCATTCCAGTCCCCTGGCTGTTGACTGAAATGACTGATGAGCGGGCTAAGTCACCTCCTTCATTTCTGCTGATGCCCCAAATCCCATCTCCTCTTTTGGCCCTGAGCCTGAAGCCCTTGCCCCCTTGCTCGAGTGCCTAGGACACCTGTGACCATCAGAGGCTGGGCTCCTACTTTTCTCTTTCAAAGAGACTTCTGCTTTAGTTCATAGCTGTGTATTCAGGAAAACCAGCAGGCTAGGCTGCCTGATACAATGTGGAAGCATATCTTGCTGATTCTACCCAGCAAATGAAACAAAACAAAACCCAAACCAACCAAAAACAGAAACAAAAACACAAAAATCCAACAAACAAAAACCAGGTATGTAGGGGGTGATGGAAAAGAGAAAGATGGGAAGAGTTCTGGTCCCACTAGAGAAGTCTGTTTTCAAACAGAATAAAGTACCATCTTGAATTTCTTCTATGAGAACTCAGCAACTTGACTCACTTAATAACTTATATACATCTAAGTAGTTATTGTTGAATAAATTCAGTGTTCACATTTCTATAGAGGATTAAGCCCCGGTATAGGAAGCCCTGCTCTGGGAGGGGAAGTGGGGATGAAATTCAGAGACTTTTTCCTGTCCGTGTCTGATTGGATGAGCAGCTGGTGGATAAGGGAGGTTTAGGGGGAGCTTTACTGGTACCCCGAATGGGGCAGCCTCAGAGAAAAGCAGTGACAAATGTGATGAGAGGTGATAGTGATGCAGGGACAGGAAGCTTTCAAAAGCAAAAGGCTGGGAAGGGAAAGGGACTGGCCTATTATGAAACATTAAAAATATATATTATATATATATATGTACACCTGTCAAGTCATTATTAGGACAAGAAGTTGGAGAACAGGAGAGAAGTTAGGCATGTTCTGTCCTGTCATGCTCCCTAAATGGGATGTGGAAAGTCACTGCGATGTAGTTGGAGGCAGTGGGACTGCTTAAGTCCACAATTCAGATTCTCATCTCCCTATAAAACCTGCACCAAGTCTTTGACTGCATGCATGGGAAGCCCAGATTTGTCTGTTTGCAAAAATGTACAAAATAACTAGAAATAGAAAAGGTTTTGGTAACCTAAGGCCATCTGCGCAAGCCTGCTGGGGAGGGAACCTGCAGCAGATTTTTTTTTTTAAATACTACAGTGAAAAGGCATTTTAATAGATTTAAAAACATCAGAAGTAATCCACTAAGATTAGGTGTAAAAAACCCCCCCAAAAAACTAATTCCCTTTCGAGGGGACTTTGTCCAGTGAAGCACAGATCAGTGTTTGAGCCACGGGTGAGCCTCCAGGGAGGCTTTGCTGCGGTCACCATAGTCATACAGCAGCTCCTCGCCAGCTTTGATGTCCCTCGAGGCGATGAGGATGAGGTGAGGCACGCCATCAAT
This sequence comes from Bettongia penicillata ogilbyi, assembly GCA_023548195.1. Taxonomy (NCBI): domain Eukaryota; kingdom Metazoa; phylum Chordata; class Mammalia; order Diprotodontia; family Potoroidae; genus Bettongia; species Bettongia penicillata. Next base: position 3,399,202 of record JAJHZJ010000550.1, on the reverse strand, counting down.
GTCGTGGAGTTTGGTTTGGCAGTTACCACACTTGCTGTGATTGATCAGTCTCCCGAGACGATCTGTTTCTCGAGTGGCATCCACACTGGCATGGCAGTGAGGGTAAGGGGAAAGAGGAAAGAATAGAGGAATAAATTAAAATGATTTTTTTAAAAGGGAGGGCTTTTTTTTCAGCCAAGGAAGAATCCTTCCTCACTCAACACAGGCTCGAAAAACTGGGATTTGTTTTAGAATCAACACAAACAAAAAAAAAAAACAAACCAAAAAAAGATTGCCCCAAGCAAGAAGAATTCCTCATTGAGGTGGCCCTGTTGAAAGGCAAGGTCAATTGGCTAAGCTGTTTCTATTGGACTAGTCCGAAGCCCATCATTCCACAGGTGAGATGAGGTCTGTCTGGAACAGTCTGCATCCTAGAGAAAAGAGAAAGTACACCTCTACCTCATCATTCAAAAGGATGAGTCTTCGCCTGGGGATGACGAGGATGCTGCGGTGGCTGGTGAGTGCCTTGGTCTGCCTGGTCATCCTAATAGGAAATGACCTGAGGTGCTCCAAGGACTGACTTACCAGTAGGTTTTGCTCAGGTACTGAAAATAGTACATGTAGCAGCCTGTTGAAGGATCCTGAGCATAGAGAGCCTCGCGCTTCTTGGCGTCAGTGATCTCAATGAGGTCCCCGTGATACTCTACCACAAACTCCCCTCTTGTAAACTGCTTGGTGGCAATCACTCCTCTGCCTTTGCCATCAATGATATCGATCTGGTAGGAAGTGATGAGAAAAATGGGTCATCGTCAAGACAAGTTAAAAGGCCTGTCCTTCCCCGGGGAAAAAAAAACCCCACCAACGACACAAGCTAATGGCTAGCATTTTGAATGAGCTGAATGAAAGCAAAGTATTCTGACATGCTCCATCGGTAGACAAGACTGAGTGTTATTGAGAGTTCTGCTATGGGGCTGGTATTGGGGAAAGAGATGACCACTCTCCTTGGCAAAGGGGCTTCCTAACAATATTCCCCTCTAGGTTCATGTGTCTCATCATCTTGTGTGTTAATCTGATGAAAGATAACCCACAGGGATCTGTGTCCAGTCTCATATTTGGTTTCCAAACAATCAACTCCATGAGGGTAAACTGGGGGGTGATGATGGGCACATATGACCAGAGTCCTTACTCTGAACAGCCTGGGGGTTTTAATGGACTGCAGGCTAACAGCTACTACCATTGAGAGAGGCAGTGTCTGCAACTAAGGGAGATGGGAGTGCTGAGTCCTCAGACCACATCTAGAACAGTTGCAGTTTTAGGAAGGACATGCTACAAAAATAAGCTGGAGAGCACCAGGGGACAGCGGAGCAAGTACGAAAAAGGGCCTAGAAATCACGCCACCCTCAGGCTAGCAGAAGAGATGGAACGTGAGAGCTGCATTCAAGTAGCTGAGGGGCTGCCTCCCAAAAGAGCTTGTCCCCTGTGCTCCCGAAACAGAAATGCTGAACATAAAATATTTAGTAAGCCTTCAGGTGATAAAATTGAGGAATAGAGGGCAGAAGTCTCCATGCCAATGATTCCCATATCTATGCTCCCTGGGCTCTCTCCTGAGCAGGGTCAGACATCCCTGATGGCCTAGTTCCTATTTTAAACTTAACTTGTCCAAAACAGAATTTATTCCCAAAACACCAAACTCTCTTCTCCTTAGCAACTCTATTTCTGCCCAGGACACCATTCCTCTCATCATCCAGGTCTGAAACCTTGGAGTCATCCCTAACTTTTCTCCCTCCCTTACCCTTTCATATCTAAGGAGTTGCCAAGTCTTGCTGGCTTGTCGTCCTCACCTCTGTCCCCTTCTCTCCAATTGCACCGCCTCCTCATCACCTCTTGCCTGGATTAATTCAATCACTTCCTAATTGCCTCCAGTCCCTCTGGTGATTCCTTCACCTACTCCAAAGGCTCAATGACTTTCTCTCTGAACACACTCCTATTCCACCCAAAGCCCTCCAGTGGCTGACTGTAGGCACTGCCAGGCCTGCGGCACATTTCTTGCCTTCTTCATGCAAGATGGCTACAGGCCAAGTTGGCTGCCTGCTCAAAGACCTGCCAATGGATGACTTTCTATCTCCTCTCTCCCTCCCTGTGTACAGTCTGTTCCCAATGCCTGGAATGGAGTCCCTTCTTACCTTTCCCAGCAGAAGAACTAGATTCCTTTCCAGCCTAACTCTAGAGTCACCCCCTGCCTGAAGTTTCTCCTCACTCTCCTGGTTACTGCTGCCTCCTCTCCTCCACAAAAACTTTGTATGTAGTTTTCATTTAATTGTGTATGGGTTGTATTTCCCCAATAGAATATCAACCATTTGTACTCCTATGAATAGTACTTGACCTATAGGCACTAAGTCCATTAGTGGAAAGAATTCCTGGATGAGAAAATTCACTCTTCCGGTGGAGGCTGGCACCTTTTCTGCACCTAGCGGTCTTTCAGCGCTGCCTAGAGCCCTAGAAAGTCAAGTCACTTGACCAACATCAGTGTGCCCTGGGGGGAGACTTGAACTCAGGTTGCTGGCCAGCATTAATATGGCATTTAGGATGTGCCTAGCCCGTAAGAAAGGCAAAAACAGTCTCTGCCCCCAGGAGCTCCCATTCCTGCCTTGGAAGCCAGCTCTCCATCCACCAACAGACTCCTCTTTTCTTACCCCCAGCACTCAGTAAGTGCTTGAAGAATAAACCAGAGTGGCCCATCAAGGCTTTAGGTAAGGAATAAAGAGATCATCTTGGGAGCTGAGAGCTTTTTTAAAACCTCAACACTGATCGTTTCATCGGTCTGGAGAACTCCCTCTACTCTTGTGGAGCTGCACTTAATGTGCAAGTCAAGTGTTTAAGAAAGATGTCTTCGGGACAAAAGGGGAAATGACTTATCCACGGTCACACAAGATCTGTGAAGAATAGTGCACATTTCTAGGATGCTTCAAACAGTGCTTTGCAACCATGATCTTATTTGGGTCTCACCAACCTGTGGAGAAAGGTGTTCTAATTATCCCTAAACAGAAAGAAACTAGGGCTATGGAAGGCTAAGAGACTTTTCTAAGGCTCCTGGACAGCTACTAAGCATCTCGGGCAGGATTTGCACTGCAGTCTTTTGGCTCCAGGCCTAGTCCACATCCTACTTTCCCCAGGGTCCTCACTGCATGTCTCCAAGTGGAAAAAGAATAACTACTGTGGTCAGGAGCACCCAGTGGTCTCTGAGGTCCTTTCCCATCCTGAGATCCTGCCACACTCTGTGCAAGCCTACGGGACCTTCTCAGCCTGGAGAAGACTGAGCATGACAGGCCAGGGCCTTGCTCTGAGGAAGATACAGGGGTGGCCATCCCTAAATAGGTTCCTCTGCATTTTCTGAGCAACCTGTTTATTGGCAGCTTGAAGTTCACCTTGGACACACTGGATTTATATCCAGGTGGCCCAAGAGTTGGGTTGGAAACTCAATGGTTCTAACACAGCCCTTGCTGCTGTACCCCCTTAGGCAGTCAGTTGACAAGAGTTTATTAACGTCTGTGTTCAGTACTTGGGATAACAAGAAAGGTGACCCCCACTCCCTCCAAAAAAAGCCAACCAAACACACAAGAAATGGTTCCTGCCCCCAAGGAGCTCACAATCTAAGAGGGAGACCTCTGTAAATACCTGTGTACACAAAACAACATAGCCAATGTGCTATATAATCACAAGTCATCTCAGAGAGAGGGCACTAAGGCAGGAAAGCATCCTGGCGGGGGTACGGGGTGGAATTATCTGAGCAGGGTCTTGATGGAATCCAGGAGGGAAGCTAGGGAAGGGGAGCATCCCAGGTCTGGGAGAAAGCCTGCGGAGATGAGATAGGGCACTGTGTGTTTCAAGGGTTACCAAAGAAGGACAACATCACAGAGGGGAAGAGAAGGCAGCCGGGGATGGTGGGAAGGGACAGGACTTTCTATGGGATCTTGGCAGGAACAGGGAGCTGCTTGGCCCAGACGGCAGAATTCGTTATCGCCTCTTTCCTGAGCAGTCACTGGCCCAACATCCTAAGTGACAATCAGAGAATGCTGCAGGCATGGCCTCCACGAGAAGGCCTTTAAGGCTTCCCACCTGAGCATTTCCTACAGGATTCATTCAGATATTCAGACCCCACTGCTTCTTCCCAGTCTGAGAGTCAAGCTATGTCTACGGGAAAAACTTTTGGTAGTTGAGTCTCTAGGAACAAATAAGCTGGGGTCTGACGGTCCCTGACTGCCACAGATAACAAGAAAGGTGCCCTGCGCAAGACCTAGCAGCCCACCCTGGGCATCTGCTACATCCCAGTGCTTAACATCCACCTTACCTTCATGCCTTCCTCCTTCCCGCTTTCAATTAATTCGTCTAGTTTTCTCTTTTCTTCTGACTAGATAGAGACAGAAGGAAAAGCACATGAGTACTTTCTGGCCACTCCCTAGTACGGGGTAAAAGGAAGCCAAAGTTTCCTGAGCTGAGCCCATGGTATAAAGGATTCTTCCTGGAAGGGGAAGGGGAACAAGCTTTTATTAAGTACCTCCTGTGTACCAGGCATTAGGCTAAGCACGTTACAAATATTACCTTGCTGAGCCTCACAACAGCCCTCGAAGATGGGTGCTGTTATCCCCATTTTACAGTTGAAGAAACTGGGGCAGGCGGTGGTCAAGGGACTTGTCCAAGGTTATACTGGCAGTAAGTGTCTAAGGCTGGATTGAAAGTCAGGCATTCCTGATTTGAGACATTGTGCTCTATCTGCTGGGTCACCCACCTGCCTCTGTAGCAGTTTATGGACCTGGAGCCAGAACGTACCAATACCTTATCCAAGCCTCTCCTTTCTTTAGAGGAGGAAGCTGGAGTCTATGGGGGCAACGTGTTCCAGATCACCCAGGCAGTGTACGGGGAGCTCTGTCAGGTTAGCACCTGCTCTAAGCACCTCCTGGACCATACAGCTCCTCCCATGATGCCCTGATGTGGACGGCAGGGATGGTTTGGGGGAAGCCAGGGCTGTCCACCTGGATTTGCACTTCAAGAGGTTGGGATGACCCCAGACAAGCCTGCTGTCCCTTAATGCCTTCTCCTGTAAGTCTCTCAGAGCCCCTGGAGATGTGATTGCTGAGGCTTTTAGACTGAGTTACTTTCTGGGCATTGGCCCATGTCAAGCTTTTACTCAGCACTTCCGACAGGTTAACTGTGAGCACCTCAGCCATTCTGTAAAATCATTCCTCAGGAAGGTGAACTGATGGAGAAATCAATGGGGTCCCAATTCTGCTTTTGACACCTTCTAACTGTGCCCCTGAACAGGTCTCGCCTCCAGCTTCCTCCTCCATAAAATGGGAACGCTCCCATTCCAAGGGGCTCCTTCCCTGAAGCCCTAAGTGCAGAGCCTGCTAGGCTCCCAGACATACAGTCAGGGCTAGTGTCCTCCTCTCCCTTCCCTTCATCATTTACAAGGGTCAGTCTTCCTCTCTGGAGGTCAAAGGTTCCCTTCCTGTCCAAGCCACTAGCCACATGGCTGGCCTTTCCACACAGGCCCTAGCTTTAAAGTCTTCAAAGCCGGAGAACACCTTCACCCCTCATACTACAGAGAGAGGCCCAGCTGGCAGCCTGGAGTATTCCAGATTTGGGGTTAAGGTCCCTTCAGGGAAGGAGGAGAGGTGGGAAGCGTGGGTTGGCTTCCAGGAACAGGGGAGAATCCAGTTTTCCTGGACCATAGGGTACCGTCTGTGGTTCCCCATACATCATCGATGCAGTTCAAGTTTCTTCACCTGGCATTGAAAGCTTGCTACAGTCTCGCTCCATCTCACCCAACTCCCCCCCACAGTGCTCTGTGCTCTGGCCCCTTCTTTTGTCCTGGACCCTTGGCCTTCACTCTTGAAGGCCCTGGAAGTGTTCTCAGGGGTTTTAAATGCATACAACAAAACACAAAGGATTACAACAGCAACCAATTATACTGAAATCCTATTATCAAAATATGAAAAAACAACCTCAAACAAACTGCCATTCACTGACCCCAGGTGACCAGCTCCTCACCACAACGACTGTTCTCTGCCCCTCAACACAGATGGTGCTTTTCCACTCTGTGCCTTCCTTTGTTTGCTGGACTCCTATGCATCCTTTAGTGTCCAATCAGGATGCTGCCTTTTCCAGGAAGTCTTCCAAGTTCCCCTCTAGTTGATGAGGACTGAACCTGGCACTGAGTGTGTATTCCTGGGCCTCAGGCTATCAGGGTTTGAGCATCCTCACTTTAGAGGCAGGCACCCACAGTCTGGGTCCTCAGGGAACTCATCCCAACTGTGCCCTGCGCTAAGTAGGCGCTAAACATCTGCTGGACTGATCCCACTGCTTAGACCAGTGCCTGGCACATACTAGGAAGAGAATGCTGGAAAGGCTGGCTGTTGGAGCCAGATCAAGGACATCACAGAAGCACATGGACACACACAGAATGTCTGTTTCTGTTCCCATTTTTAGAGACCTGGCCTATGGGCTATAAAGACCCCCACCCCCCACCTGGATCCTCGCTCCTTTGGGATATGATGGAGGGTACTCTTGGCCAGGCACAACAGGACTGTTGAGCTGCCTTCTATCCCTGAGATCTGGGGAAATCTGGTGCTATTAGGAAAACTTCTCTATGAAAAATCTGGCCTGGAAGTTGGCAGAGAGGTAGGTTTGCCCTGGGCTAGATTATATGGCCTTGGAGCTCTGAGCTAGACTGGCCCAGTGTGTCCAGACGAGGCAGGCCCTGGGTAGCTTTGGGTAGCCCCCTACCCCCAGAAGGAGGCCCCAAGTCTGTACACCCGCCTACTTGCTTACCTGTAGCTCAGCTTTGCTTTTGCGGGAGCTCCGTCTCACGGGATAATAGTCAGTGACTTTGCGATTCTGTTGAGTTTTTCCCTGAGCTCTGTGAGGACGAAGAGGATTTTGGGGTCAGTACACGAAAAAAATCATCTTAATCAGAGAAAGTAGATGCAAACACCTTTGGAAAAGGAGCTTACAAAGTGGAAACCTCCTTATCAGAGTGGCAGGGGAGTGCAGCTCCCACTAAGTACTACACCTGCCAGTCAGAGCCAGTACCTCGGACCTGTGGCTAGGTTAACCTCTCTGGGCTTTGGTCTCTATTTGTGTAATGGGGATGATCCTTGGAGTGTCTGCCTCACAGAATTGTAGTAGGATGATGTACAAGAGCTTTGTGTGTCTTCATGTTTATGGAAATGGGATAATTAGATCATTCTCTCTTTTTCTTTTGGAGAGGGGGTCTTCCTCAGGCTGGAAGGGCACTCCCAGGCCCAATCACACTCCTGAGCAGCACAGAGGTTTTGAAGAGGGCAGCTCACCCCATCCTGAGGCGGCCCGACAGCTTTGTGGTCTCAGGGCTCATCATATTAGGGTCAAACTTGGTGCAGACACCCCACTGGCTTCAGCCCTGTGGTAGATGAGAGCCCCTAAGGCTGCCTGGAGCAGGGATTACAGGTGGAGGCCACCACATCCGATTTTCTTTCTTTTAAAAAAAGGTTTGTTGATGTGTGTTTTGGGCATCAAAAACATTTACAACTTATTTCCACTTTGTGAGAGGTCTCTTGTAATAAAATAAAAATTAAGCAAAACTAATAGCATAGTTACTTCATGTGAAAATGCAGCAACACTGACATCTGCAGCACGCCCAGCTCTCAATCGCTGCTGCTGCTGTCCAACAAGGATCGTCTTATCTGTGTGCAATCCCAATGCTTAGCATGCAGGAAGAATTGAAGAAAGGCTTTGCAGTTCACTGAATTCGCCTGAGGGCCCAATACTTCAACTAACCTGCACCCAAACCCCAAGTCTAGCCTTGTGCTTTCTCCCAGGCCAGGCCTCTCTTCCTGCCAGTCTGGTCTGGCTCCACGTTCCTCCCCTCCCTGCTCCCCTTGTGGCTTCCTGTATGCACTGCTGCTGCTGCTTGGTGCTCTAGGACCCCTCCTCTACCTGGCTCTTGGCCAGGCCTTTCCTGGGTCTGCCAGCTGCTGGGGCTGCCTCTTCTAAGGTTACCTCGAGTCTGCGTGGCATGCATCTTCCACAATCCTTGAGATATTATACCTGTTGCTTCCAATTAGAACAGTTCCTTGGATGCAGGACATGTCTTCCTTCTGTACTTATATCCCTAGTACTAAGACACCTGGCACATAGTAGGTACAACACCTGTACCTACTCTGTAGGTTCCTCCTAAATACTTGCTGATCAATCACTCGTGCCATCCCCCGCGTATGGAATGGTGTGCCATCTCTGGCTGCTGAGCAAAACCCTCTCCTGGCAAAGCCTCTGCACCCTTTGAAAGCATCTCTACTTCATGGTTCTCCCCATCAAGCACTCTTTCTAGAGCAGACCTGGAACACTTCCTGTGCTCTTTGCGCTTACATGCCTTCCTAATAAGAGCCCTAGCTCATATCCCTGTGATGCATTAGGACTGCACCCAAGCTGTCTCCTTACAGTCATTTCCCCTCTAGTGATCCTGGCTTCCTTGATGGCCTGTCATTTCCAGACTCCAAGTACTTACACTGGCTGTCCCCCACACCTGCAATGCTCTCCCTCCTCACTGGCTTCCTTCCTTCCAGTCTCAGCTGAAATCTCCCAGAAGCCTTTTTGAGCTCCCTCCCAAGCACCCCAGGCCCTTGTGGATCAGTCCTCATTGACCCTGTCTATATCTTGTTTGTATGTAATCATCTGCACACTGTTTCCCCCATAAGCCTGCGAGTCCCTTAACAGCAGACTGTTTTTCCTTGTAAACAACAGGAGCTTAATAATGCTTGCTGAGTTATCTCACAACCCTACAAAGGAGGTGCCATTTGAGGAGAACACTGAGGTCAAGAGATGGTAAATGATTTGCTCTTTATGAGCATGCCTGGAATAAAAAGTCCTTCCAGGAAGGACTTCTGATTCCCCACCTACAAGTGGTCCCTCTTCATGTGCTACACATCACTCTACCTTGGCTTTCCCTGCACCTAGCCATGTTCTAATGTGCAGTTCTAACGCAGTACGGTTATCTGCGTGCATCTCACCCCCCTACAAAGCTGTGGTCTCTCCGAGGGCAAGAGATGAATTCCCCTTTAGATCTCAAGCTTTCAGGATAGTGTCCTGCACATAGCAGGCAAGCCAGCAATAATTTCTGAAACTCCATCAGGTTCCTTGTACATGAAATAGGCCAAGAGACCTACACGTCAGGGTCCTGACTCTTTATTCCCTTGACTCCCCTGGTTCTCAGTAAATATTCTGGCACCCCCATCCAACAGGACATCAATGGAAGAGTGTACTGTGCAGAGGCCATAAGAAATAAAATAAGAAAGAATTATTTTATAAGAAAAAGCTGCCCCCTTGCCCAGCTGCTGGGGCTAGAAAGTCCTGCCCACTCCAACAATGGCAATCCATAAATCTCACAGATGTGAGAAACCATTTGTTAATGGTACCAAACAAAGCATCACAGATCCTCCTCCCCTTCCCTCCCATCTTATAAGGACCAACTGCAGGCCAGCTAAAAGTGCCAGGGATTACAGGCGGAGAAACCAACTGCCCCAACAAAGTGATGCAGTCAAGAAAGCGGGAGTTCTAGAGTCCAGGGGCCTGGGTTCAAATTCTATCTGCTCTATGTCTTCCTATGTGACCTTGGCCAAGATGGGCCAGCAAGGTGAGCTAGATCAGTGGTTTCCAGTGTGAACCATGGATGGACTGGGATGGGGAGTGTGGTGGAGTGAGGGTGCTACCAAGGGATTGCAAGGGCTTGTGACTTCATTTGCACACCAGGCATTGCTATCATGGGCTTCCTAACCACATGTTGATGAGCATAACCATTAGTATAGCAAAGGCCTGTGAAAGTTTATGATCAAAAAGGATTGTTGTCCTGGGAGAGGCTGAGGACAGATGAAGCCCAAGATCCCTCCACGCCCTGACTGCCCCCACCACCTCTGAACAGCGCAGAGTTGCATTTTTAGTCATGATCCTCTGGGAGAACAATCTGCTGAGGGCCTCTCGAGCTCCGGGGTCTACCCAAGGGAGATGACATCACTTACTTTCTCCTGGAGGCCTGCTTGGTTTTGGGGGGTTTCTTCGGGGCATGCTTCGCGCTGGCGGCATCAGCAGCATTGGCGGGCAGCGCCATGGCTTTGGGGTTTCCTGCAGCTATGGATTTGTGGTTTGGAAGGGGCTCCAGAGAATCCCTCCTTAGCTCTTTGCCTCTCTGCTCTTCTGATTTCATAGAGCTTGCCGGGGCGTTGCCGCCAATCCTTTTCTCTGTAGAGGAAGGGAGGACAAAGACACCGACTTACCCCCAGCGTCCTCCTGCTTCAGACTAACTTCAAAAAGAGCACCATGGAAGGAGGATGCCTGCCCTCTGTGGCAGCCACATAAACCTACTATAAGTGAGCCATGAGAGACACCACAGGGTCTGCACCAATGCAGGAGAAGGGACTGTGCCAGTCAGGGTACAGCTCAAGCTCTGAGCAGCCGGCCTGGGCATCAGACAATCGGGGGCCACCCTTCAGCAAAATGCCAGCTCACAATCACAAAAGTCTCCAACCTTCCCCTGGGGAAGATGTACTTGGGCCAGAGTCATAACCTCCATCTTACAGTGAGGAAACGGAAGCTCAGATAAGCTGAGTTACTTGCTCAGGGTTACACAGTTCAGAAATTAAGGAGCCAGGACTGGAGCCCAGGGTTCTGTCCTATACACATAGCAGAGCTGCATAATGCCAATTTGAGGATTATGGCTTAGAGAACAAAGCATAGGGCCTCAGAGGGTGGAGGACTGAAGATGTGTGCATGGGGGGGGAGGTGGCGCTGGAAGTTAGGGATGCGACCCAGGGCATGCAGATAACAGGAACTGCCCCCTCCCATTTGCCACGTTTAAAGATCATGTCTACTTGCAGACAACAGGACGTCTCCAATTTACAAATAAGCAATGATTCAAAAGCTCATTTACAAGTCAGTTTGTTTGAAAGGCTAAACATATTTTTCTTATAAAATGGTCATTTGGACACCCCATCCCCCACAGCCTCTCCCCCAAGTACCTCCATTACCCCATAATACTAACATTACTGTTCATGCTCCATTATGAGTCAACTAGGCTTTTGTGAACAGGTCTGTGAATCTGATCACCATCAGTAACTTCATTGCTATAGGGAAAAGAAAAGGGAATGTGGCAGGAGAGGTCCTTTAGCTCTCTGTGGGAATGAAGGCAAGTCACTATCCCTCTTCCTAGGAGGTCACTCTCCCCCCTCAGTCTCTTCATCTGTAAAAGGAATTCTGTAGATTAGAGCTATAGTTCTCAATCTTTTGGCCTCAGGACCCCTTTACACTCTTAAAAACTGAGGACCCTTGCCTCAAGGAGCTTTTGTTTATATGGGTTTTATCTCTCAATATTTATAGCGTTAGAAATGAAAACATTTAAGTATTATGAAAATAGTTTTCACCTGCCAGATACCCTAAAAGGGTCTTGATGCCCATACCTAGCTCTGACATTCTGTATTCTAAATTGGCTGCCAGTTCTCCCATTCTGGGGTCTTTAGGCCCCTAGGCCCAGTCTGGTCACTCTCTGTTCTAAGGTTCTCTCAGCTCTGCCACTCTGGGGTCTTTGAGCCTCTAGGCCCAGTCTGGTCACTCCCTGTTCTAAGGTTCTCTCAGCTCTGCCACTCTGGGGTCTTTGAGCCCCTAGGCCCAGTCTGGTCACTCTCTGTTCTAAGGTTCTCCCAGCTCTGCCATTCTGGGGTCTTTAGGCTCCTAGGCCCAGTATGGCCATTCCCTGGTCTGAAGCCCTCCCAGCTGTGCCATTCGGGGGTCTCTGTGCCCCTCCCAGCTGACACTCTGTAAAACTAGTAACAAACTTTGCTCCAGTAGCTACTTTCCCATGTGGCTGTTACTTCTGTGGTGATGAAATGATGGCAAACATTCCAGACCCATTAGTTTTGAATGATGCTGGCTTGAAACTGTTCTCAGAACTGAACAGCAGAGGTCCTAGGAATCAACTCACTGCCGTGGCACTTGCTTGAATTATAAATGAGGAGCAGTAAATAGGAATGCCTGGATTCTCAGAAGGAGGGGATTCCCCTACATGGAAAACCCATTATCAATATTCTTGTTGAGCCCTTAAAACTCAGGAAGAAAAAAACTTCTGCATTATTAAACATAACTTAGACAAGCTTGGAATGGGGGGTGCTTGGGTGCTTGTGCTTGGACACTAATTCCAAATTCACATCTCTCCCTAGCCTCAAAACACAATCCCTAACAGTTTTCTTCCCAGACCAAAGACACCATGCCTAGCAATAAGTCATGAGTGGGCCCCAGTAAAACAAACTACCTTTCCCCATCACAAGAACAAGCTGGCCTCTGAAGAAATTCTCTTGTAAAAACAGGACTATCTTGTAACCACAAAATTATCATGTACTGATTCCCAAAGTTATCATATTCAATCCAGAGGTCAATCTATAGACATCAACTCTCAAAGCTATCTTGCTACAGACATAACAGACAAAAAATACACTCTGGAGAAACCCCTTTCCCTGGTTTCCAGTAGTGAACAAAGCCTGTGACCAAGGTTGCACTTTATCACCTAATTAGTATATCTGCCAGATAATCCGCTACTTTTCCTATGTAAGCCTCAGCATCATTCCTCTTAAGTGGTAAGTTCCCTAAGGAGCTCTGCCCATCATACTGGCATTAAAATAAACCTTTGCCCCTTCACTTAAAGAATGCATGAGTCCGTGAATTCCTTCTAGACGACACAATCTTCTGGTCTTGGGGGAGGAGAGGTGAGGTATCCCTGAACCCTTTAAAACACATCACTTGGAGTGTGTCTGTCCTTTAGAGAATTTGCTTCTTATGCCTAAATTGCCCTGAAATTGTGGTGTTTGCTCATCCTTCAGAGGACAAGAAGCAGCACTGGATTTTGATTAGATCCCCAAGGCCTTGAAGATTGAAGCCCTATACTCTGTCTATGACAGTGGTGGCTGCTGGCATCTCTTAGGATGAAGGGAATGGGGCCACTCCCTTTCTGAGAAGTAGGTCTCTGCCTGAGGCCTGGGCCTGATTTCTATCCTTATGGAAACTGTGTATATGTCAAGACTTTGTAATGGACTAAGATTTCTGGGAGAACTTTCCCTTGCTTTTGAGGCTCCTACTCAGACCATGTGTCCAAATCTCTGACCCTACTGCATACAGATTTCTCTAACTTGGAAATACTACTTCCATACTTTTGGACTCAATTGCATGTCGATCCACTGAGTTGCAGAATTCCAAGAATGAAAAGGTAGGCCATAGGGAATCACAGTAACCTAGAGGCCACCGAATTCTCCCTCTGCCCAAAGCGTGAAGATCCCTGGCAAGTACTCTTCTGATCTCCCTCCCAGTGATGGGGAGCTCACTACATTCTGAGGCAGTTCATTCTAATTCTGACTGGTTCTGACTCTTCAGAAGTTCTTCTCAGAAATCAACCTATTGGTGTTAAGTTTGGTTCTCTAGGCCAATAAGCCTAATCCTGCTTTCTACAAAACAGCTCTTCAATTATGTCTAAATCTCAGGTGGCTCTGTTTGAATCTTCTCATTATCCTGTTTATTTTTCCTGGATGTGCTCCAGAAGACATCTGACAATATCCCTCCTAAAACACAGTATCCAGGTTTGAACCTCATACTGTGGCGGTAGTATGACTAGGCTAAAGATCATTATGTCCCTTGTTCTGGACACTAAGCCTCCATTAATACTATCTAAGATCACACACACAATGCTACCCAAATCAGCCAAGTAAAGTTGGTCTGTTTGGAAAGGCCATGAAAAAGCAGGTGGCCTATTACCTCTTCAAGATGGATCTGCAGGGTGGCAGACTGATCAGCCTCAGGACTGGGGAGTAAGTACCAGGAAGAGCTTTCTCATAAATGCAGCTGGTGTAATGTCCAGCTGAGTACCAGACTAGAAATACCTTCAGAATCTTACCCTCTCCTTTCTTGTGCAATTCGGTTAAGGCTTTCCCCTGGCATTTGACATCATGATGTGCAACAGAGTTTTCCTCCTGGAGTGGAGGACGAGTTCCAGAGGATCTGTGGGGGCTCATGTAGGAATAGATCTTTGACTGGCCCATAAATACATTCTCCTAAAAAGACACAAATCCACAGTCAAAAAGGAAACCCCAGGAATTAGAGTCAGTAACATCTGGGATACTTCACAAAAGCCAACATACCTTCTCAAAGGGTTTGTGGGAGGGGGAGCATGGCAATGTTACAGTGAGCATCCCCAAGTAAGAAAGGCCTCAACTCTTTACACTTTTAGCTGCTCAGAATTACCCAGTTTCAGATCATAAATACTCTTTGAAGACTTTTAAGTAACTAGACTAAGTATGATGGATTAACGATATCTCTGAACAGCAGAATAACAAGGTCTGTGTGGACTTCAAAGACCCATGCTCTAATTGGTAGGAGAATTTCCCTGCACTTACACAGATAACAACTTCTTCCCAGATTCTTAATAAATGTATTTTCCACAGTTGCTGTAACTGACAAAATTCATTATTTAGTGGTCAGCCTTCTGCTGATGAACCTATTCTCCAGGCTGGTCCATGGTCGATGACCATTGCAGATGTGGGTCTTATTGAGAACCTATTTATTCCAGTTTAGCTAAGACATGACAGGGCTAGCCTTCTCCTGGTACAGTCTAGGACTCCAGGGACCTGAGGTCAGTCACTTCCAAGTCTGGAAGGAAGAGTGAAGTGAAGGAAGGTCTTTGAAGATAATCCTAAAAAGAACAGGCTGCCAAGCACAGTACCTCGACCAAATACTTGGGGGTCATCACACATCATCCATCTGCCAGAAATAAAGATGAAGCTCCAATACCAGAGAACCAGCTTGGGCTGTTTACCTGGGAGCTGGACATGGACCTTCCGGACCTGATTTCCAGGGTACTGAGAAAGGCCTTGGCAAACAAGGCCAATTGGTCTGGTCCAGCTGGTGAGTCAATGTTTACTCAGAGCCCCTGGCATGGCAAGCATCGCTTACAACGAACTCCTTGAGTTAAGCAGCTCTGACCAACTAACAATTCTTTCCATTGGGAGAGCGAAACTGACCATTGTGGGGAGAATTTCTTGAAGCCAACCTTGGGAAAGGGACTTGAGAACTTGTGAAGCACGGGAACCCCATTCTCTGCCTTCAGAGAAGAAAAGGGGTGGGGTGAAGTTGAGAAGGCTGAACAGAGACTACTCTTGGTGGAGCTGAGAAATACTGAAAGCAAAGCAAAAAATGCCACGGTGCAGAAATTTTCAGTGTGTAAGGAGTTAAGTCGGAACGATGAAAGATAAGAATACTTTTCTAGGCCATGAACAATGGGAGGAATTTATATGGATGATAACAGGGCAATGACTGCCAGGCAGGAAGTCAATCTGGGCCTTTTAAAAAGGGACATTTTCTACTTCTGCCTCTTCCAAGCAGCTTTTTCTCTTGGTGGGGGGGAGGGGAGAGAAGTAGGAAGGGAGCGTGGGGGCTGGGGAGTGACACAAAGAGCGGCCGTAACTTTTACCTGCGAAAAGCTCAAGGCAAGTGACAGAGGGCTACGAGTCCCGGCCAGGGAGCTCGGTCGGCCCTTCCGGGAGGCGGGGAAAGGCCAAGCTGGCCGGTGGACCTCTCCGGGAACGCTCGGCTCCCCACCCCCACCCCGGGCCAACGAGCGGAGGGGTCCAGAGTTGGGCTTTCTGGGTGCTGCCGTGGGCTTACCAGCACGGGGCGGGTTTGTTCAGAAAGAACTAGGCAGCCCTCCGGCCAACAGCAGCAACCACAGAGCCCACAGAGACTCCCGGCGGGTGCGGGCAGCAGGGCTGAAAGGTCAGCCGGGACAGGGTGGGCGGGGAGCGGGGCGGGGGCGCCCACGTGGTCACCGCGGGCCCAGCTGGGAGCCGGGGGCGCCGGCTCCCGGCCCGGGGCGGCGGGGCGTTGTTCCGAGTGGACTTTCTGGGGGGTGGGGGCGGGGGTGCCATCCTGCGCAGGCGTACGGAGACGGGCCGAGTTCCCCCGGGTCTGGGCGGCTGCCCTCCCTTAACCCCTTCGTGCCCGCAGCCCGTCCCCATTAACCCCGCGCGGGCCCCCATTAACCCTCAGTGGTCCGCAGCGCCGGGGCTCGCCTTACCCCGTTGGTCCTGGGCCGCGCCGGGGCCCTTCTGTCCACCGCGTCCGGGCCCGGGGCGGGGGCCGCGGCTCCTCCGGTCGGGGCCGCCGCCGCCGCCTCCTCCGGCCGCGTCTTCGACATCTTCTTGCCTGGGGAGCGGGATGGCAGAGGCTCAGGGCGCGGCGGGGCGGGCTGCGGGGCCAAGCGGGCCCGGCGCGGCGCCTCCCACCGCAGCCATGTTTAAAGGGCCCCGGCCCCGCCAGCGAGCGGTGGAGCCGGAGCCACCGAAGCCGGCCGGCAGCGGCGAGGGAGGGCGGGCGCCGAGCCGTGCGCCCCGGCACCCCGGGAGCCCGCCCCCCAGGCATGCCGCGCTGCGCCCCCCGCGGCCCCGCGCGCTCCCGCCTCGGCGCGCCGCCCCCCTCCCCCCCCTCCGCCCCCTGCCCCCCATCTCTGTCCCCTCCCCACGCCCGGCCTGCGTGGGCCGCCCACCTCCTGCCGCCAAGCTGGGCCCTTGGACGGGCACCCTTTATCCCATCCATCCCCTTCCACACCCATCCCACCCAAGCGGGGAGGGGTCTTTGGAAAGAGCCCAGCTCAACTAACCGGGGTTCTAGACCCAGCTATGCGTGACCCTGGGTAAGTCGTTAACACTCCCCAGGACTCAGAGTCATCATCTCCGAAATGAGGAGGTTGAACTAGATGATCTCGGAGGGATCCTTCCAGCTCTGACATTCCAGGGTATTCTTTTGTGGCCTGGGGCAGAGCAGAGAATCGGGGACCGACCCCAATCTGGCTCCAGCTCGTGCTATTAGGGCAGCATCAGCTCCTCCCCATCTAGCCCATGAAGGGGGGGCTGGCGGGGGGTGGGGAGAGGAAGGCAGATAAATACCTTCAGATCATCCTTAAACTAACCTTTCCAAAGGAGAAATGAAATGAGCAAATGAAGGAAGGAGAGGAGAGGGAAAGAGATAATAAACATTTGTTGACAGTACAAATGTCAAAACCAGGATAACGGTGAAAAGACAAAACTCCCCTAGGGCCGTTTTTTGTCAGACTAGGGTCCACCAGGATAGGATAACAAACACAAGAACTCTTGAGGGATCTTTTTCACGTCTCGGGAGCTTTCCCCAGCAGCCCTTCCTTCCTAACTTTTGCTGAATCCACTGACGGAGGAAAAGGATTTAGGTTTGTCTTAGAGCTGCTCTAAGGATGGGGGTGGCTACCCCTACCCTTACCCTTGTTGGATCAAGTTCGACTCCTCCAGGACCCACTTGGGGTTTTCTTGTCAAAAATACTGGAGTGCTTTGCATTTCCTTTTCCATCTCATTTTGCAAATGAGGAAACGGAGGCAAACAGGGTGAATTGACTTGCTCAGGGTCATACAGCTAGTAAGAGTCTGAGGCCAGATTTGAACTCAAGAAGAGGTGGCTTCCTGATTCCAAGTCTACTGCGCCATCTAGCTGTCTCAGGCTGTTATTAACTCCCAAGTTTTCAATTAGGGAACTGAGGCACTAGCAGGGATGGGGAACCTGCAGCCTTGAAACCACATGTGGCCTTCTAGGTCCTCGAGTGCAGCCTCTTGACTGAGTCCAAGTTTTACAGAACAAATCCTTTTATCACAGGGATCTTTTCTGGGAAGTTTGGATTCAGTCAGAGAGCTAGACTTGAAGACTTAGAGGACCCCATGTGTTCTTGAGGCTGTAGGTTTCTCATCCCTGCTAGGGCCAAAGGCCTCACCCAAAGACACAAAGGAGGGCCTCAGGTTATTTGAGTTTTTTGATAGCTCTGAAGAAAAATTCGAGTATTCCTTTGGTCACTGGTTAGATATGTCAGCCTATCTCGCAACGGATGGTCACACTGTGCCTCAGTGATAGCGGGTTAATGGCATAGGGCCAAGGAGCCATAATTGTATATATGATGCTGGGCACACAGGTTCTCCTTCCTCCCCCGCATCTTTTGTCACTTTGTATTCAGCACACTGTGTGCAATTTAGGTACTAAGTATCATTGTGGGTGGCTGGTGGATACAAAGGCCCTATCTCAGAGTCAGGAGGATTGGACAGAGTGGCATTGTGACCCTGGGAAGGTCCCTTTAACCTATCAGTCTCTAGGCAACTCTAGGACTAAAAATGTTACAGCAAGTGAGAATCTTAGTTGGCAGAAGGAGTTTTCTACCCTGATGCAATTGCAAATCAGTCCAAGCCACCAAGGGGGACTATGTTTTATCTGACTACTACAGGGTTTCATTCCCCCTTGGACTGTATCAGGACAAAGGACTTTTTCATATGTGTCTCCTCCTCCTACTGCCTTATTCCTAGCACAACACAGTGCATAGGGAAGGCACTTACTTTAATAAATATTTGTTGAATTAACATATAAGAATTCTGTACTAAAGTTGGCCAAAGTGTACTAACAGGGCAGGTATAAATGTAAACAATGGGGGTGGGGGGAGGTAGAGCCTTTCCTGGGATCTGTTTTTAAAAATGACTCTGATCTCGTGAAGTTAAAAAGAACAAGCATAATGTGAAAGAAGAGATATAAGAAGATACCTCTCCCACGCCCCCTCCTTTGCAAAAGTGAGAGGTCTATAGGAATTTTTTTCTTTACTCTTTTTCTTTTTTTAAATTCTTTGTTACAAGGGATGGCATTCTGGGAGAGGACACAGGAGAGATACAAAGAAAATTCTAGGCAATCTAAAAATAAGATATCAATCAAATCTATTTTTAAAAAACTCACACAATAACTTCACTTGAAGAAGCAGGAATCAATTTTAGTATCATTAGAAAAATTTGTGAGATCATAGGTCCTAGAAAGGACCTCAGAAATCTCCATGGTCAGTAATAATATTGTAATATTGTAATCCCAGTTCAAGTTTAGTACATCTGCATAAGATTCTCATTGGTGGAAAGAATGAAGTTAAGTGACTGCCATGGTTTTTCATTTAGTCTGCATTTACAGAGTACTTTCCTCAAAATAACCGTGTGAAATCAATAGTCCTAGAATTGCCCCCATTTTACAGAAGAAATAGGGCTTTAAGAAAGAAAGGAGACAAGAATATATTATTCACTTACTATGTACTGGACACTGTGCTAATCTTACAAATATCTCAGTTATTATCCCTTACAAATATTATCTTACTGGTTCCACAGAAAAGCCCTGGGAGGGGCATACTATTATTTATTCCCATTTTATAGATGAGGAAACTGAGGCAGACAGGTTAAATGACTTGCCCAGTATCCCACAGCTGATAAGTTACTAAGTCTGAGGCCAGAAATAAATTCAGGTCTTTGTGACTCCTGACTCCCCCTTCAATCCCTAGGGCCACTTAGCTGTTCACAGAGGTGTAGGGACTAGCCCATGGTCACCGAGAGTTATGACAGCCAGAAAAGGGGACAGTCTCCCTTCTACTTGGTCCAGTGCTCCCTCTACTTCACTATTCCTCAGATTAGACCTTGGTATGAAAATGGGGCAAGAATTATTGTTATTAAGTTGTTGAATTAAGAGAGTCAGTACCATATACAGGGAACACATACTTAGCATCTCTTTGAATACTTACAGATATTGGTAAATGGCAAGGTGACTTTTCTGTGTAATTAAATTAATTTCAGTTTTTCATCTGACCCCCCCTACTGCTAAAATAACAAGTCTAAGCAGACTAAACCTTTTAAATGGCAAATATACTTTAAAATACTGAACAATTGAGGGCGTTTTAACCATAATTTTCTCTGAGTATTTTGTCATAAAGTCCTGTAATCTCAAATATTTTATGCCTCATTTTTCCATCTGCAAAGTAGGTATGTCTCATTTGAACATATCCTTCTAAGGGAAATCTGGGAAAATAACAAAGCCGAAAGATATTTAAATAACAACTTGTATGTTGATCTTGCTCCTTAATATTTACAAAATACCCTGTCACAACATTACTCTATGAAGCCAATGAATCAAATGTTATTCCAATTTTATGAGAAAGCAAACAGCTTCCTAGCAGTTATATGACTTACATAGCCTCAAATACCACAACTAAATGCTGAGATTTGATGGAAGTCTTCTGACTCCAAGACCTAAGCTCTTTCCATGAGACTACTGCCTCCTTGGGAGCAGAACTGGGATGATTTGCTCTTGAGTACTTCAACAGGGATCACAGATTTAGAGTTAGTAGCTAATCCAGTTTGTTCATTTTACAGATGGAGAAACTGAGGCATGGGGAGATTACGTAACTTTCGCAAGATCATGTTGGTAGCATGCAACGGAGTTGAGATTCAAATTGAGGTCCTTGGAGTTCAGGTCCAGAGCTTTTCCCACTGTACCATGCTGAGTATCACAGGACTATCAATTATTAAATTACCAATAATGTAGTGCTTTGGAATGTTTAGAAGAATGCCACAACTGAACAGTTTGAGAAGGTGTACACTTGCAATTGCCTCAGATGTCGTGTCTGCCTTCGGTTGTAGTTTGTTTCCTGATGTGAGTTTCAGTGGCATGACACAAACAGTCCTAACGAAGTCACTCATTTAGGACTCCAGTATGTCTGTAAGCTATCATGATAATTTGACAATCCTCCCTTCACAATGCTAGGCACATAGTAGGTGGGAAACACTCTTTGAGTTGAATTGAATCTCACTCTCATTCTTAACCTGGATCTGTTGGTTACTAGCTGAATGACCTTGGACAGGTCATATCATTCATTCACTTGTTCTTTCAACAAGTCCCAACTGGGGTGGTTTGCCATTTCCTTTTCCAGCTCATTTTACAGATGAAGAAACTGAGGCAAACGGTAAAGTGACTTGCCTAAAGTCACACAACTAGTCAGTGCTGAGGTGAGATTTGAACTCAGGAAAATGAGTCTTCCTGACTTCAGGCCCTGCACTCTATCCAGCAACTTGTTGCCCCTGGTTACCTCCATTTACTTTTCTCTAAAATGAGTGATTTGGTATAAATGATCTCTGAAGACACTTTCCAACTCTAAAACATTTATGAAGACACCTCACAAAAGACTAGAGATATCCTAAGCGTCTCTAATAAAAAAGAACTTAGTTATTTATGATCATTCCCCAACAAGCAAGAGGAAAGAAGACAGACCTCTCACACAGTACTGCTAATTTTGCTTCACCAAGGCTATCCCTTACACTTACACACGCACACATTTATGTATGTATATACAATATCCCCAGCAGCTCCCTCCAACTCAGAACTGTCTCCAACTGACCTCCTGAGCTGAGCTGGGTGTTTTCATGGGAGAAAAGTGGAAGAGGGTAAGGGCAGAAACACTTAAGTTTTGTGGCAAAAACAGCATCTGCCTTTGAAATGGGGAACCCGGGGATTCCCTCCTTAGCCTGAGAGCCTGATGATCTGGGTCAGACAAGTCACTTTCCTCTCCAGGGTCAGTTTCCTGTGTCAAAGGAAAGGAGGGTTGTAACTAAAGAACTCTCTCAGGTCCCTCCCTGCCATGCTTTCTCCTCCAGCCTCAGTTTCCTCATTTGTACAATGGGGATAAATAACAACGCTTCCCACCCTCAACTCTAAGGGTAATTGTCAGAAAAGCACTCCCAAAGCGCTAATTATTATCATTCCCACCAAATGCCCCACTCCCCAAAACTCATTCCCAGCCCCCCGCCCCCAGCTGCGGGAAGAGGACACAGCTACCTTCCTGGACCCGAAGGATACTGTAAGGGGAAAGAAACTTTTATGAGGGGGCTTACAGCCGACCCCCCCACCCCAAGCTTCAGGCGCGGGGAAGAAGCGTGGGGAAGGGACGAGATGGGGTGGGGTGAGGGAACTTTGTTCTGCAAGAGCGACCACGCGAAGCCTACCCCTCCTCTCCGTACCCCGGCCCCCGCTCCCCACGCCCCAGTAGCCGGGCCAGCTGGCCGGACACCTGGGAAGCTACCTCTGGCCATGGCCCTGAGACTCGACGGCACCGTCTGGGATCTCCCGGGAAACCGAAGCTTTCAGAAAAAAAAAAAAGTTTGCAATAACGCTGTAGCCAACTGCTCTCCGAAACCGAAACATAAGCTGCTCCCAATTGGAGCCTGGGGCTGTCTCTCTGGAGAGCCTGCACTCTGATAGGCTGCAGCTGGAGGAAAATCCCGCCCCCAGCCTCCTGGAGGGACTGCACTTTCTTACAAACGCTTCCTCGCTTCGTATCCCAGTTGAAGGGGGGGAGGGGGGGGTTTAAATTTACCTTTCCCGCGCGCCGATTGGCCGGGGAGGAGGGAAGCGCGAGCTGCGATTGGAAGAAGTTAGGCTCCGCCCACCCCGTGACAAGCTGCTCGCAGTGGGGATGTTTATAGACGCTCTGCTGCCGCAGCCGCGGACCCAGACGGCGCGGGAGTGGAGTGCGGTGGAAGCTCGTGAGCGCCGAGTCGTCCCCGCCTCCGCCGCGGGGCGAGCGCATGAGCGAGGGCGCTCCTGCGGGGTCCTTGCCCTTCTGGCCGGAGGCTGCCCTTTGACTCAACCCTTGGCCGCTCTGCCTTCGCCACCCGGAGCCTGGCTCGGATTTTTGTTGCTCCTCCAGGATCTTGTGCAAGGTAAGCACGCAGTTATTCCCGAGCACCACTGGATCGAGCGCCTGTTGTGGGCAGTGTTTGGGGCAGTTTCTCTCTCCCCACCCCCCACCCCCGGAGACTTTAATGGAAAACGGGAGCGATGAGTAGGTCTACGGGGAATCATCCAGAGCAAAGCGTAGAAGTTGCCTCGAGGCGAATTTGGGGTATGTGTAAGGAGAAAAAGTTATTGGGCGATAACGCTTGCGCCAGAAGTGGATCGGAACTTGCCTGCGGGCTGCCCCTCATCACTGAAGGGGTCGGAGATCTAGAGCTGAAGGGGGCTTCCGAGGAAGTTTTACAGATGTTGAAACTGAGGTGTACAGGATGGTTGTGTGACTTGCCCAAATTTTACCAAGCCAGATAATGCCAACGGGGGGATTTGGATCCATATCTTCCGAGTTCGGAACTTTCAGTGTCTTTTTTCTTAATACGTTGGAAAGAGGATTCCTTTTCATGTGTGATTTGGTTTCTGCCACCCATTAGGTAGGTTGCTACCAGAAACTCCAAAGGTTTCCTCTTAACTCCAGAATAAAATTACATACTCAGACATTTGTATCCCTTTATGCCCCTTCCTGACTTTCTGGCCTCATACGTTAGTGTCCTCCACCCAGGCTTGCCCAGGTGCCGAGGAAGGCTCCCGTGGCTGCCCCCCACCCCCAGAATGCTCTCCTTTCTCACCTCTCCTTGGAATCCCCTGGTTTCCTTAGGCACTCAACAAACTTAACCTTTTCATAACTTGTCCTGATTCTCTGCTACCCCACATACTTCCAGCTCCTCAAACTATCTTTATTTGGTATACAAAGGGTGTCCCAAATGTCTGGGTGCAGTGTTAAACTTGAATTTTTGGCACACCTTCTGTTTATATATATCTGTAGCCTTTGACACATACTGGCCGTGTCACTTGGGGCAAGTACCTTATCCTCTCTCTGCTCGCGGCCACTAAGCCTGTCTTTGATTCATGCCAGTGCTGGTCTGTTTCTTCTTAGAATGTAAGGTCCTTGAGGCCGGGGCTGGCTTAGTTTTGTGTCTTCAGCCCAGTGCCCAGTTTCTAAAGCTGGTGTGGGATTGACCGGAAGGAAGGAAAGGAACAAGCACTTATTAAATGCCTTTTGTATGCCAGACACTAAGTGTTTTATAAATGTTATTTCATATGACCCTCACAACAACCCTGCAAAGTAGGTGTTATTAGGATCCCCATTTTACAGTTAAGGAAACTGAGGCAAACTAAGTGTCCCGGGTCACACAGCTAGGATTTGAGGTTGGATTTGAACCCTAGGCTTTCCTGACTGCAGGTCCTGTGCTCTGTGGAGCCCCCTTGCTGCTACAGCGGAATAAGTAGCCATCCTGATGCCTGAAAGCCTCATAAGTCCTCTTATCTTGGAGTTGTCTTCTTGGGATGGTGTTTTCAGTCTGAACTTGTCCATTCCTTTAGGAGCTGGGGCACTTCCTTGTGCTCTGTCCTCAGGAGGTGTTACAATGTGTCTATGGACTCTGCTTACTTTCCACAGCTGGGGGTGGGGAGGTGGTGAAGACCAGAGGGAAATCTCAGTTTTTTCTTCAGTAAAATGAGAGGCTTGGATTAGAGGGCTTCTGTCAGTTTCTTCTAATTTGGGGGCACTATACACATTTAAAGTTCAGGCCTTCTTTCATTTGCTGTCCTATGGATTGTAGAAATAGTTTCCAAAGTCACCTCCCTGTCTTGAGTTTCTTTCCCCCTCAAATAGTGACCAAAAATTGTCAAAGGTTTGCAAAATTCTCATATACATTATGTTCTCTCCCATGTTTGATGCTGATAACAACCTTGTGAATTAATGTCTCTTGGCATTATTATGCCCATCTTACAGATGAGAAAAGTGAGACTCTGAGAGGGGAAATGGCTTGTCCTTAATCACAACCTGCTCTTGACAAGTCCAGAGCTTTTTTCCACCAAATCCCTCCAGATTCATTCCACACCCTGCTGTCATGCTATCTGCCTGTGACCCTAGGCTCTCTGTGCCCCAGGGCAGTGACAGCCTTTCCTCTTGTTCTAGGTGATACCTGTTCACAGAAGGCACTCATTTGTCTCAGTTAACCCCTCATTACCTGTAGCCTTGGTCTTGGAAGAGCGGGCCAACCCCCAGAGATCTGTGGGATCTCCAGTGTATTGTAGGAGTAGGAAGACTGGGCTGTCCCACCCTTGAAACACCACATCACAGCCATGTCCCAGGCACTCTTCTCTGTGCTAGAGGGGGGGGTGGTGTCTGCTCATTGGCACATGAGTAATCTTAATTGAGCAAAACCACTGAGGAAAATTCTACCCTCACCTTTGGGGGTGGGGAGGAGCCAGGAAAAAACTGCAGGGGCCTCCTGAATGCTCCTGTTCCTTGTCTTCCTTACCTCTGATTTCCCTTGTCTCTATTTTGTTTTTACGTAATTGTTGCCCCCTTTAGAAGTGAACTCCTTGAAGGCAGAGCCTGCCTTTCTTTATATGCCTGCCACAGAGGAGCTTAATAAATGTTAGTTGATCACTTACCATGTAAGCTCCTTGAGGTCAGGGACTATTTCTTTATTAGTATCCTCAGGGCTTGGCACAATTCCTAATACTCAGCAGGAGCTTAATACATGCTTAGAGACTGACTCTTGCCTGACTTAAAAGACTCCTGAATGGGAGCATTTCAGGTACTTGGACCTTGCCAGGCTGGGCATCACCATCATGAGGAGAGTAGGAAGTGCCCTCTGTATGTGGAGTAGCCTAACAAGGATATTGCCTGCCTTGACAGACCTATCTCCAAATTCTCCACTGGAGGCAAATGACAATCTTAACAGAAACAGAACATAACACTTAGGACTGGAATCGAGAATGGCTTATTCCTTTCCCTTTCTCTCTTTGGTGCCCTCAGAGGGGGGAGCACAGAAGAAAAAGATCTGAGATACCTCACCAGAATGATGTCTGGGCTGGCATTCCTTGGGGGGGAGACACTGTCCCCTAGGACTTGCTGGCCTGGATTATCTCTTGTAGATACACTTTTTGAGTAGATGCTGGCAGTGATTGGTCTGCTCTCAAAGCACAGAAATGATTTAAACCAGCCTGAGTTTTGAACCCACTATGTGTCAGGCCCTTGGGATACATAAACAAATAAGGCTACAGCTTGGTGGAATGAATGGAGCAGAACTAGGTTCCTATTGACCTCAGACCATTATCAGCCAATGTGACCCTGGGCAAGTCACTTCTTATGTCAGACCCAAGGCCAATACTACTGTGGGTGTGGGAGAGAATGAGAGTGTGTGAGTGTGAGTGTGTGTCTGTGTGTGTGTTCGTCCTTCGTTGCCAAAGAAGACTGTGCCATCAGAGAAATAATGACATGACTTGTACTTGACTTTGTTTTGAGTGAGGGAGGGCTGTGCACGTCACCAGCCTCACTTTTCCTCCAGAGCCATCTGAATCCGGTGACCAGATATTCATTAAGATGACTGGAGATGACCTAGGATGAAGCAATTGGGGTTGAGTGACTTGCCCAAGGTTACACAGTTTGTGAGTGCCAAGTGTCTGAGCTGAGATTTGAATTCAGGTCCTCCTGACTCCTGCACTGATGCTGTATCCACTGCACCACCTAGCTGCTGTGTGTGTGTGTGTGTTTGTGTGTATGCGCACGTGTGTGTGTGTGTGTGTGTGTGTGTGTGTGTGTCAGACAGACAGGCATTAAAGACTAGAGGAAATCTAGCAAGGCCTGTTGTGTCACAGTCTTAGCTCTGGACCTGGAAGGGACCTTGGAGGTCTCTCCTGAATTTGACAGATGAGGAAACTGAGGCCCAGGGAGGGTGTAAATTACTTTAGGTCACACAGGTAGTATTCCAGAGTTGGATGTAGTGCTTGAGACTTGCAGGGAGCCCGATCCATCCATTTATTTCAGTGACAGCAGAAAAGAATGCAGAGTATTCAGGATCTCTGACCTTGATGCCCCACCCCTGGAGTCAGAGGACAGTTCATCACTTTAGTCTTAAGGTAGTAAGAATTTTGGAAACACCAGAGAAGCTCCCAGGCGACTTAAGAAGAAGGCACCTCCGTGGGGAAAACTTCATTTTCCTCCAAGATGATTCTGTCCATAAAAATGTTACTTCTTAGAAAATTTTTATCGCAAACTCTTTTATGGTGAAGACTGCTTTTGTAAGGAACCACCTTGTTCAGTCTGGTTTGGTTTGAGTTGAAAAACAGTCCTGCAACCTTCTTCTAAACAGTGAGACCTAGAGAGGGGGTTTTGGGTTGCTGTTGCCACATCTCAGGGTACAGAAGAGTTCTGAGAAGACTGCCATTGTTTCCCATTTCAGGGAACAAATCAGTCTGTTGATGATTGGAAATTGTTTGTTCTTTAAAATGGATTCTGCTTTTGAAATCACTTGGGAGAAGCAACGTGGCTTGGTAGTCGAAGTCCAGCACTAGGGTGGCTGGAAGTCCTCATGTAGGTAGTAGTATTTGAACTTAACTTTGAAGTAACCTAAAAAGGATCAGTGTGAAAATGTTTACGTAATGTTAAAGAGCTGGGAAAAGATTCTGCACTCCTACTGTGTGCCCTAAAATGAAAACCTTCTCTGCCCTCAGGGGAGATGGAATGATGCATAAATGAAAGCAGAATTTGAGGGAAAGAAAAGAAAGACATGTCTAGGAGAAGGGGAAGAAGTCCTTTGGAATACTTGAAATAGGAGGGGGAGTCCCTGGAAAGAAGTTGGGACACTAAGAGTCTCTGGGGTGAGGTGAGGAGGGAGAACATTGAGATCTGAGGGGGAGACAGCGTGTGCTGAGATGGAGAATGGAACGACCAGTTTGGGAGCCGGGCCAGTAGTTGGGTTGGATTAGAACATGGAGTGCTTAAAGGGAATTCATTCGAGATAAGGGTGCAAAGGCCAAGCTAGACAAGGCCAGAAGGCCTTGAAATGCCAGCTGAGGCCTTGGGGGATGGAGCCCTGAAGGCCAGCTCGGCAGCTTCCACCTCCTTCTGGGGATGTGACCCCCAAGGTCTGATGGAAGAGCGTTCACCTGGGGCCCACCACACCTCTGCTTCCTAGAGCTGCTGCCCATGTAACAGCGGTAGTGCTAAGAGTGGTAGCTAGCATCTCTGAGGTGCTTTAAGGTTTGCACAGGGCTTTCCATAGGTAGGTAGATGGTAGTTTTATGCCCATTTTCCAGATGAGGAAGCAGATGCAATGACTCACCCAGATTCACACAGCTGATAAGTGTCTAAGGCAGGATTCTTATGGCCGTCCTGCGCTCCATCCACTCTCCTGCCTCTCACCCTCACATCGTCAAATGAGGTCATATTTATAAATCGCTTAGTAGTGCCTGGCATACAGTAGGAGCTTAATGACTGCTTGATCCAGCCCTTCCTCCAAGTCTGGGAGCAGTGGTCGGTTCAGCACTGTGCATATTCGCGGTCATTTTTCCTATGGTTCCTTTCTCCTACTTGCCTGTGCTGCACCTTGGCTCTGGGACCCTGGGAAAGAGACGCAACCTTTCTATACCTCCCGCGGCTAAGATGAAAAGCTGCTGCGATTTTTTGCCTCCAGGAGCTTCCTCCCTGGAAATTCTCCAAACCCATGGCATTAGAAGTTAAACCCCACCCCACCCCAGAGTGAGAACATTTTCTTACTTGTTGCTTACAAATAAACTACTCCATTTCTCCTGAGGAATTCTGTTTGAATTACAGTTTGGAGTCACAGATAAGCTGGAAGGCAAAGGACCCCCTTCTCCCTCCCTGTCTGTTCTCCTACTGACATTGTCACAGTCATACAAGGTTGCGCTGGAGATTGGGGCAGATTTATTTTATATGCTGCAATTAGTTCTGCACAAGTTACCAGTTGTTTGAATTCATTTTTTAGTTGACTCTCTAGAATTCTTGAAGTAGATGATCACTTCTGCAGAAAGCAACCATTGCTTCTTTCTCTCTGCCCTCACTCATTCCCTCCATTTTCTTTTTCTCACTGCCCAAGCTAATATTTCTAGAGCTTTAGCAAATGGAGCGCATGGTCAGTTAGGGTACCATTAGAAGATTAGACAAGGAGGGAGCCTGCTGGCCAGGAGGACTGAAGAGAGGAAACTTGGCCAGCAGTGGTAGGGGGACACCTAAAGGAATTCTCAGGTCGGCTTTCCCTAAGCCAGGTTTCCTGGGGCAGGCCACCTGTGGCTGCCCAAAACTCAGATCCACCCACAACACCTGCTGGCTGTGGGACCCTGGGCAAGTCACTTTATCTCTGGCTGCCTTGATTTGTTTATCTGTAAAATGAGGATCATCATAGCACCCACTTCCTAGGATTTTTTTTTTTTTTAAGAATCAAATAACATAAAACCCTTTGCAAGCTTAAAGCCCTCTGTAAAAAGCAAACTGTCATTACAAAAATATATGGCAATGTCATCTGGTCTAAACCAGATCTCTGACTCTACTTCATACTGCATGGTCTCCTAGGAAAAACTACGTTATTCATTTAGGTCCTTTTGTAACAACATTAGTGCCAGCTAAAAGCTCGTAAGTACACTAAGAGTTTTGGAAGAACCGGGCACAACAGAAAGAGCTATGGAGTCAGAGGCCCTGGGTTCAGATTTTACCGGACATTCCCTGTGTGACCAGGGCCAAGTCACTTCACATCCCTCAGCCTCAGTTTCCTCATTTATAAAATGAAAGTGTTGTCCTCTAAGATCCCTTTTGACTCTAGATCTGTGATCCTAGATTTAATCTGAGCCTCACCTATCATGGTCCCCATTTTATAGGTAAGTTAACCAAGGAACTTCTGGGTGAAGGAACTTGCTTCAAGATTAGATTTGAACCCAGGGCTTTCTGAGCCAAGTTCAGTCCTTTTCTTTGCTCTATCATACCAAGCTGCAAAGGAAGGTCACTCGACCTTAGAGCTAACAGCAGCACCTTTCTACCAAGGCAGCTGTTAGGAGAGCTGCCCCCAAAGCCAGGTGGCCCTGCCCCTGAGCCAGCAGGAAGCTTGATACTTGATTTCAGCTGTTCTACCAAAAGCAAAATAATGGAGGTTTCTAGAGCCTTAGCTGGGTGTGTAGGCTAAGGATAACTCTAGGGGAGAGAGTTGCATGGATGTTACTTGGCCACCCTCACAGTAAGGAAAGATAAATGTAAAAGCTGCCTGGGTTCAGTTTACTCTTTCATCAATCTCTGTTTTTTGGCTAAACTTACTGCTAACAGCCTATAGTCAGGAGTTGTCTGAAGCCCTTACCCATAGTCACACTGCTGGTGTTAGAAGTATGACTTAACAGGTCTTCAGGAAAGCTCCCAGCCTGCATTCTGTCTACTCTCTCATGCAGCTTCTTTATCTCTTACAAAGGATCCAGTTCACCAAATATTTATCAAGCACTGTGGTCCAAGGCCCAGACAATGGATATCTTACTTACTCTTTAATAGATGGGCTATGTACAAACTCTGTCCTCTCTTCTGAATGCTCAGTAGTGGCTTGGCCCAATAGAGTGTTCATCTTGGACTCATAAAGACTGGGGATCTAATTCCACCCCTGACACTAGGTGAGTGACCCTGAACAAGTCATATTTCACCTATAACTCTATAAAATGAAGTCCTACAAGTATTTTTATCCCTTCAAGTGAAAAACAATAAAACCCCTGTAAAGTGCTATATAAAACACTCATGTGCTGTGTAAATGGCAGGGGTCAACTTTTTTTTCTGAACCGTGTGACTGAAAGTGTGACCCTGGGCACATCCTTAACTGGTCAGTACCACAGGTTACAAAAAGTTGCACAAAGGGTTCATCAGGTAGCATTTATTAAGCACTTTCTTGTGTCAAGTGCTGGGAATGGATGCCAAGCAAAGGTAAGCCAGGCACTGGCAGATTCCAGCATGCCCACACATTGGTTTGCCCAGTACTGCTCATGGCCTCCAGCAAAGCTGGGGCAGCACTCTCAGCTCCCCTCAGAGAGGCATCAAGCCCTGCCTGCCCATCCTCCCCAGAGGTCTTCCCAGTGAATCTCCAAACTCCCCCTACCCAGGATACCAGGGTAGCACCCGGGCTCTTGCCCCATGTCCAGCTCATCTTCTTTTTCTTTAATGACATCCTTTATGCCCACCATGCACCCCATCTTTAGTTCTTTAGAGGTCCTATTGTTCCAGATCTTGCTGTTATACAGTTATGCCCACAAAATGTTGGGCGTTAAAAGATAAGTTTTTGTTGTTACAGGAACCTCAGGGTTGGTAAAAGTGCTTTAAAATTTCCTACAAGCCATTCATCCTGCCCTGCTCTTACTTTTCAACTCTAGATCCATTCATATAATCTATACTGGATGGACATGCTATTGGACAGTCTCTTTGGGGGTACCTGCAGATCAGGGTGAAGTCCTTTTGGGCTTTCCTTAGAATCAGAGGTGTCAAACTCATCACCCCTTGTGGCTGTAAAACTCCCAAGTACTGAGGAACCAGATTAAAATGTAATTGGGAAAAGTTTTACAAAAGAAATACATACATGTAGATAACATAAAGCAACAATAACATAAAGCAACATGTGCCCCAGGCATCTCTTTCTACTTTGAGTTTGCCCTCATCCTTTGAATGCTTATGGCTCCCTTCTAGGAGGGACGGAACATCTGGAGGATCTCCCCATCCTCAGGGGATCTATCCACAACTTGGACTGTCCCGGAGGCCAACACCTGGTGACCATGCATTTCTCCGTTGTGTGCCTTTCCCGACTGTTATCAGAGGGTCATTGAACACAGTTGTTTTCAGTAGTTAGACCTTCTAGGAAATCTTGAATGAACGTGAAATATGGACAAGAGACACCTGGTTGTAAAAAAGAAACAAATCACATCAATAAACAACACAATGGGAACCTCTTCTCTACATCTTTTAGGCAGTTGTGAGATGTTAAAGATATGGTCCATTGTATATCATCTGGAAAAACCTGCTTGTTTCCTGCTGATACCCTCAGTGAACATGCCTTCAATCTGTGTGTGTAGCTAATCCTAAACAATTGTTACTAGTTAGTAATATTCATTATGCATCTGCTGTGTGCCAGGCACTGTGCTAAGCTCTGGAGATACTAAAAAATGTCAAAGACAGTACCTGCCCTCAAGGAGTTCACAATCTAATGTGTCAGATCAAAGCAAACTAGATGCTGGCTAAAGTGGAGATAATTAATAGAAGGAAAGCTCTAGAATTAAGAGGGACTGGGGAAGGCTTCCTGTGGAGGGTGGGATTTTAGTTGGGGCTTAAAGGAAGTCAGAGCTGTCAGTAGTACAAGCAGAGGGAGAGCATTCGAACATGGTAGATGGCCAAAGAAAATGTCCAGAGTTGGGAGATGGAATGTCTTTGTTTGTGGAACAGTCCAGAAGAGAGTGAGGGAGTATAGGGGGTTGTCACTATTTGCATGGTTGCCTTTTTTTTAATCAAAGTTTACACTATTTTCTGCCCTTTGGGGGCTTCCCTTTCCTCACATGCCTTGTAATTTATTCTCTCCATGCCTTCTCGCTTGTATTTGATGGCCTCCCCCAGGTCTCCTCTATAGACACTCGATCCAGGTTGGCTGCTTTTCCCAGCTTCATTTTCTTCAGTGGCATTTCTACTTCATTCTAGAAGCATTCCAGAAGCCGTGATGTTAGGGGTCTGCCGTACTTGATGGAAAAAATAATTTGTGGTAATAGTTTTGTTTCCATTTTTCTTCTGTTTGGAGTGTTTTTTTCTGATTTCATCTTTGAATGACCTCAGGGTGACTTTGCTTAGAGATCTTGTAAAGCTTTCTCTGGACTAGTTTTACCCTCCAGTTCTTCTCTGTGCTTTGAGCCCATATTGCTCATAATTCATCCTTTGTGAGATTTACAGGGTAGTTTATAATTTAACCCAGTGTTGCCTTGGGCATTAAGCATTTAGCTGAGGCACCTGTTGGCTGAGAAGCAGGCAGGGCCCAACTGGCTGTTGGGAGCTGATCTTCCAGTAGCCCATTGGTCGGAGGGAGTCCTCTTAGTCTCCCAAGGTCAGGTGACTGCTGGACACTGTGATGTAGCATGCTTTCAGCAACTTAAGGCAGATACTTATTGACTAAGGTGCTTTCTGGCCCCTTTTGGTCTCCTTGTTGTAGCAGTTAATCTGTGCTGGTTTGACTTCTGGCTGAAATTATTATGGTTGGTATAGATGTCACTTTAGTTGTCCATTTACCATTTCTGACAGATCTTAAATGCACACCATCTCTTTTTCTCGTTCCTGTTTTTTCTTGTTCGTTATAAATTGTAATCTGAACTCCAACAAGTTGACAGGTCGTGCACAGACAGCTGACTTGGGAACAGCTCCTATCTATAGTAATTCTTTTCCTATATTGAAGTGTGGATGGGCAGTCTGATTTGGTGTTTGCTGTGAGCAGCACCAACCAAGTCTTCTTTGGAGGAAAGTGTTTAACATATGGAGGTATGAGACTTTTCTGTAATCTACAAGTCTTTGGTCTCCTTCATCTCTTTCTCCTAAATTCTACTGTCTTATATATTTCTCCCCATCATCACTTTTCCCACCTTTGGATTGAAGTCACTCAGTATTAGCGTGTAGAATGATATTTGAGCCAGGGGTTAGAAGTGGGGGAGAAATTTATTAAGTTCTTAGTGTAGTTTCCCTACCACTGCCCTCAGCAACCAAAGTCGCTGCATAAGCCAGGATTATTGTCATGGTCTTTTGATAGTACTTATCATTAGTACTACAATACCAGATGACCTACAGGTCTAATTATGCAATCGCCTACTCAATAAACTCCAGTGGCTCCTTATCACCTCCAGGATCAAATACAAAATGCTCCCTTAGGCATTCAAAGCCCTTCATAATCCAGTCCCCTCTTACCTTTCCAGGCTTCTTACACCTTATTCTCCAGTTAAATTATCTACATTGTATATATTTCTTTTGTAAAACTTTCCCCAATTACATTTTAATCTGGTTCCTCGGTACTTGGGAGTTTTATAGGCGCAAGGAGTGATGAGATTGATACCTCTGATTCTAGTTCCTTCCCTCTTTTAATTATTTCCTCTTTTTCTTGTCTAGATCTGTTTGCGTGTTGTAAGCTCCTTGAGGGCAGGGACTGATCTCTTTTTGCAAATACATCACTTAGCATATAGCTTAGCCTCTACAGGTGCTTAACAAATGTTGACTGATTGAATTCAACTTTTGACATTACTGGCAAATCTTAATGTTTTTTGTACTGTAGTTTTCTCATCTGTAAAATGACTGGTGGCCTCTTAACGATTCACCCCAGCTCTGAGTCAGTGATTCTTCTGATTCTCCAAGTTTTTGTCATTCTCCACTTCTCAGTTTAAGGACCCATCCCTATTTTTGACGGTCTTAGGAAAGGGAGTATGCGCACCAGCAACGTTATCGGATGGCCGACATGTTAGACTTAGCTCTTCTGAGCCGTGCGATGGTGTACGACAGTGCCAAAGGACTCATGATGGAAGAAGCCATCCACACCCAGAGAACCAACTATGGAGTCTGAATGCCGATTGAAGCAGACTATTTTCTCTCTTCTGTTGTTTTTTATTTTTTTTCTTCATGGTTTTTCCCTTTTGTTCTGATTCTTCTTTCACAACATGACCAACATGGAAATATGTTTACTATGACCATACATGTATAGCTTTAAAAAAGGGGGGGGGTGTGGTAGTGAAATACTGAATTCACAGTCTATTACTTAGTACTTTGAAGTGTGATACTTCTATCTTCCCAACTAAACTTAGCACAGCACTTAAGACAGTGTCTGGCACGTTGTAGAAATTTAATTAATGCTTATTGGTTGACAAACATAAGCAACTTGCAAGCAGAGACTCTGTATACCTTTTGTTTTCCTTATTCTCCCCCACCCCCCACCCCCTGCACCTTGCAAGGTGCTGAGTACACAGAAAGTTCTCATGTACTTACTAATTGAGGGAGCTACAGCTTCATTGATATGCCTAGCATCTTTGACCCTAACTCTAGAGCTAAAAGGAACTAGGGGACCCTCTCATTTTCCAGATGAAGAAAGCCAAGGCCTAGGGAGGGCCAACGACAAGTTCTAAGGCTTGGTCCTACAGGGCTCGTCTTTTCTCAGGTTTGGCGGTTATCTTTATCCAAATGATAACAAGATCTATATATTTAGTCTTTTCTCCTACAGCTCCTATTGAACACTTTCAGTTGTATTTCAGACGTTTCAAACTCATCATGTCCAAAGCAGAATTGTCATCTGTCCACCGAACCCACCCTGCTTTTGAACTTCACTGTTTCTGGCCAGGGCACCATCTTTCCAGTCATGCAGGTCTGGCTTCTCTTTTCTCCCTCGACTAAAACCAGGCAGTTGCCAAGTCCTGGTAAAACTTCTACATTATCTCTTGCAACTGTCCCTTTGCACTCATCCAGTGACCATCCTCGTTTGGGGTTCTCTTAATTAGTCATCCCCTGGTCATGCCTCTAGTCTCTTTCTCCCGTCTTTGCTTCATCCTCTCTGTGGCTGCCAATGGAACCTTGCTCCAGCATCAGATCTGACTTACTTGTTGAAATGGTACCCTCTTTCCTCTAGGTGGATAAGAGACAGGTTACTTTGTTGAGTGTTGTCATACTTTCCGATCCACATCTTTGGTCTGACCTCTCCATATGACTATTTCCTCACTCTTGCATTCCAATCACTTGGGGCCTCTTCACTCCTCACTTCCCATCCATGACATCTTCCATCTCCATAACTTCACGTAGTCTGATACCCATGCCCATAAGGTACTCCTCAGTCTCCACCCCTTAAAATCTCCTGCTTTCTTCAAAGCTCAGCTCAATACCAAATGAGACCCATCCTCATGTTTGATAGGCCTCTCCCTCCATTGTTTTGTGTTTATTTTGTATATTTTGTATTAAATGGAAACATACTGTTCTTCTCTATACAATGTAATCTCTTGAGGGCAAGGCACTGTTGCCTTTTTTTCTCTGACTTCCTAGTATCTCACATGGCACATATTAGACACTGGAATACTCATGGAATGAATGGTCAAAGTCACAGTGGTAACAAGCATCCAAGTTAGCATTCCAGCTCAGAGCCTTGGGCTAGTCCTCTTTGGGTGCTGCTGTCTCTTCTCTAGAGAACGTAGACCATCCAAAAAGCAACTGGCAGGCAGGGATTTGTGTCTGGATCGCTTCTCAATGACTGGGGTTAACATGAGCTTTTAGTTTCTTTATCATCCTCGGGTATTTAGGGAATGCCTTCTTTACGAACAGACTTTGAGGAGTACAGTGCTGTGTTCCTACTGTATTCTAAATTATCATTTTTAATTTTATTTTTTTATCAGAACTTAACCCTTAGCTAGACATCTGACATTTCAATATGATGCAATATATCTGGAGTTCAGTTCCCAGCTCTGCCACTTATACTAGGTGTATAATCTTGGGCAAGTCACTTAACTTCCGTGGGTATCCGTTTCCCCTTGGGGCCTCTAGTCTAGCTTTAGATCTATATCCGTGTGTGTGTGTGTGTGTGTGTGTGTGTTCATTCATCCTTCATTTTCGAAAAAGACCGTGACATCAGAGAAATGATGACACCACTTGCACTAGACTTTGTTTTGAGTGAGGGAGGGCTGTGCAGGTCACCAGCCTTGCTTTCTCTTCCTGAGCCAACTGGATCCAGTGATCACGTATTCATCAGGACGACTGGAGGTGGCCCAGGATGATATCTGTAATATCTATGTATCTAACCACTGAAATGTCCAATGGTTAGGGTCCAGTGAAACAAAGTATCGCATCAGTGCAGTACAGTACAATGCTGTCCTTGTGACAATTACAGGGAAATATGGGAAGTCATATGAAATAATGGAAAGCAAGGAAAGAAAAACTAGAAATCTAACTGACATGAACTAAGGCTATTAGAAATACATTTAGACGTGACTGGTCAAAGAGATGAGAAAGTCATACAGAGGAAGAAAATGAAGAGGTATTTTTTTTTTTGTTATGCTAGGTTTTAATTTAAATATATATTCAGTTGATATTCTTTATAATGAGAAGTGACATTTATAATAACTTTTTTAAACATTCCCCCAAAGGAATATACATATAAGAACAGGAAAGAGAATTTTATGAGACTGTGAACTTGTTAGCTTTTTTAACTTATATTTTATTAGCACAGTAGGAACAAAAATGTCCAACTGTATCCATTCTGAACTTTTTTTTTATGTTTGATGTTTCTTTGTAACAGGTTGACATTTCTTCTTTTTCTGTTTCCTTTTTTAAAAACATTACTTTCATTACCCATGAGCATGC
The DNA here is from genome assembly GCA_023548195.1 of Bettongia penicillata ogilbyi. Taxonomy (NCBI): domain Eukaryota; kingdom Metazoa; phylum Chordata; class Mammalia; order Diprotodontia; family Potoroidae; genus Bettongia; species Bettongia penicillata. The sequence goes on along the minus strand of JAJHZJ010000550.1, from coordinate 3,362,340 downwards.
CCTCCCATGTAACCAACAAGTTTAGCCAAGCAAAACCATTCCCCTAGTTGTCTGGTCTCATTCTGCATTGTCAAACCCTCTGTTCTTGGCGTAGGAAGTGTGTGGGATTCATCCCAGGTCTCCCAGAGTTCCAAATGGTCACTTTGTTTCAGAGTGTGTAAGTCTTGCAAAGGTGTTTTCCTTTCCTAAACTACTGTGGTCAGTGTGTTAAAGTCCTGGCTCTCCTTGATTGACTTAACATCAGTAGTCATAGGTCATCCAGTTTTCCTTACTACTCCATGCTCAAGTAGGGAGCTATTGTGGTACAACAGAAAAAGCAGAGTTCAAATCCTGCCTCCATCAGTTACTACTTCCATGGCCTAGAACTAGATGACCACTATGCAGTCTTTTCCAGCCCTAGAGCTATGATGGTATGGTAATTTCTTGTTGGGGAAGAAGGGGAACAAGCCTTTATTAAACACCTACTGTGTGCCAGGCTGTGTGTTAGATAAATGCTTTCTAAAAAATCCTCTCCTTTGATCTTCATAACAGCGCTGAGAGATAAGTGATATTGTTCTCCCTAATTTACAGTTGAGGAAACTGAGGCAAATAGCAGTTAAGTAAATCATAACTTTGAATTGTTTGCTCCAAGTACCAATTTTCAAGCAATGCTTCTTCTTGTCTCTAGTCTAGAGGTGGGATCTCTAATGCTTTGGGGGGCCAGAATAACAATGGCAACAATTCTAACAGGCATTCTTGTTGTAACTGACCCCTGCTTTGCATACATGTTCTCATAGGGGCTTGACCTCACCTGCCTGTGAAGTATGTGTTACAGGTACTTTTATCTCCCAAATTACGTAGTATTTATTTGTAACTGGTCTACTGAGACTTATTGATGGGTTGTGTCCTTCTTCCCCATACCATCTCTTCCCAAAAGAATGTAAACTCAAAAGAATATACAGGCAGAGACTGGTTTTTGTGTCTTCAGAGCTTAGTAAGGTACCTGGCGTGTAGTTGGAGCTTATTTATCAATCCACATTTTATATATTTGGAACCTGAGCCTGAGAGAGGTTAAGTGACTGGCCTAGGGTTACACAGCCAATAAGTGTCTGAGGCTGGATTTGAACCCAGGGGTGATTTCAAGTCCAGGGCTATCTATTTGCTGCTTCTAATAATAAAATAATCCCTTTGCCATCCCAGATATGTGTTCAAACTATAAAACTGCCCACAGTCCAGCTCATCCTTGCATCATGTTGTGGCACTGCTTTTCTATAGAACAGCCTCTGTCATTCTTCATCCATTCGAGAGGGCCAAGCCACCCCATCAGGCGGACACCTAAGCAACAGAAGCCAGCACTGGCCCTTCCTCAGGTGAAAACAAACCCAATCAAAAGCGGACATCTGGAAGTGAGGAGCCGTGGGGACAGAATGAGGAAAGGCTCATTCATCTGGTCAAAGGGTTATTTTTGTCATCTAGACAAACTGTTTCCTTATCTGTACAGATGCAAAAATGTGCAAAGACCAGGTTGGATGAACAGAGATCCTTAACCTGGCATCCAGAATTTAATTTAGAAAAAGTATTTTTCCCCACTTTTAAGTTTAACGTTTTTCCCATTCTTTCTAAAGTCTAGTGTAGATAATCCACAAAACAATAATATGAAGCCTTAATTTGTAACATTCACTGATTTCTGAAGAGTAAATGCTCCCAAAGAAAGTTTTTTTTAAATATAGAATTTATTTATTTTTCAGTTCTCAACATTCACTTCCACAAGAATTTGAATTCAAAATTTTCTCCTCATCTCTCCCCACCGCACCCCAGCACAGCATGTTCCCCATCCACCTCCCTTCTATTACCCCCCTTTCTTCCATCGCCCTTCCCCTCTATTTTCCTGTAGAGCAAAATAGATTTCTATACTACATTGCCTGCACATCTTAATTTCCAGTTGCATGCTAAAACAATTTTTAATATTTATTTTTAAAGCTTTGAGTTCCATATTCTCTCCCTCCCTCCCCACCCTCATTGAGAAAACAAGCAATTCAATGTAGGTCATACATGTATAACAATGCAAAGCACCTTCATAATAGTTATGTTGTAAAAGACTAACCACATTTCCCTCTGTCCTATCCTGCCCTCAATTTATCCCATTCTCTCCCTTGACTTGTCCTCCCACAATAGTGTTTGCTTTTGATTATCCCTTTCCCCAGTTTGCTGTCCCTTCTATCATCTTCCCTCTCCAATTCCCTTCCCTCTTGTCTTCCTGCAGGGTAAAATAGATTTCCGTATCCAGTTGAGTGTGTGTTATTCCTCCTTAAGCCAAATCCCATGAGAGTAAGGCTCACTTACTTTCTTTCATCTCCCCCCTCTTCCCCCACATTGTAAAAGCTCTTTCATCCTTCTTTATTCTACCTCTTCCTTTCTCTTACTCCTAGTACATTCCATTCAACAGTAAATTTTATTTTTTGTAATATCACATTCAGCTCACCCTGTGCCCTCTGTCTATGTCTCTCTCTCTCTCTCTCTCTCTCTGTCTCTCTCCACACACACACGCACACTTTATACATGTGGATCCTTTATTCTTTTTTTTTTTTCAGTCACCAAGGAAGACTTTATTTAATTATCAGCCAACATGGAGAAAGTATAGCTCTCTGCTCTTGCTTTCAGTGACTTTGGATTTGCTGTCAAAGTCCCCCAGATGAGTCCATTGAACAAGTCAGTCAAGATGCCAAATGCAAAGTATCCCAAACAGAGAAAGACATGAGGCAATTTCCAAGGCTCATTTTCTCCTTCTGTCTGGTGACATTCTTCTTGAATTGGATCATGGAGTCAATTCTGTATGCTGGCATTCAGACTCCTGCTCAAGGAAGGCCAAGAGTCCCACCAGGAGGGTCCTACCCTTCAATTTTAAAAACATGGTTGGACCCCTAGTCCATTTCATCAAAACCACTATCTTCCTCTTCTTCCTCCTCCTCCTCCTCCTCCTCAGAGAAGCTTTCCTCAGAGAATTCATCACTGAAGTGGTTGGGTCCAAAGCAATGGTAGCATCGGTGATCCCTGCAAGGCTGAAGGGCTTCTATGTCAGGATCCGGGTCAGGACCTCCACAGAGTCACATCCTTCTACAGTCGGATCTCAGAGAACCACAGGGGCAGTAGAGCTGCATGTAGATGGCAGCAGCAGGCTTGCTTACAGCAATGATCCATGTTCCTCAGGCAGGGAGATGAACTCTTACTAGCAGGCTGAGAACTACGGTTTTCCAACTCCCTCTCATCTTCCTTCTTTTCTCGGAAAGCCCCAAGTCTGGTCCCCATCATAATCTTAACAGATCTGTACATTTTTGCTCCCGGGAAAAAGGAAGGAAAGCTCTAAACTTTCTGCTTGCTGAGTTCCAAGTGCTTCAAATCTCCACCAGAGTCAGCCTTTTCCTTTATTCTTGATCTCTTTGGGATACAAATCTAGTAGTGTTATTGCTAGTTCAAAGGGTATGCATAATTTCAGACTTTCTCTAGAATGGATTGTACCAGTTCATAACTCTACCAGCAGAGCATTAGTGTACCTATATTTCCACATGCCTTCCAGCATTTGTCATTTATGACTTTTCTGTCATCTTAGCCAATTTGATGGATGTGGTGATATCTCAGAGTTATTTTCATTTGCATTTCTCTAATTATCACTGATTTTGAGCATTTTTTCATATGACTATTGAAAGCTTTCATTTCTTCTGAATACTGCCTGTTCATAACCTTTGACTATCGATTGGGGAATGGCTCTTATTTTTATAAATTTGGCTCAGTTCCCTATATATTTGAGAAATGAGACCTTTATCGGAAAAACTTGCTATAAAAATATTTAGAAAAATATTTTTGGTAGTTGTTTTTCAGTATAATTGGTTTCCTTTGTAATACTATGTATTTTTTTTATGCATTTTAAGACAATTCTGAAAAGGGATCCATAGGATTCATCAGACTGCCCAAGGGATCCAGGACATAAGAAAGGTTAAGAGTAGATGACCTTGGATCCCAGATCTTGGGGATTGGGAGGGTAGTAGCTTTCTATCTGTCCTTCAGTGTTGATAAAGTTAGCAGTTTTAACCATGAACACCTGCCAACAAGTAAACTCACTGATCTTGTGCACTGTTTTCCAAATTGGGACTCGCCCAATTGGAAGTGAAGGGAGAGGGGTATTAGAGGAGGATACAGAGCAATGGTCAAAGTTATTGGCTATTTTTGAGTACAACTCATATATACAGCTATTCTTTTCAAATGGAAAGTTTCAAATCAAATTCAATAGAAAGGAGCCTAACACAAGTTTGTTCTGCTTGACAGCAAATGCAGCCCAGAGATTGTTTAACACAGTCCATGTGAAAGATCAGATTGGAAGCAACCTATGTTGGCCCCCTATGTTGGCCCATGGTGATTCCCAGCTGCCACCACCATCAATCACCCTGGGCTCATGGCACAGGTGGTTGACCACAGCATTACTCAGTGCATTTCAATGGGTTACCTGCAAATGCCTTGAAAGCATAAAGGTGTAGAATATGTTGGCAAGACAGAAAGTTTCTAGAGAATATTAGATGATTTCAATAAACAAAACCAAAATTCTTAAAAAAAAAAAAAATCCAAGGCTCTGATATCAAATGTGTATTGCTTCTTTTACAAGCTTGCTTTCCAGAATTGTGAAGTATTTTTTTAATCTCATTTGATAGGATTAACATTGGTGCAACTAGAGAAAATCCAAGCTCTGAGTATTTATATTACAAGTAGATGAAAACACAGATATAGTTAAAGATACCCACAGTCACATAACTGACAAATTAACAAAAAGTGATAGCGTGGGAGAAATATGTTGTACTCTGAACTGAAAGAGAGAAATGTGGTTTCAGAATGAAATGCTGGTCCTCAAATGCTAGCTAAAAAGATGGTCCCCTTACAGTTTGGACATGGAAGTGTTTCACAGACCATCCATTCCTCACACCAGACGATGTGGGAGAAGCTGTAGGGTGTTTCCAAGTCATTACGAGAGTCAGCTTAAGTAACATCAGTGCATCAAAAAGAAGGCTTTTTGCAAAAATGGTTTGTCGTAGGAGCTGACTGTGAAGTGCACCCTGAGAAGTTAGGTGGCAGTGGGTCTGGAGTCCGGAAGATCCCATCCAGTCCGTCCTCAGACACTCACTAGCTGCCTGATCTCTGTTTGCCTTAACCCACTAGTGAAAGAAATGGCAAAACCACTCCAGTGTCTTTGCCAAGAAAACCTCCACGGACCGCCCTGGGGCCATGGCATGACTCAACAACAATACATCACACCCGTGTTGTTGTGAAAGATGCTGGCCTTCTCATGCTAAAGTACTTAAGGAAAGGCGTTTGAACCCAAAACCAGAACGGATAACAACGACCAGGGACCGATTCTGTGATATGGGCAACGCCTAGCGATTAAGTGCAGCATCCTCTCTGTGATGCAGTCTTAGAGTCGCCTAGAGCTTTGAGAAGTGACGTTCGCAACCGTCATCACAACCAGTGTGTGCGTGTGTGCGCGCGTGTGTGTGTGAGAGAGAGAGAGAGAGAGAGAGAGAGGAAGAGAGAGAGGAGAGGAGAGAGAGAAGAGAAAGGAGAGGGAGAGAGAGGTATGGGTCTGGGACCCAGGCTTTTTGGCTTGAAGATCAGCTCTCATTCAATATTGCCTTTCATGAATAATAAAGGTGAAGTAAATTCATTTATAATACACTTCCTCCTGAAACTTGCCTTTTTATTGGATAATTTTGGAAATCCAATTGCTCTTAATTTAAAGCCTTCAACTTAGTATTTTCCAATTTAAAAAGACACTTGCCTTACACAAGAGCTTGTTATTAACCACCTGAGACTAGGTTAAAGCTTTTATTTTAAGGCCCAGCTACTTGTAAAATATGAATGGATATGGAACCAGACAGGTGGTCCGTTTGCTCTTGCTGAATTGGAACAATTTAGTTTAATAGATTTTGTCTAGTGACATTACATCAAAGCAAGCGTTTGAAATCTTGGGCTTGGGACACAAGTCCTTGGGACAAGAACTCTCTGGGGAATGTGAGTTTTATTTCTGTTCATAACCTTTGTTTAAAACAGGCTTATGCTGCAATTGTTCAGCATCATTTTCTCTTTTTTTCTCTTTTTTATAATTAAGTTTTAGTTTTCAACATTCATTTCCCTAAGATTTTAAGCTTTAAATTTTCTCCCCCTTCTTCTTCTCCCCTTCCCCAAGATGGTGTGCAATCTGATATGAGCTCTACTTATACATTCATATGAAGCACATTTTCACATTAGTTGTAATGTAAAAAATAATTAGAAGTAATGTGAGGAACCATGAGAAAGAAGAAACAACAGTATTCCATTACATTCATATACCACAACATTCCCCAATTGACGGATATCCCCTCAATTTCCAGTTCTTTGCCACACAAAAAGAGTTGCTATAAACGTATTTGTACATGTGGGTCCTTTTCCCATTTTTATGATCTCTTTGGGACACAGACCTAGAAGTGTATTGCTGAGTCAAAGGGTATGCACAGTTTTAATGCCCTTTGGGCATAGTTCCAAATTGCTCTCCAGAATGGTTGAATTAGTTCACCACTCCACCAAAAATCAGCATCATTTCCTCCATAAACACCTGTATGATTTTATTGTTGTAGTATTGTTAAAAAAAAAAAAAGTGGCATTTGAGTAAAATCCAAGCCAAGTATTATATCTGATGGAAAACGTTGAGGATAGCAGTTTGATTTTTTTAAATGAAGAGAGACCATTGACCCAGCTTTGTGGGACATAAGGAAGGGTTGGTTAGCAATAGTAAAATACTCATAAAGCCCAAGAGAAGAGTAGTTGAATGTGATCAGAATGAGCACACTCTCCTTGAGGATGGGGACTGTCTTTTGCCTTTTTTGCATCCCCAGCACTTAGCACAGTGCCTGGCACATAGTATGGATGGATGGATGAGTGAATAAATAATATGAACGGCCAGCACTCTCTGGGGGTGACGGAAGAAGACAGAGGGCTATGAAGAAGTGACAGGTTGTGCCAAAAACTTAACTCATCATATGTGTAATCTTGGAGCACCAGTTAGAGAGGCAGCTTGGACTAGTGAACTAAGTGCTGGTTTGAAAGGAAAGAACGAAGGATGGATGGATAGAATGAAAGGAGGAACATTAAGTATTTACTCTGCAGAGTCCTGGAAGCAGAGAAGCTAAGGCAGCCAGGGCTCTCAGAGTTCACATGCTAACTAGGAAGGACAGCACATATGGAATGTTCAAGGCACAGGCTCAATGGATGGGCCCCATAGTCTTGAGGGAGCAGTGGCAAGGCAGGTGGTAATGCATCCTTTTTACCATCATTTCCATTAATAACAATATCTTCATTACTGATGATGTTGAACCATTTGCTAGTACTGAGGACTTTGGAAACTTTCTTTTCCTGGTTCTCAGCAGGGTTGCCAGGTAACATCTCCACAAGGGTTGTTTCCTTGGACGCTAACGCTCAGGGCCAGGCTGGAAGCCAGGAATAGCAGCTGGGGGTTCACTGTTCTTAGGATTCTTAGACTCGGGGTCCCAGCCCTTCTCCACAGGGTGGGAGGTAAGGTGATTTTTCTTGCCTGGCCTCACAGACATTCTGACCTCAGGTAGACTTCCTATCAGTACGGGCAAATTGCTTAACAGCCTCAGTTTACTCACCTGTAAAGTAGGAATGATAACAGCACCTATTCCACTTGGTTGTTATCAGTGTCAAATGAGATAGTATATGTAAAGCATTTTGCTAACTTCAAATGTTAGCCATTCTTATTATGACTATTAGCATTCAGGAAAAATAATTCACCATTTTTAAGTCTTGTGTGAAAGACCACCATGGGCTAGTTTAAGATTTTCTGTGCCATAATTATCATGTGAAGGGAAGCTTCTAACAGAGGTTCCCAATTTTATTTGGCCTACAGTGCCTTTTTAATTTTAAAAAATTATTCAGCACCGCCTGGAAATCTACTTTCTTTAACCTTTTAATGGTTTGGCTTTGATTTTCGTAATTCTTGTCATTTCAAACCAGTACTACCACCACCCCTATCGTTACAATCCTGCCCACTCTGGGAACCTACAACCAGAGGGTATTTAATAAAATCTCATGGAATCAGAAACATAACTGAACTTGATTGGTTAAAAGGTAGACATAAAATTTAAGCAAACATGGAGGGGGAAATTCGTTTGCTGGTTTCTGAACACTGAAGGCATTCATTCATGATAAGCTTTGCGCAGAAATGTGACTCGGACCCTGCTGTTGCCACCTCTTGTAATGTGCAGATCTCACTGCAGAAATATTTGAGGGTTGGTGGGGGATGGGACAGACTCATCAAGTTAACAAGAATTTATTAAGTGCCTACTGTGTGCCAGATACTGTGTGCTGGGGATACAACAAAAAGCAAAAGTACGGTCCCTGCCCTCAAGGAGCTCACAGCCTAATGGAGAGGTGGAGAGACCACAGAGGTAGACTGGATAAATGTGCCAGGCTATGCCCTACTTCCTGTGATCATTGTGGGTTTCTTTTTATAATTTATGCCCTTGTTTCTCAGTCTTCCTTACCAAAGGTTAAAGGAGCCTTAAGTGAAAGCTCATTCCTCTAGCTGTCTCATTGTGTGCTACTGCTGTCTCTGCAGATGCTCTTGGAGCTCTTAGGCTTGGTGTTATGTGATTCTGAATTCTCTATTGTCCTGACTTTCTGTGGAAGGCCACGCTGAGCTCAGGGAACTCTGAATTCACTCTCGGCCAAATGGTGGAAAGCGAAAGGGAAATATAGAGAAAGGCAACTGAAGGAGAAGTTTCAGTGATGGTGGCAGTGGAACGTCTAGCCAATGGGAACACTCAGCTGGGCTTCATGTGAAGCCTGATTTAAGGTCCACAATCTAAGCCATCTATGCTTAGAATCCCAGGAAAAAACTTTTTGGTAAAATATGTTTACGCACACCTATATTACATACCATTGGTTTACTCATAACTTTGGAAATTTGGCATTGTCTGGGAGCAAGACTCCAAGAGGAGAACCTATTGAGTCTATATAAATATGCTTCTCAAACAAAGCCAAAGAAGACTCTGCACCTTTGGGGGAGAATCAAGCCTTGCTGTGTAAACTGAAAGCACACAATTAATGATGAGGAGCAAAGAGGTCCAAATCCAGTAAGGAGAGGAAAGTGCCTTGAAGAGGCTATATAAATGGGAATTCCTCCTTAGCACTGGTTCTAGGCTATTGAGATTTGGGTGTAGTGTGCAAGGAGGGGGCGGGATGGACCCTTCCCTTTCCCAGCAATAGGAGGGAGGCAGGAATAGGCCAAGATCTTGGGCTCTGGTCAGAAGTCAGCTGGAGAGGTGAATTTATATAACAATAGGAAATCTTTTCCACCCATTTTGGTCTTTGACTTCTTTCTCTGCGAAGCCTCGTAGTAAACCCATCATTGGGAAAGCTTGTCAGCTTGAAAGATTTATTCAGCCTTGGTAATCACAACTCATCAGTGCTCTCTTCCTGTCCAACTAACTGGTGGGGTAGAATTTCTCCACTTCATTTTAAGGATGAGAGGCAGAACAGATGTCTCATTTCCTACCTGGCTTCTTCATAATGTGTGCCTTCCCCCTCCTTCTTTTACCTTTCTTTTATGCTTCTCCAATTCTGTTGGAAGCTCCTAGAGGGCAAGAACTGTCTTCTTTCCTTTTTGTATCTCTAATGCTTAGCACAGTGCCTGGAATGAAGTAGATGCTTATTAACTATGACATTGTAAAATTCCCCCCTCAAAACACAACTTGGTTTATTATTGTAGATTCCAAGGTGGAAGGGACCTCAATACCATGCAATCCAAACTCAAGCTGAGCAGGAATTAGGTCTTCTAATATGCCAGACTAATGGTGGTTTTACCTCCCTCTACTTGAACCCTAGCAAAGGGTTATGTTACCACCAGGGACAATCCATTCCCAAGTTTGTTTGGATGGCTTCAACTTTTAGAGGTCTTTTCCTGACATCAAGCCTGGATTTGTTTGTTTTTTTCCATAAACTTCTCATTGTTCCTAGTTTTGCCCTCATACCACATAGAACAAGCCTAAGAGAGCCATTTGTTAAAATTAAATTTTATTTTCATCATGATCTGCCTTCTCTCACCCTCCCAAATGGTAACCCTCTCCCTCCCTCCATCCTCCACCCTCCACTAAGAAAGGGAAAAAACCTAGTCCTATTACAAATTTGTAGAGTCAAGCAAACAAATTTCCACTGTGGCCATGTCCAAAACATGTCTCAGTCTTCTCTCTCTTTATCAGAAGGTGGGGAGCATGTTTCATCATGAGTCTTCAGAAATTGTGGATTGGTCATTATGTTGATCAGTATTCTTAAGTCTTTCAAAGTTTTAACAAGCATTTGTTAAATGCCTTCTATATGCTAGGTCCCAGGTAGAAGACAGGGACACTAGCCCTAGAAGGCTTCATGTAGAAGACAGTGCTTTAGCTGAGTCTTGAAGGAAGAGAGGGATGCTGTAAGGCAGAGGTGAGGAGGGCATGCTGTGAAAGACAGAGCATCTCCATGGGTGGGTGAGAAAGACAAGAAGCCAGTGTGGCCCAAGTATTGGGTGTGAGGAGGGTGGGGCTGTGTGGCCTTCATCTTACAAGGTAGATTAGGGCTTAAAATGCCTAACCAAAGAGTTTATATATTCCTTCTGCATGGGAAATGGAAAGCCACAGAAGTTTGTGCTTAAGGAAGATCTTGAGCCGTCGTGTGGACAGTAGATGAGAGAAGTGTAGGGACAGATCAGGAGGCCATAGCAAAGGTCCTGGAAAGAGAGGAGGGGCCTACACTGAGAATGACAAAAGGATTGGGGATGGGAGAAAAGTCATGGAGGTAGAAATGCCAAGCTCTGGCAGTTGATTTGGAAATATGAAGTGAGGAACAGGGAGAGGGGGGAAGGAATACACATTTTATGTGGCACCTATTATGCACTAAGCTCTTTACAAATATCTCATTTGATCCTCACAACTCTGGGAGGTAAGATGCTAGTATGAACTCCATTTTACAGATGAAAAAACTGAGGCAGACTTGCCCAAGGTCACACAGCTAGTAAATGTCCAAGGCCAGATATGAACTCAGGTCTTCCTGACTCCAGGTATCAGTCATCTCTCCAGTGTTTCACCAGCTCTCAATAATAGTAGAGAGTAATGCCAAACTTATGAACCTTCAAGAGTAGAAGTTACATCCCCTGCCTCCAAGTCTTTCCTTCCCCAGGCTGAATACCCCCATTTCTTCCAACTAATCCTTGTCTATAAACCTCCAGCTCCCTTCTGAATGCCCGTTGTTGTCTATGTCTTTACCAACATGGAGCACCCAGAACTAAATACACAATACTCCAGATGTCTGACCGAGGGTAGAGTGTAATGAAACCAGTGACTGACTCTCTTGTGCTGTAAACTATCCGACTTAAGACAGCCTAAGATTTACAGCAGTTTAGATTTTGACTAGTAGGCTAGAATACTGCCTCATTCAGCTTGCAGGACACTAAAGCCCCCCAGAGCTTTCTCACATAAACTGCTTTCTAGCTTATGGTTATTTCTATTATAGTTCATCCAACTAGGCTGGGTCTTTATATTCCCCATATTACCCTCTATTAGGATCTTGACTGTCTCTCACCTTTGCCAGTTTTGTTTCTTTTGTAGATTTGCTTACTATTCCTTGTGTCTTCATCCAAGATACATCATAAGAACCAAAAATATTCAGACCACTGATGCTGTCAGCCAAAGGCCTTGGGCACTGACTTTATTCCATTAATGATGGCTTTTTGGGTCCTGTTGTCAAACTAGTTTTGAATTCACCTAAACTTACTATACCTCATAGCTCTCCACCTTATCCTCAAAGATACTATTTGGATTTCAGGAAAAGATTGCTATTCTGATAGCATTCCACTAATCTATCACTAATCCCATCAAAAACAAATAAGGTAATCCTTAATGACTTTGTGAAATCATGCCAGCTCTTTGTGGTCATTGTTTCTTTATATAATCACAAAGCATCCATCTGATAATGTACTAGAATTTTTCCCAAATATTGGTTACACCTACAGGCCTATAGAATTGAGAGACTTTGTCCTTTTCCTTTTTACCTTCAGCACAATACCTCTCCATTTTCATCTCCTTTGCACAGAACTGTCCCTGTTTCCCTCACCTCTCAGCTTCTGCTCTCTCCCATGTTATTCCAAGTGGATGGTCTACCTCTGGAACCCAATTTTATCATTGCTCTTCAAAAACCTCTAGATAAAGGGACTCTATCAACAGTTACAGCTGTTCAAAAGTCTCCCAGCCATATAGGCTGGTGTGCCCCTCTTTTTCCTCCTCGCTGGTCACTTCAAGCTACAATCTGTTTCCAAGTAATATCTGCTTTAATACTCGCAAGCTAGAATTTATATAATGTCTTGCACGGGAAGCCAGGGACCTTTTCTCAGAATGTTTTTAAATGCATAAAATACATAGGATGACAAAGGAAATCAATTGTAGTGGATTACTGTAAATTGCATAATATATATTTTTAAAGTCCATGGACTGCGTTGTAGAGGAAATTTTCCTTTAGACGCTAGTTGGACTAGGTCTCGTAACCATTTACATTCTAGTCTGGTTTCGTTTTTGGTTTTTTTGGAATAAAGAAACTGAAACTCTGAAGGTTTTCTAAAGTCAGAATTCACACGCAGGTCTTCCGGCACCCGCCTCGGGCGCCACTCTGGGTACACTAGATGGGCACAGGACGGGCACAGCCCTGGGGAAGCTTCCATTCATTGTGGCCCGCGGCTCGAGGTGGGGTCCGACCCCCTTACCCCGGTCTCTTCTGCCTAGGAGAGGTGGGGGTTGGGAGAGGGGTCGTCTCCCCCCCACCCCAAGTAAACTGCACAGTCTGCGGCGTGGTCACACCAGGGTGCGCTCCCAGCAGGGCACAAGTTCCCGCCAGTAGGCCTGGGAAGCGTGGGAACAACGACTCGCTCCTCAGGCTTTTTAAGTGTAACAGATCTGGAACAGCTGATTTGGGCGCAGGAGGCCGGAGTGCGCCTGCGCGCGGGCAGACCTCCTCATGGCGCCGCGAGGTGTGTGAGACCTTCTTCCCGGCAACACTTTCGGGGGAGCCAGTGCGTGGTAAGAGCGTGGTGAAGCTGGGAAGGGAGGAGGGTGTAGGGGACCCTCGCGAGATCTGCTGCTGCGTCGTAGGAAGCGGTAGCCACGTGACTATCCGAGGCGGCCTTCGCTTGCCCCCCTCCCCCTTCTCGAAAACGCGCCCCCCCTTACCGTTCGCCCATCCTTAGGCCGAAGAGATGGACCCATCTGGTTCCGGAGTTCGCTCGGATCCAGCCACCGGTTCCAGGCCGGTGGAATTTGGGGGACTGGGGGGAGGGTTCTCGGAGATGGGGGGGGCACCTTCCCCTTTCCTGGCGGTGAAGGGCGGGGCGAGGAGGGTGGGCGGAGGCCCGGTCGGAAGTCACGTGGAATGGCGTCGGCGCGAGCGCCCCCTTCCTGCCCCTCCCCACCCCTCGCGGGGCGGGCGGGACGGGAAGGGGGGCAGTGGTGCGAGGGGGAGGGGGAGGAGGAGGGGCGTCAAGATGGCGGCGGGGAGGTAGGCAGACCCGGACGCAGCCGCCGCCGCCGCCTCCGCTCCTGCAGCCTCGCCGCCCCCGAGCCCTCGCAGCCCCCGCGACGCCGCCGGCTCGCCGGATCCTGAGGAGAAGGTGAGTGCCCTCCAGGCCCCGGCCTCCCGCCCGGGCAGCCTCCGCCGCCTTCCCCTCCCCCAGCCCTCGACGGCGGCTGCGGTTCCTGAGGGGCCCCCGGCCTGACGCCGGGACCCGAGCGGCGAGCCCCCGGCCCGGCCTCGGCCGCCCGCCCCTCCGCCCTCCGGGCCCCGGGGCCCCTGCCTGAGGGAGGAAACTGAGGCACGGCCGGGGGGAGCCCAGGCCCGGCGCTGGCCGGAGGGTGTGGGCTTGACCTCCCCCTGACCCCGCTTTTGCCTTCTCGTCCGGGCTCGGGCCCGGGGGAAGGGTGGGGGGGTCGTCGGAGACACCCCCTGCCTCGGGAAAGGCCCGGAGCTTCCTTTCTGCCTCTCCGGGGTGACTGTCAGACGGGGGGAGCCCCGGCACGTGGGGGGCTCTCGTCCGCCCGGGGGGGGCTGGCGAGCTCAGGGGCACCCCTTCTTTCTTCTCCCCTCCCCCAGGGGTGGGGGGCAGCCGCGCGGGCCGCCGGGCCCCGAAACTTCCCCAAATGGACTGGCTCCTGCGCCGGGGGGAGTGGCCCGGGGCGCGTATGCACGGCCCGGCCGCGGGTCCGGAGCCGCGACTGTTCCTCCTGGGACCCCGGCCTGCTTTGTGCCGCCCTCCGCCCGGTCCGCGGGCGCCCGCCGCCTGCCCCGGCGGTTTTGGGGCGCGCTTGTTACAAAGCACCAAACTCGGCGGAACGAAAGGGAAAGAAAACGGGGTCGGAGGAAGCCCGGGTTTTGGCCGTTGAGTTCCGCAGCCAATTGTAACTGCACCCGGAAGTTTGTGCCGAACACGTGTTGGGGGGAGGTTGGAGGAGCAGCCCCTCTGACCTTTAAAGTTGGCTGTTGGCGGCGAGGGCCGAGGGGCGGAGGGCTCGGGGTCCGGGCCGGCCCGGTGTAAGCGGCTCCGGGGCCGGGCCCGAAGCGGGCCGAGCCGGCCCCGAGCAGGCTGAGGGAGGCTTGTCCGCAGGGCCGGAGGCGTCCGAGCCGGGCTTCTCCCGGGTGCCGCCGGCATTACGTCGTGCGGAGTCTGCCGGAAATGTTTGTTTTTGTTTTGGAGGAACGTACAGAATTGGGAGGCTTCTCTCGGGAGCTCTTCCTCGCCCCATGCTTTTCCACAACCGCTGGAACAAAGCGAGGGAAGAAGTGCCCCTCGTTGTAGCTGTCCCGGCATGTGCTCGGGGGGTCGGGTCGTGTCCGAAAGTGTTGAGCGGCATGCTGTGGACTAGGGGGTACGTGCACCCCGAGAGGCGGAGAAGGGCGGAATCAGAGTCCTGGTCTCAGGAACGCCTCCCCTCACAGGTTGGGCGGTGTGCGGACCAGGTGTACGGACCGCGTGGGTGTAGGTCATCGGCACGGGGAGGAGCTGGAACTGGGGGCGGGCAGAGGCCGGTGTCACTGGATGGTAAGATACACTGCAAAGGCAGAACGGGACCAAGTTCTGAGGGGCTTTGAAGCAGGGCAGGTCCCTAATGTTTGTTTTTTAAACTGAAGGAACTTCATAGAAGTTCAGACCTAGAATCATTCCTTGCAAGCAAACTGCAGTTAGAGGACTCCTTTTCTCTTAACCAATTTGTTGCTCCATTGTGATTTTCTTGCTAATAATACAAAAATTATTCAGTTGACAGTTCTGTGTGAAGAAAGGAAATAATTAAAACAACTAACGTGAGTTTCTAAAGCAAGACTTTCTGGATTACTATTTGGGGGAACAGTTCTACTTCCCTTAAATGAGCACAGATTTTTCAGGGGCAGTTCCTTTGCTACTACTTACACTTTTTTTTAAACTTGATATCTTTGCTACTCCTTACGCTTAAAACAGCTTAAAAAGTAATAATCATATTGCACCTTAAACTAGATCCCGTAAAACCTTTATTTAGATGGTGGTTGAGTACATTTAAAATTTTCTAAACACCCCTGCTAATTTGGTTCCAGGAGTGTATTTTGTGATACAGGTTTTTCATATAAGAAGAAACAAGTGGGGTGGGGAGGTAGCACTATCAATGTGAATATTTATTACATTTTTGCGTGTCAGATTTTAAAGTTCTTTATCAGTATAATTTCTTGGTTAGTGAGCCAATGAAATTTGAATGTGATCGAGAAAGATCAGTGTTGTAGGTTCCACTTTTTAACCATATTTTAAACCTTGTTAAATTCCTGTTACCTGTTTTAGAGTAATTGGTGTTTGAGCTGTTGGTAAGTTTTTTTCAATTAGTAATTATAGTGCATAAAATTCTGGAACTGCACATACATGGATTCATTTTTTCATATAAATTTTGCCAAAGGCACGCATTTCACATGTGACAACGATTTATAAGTATATATCTATGCTTTTTGAGGTAGTTAAACCCTGAGAAACTAACAGAAAATTGCTTAGGGTGCCATTTTAGGAAAGGAACAGATAAACACTTTTATTCACTTTCTTCTGCCTCTAAAAGAGCTGCCTGACACACAGTAGGTGTTTAATAACTTGGTAAGTTAACTAAATTATAAGCATATAAAATGATATCATGATGAGTCCTGAGGATTCTTAACCATGCTGATATATTTTCCTGTGTCTGTGCAGAGCACAACATGCTTGTTCTTTTAAAGATTTTTAGTGTATGGTATTGTTGGTTAGAGAAGTTTTTTGCTTGGGTGCTTGATTAAGTGATAAGATTCCTGCATATTTAAGGATTTCTGCATCAATTTTCCGTGGGCCCTAATAATTAATCACAAATTGAATACTTCGTTGAAACTCACTTGATTCATTATTTTAGACATTAAGTGAATGGGTACATTGTATAGAATGTAGATTAAAGTGTATTTTGGGTTACCAGCAGGTGGTACACATTACCATTTGTAGTCTGCAAAATTAAATTTTATCAGTAACATGGAAGGGAGAAGATTAAAAATCATAATTTTTATGATTATAATTTTTGTGTCACAAGACAGATAACAGGCTGTATAAACTTGCAGCACAATAGACACTACTGTGCCTATCCAGAAATATAAAGGTATGGTGGATCGCTGCAAAGAGAACCTTAACCTTGTTCTTTCAACGCATTTCAGTGTAAATGATGATAATAATAGCTAATATTTATATGACTTAAAGGTTTTCAAAGCACTTTACCTATATTTTCTCATTTTTTAAGATTAGGAATTATGTTGTTCTGCTTCTTATATAATAATGATTTTCCATTTCCAGTTATGGTGATTAGCTGGATACTCCATGCAGAGGGTGATTAAGTTTTTCTATTTTCTCTTTTTCTTCATCTTTTTCTTTCTTCCTTTTTTCTCTGCTTCTGTGCTGTTTTAGAGCAGCATTGTTAGTTTGTTTCTGATGAAAGGCTTTAGTGCTTAGTATACCCAACTCCTCAATACTCAAAGGGACTCTTTAATCAGGTGGTGGGCCATCACAGTCCTTTATTTCTTTTATTCCTTTTTTTTTCTTTTTTTAAGGTTCCTTTTACTGCTTTATAACATCTTTACTGAAGGAAATAAAGGTAGTAGGGAGAGACAGAACTAAAAATTGCTCAGTTTTATCTACTTGTTCACTTTGATAATAGATGTTCATGGGGAGAGACTGAAATTAGTGACTAAAATGAGCGAGGTTGTTGTATTCATTGTGGTAAGAGAATCATTGCCTTGCCCTATTAACCACAGGTAATTGAAAATTGGTCATTAATTGGTCAGTTGATCAAATTTGGTCAATAATCCTCACATTATTTAAAAACTTTTTTTATATTTCAGGTATTTGGTGTTTTGCTTGTAGTCTAAGACAACTTATATGTGTTTAAGTTTCCTGTTTTGGTATATCTCTGTTGAACAAAGCAATAATAACTTTGTAAATAAAAAAATATTCTTTTGTAGTTAAAACAGACTTCAGGGCATCAAAATTCATTCAATTTGAATTGTTTAAACTTACCACGTCAATGTAAAGAGATGTTTCAAAAATTATTTTGAAACAAATGCTTTAGTGTATGGTAGTTGTAAAATGATAAGTTTGGGGAATTTTTATGCTAATGGTTTTTGGTTTTTTTTGCCAAGTTCCTTTAATGTGTAAAAAGTAAATAAAAACATGGTGTTCAAAAAATCCTATTGCCTTTGCTGAAAATAACATCATTTTTCCTCTTTCTCATTGTCAAATATCCCTACCTGAATCTTAGTGAGACCCAGAATTTATAAATACTACATTTTGTAGCAAAATAATAGGGACCTATGAAATTCAGACAGATTATCTTCTAAAATTCTTGTTATTTTGGTAATCATTCTTTATGAATTTGACAGATAGCCTTTCAAGAATATCAGTGATAATGAGGATCTTAAAGGACTTGAGTTTATTGTATTGGTTTGCTATATGTAAGATTATATAATTAGTTCTAACGACAAAAGACATTCATGGTAATAATGTAAGTTTTTAGAGGTTGGGGTTAGGAGTTGGTAGTCGCACTAAAAGCTGAACCATCTTGGTCATCTTTTTATAGAGTACTCATAATCATGAAATATGAAAATCCACATATCCCTTTGCTTGCACACTGGGACAGTTCTCTTTCAGCTGGTATTCTTTAGGGTATATATTACTATTATGTTGAATGATGTGTTGTGTGGCTTCTGTTCATAAACTGTTTTTTATTTGCAATTTGGAAGAAATAGTTTCTAAGTTGTACCTGCTTTACTTTATTCAAGTAGGGAGAGGTAAATGAATGGCTATTATTTAAATTGTAGATTAATTGCTAGCCTTTTTTTCGCCACCCTCCTCTTAACTGTATCCTATTCTGATAAGTTTATGTGTAAAAGAATAAGAAGTAATCACTGTAAAAAGACTGGACCTTTGAATAAACAGGAAACAAATTTTGTTGCTTCATTAAATATCATCGTCATCTTAGGAAAACCTCACTTGCTGCATCTTTAAAGTATTGGGATTACATGTTTACGATCCCCTTTGGACCATAGATTTTGAAATGGGTTTCTGAATAGGTAGGAATATATTTCTGTCAGTTTAGTGTCAAGAATTTAATTTGATGGCTTGGTACCTCAGTTTCCCACCAAGGATCTGGACTGAGGGTTCCTGCCTCATCTGACCTAACAGTTTGTATTCTTATACACTTAGCATAATGTATATCATATACTGTTCATACAGGTTGTTTGTATCTTTTTTCACCTTGATTATTTGTTAACAAATGTATGAACAGAAAGCTTTAGCAAAAAGTACAGTTGAAAAGAATTTTTAGAAGGGAAAGAATGCCTAGATTTCATCGTGTATATATAATGAAGAATTCACATAATAATTCTTGACATTTGAGGATCTGAATGAACTCAGTGGCTGTCAAAGAGTAGGGGCTGAGAACCGTCTGTAGTTTTTGAGCTCTTCTTACTCAGATGAATGGATCTAGGTTCTAATTAATGTGGGTACTCCTCCAGTGATAATTGTAACCCCATCCTTGCCTGCCTGTCTCTTAGTATAGTAGTAAGTATAAGGTACAATGTCTCTGCTCTTGTTTTTGCCAAATCTCTAATACCTAATAAAAACAACTGTAATGCCATCAATGTATTTCTGTTAATTATAGTGAGGTTTTTGGGGTGGAGGGTAGCATAATGAGTAGTTGGTGGTCTATGGTGATCCTTGGCATTGATGAAGTAGTTTGTATATTGGACAGGTTCTTTGAGCTACCACTGGCTTAAATCTCCAGGAAACCTGAATGTGGGGATCTTTCCATTAAGATGAAATTTTCTTTATGCTGGAAGGAAATAAAAGAACTTGGATGAATCTTGGTTGTGCTCTACAACAACCTTCATATTTGTCTCCTGCATTTTAAAAAATTCAAAATAGATGGTCTCTTCCTATAGCATACTATATCCTTACCACTACCTTCATTTTTGTATTTTCTCATCAGTCCAGTGAAACCATCTAAAAAGGTTCCCATGGACAAATTCCGATTTTCTTCCTTTCCACTTTCAGTTATGATTTTTAAAACACATTCTGAGGAGGAGGTGGGCCACAAGTTTCATAAGACTGCCAAAGAGGAAAGTGAGGAAGGAGAAGAGGCAGAAAGAAGGGAGATCCCTGACACAAAAAAGGATAAGAGCCTCTGAATTAGGTGATCTCTTTGGTGCCAATTCAGACAGTGGTTCTGTGAGGTACAGTGTAACACAAACAAATGTGTTCCTTTGGATTATGTGCACCAGTTTCATTAAGCTATACATAATGTGCCTATATGTACCATAATGACATACAAATGTCACATTTTCAGTCTGTAGCAGTTAATATTTGCATGACAGTTTTAATTAAGACATGAGATCTTCCTCTACAGATTTTTTCCATCTATTCCAGAATAGTTAGCAGGCTGCTGGCATTCCCACCTAGCCCCTTTTTTCCAGTCTTTTTCACGTCAGTCACCTGCACTTCTGATAAGGTATGACCATTCTTTGTTCACATCTTTTCACCCCCACCCTCAGACCTGTATTTGACAAAGAAAGCTGCCACTTCTGTCTCAAAGGGAAATTATAAATGGAGACTTTGCGGATTATTTCTCCATGTTTGTAGAACTGTAAGATGTTGTGTGGTCCAAAAGAGTGGTGCGTATTTGCATGTTCAGCATATTAAAACATAGGTAGATTCCCATCATACACCCTGCCTTTGAATTGAAATACGTTGTTGTAGTTGAAAAGACAAGTGGACAACTTGTGTGCTCTGTCCTTGATCAAGAAAATGATGTATGAGAAATATTCTTTGAAATTGTTCCGATCCTCTTGGAATTCCAGATACATCACTATGTTCTTGTCTTTCCTTGGTCAGATTGACACTTTTGCCTACCTGTCACTTCACTCCTTCCTCATTTTGACAATGAAGTATTTCCCAGGTTTGAACATTTTCCAGAGCACCTCCATCAGTCAATATGTGATCTAATTAGGGAATGGTGGGTAACATTTTTGGTTGGAAAAAAACAAACTGATTAAGACAGAAAACATTTTTACAAGAAAGACTACTAAATTCCTCTGACTACCTTGTAACAGTAGTGCCTATTTAGTCTCCCAAAATAGTTCTCTGAGGTAAGTACTATAGCTACCTTTTCTGTTTTACAGATGAGTAAACTGAGGTTTAGATATTAGCTCGGGGACAAAGAACTAGTCATTGTCAAAAGCAGGGTTCAGAGCCAGATCCACTCAGACTACAAGTTCAGGACACACGGTAAGCTGCATCTGTGTGCATGAGTTGCCATCTCCTTTTACTCAGTGCGTGTTTGCTGGGTGTCATTCTGATATAGTGGAAAGAGCACTTGATTCAGAGGACCTGGTGCTGTCACTTGGCATCTGTGTAGCCTTGGGCCAGTCACCCTCTCTGGACTAGTTTCCTCTTTTGTAAATCAGAGGATTAGACTAAAGTCTCTAAACTCCCTTCCGGATAAGTTGTGAGCCTTTGACCTTTATGACCTACCTACAGCCTATAACAAGTTGGAAACAAAATAACTAAGAGAACGTAGACCAGAAAAATGATCTTAAATCAGAAAAATACTTCTTGAAGGAATAGTAAATTAAGCTATTTCTTAAAATAATGGCATAGGTTGATAGAGGATGAAGAAAAGATTCAAAGTGGGGATGACCTAAGTGAAAGCTTGTGTTCCAAGTGGACACTGGCAAGGAGAAGAGATTGTAATGAAATAGATTTGTGGAATGAAAACAAGTCTGCAATGGTAAAAGAGGGTTGAGGCAAAGGGTTTTTTTCTTGACTGATAAGTTTACATCTGAGAGTGAAAGGGACAATGGGTTTTTCATACCTGTATTCTTCTGGTCACACTCTGTTGGCTACACATCTGAATACCATTGTCTCCAGGACAATATTATTAGGTAAAAGTTAGGTAATGAATTTAGATTTTGTTGTTCAGTCTTCAGTTGTTTTTAAGTTGTGTCAGACTCTTTGTGTGACCCCATTAAGGATTTTTTGCCAAAGATACTGGAATGGTTTGCCATTTCCTTCTGCCAGCTCATTTTTGCAGATGAGGAAATTGAGGCTAACAGGGTTAAGTGACTTGCCCAGGGTCTCATAGCTGGGTGTCAGAGGCCACATTTGAACTCAGAAAAGATGAGTCTTCTTGACTCCAGGCCTGCATTCTACTCCCTGTGCTGCCTAGCTGCCCCCATGAATTTAGTCAGTTTTTAAGTAGTGGGAAAAAAAAGATACAAGCAGGATGAAGCTTATTACCAACAATGACTTCCAAGAAACTTGTGACTGGTAAGAGATGTAGGCTGGTTACATGTTGGAAAGCAAGTTTTGGAGAAAGGAGAGGGCTGTCCTTCTACCTTCCTTGAACATTGGGTGAACTCCTTAGGTGTAAACTTTAAGGAAGACCAAAGGCTAGAAGCCTAGAAAGGAAAATACTAAAGGAAATTACTTTAGGAAATACTAAATTTCAGTTAATAAGTTAGTGAAAGATGTATATATGCCCCAGTTTAAGATTCTTGATCCAGCCAATGTACATCTGAACAAAAAGCCCCCCTGTGCCATGACAGTGATTTCATAGGAGACTTTTATGTGTCAGGCATTGTGCTGGGCTCTAGAGGCACCAAACCTTGCTTCTAGTATTACCAGGGGAGGCAGTGTACTTTTGTAGATATGTAAAATAAATACAAGATTGGGGGAGCAAGGAAGACAGAAACAGCTGGGTACGATCAGGAAAGGCCTGCCTCCGATAGGTGATTGCCTTGAGCTTTGAAGGAGTCCAAGGATTCTCAGAGATAGAATGCATTCTTTTTCCCTCCTGTTTATCTGTAGTGTTTTGTTGAATCCTTCCTACTTCTTTTCTTTAGAGGCCAGTGCATAGCTCAACCTTTGAGACCCAGGTAATTATATTCACCAATCTTCTTTAATGGCTTTAGCCACCATTTCTAAGTCTCTGTTTGTATCCTAAGGAAAGTGCCTGCCATTAAACTGCATAATCCTTGGCCTTCACACAGTAAGCCTTTTATGATTTTCCTGTTACTACGGTTAAGTTGCATGCTTCAGAACTATAAATTGCAACCTGTTCTAGGCATGGAGGACTGCCTGTACAAAAGTAGGGAAGATGGGGTGGGTTATCCAGCGTCATATGTGAAGATTCGCAAACAGGCTTGTGTGATTGACTTAACTGACCATTGAGTTATCTAGTGTTGGCCCGAAAACCTCTACTGAGGGGGAAACTCTCCTTGTTTAAACAGCTCTAATTGTCTGGAAGTTTTCCTTATAGTTAGCCTAATTGTTCCTGGTTTTGCCTGCTGGGGCCAAACAGACCAAGTCTAATTTTTCTCCCTAACAGGTCTTTCAGTATGATTACCTGTGCCAGTATGGCTGGGTGGTTCTGGGCCTACCAGTGGGGTGTGAGGATCAAGAAGCCCGATGGCTGCTCGGGGTCTGAGAGGGCAGAAAGAGGGACTGAGGGTGCTGAGTTCTGCTGGTCCTCAGTAAAATTTGTGCAGCGAGGTCCGGGCACTGGGCTTCTCTTATCCTCTCCCTCAAATTGTGTGTGGTTTTGTTGTTCTTTGTTTGTGTTTTTAGGAACCTTCATCACTGTTGGTTAATGTGAGGGAACCCTTAAACCTGTTTGTCTTTTCTCCTTCCCCAGCCAACAGGCGTCTTTATCTGACTACTCAGTACCACAAACAGATCCGTTTCTTGTTTCCCCAGCATGTGCGGTGTTTGGTAGTACACTGTACGGTCATCAACTTCGATGATTCCTGTAGAAATGCTTCTTCAAAAAAATCTGTTTTGATAAAGAGAATAGTAAAGTATAACATCAGAGTGACATGTTAATGGTTTTCATTGTTTCATTCTAAAGATGGTGGAGCCAGGACAAGATTTGTTGCTTGCTGCTCTGAGTGAGAGTGGAATTAGTCCAAATGATCTTTTTGATATTGATAGTGGAGACCCAGGCCTTGCAACTCCAACAACCACCCCACCTGTTCAGCAGGTAAGAAAATTCTCCAAAATCTCTTAAATTTTCTTGTTAATGCTTCCTTTCCTTACTTTTAGACATGATTTTGGAGATTTATATATAGAAAGAATGCATAGATGTAGAACTTCCAAGTTTTAAGCTGCATATGAATTTATTTCTAAGTATCTTAATTTTTTCTAGAACTCTTCTAATATTTCTGTTGGTTATGTTACTGCATATGTTACTACATACTGAAGAGTAAGAGGAATTGTTTAGACTTTAGTAATATCTACTTAATGAATAAAGTTGGTCCCTGTAACATCTTTGTATGTGTACTTTTTTAGGAAATTAGATTTATTAGATTCATTTGTGCATCTTCTCTAAGCAAAACAAGACTACAAAATTGATATTCAAAGGAGCTAATTGGAAAGATTACATACCTTTAGTTGATTATGTTTTACATGATGATCTAGGATTTCATTGAAGATCCCAGTTGCATTAAAATAAAGGGTTTTATTGTAAGATAGTGAATTTATATTTCCTTTGTGATGTCTTTATATTAAAGGCCTTTGTTTTCAGTTTAAATATAAGATATTTTAATTTTGAACATTTATAAGCAACCTCAAAAATACCAAAACTTGCTTGCTCTCATTCTTTCTCTATCTTTTGTCCACTGCACACACATTTTCTCGTCTCTTCTCTCTCTCTCTGTCTCTCTCTCCAGTCAGTGCCACTTAGTGCATTAGAACTAGGCTTGGACACTGAGGCAACAGTTCCTGTTAAGCAAGAACCAGAGACTGTATCTACTCCAGCACTATTAAATGTTAGGGTAAGAATGATTTAGAATTGTGTATGGTAGTACTAGGGTGTAGAGTTCCAGAAAGAAAGGGGGCCTGGTGTTAAATTCAGTTTGATTGGATTCCCTCTCATTTTTCAAGTGTCATATCCCCTCACAGAAGCACAGCTTTTGTCTAAAACTTCAGTGAGGTCCCCAAAGCTATGCTTATCAGTGTATGTCATATCTCTGGTTCCATTCAGAAATCTCATTTTTTGGGGCAGTGCCCACATTAAGAAAATGCACGAAGGGAAACTGCCTGCATTATTTAAACTTGAAGTACTTATGAGTTTGCTTTAAACTTCTTCTGACACCCTAAAAATTCTTGGAGTGTTCATTAACCAAAGACGAGATATACTTCCTTGGGGTTGGGGGTGAAGTTACAGATGTGTTCTGATAAATCATTGAGGAACCTTCCTGTCATTTTGTTGTAAAAGAGATGGTAATGGACAGAATGTTGTTGCTGTTATTATTTGCATGAAAGTGCGTATTGAATCCCATAAACTTTAAAGGTAGTCAGGTTGTAAAATCTTAACTCTTATCTTTATCTACGCTCATTGTTTCCTCTCTTCTCCAAACCCCATGACCACGTAGTTTCATAACAAACCCAGATGTAGTAGCAATTTGTTAATGAGATTCATTTATTTGCCTGAATAATTCATATTCTTGGGATGTGTAGTTTTCTTTTCAATTTCCCAGGTTCTACACACCAAGCATTTTATATATAGAATCAAATTCAGTGTTGAAATAGAATTGTAGAGCTTTAAGAGACCCTGATCGTACTTGGGAAAGAGGGGTAGTGTAGTGTAGGGAGTTGTACAGTCCCAGTTGACTTTATATGCAAAGTACTTTCTGAGACAAGGTGAGGGTTGTGGAAATTAAGAAAAAGGAACCAAAAGTTGTCAGGGACCTGAATTTCAAATCATTTGATAATATTTATCTTAGAGACACATTAAACCAAGTTTTGCTGTCCCGTAGTCCCTGATGTTGTCATTGGTATTGTTTTTTCATAGCCACAACCACCATCTACTACAACTTTTGTGCTGAATCAAATAAATCAGCTTCCAACTTTGGGAACCACAATTGTTATGACTAAAACCACACCGGTAACAACTACAAGGCAAACCATAACTTTAACAAAAATCATCCAGACTAGCACAAACACACGGCCTTCGGTTTCGGCACCAGCAGTCCGTAATGCCTTGACCACCACACCTTCAAAGGACCAGATCCAGCTGAAAGATCTGCTGAAAAATAACAGTCTTAACGAACTCATGAAACTGAAGCCGCCTGCTAACATTGCTCAGCCAGTGGCAACAGCAGCCAGTAAGTTTTCTCATATTCACTAATACCATTCTGATGTCTTAAGGACAAAGAAGTTAAGAATGTCTATCGTGTGTGTGTGTGTGTGTGTGTGTGTGTTATATGACCAAATATTAACAGGACTGTATGTGGGGAAAGTATTATCTACATGAATTGGTATGTTGTATACAGGATATATAATTGAAAGATTTAAAACTTTGATCTAAAATATCAGCACCCTTTCATTGAGACCCTGTGCACACTTGCTTTGAGAAATTTAAAAACAAAAACCACAACTTAACAGCCTGATCTCTGGCCTCATGGAGCTTACTATTTAGTGGTGAGAGAGGCACATGTTTAACTGTGATAAAAGGTAAAATATGAAAGTACAGTAAGAAAGCTACAAAGTACCATTCACAAGGAGAAGAGTACTCATGCCTGGGAAAATTGGGAAACATTTCATTTGAGGAGCAGCATGGGGACAGGATGGAGAG
Organism: Bettongia penicillata ogilbyi; assembly: GCA_023548195.1. NCBI lineage: Eukaryota > Metazoa > Chordata > Mammalia > Diprotodontia > Potoroidae > Bettongia > Bettongia penicillata. The sequence continues at coordinate 3,336,100 of JAJHZJ010000550.1, read as the reverse complement.
TACAGATTTGGAGTCAAGGAACCCGTGTTCTAATACCAGCTCTGCAACTGACCAGCTTTGTGACAACTCCTTTGACCTTTTTGGACCTTGGTTTCTTTAACTGCCAAGTGGAGTTGATAACTTGGAATACCCACCCAACATGGTTTCCTGTGTTAACGTAAGTAGTTGCTTGTCATGAGGAAAATAGTGTTTTCTAGAACTTAGTTGAAAGGGACCATGAGATAATTTAGTCCAATTTGTACACAAACTTAAATCTGATCCCTTGAGAACAAGTGGTCACTATATCACCTTTTCTTGAAGACATATCATGACAAGGAACTTGTTACCTTCCAAAGACTTTCATTCTCTATTCGGATACCACTGATCATGAATTCCATCTTAAAAGCGCTACAGAAACTCACTATGGAGCTGTTTTGTGCTGAAGGGATATTTGCCTTTTAGAATTATAACCCTTTTTACTCAAGTGGGAAAACTCTGAATCACAAGTTGAAAACTGAACAAAGCAATGATTCTGCTGACTCTTCTTGCCTCCTAATTGGGCATTATCTGAGATTCTTTTCTTTTCCCCTCTTTTTCTCTCACTATATTCTTTCAGTGAAATGCTTTTCTGTTTTATGACTTCCGCTGTCTTTTCTATGCTGGCCATGCTGTCAGTTTCTAATAGGACATCTCCATTTATATGTATACCATCTCAAGGTCAGTATGTACAGAACTAGGTTAAAGCTTCCACATTTTCGTTTTCTGTTCAGATACCACCATTCAGTCACTTAGGTGTGTTTGACTTTGCCCCTTACCCAATTCTGTATATATTTTGTCATTCAGCAAGGCTTGTTCATAGGATCATAGAGAATTTTGAGGTCATCCAGTCCAGTCTCCTTGTGTTACAGATGGTGAAGCAGGCTCCAGGGTGCCTGTTGCACTTGTCCTACGTTATACAATTTGGAAGTAACAGAATTCAGATGTCAGCCTCTGTCACTATTTTATGACATAAACCCTCAGTTTCAGTCAGGGTGTTCTGCCCACTATTTGTCTTCTATACAGGCCATTTTTATTTCTGTGTATGTTGTTCTTTCTGCCAGGAATGCCCTGTACCCTTCTTTCCTTTTCATCTGTTTACATTCTGCCTATTCTTCAGGACATAGTTCAGTTATCACCTTCTCCTTCCATAGATGTATCAGCCACCATGGATGAATCTGCCTTCTAAATTCAAGTTTAATATTTACCATCACATCATGTAAGATATCATAAGTTTTCTTATAATCATTTCCTACTTGTCTCTTGTCCTCAAAATAGCAAGCCCCTGTAGGGGCAGAGACTATGTTTTTTATACCCACTTCCCAACACTAAGTGCTTAGCATAGTAGGAATCAAAAGTAGGAGTAGAATGTTGCCGTAATTGTTGGTTTAGATTAATTGGTAAATAATGTACTTTGACATCAGATTAGAGATAAAAGTAATCCTTTTGATGAGTTGTTATGAACTCCAAACTTTCCAGTAGAGCCAGTATAAATCCTTACTCCGAATAAAACATCCCCACACAATGCATCCCTTCATTTTCTACCCACTTTGCAGATGACCAGAATGTTAAGTAGCAGCCCAATCAAACTCCCCAAGCAGCATTAATTTATGTACCTTTGGGGTATTTCAGCATTTTGCTTTTTTTTTTCTTAGCAGTTAAGCAGGTTACTACGCTGTCCTTTGGTAGGACAGATAGATGGCAAAGTGGATAGTTTACCCAGCATGAAGTCAGGAGACTTATTTTTCTGAGTTTAAATCTGACCTCAGACAGTTAATACCTCTGTGACCCCAGGCAAGTCACTTAACTGTTTGCCTTGGTTTTCTCATCTATAAAATAAGCAGGAGAAAGAAATTGCCAAGAAAACCCCAAATGGGGTCAAGAAGAGCCAAACATGACTAAACAGTATACACGCTGCCCTTTGATGGTCTCCTGGTTTGAAGATCCTGGGGTTAGTAAAAGAAACTGTGAAGTGTGACCTGTAGACTTGGGCATTTGAGGCATTTAACCCTTTTATGTGTTAAGTAGTATTGAACTTTTCATTGTTTCTATGATTTGCCTCTGGTACAAAGGAGAAATAAGGCTTCCCTGCTGCCAAACTCTCTGAGTGTCCTGGGGTCCCTGATGTTTCCATGGGGAATTGTAAGAGAAAGGGTAGAGAAGCAATCCTCCTGACAGTCATTACTTCTAACTTAACATGTCATTCGGCCTTGTGATAGGAGCAAAGTCAAGTGCAAGTCATGCCATTATTTCTCTGATGGCATGATCTTCAGCAATGAAGGATGAACCCACACAGAGGGTTGGACCTGTGGTTTCATTGTTATAGAAATAATAAGAGCAGCAGCCATCATTTACATTGTGCTTTCAGGTTTGCAAAGCAACTTACTGACTCAAATCAGATTAAAATGTAATTGGAGAATATATAACAAAATTTTAAAAATACAGGGAAATATAGATAACACTACATTTTAGAACTATCAGCATTTAGTCCACAGGGTTCCTTCTACATAGTCTGTGTGGTCCCTGTTTGTATTTTGAATCTGATACTACTGGAGTAGAACACTGACCAGTTGAATGACTTGCCCAGGGTCAGGGTGTGTGTGTCTTCCTGGCTTCAAGGCCCCCCTCCCGCCCATGCTGCCTTGGCCTCATGGTCATAGTACATGATTCTGCCTCTCATCTCTTTATGTAAGCGTGTTCTTAATCCAGAGTGAAGGGGCAGCAGGAGTGCCATTTAGCATCAGGCACCCAGTTGTTTTTGAGTCTTACCTCTGGGAAGGGAAGGAGAAAAAAGTTCCCAAATTGATTTTTTTCTTCCAGAAATAATTGTTTTGCCTCCAAAGGTAGTAAGTACCATCAGCTCAGGTAAGAATGATTCCACTTTGGTGATAACACTGGGTTTCTGGGTTTCTGTTCAACCACTTAGGTATCTCAAAACAAAACTCTCCTTTTATATGTATATAAAATTCAGGGTTTTTTTTTTGGTTTGGTTTTGTTTTATTTTTACCCCTTGGTTCATAAACTTTTGTGTCCACATTTTTCTAGCTAGACATTGCTCGAGGTTAAGATTGTCATTAAAGTATTTTTGGGTTCAATAAATCCTAGTATTAAAATTCTGGGGTGTAATTTCTGTAAAAAATAAAAGATTGAGAAACTGGTAGTTGTGTAAGCCTTTATAGGAGTGGGTAAATTTTATAGTAAAACCGTGGAGGAGGAGACTGGTATCGAAAATTGCTCTTTAAAATATGCAGTGGCTTTTTCTTTTTCTAAAGCTGATGTCAGCAATGGAACAGTCAAGAAAGAAGCTTCGAATAAAGAAGTTGCACGAATTTGGATAAATGATATCAAAATGAGAAGTTTTTCACCCACTATGGTGAGTTTTCAGGGAATAAGAAAATAGATTCAGTAATGATTTGTTCCCAGCAAACTTCAAAAATGTAATAGAATAAGTTATTTTGAGCTGTTTAGCCATTGAATAGAGGGAGGTAAGGTTTGCTAGAATAGATAGATATTGAGAAAAGGAAGTGAGAGGTTTGTTCCAGTACCTTGATTGGCAGACTGAGGGACAGCTTGGACTTGATGCTGTGAATAGAGAACCTTGGCAAGAAAATGTGATTGGAGTTTCTGTTTTTGACCAGACCTGTGATTTATTTCATGGCTCCCAATATAAGGAATCTCCTCCTCCCAATGCAGAGCAGCACTTTTACAACTATTAGTCACAGAATGCCCCCTGAGGGAGCCTGAAAGGAGCAATGACTTGCCTAGTTCTTACGGAGCCGGTACATTTGTGAGCTAAAGCCTGAGCTCCACCGTGGGTGTTTTAGTGTAATAAAACTGGTAGTTTGGAGGAGGAAAAGACTAGTGGACAAAGACAGGGATGTTTGGCTATTGCCGTAGTGTAGACAAAATGTGTAATGGGCCAGAACTAGAATGTGGACAGTGATGTGCAAGGAAACATTAGGGAAAAAAATAAGAATTGAAAGGACTTTTTTCATTTTGTTGTTGAGTCATTTCAGTCATGTGCTACTGCTTGCTACCCTACTTGGGTCATGATACTGGAATGGTTTACCAATTCTTTCTCCAGTTCATTTTACAAGACGAAAGTGCAACAAGGTTAAGTGACTTGCCTAGGGTCACACAGCTACAAAGTGTCTGAGGCTGGATTTGAACTCAGGTCTTCTTGACTCCAGCCCTGGTATTCTGTGTACTGTGCCACCTAGCTGCCCTTCTTTAGTTAATCAAAAGCAGTTTCATCTTTTAAACGGAGCTATTTGATTTTGTAAATTAATGATTGAGAATTTGTAAAGTGATTTCTTCTCAAAACAGATAAATGATTAAAATCCTAGGAAAAAACCTACTGTGGATTTCAATTCAAGATGTATCTGAAGTATAATATTTTAATCAATCCATATGACAATGCTTTTATTAGGAAGAGCAGTAACGTTCATATCTGTGGGGTAGAAGGAATTGCCTGTGAACTGGTTCAAGTGGAGGAAGAGTGGGCTTAGCCCTGCTGCCCTTCCTACCTTGCCAGCCCTGGGCCTGCTCTGGGAGGGAGGGTGAAGGACCTGGAATGTAAGCGAGATCTCAGACCAAAGCCCTCCATTGCAGAGGAGAGGCAGCTGGATGTCGTGGAGAACTCTCTCTGCCGCCTTTTGGCACCTCACTCAACTTGCTGAACTGAATGGTTAAGTGATTGGTAAAGGTCTCTTCGGGCTCTCACTCCTGGGATGGATGGAAAGGGGGTGAGGAACACCTGGAGTCATCCAGCCAAGGAGTCTCCATATACCATATGAGATTTGAGGGTTTGAGTTTAGATTGTTGGCGAGAAAGAGGAGAATGTATGTACAGGATTTGGGAGAAGTTTCATCATGCTGGCAAAGATTCTGGTGGTGGTGTAGTCGGACTTGAGGTTTCCAAGAATGACAATCTATGTTCCTAAATATTATCAGTAGTCCAGGAAATGAAAGCTCCTCTTCGATTAACAAACTTTTTGTATTATAGAAAGTACCAGTGGTTAAAGATGAAGACGAGCCAGAGGAAGAAGATGAAGAAGAAATGGGCCATGCAGAAACCTATGCAGAGTACATGCCAATAAAGTGTATGTCTTACTGGGTTGCCACAGAATTGGGGGCGGGGGTTGCCAAATGAATTAGAATTGGTTTGAATTTTTCATTAGTGATCAACTCTAAGATTTTAACTTGGCCACTTGATATTTTTTGGTTTTGGGGGGGTGTTGGGTTTTGTTTTGTATTTTTTAGTTTTTTGTTAGGCATCTGTGAAAGTTATGTCTACGTTGATGAAATCATGAGTCCATAAAGTATCAAAGAGTTTTAGATTATTCCTGTGTCTCTACATATACATTTACTATGTCAGGCTTTACATTGACAATAAGTGTATTGTAAGTGTTTTTAAAGCTTGTCTCTTAGAGCTTTTAAAAATTAAGACTAAGACAATTTGAATGATAACATTGCCTTGTTTTGCCATGGAACTGATAGTTATGTGGCCAGTAGACCATTGTAGAGCAAACAGTATTCTGGTCTTTATTTTTCAGAGCTTTCTTAAGGTAGTTTATAACAGAAAGAGTATCATAGCTTGTTGTTTGTCATTGTAGCAGGTTAGCAGATTGTGGTCATTTTATCCCCCTAAGATGCTTTTCCACCCATTTTTCCATTATTGCATTCATTTTAGGGGGTTTGTCCTATTTAAATGTCACTTCATAGTAGAAGCAGCAAACATTTATGGATTATGCTCTGTGTTTCTGAAGATGTTTATTAACAGCTAACAAACTGAAATGTCCTTTGATAAAATTGGTCACAGTTGTATTTAAAATTAATACTAATTATGTTTTAACAGTAAAAATTGGCCTCAGGCATCCTGATGCTGTAGTGGAAACGAGCTCTTTATCCAGTGTCACACCCCCTGATGTTTGGTATAAAACATCTATATCTGAAGAAAGTATTGATAATGGCTGGTTATCAGCATTGCAACTTGAAGCTATCACATATGCAGCCCAGGTATGATGTAGTACTAGTAATATCTAAATGCTTGTTTTTATAAGACTTTTTATACAATGTGGTTTTTTGAACTAAAAATAATTGATACTTTCTTAGGGAAATTGTCATGGATCTCATGTTGTCTTAAGATATATTCACTTTTGATTCATTGGATAATGAAATAATTCATTAAATGCCTATTCTCTTTCAGCAACATGAAACATTTCTACCTAACGGAGATAGAGCTGGATTCTTGATAGGTGATGGTGCAGGTGTAGGAAAAGGGAGAACTATAGCTGGAATAATTTATGAGAATTATCTGTTGAGTAGAAAAAGAGCATTATGGTAAGTTTAATGATAGTCCAAATGTGTAATTAGGAAATATTTGGGCTGTGGACTTTGTTTGAGTTGGGGAGTTCAAGACAATGTGCTGTTTGATTCAAAAATCTTTTAGAATAATGTGATCTCTATTTAACTTGGTGTTTTCCTTTCTCTTTGACAGGTTTAGTGTCTCAAATGATTTAAAATATGATGCTGAAAGAGATTTGAGGGACATTGGAGCAAAAAACATTTCAGTTCATTCATTAAACAAGGTGTGGAAACTTTTTACTATGTACGATTGAGGCAAAACTTTAGGTATGCTTGTGTGAGGAGACTAAAATGCATGCTATATGTATTTGTGTGTTGTTATTGACCAAGTATTAGTTATTGTAAAATATTTTAAATTTCAGACAGATTAATTGCTTTAGGTAGAGTACTTGAGTAACTTTGAATAATGTTTTCCTCAAAGTTTATATTTGTCACGGTAGAAGTGGTGTGTGTGTACTTTCAGTATCCACTGAATGGTGTGGCATACGATCTTGTGATAGTGACTAATTCAAAAAGAAGCCTGCTGTATATTGCATATAGCAGAAGAGTTTTCATGTCTTGATATGTAGTACCTTGCCCAAAGCTACTGATCTTAGCAACAGATGCTGCTTCTTGCTCTGTACCGTAACAGTTACTCTAAAAGTCTGTCCATGCTGAGGCTGTAGTTAGCAGGCGGCCGATGACAACTGCATCGGATGAGGGGAGCTCTTTTAAGGCTTATTCTGACAACCCTGTCACCGCAAGAAAGTGCTCCTTATCCACAGCCCAGACCAAACAGCAGCACAAATGTCCTGCTGCTTTGAGGGAAGAAACGCTGACTTATACATAAAACTTTAACCTTGCATACCCAGTAAACAGGTGTTTTAGAGATGCGGAAACCTGTGGCACATTAAGGTTAAAAATGCCGGTGCTGGGGGCTGTAATATGTGTTCTATCTCTCATTTCCTCCACTATTAGGTTATGCTAAAATCGTTTCACTTTCTTACTGTCAAGGCTTGGCTGTAGCATCAGCCCTGGTCTACTGGAATTCCCACAATGAACAGTTGGGATGCCTTGCCCATTTGGTGGTGATTGACCTTACCGTGTAACTTCTTTTTATCTTCATCACCTAGTTCTGGCAATGTTTACTTAAGCATTTCTGTATACTTTGGTATATTGAATGGGTCTGGGAGTGTCCACAGAAGCTTTAAAGACGAATTACTTTTACAAGCTTCAGATGGGTGGCTGTTGTCTAAAAGTATCGTTTGACTACAGAACCCATATAATTGGAAAAGAAAATCCTATTTGTAGTGCTTGTTCTCTAATACCCTGCAGAACTTTTACGCAAAGTTGAAAGAAAATAGCCCACTTAGACAAAGTAATGACTGTGCTGGTTCAGTGTGCTAAAGTGAACCACGGCCTACACTGAAAGTCAAAAGGCCCCTGTTCTAGTTTCACCCTGGTCACTTGGTATGGCTTTAGGCAAGATGCGTAAAATGTGCTTAATGTCGACACTATCTTTATCTCTGAGTTGGCTGTGAGGATCCAATGAGATGCTGGATGTTGAAATGTTTTTTGATTTGTAAAGCTAATTGTGAATAATTATTATCCTTTCTCTTTTAGTTTAAATATGGAAAAATTTCTTCCAAACATAATGGGAGCGTAAAAAAGGGCGTTATTTTTGCCACCTATTCTTCTCTCATTGGTGAAAGTCAATCTGGTGGCAAATACAAAACAAGATTAAAGCAGCTTCTGCATTGGTGCAGTGATGACTTTGATGGAGTGGTATCCTTTCCATGTGGGAAAAAGAGCTGGGGTGGAGTGTAAAACGGAGAGGTTATTTATGTGAGGAGAAACCTTAAAATGGTATTCTCAAGTAAAATGATACATAAGGAGAATTTTCATTGTTCGTAGAAGTGAAGAAATGGTATATTTTTCTCCGAAAATAATAATACATTCTGAAAATAAGAAGATGAGCATATCTTTAGGGCAACCTGATCATGTAAAGAAAAGTAGTTAATTTGGCTCCCATGTGTATTCTCTAAGTAAAATGAGATTTGCTAAGCTGTATTTCAGGGATCTTCACCTTGTACTTCTAGACCTATTGAGATTTTGAAGAGTTAATTGGTATGTCTCCAAGATATCTACAGGCATAATCTCCTATTTTCATTTTTGCACAGGCCCCAAGGCAGTTAGAGAAACACCTTCATTTCAGGGCCTACCCTATCCTTTATATTCCTTCCCTAGGCAAGAATGTGGAGGTTTCAGAGGTTTGGAAAATTGAGCTCTCCCCTTCCCCTAAGCTTGGGGATCTGACTATGTTCATAAGGTTCACTTCTTGACTCATTTCTTATAGATAGTATTCGATGAATGCCACAAAGCTAAGAATTTATGTCCTGTTGGTTCTTCCAAGCCAACCAAGACAGGCTTAGCTGTACTAGAACTGCAGAACAAGCTACCACGAGCCAGAGTGGTTTATGCCAGTGCCACAGGTATGGGTGCATCGATTTACCCCCAGTATGCTTTTTCTCTTTTTCCCTACACCTGATGGTTGGATATCCTTATTTTTCTCTTTCCTAAAGGTGCTTCTGAACCAAGGAACATGGCTTATATGAATCGACTTGGAATATGGGGTGAAGGAACTCCATTCAGAGAATTCAGCGATTTCATCCAAGCTGTAGAACGAAGGTAGATGTATAGAGATTCTACTTTGTCACTTTCCAAAATAAAAGCCATTTTCTATTAAGTTTTTACTCTCTTAATGATGTTACTGGGTCACTCTGTGTTGGTGTTTTTCAGAGGGGTTGGTGCCATGGAGATAGTTGCTATGGATATGAAGCTGAGGGGCATGTACATTGCCAGGCAGTTGAGCTTTACTGGTGTGACCTTCAAAATTGAAGAAGTTCTTCTTTCCCAGAGCTACGTTAGAATGTATAATAAAGCAGTAAAACTGGTGAGCTTGGCTTTTCCTCGTGTTTTTTGAAATGCATGTTGGCTGTTTCCAGTCATGCTGCTTAGTGTGGTGAAAGTCTGTCCGCCCACATGATCACTAAAATTAAGTGGATTTTTTTTTTCCGAAATGTGAAATAAAAGTACTTATTGAATAACTAGTTACTGAACCTGTAGCTTTTCTGTTTTTATTTTTTTAAGAAGCTTTTAAATTTCCACTTACTCAGTTAACATTTTAAAACCTATTCACATACTTCAGCCTTATAATTGTCCACAGCTTAGAGTATTTTTCCCAGTAAAAATACACACAAGTAGTAGTGTTATACAAAATTAAATGTATTAAATCTATGTAAATAAGATATTAGAGGAAAAGTTGGCTCTAGTTTGTCATTGGTTCTTTGGTCATGCATTCAAATGTAACTTGGAAATCTTCGAGGATCTTTATTTGAAGAACAGTTTCTGTTTAACTGTGTAAACTGTTGATATTTCCTCTTATTTAGTGGGTAAATGCTAGAGAGAGATTTCAGCAAGCTGCTGATCTTATAGATGCAGAGCAACGAATGAAGAAATCTATGTGGGGGCAATTCTGGTCCGCTCATCAGAGGTTTTTCAAATACCTGTGTATAGCATCCAAAGTCAAGCGAGTTGTGCAGTTAGCGCGAGAAGAAATCAAGAATGGAAAAGTAAGTTACTGGAAGACTTTGAACTAAAAGATCTTGATCTGTGTGGCAGAGTTTGTGGGGAAGCTTCATTGTTGTCATCTGTAAAACAAAGACCCAGGACTAAACAATCTGGAAGGATTCCTCTCATTTCTTAAGATTCTGGGTGTCTTTAGGTGGCAAGTTATAGGGCTTGATTCATTTGTGCTCTGGGAATTTTCTTTAAAAATGTAAATAAGTTTCTTGTTATTGTATAATAGTTTTTATAAGAAAAGATGTCTCTATATCCAAAGTTTAACCATAAATTTCCTAGTTTTTTTAGCCTTTTATATTTTACTTCATCTGTTTCCTCCTCTCTCTAGTGTGTTGTCATTGGTCTACAGTCAACAGGAGAAGCTCGAACTTTAGAAGCCTTGGAAGAGGGTGGAGGAGAATTAAATGACTTTGTGTCAACAGCCAAGTAATGTTTTTTTAATTTTTGAACTTTTTATCTACACTAGTATATTTACTCTAAAATGTAGGAATTTTTCAGTAATTAAAATTTTTTTAATTAAATATTTGTTAGAAAACTAATGTTTAAGTCTGACTTCACTGTGAAATCATAACTCAAGGTATTAGTATCATTTTGTAACTTAGTATGTTAGACTTCTACATTTTGGAGACTTAAATAGGTTGCTTAGTTATCCTCCTGTCTGAGATTACTTTTGATACCAGCAGTGCTCACAGCCTAATGATTTTGGAGCTGCAGGGCAGCTGCATATGACTAGAGTCTGTATGGACACCGAAAGATTTGTGGGGACAGAGGTGCTCCCTCTCTGCCTGGACAGGTGCATAGCCTGTAAAGCCCCATGGGATGATACACAGATATCCATCTGAATGCTGTATTAACACTGAGTCTCTTCTTGTTGTTTCTCTTGAAAGTCTTTTTTTTCCCCCTTAAAAACAGAACAAAAAAACTTAGTGACCACAATTCTCATTTCTCCTGGGTACAACTCCAGTATCAAAATTAATGAAATAGTCTTTTCTGGTTTCCCTACATAGCCTCTTTTACCTTGGATGAATGTTATAGAAGTACTTTTAGTGATACTAATTTTATTTATTAAAACTGGTGTGCTTTTAATGGAGAACATTGCTTGATACATGAAATATCACTTGGGAAGAGAATATGATTTCCCTGGTATATTTTTACATATTTTCAGTAATTATCATGATATATTTCCCTGTAGCTTCATTTAAACTATTTGAATATAAAGGATCAGAATAATTGATTTTAATTTTTAAGAAAATCCTAAATATATGCTTTTTTCCACTTGGTGAGAAACATACTAAGTTAGAGTGCCGGCTTTTAAATTTTTTTTTCTATTCCTTAAACAGAGGGGTATTACAGTCACTCATTGAAAAACACTTTCCAGCTCCAGACAGAAAGAAACTCTTTAGTTTGCTTGGAATTGATTTGACTGCTCAGAGTAACAACAGCTCACCCAGAGATAGTCCTTGCAAGGAGAATAAAATAAAGAAACGGAAAGGTAAGATTGTGCTCTCCTCTAAATGCTTATAGGAATTTGAGCATTAGGAAGTAATAAATAGACTTTAGAACAAGGTAGTCCTTAAAATTGGAACTGTTCCTAAAGCATCCTTCACAGATGTCAGTCCTAAACCTTTTAATCATACACTAACTACAGCTTTCTAAAATTTGGCTAAAAAGGTGACCGGAACCAGTGTCAGGCATCTGCCAGTAAAAATCCAGATTTATTTACTGATTTTTAGTATGTTGGTATCAAAGACATTTTCCAGGATTCCAGGAGAACCAACCTTACCTCCCAGCTTGTTTGGTAGAGAATCTGGTGGGAGCTCTACAACATGAAGGGCCTGGCCTGGTGGAACCTTCAGAACTTAGATGATCAAACTAGCTGAAGAGTATGGGGAAAAATGAAATCATGTGTCCAACTATCTTCTGTTGTCTTGTATTGCATCATTCTTGGCAGGGCTTCTATAGTGTTTGATAGATCCTGATAGTCCAGTCACCAGACAGGAAGCAGACTTTACCAAGCACTAAAGCAATGGGAGATCCTCCCAAAGTGCTTGATTTCTCAGTGTCACATACTAATACATGGTAGTAGTGACAGCTGAGTCTTAGCCTTGCACTTGTGAACATATGGATTCAAGTTTTCCCTCTACTAGGTACTGGCTTGTATGATTTTACTCAAATCACAACCTCTCATTGCTTCCAGCAACTCTTTAGGTTATAGATAATGTGATCTCCATCTCTTGAGGGAGTTTACCTATAAAATGATACATCTCATCATTCCCATACTTCCCTCCCCAAAGGGAGCTACCTGCATCAACAGGTATCCTTGATTATTGATCTCAGGAGATATATATGTAAGGTTTTCCCAAAAAATCTTATTGCCACCTGCGTTAGCAAATATATTCCTCTGCATGTTCACTGGGAAATGAAAATGACTTTATTTTTATAGAACTTGCTTTTGTTGAAATATAGTTCCAAATTTTTGTCATTTTAAACTAAACTAGTTGTTAGACAATTTATAATGATGTTGTTAGTTCTTCTCAAAATTACTTGTTGGTCATTATTTAGAATTTATTGTCCTAGCCTTAAGATGAATAAGTGTTTGACTTCTTAAATGGATTTAATGTAGCTGCCTTTAGAGGCCTCTTTAAAAATATTTCAGCAAGGAAATTATCAAGATTTCCATTTCTGTGTACCAGCACACATAGGAGTGGTGTTAGCATAGAAGCTGTTACGCTTGAGTATTTGTATCCCTGACACAGAGCTAGGCACATGCTAGGTATATAATATATAGTAAGTACATGTGGTATTCTGACTTGATTTGGGGAAAACCTCCCAAAATTTTTATTAGTTATGGAAAAATTTTTTTAAAGTAACAGTTTCTTAGGATTAAATGCCGAATCTAGCATTTGGAAATTAAAAAAAAAATTCTTTCCAACTCATTTTGATTTATGATATATATAGGGGAAGAAATTAGCAGAGAGGCCAAAAAAGCGCGGAAAGTTGGTGGCCTTGCTGGAAGTAGTTCTGATGATAGTGGAAGTGAATCTGATGCCTCTGATAATGAAGAAACTGACTATGAAAGCTCAAAAAACATGAGTTCTGGAGATGATGATGATTTCAACCCATTTCGAGATGAATCTAGTGAAGATGATGAAGATGGCAAGTTTACATTTTCTTAATTCCTTAATACATTTAAATATAATATTGTCATGTTGTTGAAACTTTTTTTAAAATGTAATTTCCTTTATACTAGGAAGTAGTATTCCTAGAATAGTAATGAAATTGGGAGTAAAAGTTGACCCTAAAGTACTGTTTGACCCAAGTGTTTTAAAAATAGAGTTTTTACCTATGGCAATGTGTAAGTAACCCCTTCACCACCTAGCATAACCACAAACTTACATGATGGGGACAAATTTAATTTCATTTAATGTTGAATTGATTTTTTCTCTTATATTCAGATCCTTGGTTAATCAGAAAAGACCACAAGAAAAGCAAAGAGAAAAAAAAGAAAAAAAGTATTGATCCAGATTCTATTCAAAGTGCCTTATTAGCGTCAGGTCTGGGATCAAAACGACCGAGTTTTTCTTCTACATCTCTTGTCACTACTCCTAATAATACACAAGGTAAGATTATGATTTCTCTACAGAGGAAGTATATATAGTATTTTAAGTATACTTTTTTTAAAAGCTTAATACTGGTTTTGTTTATTGACTTTCTCATATAGCTAATAGTAATAGTAACAGCAATAGCCTTGTAACAAGTCAGGATGCTGTTGAGCGAGCCCAGCAGATGAAGAAAGATCTGTTAGACAAATTGGAAAAATTAGCTGAAGATCTTCCTCCTAATACACTGGATGAACTTATTGATGAGCTGGGTGGCCCAGAAAACGTGGCTGAGGTAACTAAACAGCTCTCAAATGAAGGCTTTGTTGTTTTGTGTATTGTGATTTGTGCTTTGAAAGTCTTGGGGCTTTAGTAGTAGGAAGAGCACTGGGTCTAGAGTGAAGTGGGTGGGATGAGTGGTGATTTCTATCTCTGAGGACCCCCATCCCCTTTCCATCTCATCTTTTGGTTATATCATAAATGCACCATGAGCTCCCTCTAAGTTGATCATTAAAAGTATTGTCCCCTGTGTTTAAGAAACTTTTACATTGTGCTCTAATGCCTCAATTTAGAAGTAAGCGCTTTGTACTTCTCCAGATGACTGGCCGGAAGGGGAGAGTAGTAAGCAATGATGACGGAAGCATATCTTATGAGTCCAGATCTGAAGCTGATGTGCCCGTGGAAATTCTAAACATCACAGAAAAACAGAGATTCATGGATGGGAATAAGGCAAGTTTTAAAGAACTTTTAAAGTTCTTGATGTGCACAAGACACATTACTTAAATCTCAAGGAGTTGTTTTAACTGGACAGACTTTTATGTTTTAACTCTGGCTTGGTAGTTACATGAATATAACATTGGTAGTTAACACATTTTTCAGATAATACTGTACCAGAACATTTTTCATAAAATCCTTTAAAATCATATTGTTTTAGTGCTTTTTACGCCCTTTGACATATTTTCATGGGGCATTATAGAAAAACTTGGAACTGTTCCTTCCCTTTTAAGCCAGATAGAATCCAGAACTGATTTCTCCCAAGCCACCTAAAAAGCAGGGTGCCTGTTCACCTTTGCCACTTAAAATGCAGACCATGTCAAAAGGACCTGGGTTTGGATCCTGCTTCAGATAATGTGCTAAATAACACTATGATCCTAAGCAAGGCTGTTTAACCCTGAACATCAGTTTCCTTAGGTATAAAGTGAAGATTTGAAATTGGACTTTGTTTGGGTCATTTGGCATAATATATGTAGCATGCTTTGCAAACCTTAAAGCACTGGGTTTTTTGGCTTGTTTTATTTACATCACTACATTATATCCAAATACCATTTGCTATGAAGTGATTTCTACAATTTTCGAACTGAGTGATAAGGCCACCTTATACATTTAGATGGCTACTAGACTATCCGTGGGGAGATCTTAAATCATGGCAAGTTTTTTTTAAAAATTTAAGATAGTTCAGAATGGATTTCTTTTCTAACTGATTATTACTCTAATAGTTAGACATGGTTGCTTACAAGAAAGTTCCATAGTGCCAAAGTTCCTGGTTCTCACACTAAATTGGAGAAATTTATGTAACAAGTACGATATGGACAAAGATGATGAAAATTTTGTGGCTTTTTGGGGTGGGGGATATTTGTTAGTTCTTGTAATTTAGGTAAGAGAAAATACTGCTTTGCTATTTTAAAACTAAATTTTTATTTTTATTTTAAAGTAACTGTGGCAGTTAACGTTTAATATTTTTTTTCTGAACATGGGTCTTACGCATGTTGCCAAATGTAATTTCAAATTTCAAGCAAAAGTTCCATAAATACAGCCAAAATTATTTTGGAGATTTTGAGTTTGGTATTTCTTCATTAGGAATTTGGACTGCTACCATCCTCCTTTTGTTTACAGAGGTCATTTCTATTTTGTATTCATTCGATCTAGAATATTGCCATTATCTCAGAAGCTGCCAGCTCAGGTATTTCATTACAAGCGGATCGTCGAGCTAAAAATCAGAGACGGCGAGTGCATATGACTCTGGAACTGCCTTGGAGCGCTGATAGAGCAATCCAGCAGTTTGGTGAGTTAGACTGTAGTTTACTTCCACACGGCATAATAAGGTAACAATCGCATGATTGACTTGATGCCCTTAACTTTGAAAGAATGGAGCGTTAGCCACTGGGTTTATAGTTCCTTGATAGACTGATAATAGAGCCTCATTTTACCCTCAGTCTTTCAGCTGATTGCCACCACTAGCCTACCACTTGAGCTCATTTTAGATTCCCAGTGAGAAAGGGGATGCAAGCAGAGGCTGCATTTTTATTTATTTGAATAATTTGTTCCCATTGACAGAGTGGTACTCTTCCTGTGCTGCAGTGTGAGCATGCGCACCAGCATCCCGCTCTGGGTCACCTCCCATCCCTGAGTTGATTAGGTCAGAAACAAGTGTATTTCCTACTGAATACAACTCCACTGGAAGCTAAGAACAAGATCACTTTTTTTTTTCTTTTGATGCAGGAAGAACTCATAGATCAAACCAAGTTACTGCTCCAGAATATGTATTTCTAATATCTGAATTGGCTGGAGAGCAGAGATTTGCATCTATAGTTGCTAAAAGACTGGAGAGTTTGGTAAGCTGCTGGAAAGTCCATTTCTGGTGTAATGTAAAGAATATTACGGTTTTTCTGTGGCTGTCTTCCAGTAATAAGTGCCACTATGCTCTGATTTTGAAATTGTGTTTTTGGTAGGGGGCGCTCACACACGGTGACCGAAGAGCTACAGAATCTCGAGATTTAAGCAGGTTCAATTTTGATAACAAGGTTTGTGTGTTTTGCCTGTAGTCTGTTTTTTTTTATAAATTTTTATAAAATTTAAAGATTTTTGTCTCCATTTTGAAATAGTATTGTCATGAATCCCAAAAGGTTTCTTTAACAGAACATTAGTGAAGCCTATATAGTGTACAAAGAATATTTAATTAAAATAAGTATGCCAAGAGAATACACTGATAAACATACAATTCAAACTAGGATAAGTGGTAAGAATTTTGTGTTCATTCAGTTCTTTGAATTCTTTGTCCTTTGGGTAGTCTAAATATTGTATTAAAATTCTCCCTTATGTATGCCATATAGACTTGAAATTCTCAAATATTTCTGATTGAGAGCCCAGAATAACACTGCTTTCAAAATCATTTGGAAATTAATCTGTTGTACCCTGCTACATATGTGATTGAGAGATTCGGTTTGTCAGACAGCAAAGTACTGACTTTATGCAGGATGTTATACTTAAAGGTTGTTTTTCCTTTATCTCTTTCCAGTATGGGAGAAATGCTTTGGAAATTGTTATGAAATCCATTGTGAATCTAGATTCTCCAATGGTCTCACCACCTCCTGACTATCCAGGAGAATTCTTCAAAGGTAAAATTTTAGAGCAAAATATAGATACAGAAATATGACTTTATTCAAGTTCAAATGAGTAAAACTTCTTTCAAGTACCAGCACAGAAATTCCAGGTTTAAAGGCTCCCTGATGGTATGTCATTCAAACTATATCTAAATAAAAAGCTTTCCCCTCCCTTAAAATGAAGAAAAGTAGTTCAGATCAAACCTTGGACACTTGCTAGCTGTGTGACCCTAGGCAAGTCACTTAACCCCAATTGCCTCCCCCCACACCTCCCCCCCAAAAAAGAAAGAAAATATTTAAATAATAAAAAAACAAATTTTCCCTAGTTAATCCATTCCCATGTAGTTTTACCCATCTTTACCCACATAGCTACTTCCCCCTGATTCCTAAATTTGTACACATGCATAATCTTCTTAATCTAATATTGCTCATGTGTGTTTTTCTGTATGTTTCTGTGTGCATCTGTATCTGTCTGTATCTATGTCCGTGTGCATGTGTGTGTTTAAAATTTCAGTCATTGGGTCTCATGTCATGAATTTTGAGTGATCTCTGTAAGGTCAGATTTACCTCCATTTCATTAGCATCTTGGTTATTTTCCGTATGCAGCAGTAGAAAGCATGGTTATGCGAGACCATAAATTTTGTTATTCACTCTTGGTTCCTTTTTCTCTTTTGAATCACTGTGTGTCTGTTGTTAATGTTCCTTCATTGTATCCACTCTTATATCAAACCTGATGGAGAAATTTTCTTCCTTCCCCTTTCTCTTCATTTTGAAACCTGCCCTTGGACTTTTTCCTGCCTCCATTCCTAGCCTCATATTTTGAACTAGACAGCAGTACTATAAACAGTATTTGTGGAAGGTCAACTCTACTAATATTTTGTATTTTCTATAAAAGAATCTTTTCTGAATTATCTCCTTTCTAAATAGGTTTATTTATGATTCTGTGTATTTTAAAGAACACCTAGCAATTGTCAAATGTTAGTACTAGTTGAACTTTGCCTAAATTATTTTATTTTGACATAACTATGAAACTTAATAAACATCAGTGATTGTTTTTACTGAAATAGTATAGTTACGAATCAAAAATAATTGTAACGCTTCTCAGTTCATTTTACTGTTTTGAAATTCCCTAAATAAACTTTTTTGGATCCATTGCTACAGTTTTTTCCTCACTTCACTCATGTCCCAGTGGACAGTCAAAACAAACCAACACGTTTGCTGTGTCTGCAAATGATTCTTATTTTGCACCAAATCCATCTGAAGTGACCACCACTGGTCACTGCATTGGCTACAATAAGTCTTTCAGTCGCCATTACATTATTGTGGTCTTCATGTAAGCTGAACTCCTGATTATGCTTATTCTGTATCATTTAGACTCAGCTTTGCGGGTTTCATTAAATTCTTCATATTGATTTTTTCTTAGAGCACAGTAATTGCTTAGTTTCATGCCACCCTCTTTTTCAGTCATCCCCTATTCTCTATACCAATTGCACTGCCTCTCCTTAAGTACATGGGCATGTTTTAATCTCCAGAGTAAATACAGGTCTAGTCTATCCCTTGGTTTGTAAATGTAGAAACCCATGGAAAGACTCCTGAGTTATTGGGTATGTGCCATGTTGGAGAACCAACATTAAAACCCAAGTTGCAGAAGGCCAGATATGGGGCTAATATGATTATGTTTCTTAATTGAGAATCGTACTATTTTAGCTCAGACATATCATCTTATAACTTCAGAAGTATAAAGCTTTGACAAGTAGGTGGAGAATAGAAGATTATGTTGAGAAAGTATTAATGACAATTTTAAAACACAAATGTGAAGTGTACTTTCAGATACTTTTTTTTGTTAAAGACTTTTGTTAATATTTAAATTTTCTCCATTCTTTCTTTCCCTCCCATGTAGCCATGTTTTATTCTCATGTTACAAAAAGTATTTTAAAATACAAAAAGGCCAAAAAAGTCACCAAAACTGAACAGATATGGAGTGCGCATGATCAGAATTTTTCAACATTAATTTTCTGTGAATGTTCTGTTACCTGTCCAATGTAGTCATTGTGTATATTTTCTTAGCTCTACATCATTTCATGTAGCCCTTTCCATGGTTCTGTATTCGTTATTTCTTACAGAACAATAATTAATATTCCATTGCATTCTTGTACCACAATTTCTTTAGCCATTTCCTAATCAGTGAGCATCTGCTTTATTTCCAGTTCTTTGCTATTACAAACAGTGGGTACTGCTGTAAAGATTTTGGCATGTATACTTGTTTTCAGTGGCTTCATTTCAGGTTATGTTTTCAAACTAAAATATTAACAGATTTAAACAGGGTCCTATGTGGATGACATTCTGTATCCAGATTTTACCCTAGAGCTATCAGAGTACGGAAGAACAGACCTTTGTAAACTTTGTGATCATTTTTCTCTTAGGCATCTAGCCTTTATTATCAGATGTTACTAAGCCAGCCCTTCACCCTCACCCCTCTCTCTACCACTACCACTTTGTCCATTGTGTGAAATTGAAACACAATAAAGCTCCCTTTTCTCTGAGATTTTAGAGCAGTAGTATATGGATGGCTGTGGTGGTTAGGTAATGATTTATCAAGGAAGTGGCAGCTCAAGAAACATTTATGTATTTTCTTGTAGATGTCCGACAAGGATTAATAGGTGTGGGCCTTATAAATGTGGAAGACCGCTCTGGAATTTTGACACTTGATAAAGGTATTCCTCTTGACTTGATTTATATTTAATTTGTAAATTAGAATTCAGTATTTTAAGTTAATGAGTATCTCTGGACATAAAAAAATGTGCATTTCACAAATGCTGTGGGAGAAGCCAAAAACGAACTCTTCTCTTTGTATTCTCTATACACTTAGGGGTGTCTCTATATCCCTAGTTAAAATTAAAGTTTTCTCATATATGGGGATTATTTCATTAATTGTCTTTGTGTCCTCCAGGGCAGTGAACAAAGCTTGGCATTTAGTAATTTACATATTGGAACATAAGAAGACAATGCATACGTAAACGTATATGTGAAGTAGTAGCAGAAAAAATGTTGAGGTGTTAAATTGTATGGTCCTTTTCATATGGGCAATCTTAGATGAGAAAAGGATTGTAAAAGTCAAAGAACTATATATGAGAAAGGAGCAAGCCTTGTGATGATCCTTGAAAGATGATGATTAAATGTATATTTTTGTTCATTGTCACTTAAATTAATTGGGGATTTATTGTGATTTCTCTTTCAGATTACAATAACATAGGAAAATTCCTAAATCGTATTTTGGGTATGGAGGTCCACCAGCAGAATGCCTTGTTTCAGTATTTTTCAGATACACTTAATGCAGTCATACAAAATGCCAAAAAGAATGGTAGATATGATATGGGTATTTTAGGTAAGTAATAAATTCAAAATTAAATAATTAAATATAGTCATTTATTATTAATTTTTTCTTACATTAACTTTGTCATTCTTTAAAGATCTTGGTTCCGGAGATGAGAAGGTGAGGAAAACAGATGCTAAGAAATTTCTAACACCAGGATATTCAACCTCAGGCCACGTTGAACTGTACACAGTAAGTTTAATATATATGTTTATATCTAAGGTCAGATATGATAACTTAGGTGAATACCATTGAAGATTTAATTTATTTTTAATTTATTTAAAACATCAAGTCAGGTGTCTCACCATGGTGCCTTCACTGGTTTTCTACCACGTTTCTCTTACAGATCAGCGTCGAGAGAGGAATGTCTTGGGAAGAAGCAACCAAGATTTGGGCTGAACAGACAGGACCAGATGATGGCTTTTACTTATCGTTGCAAGTAGGAACCTCTACCAAACGCGAACAACTCTGAGATTTGGGACGGGGCCAATTTATTTTCCGGCAGTATAGTTTTTATTGGTTTCTTTAACGTTTTTGAAAACACATTATAAGATACTTTTATGAAACTTTTACCTTCTTTATTTACCATTCTGTGGCAAGGCAAAATATTAAGTGATCACTTTGTGATCACTTTAAAGTCAAGCACTTTACTGAGTGAGTATTAGGGATACAAACACAAGACGTGAGTCTCTACAGGAGGGAGTGGGGGTCCTGGCAGCCCTGGGCTCCTCTAAATAGTCCTCTGGAGGGTCTGTCTTATCAGTGGGAGAAGAGGACAGGTGGGGCACAGACAGTATTGAGGCCCAAAAGCGAAGATCACTGTATTCTTAACCACGTGAAATGTTAAAATGGAAAACAAGCTTCCATCATTTTGTAGGTGCTTCTGTTTTCTCTTTTATCTTAAAAGTAACTTACCAAAAAGATTCTATTCTGTAGAAGCTGAAGGGGTATACAAATGGCACTAAAGTAGCAGGACCTGGAAGCTGATTAGTTGGGGCTTCTCTTCTGAAAGAACAGAAGAGAGGGGGGCCATTGCTCCTAGGCTGAGAAGGGAGTTCGTTGTTCTAACTGGCTGGCTAATTACACCTGTGAGACCTCTTCCTCCTCCTTCCTCTCCCACATTCCCCCCAGGGAGGAGATGAGAGCCTGGGAAGGATCCAGTCTTGACTCTTTCCAGAAATGATGAATACTTGCCAACTGTATACCCTGTACAGTGACATCCACTTAGTGTTAGAAGTGAGTTCAGGTCAACAGATACAATTTCATGAAAGTGTCAGATGGCCTCCTAGAAAGAATCAGAATGATAATAAACTGGCAAATGGTGATGAAATTTAGGAGTCAAGTTGATAATTGCTTTTAATTTTGCTTATAGCTCTTATCAAGTCAGTCAGAATTTATTAAAGGGTTTATATGACAGTTGTGCTAAGCACTTGGAATATGAAAAAGGTCAAAAACAATCCCTGGTTTGAAAAGGCTGTCTAACAAACATGTAAAGAGTAGAAGTTTATGTACATGGTGTTCTTGTGTTCTGTACAGACTGAGGTTAGATAACATGAGCTTGTTGTCACCAGGAGCCTGGCTACCTGGTGATGAAACCTGGGCCAGGGTAACCCCTGAAATAAATAGAAGAAATAGTCCTTAGTCGATGCCTACTTACTTTGTAGTCACAGTGGCAGGATAGGAGCAGCAAATGTTCAGAATCCCTTTTAGGCTGCCAGAATTTCCTTTAGCTTTTGATTCTCTACATGTAAGATCTTTGTCCAGTGACTAGCAGGTGGTCATAATGCTAGAGGAGCTAAATCCTATTAACCTTGTAGTTCTTGATAGCTGTGAAACCTAGTTGTGTGGACGGTGATTCACAGGTTCCCTTTGGAGAAGCAAAGAAAGGAGCTAAATTTATTGTATGTCCAAAAGCTTCAAGAAATATTATCAAATGGGCCATTAGGTCACCCCCTTGTGCTATTCTGATGATGTGCAGGAATATAATTGTTGCATGTGATCTAGCGACTCTTGTGAAGAACACAAATGTAGGAACGTTTTGTGACTAGAGTCTACTGTTCATTGCCTGGGATGTACATAAACACAACCAATACTTAGATGCTTCCTGTCCTAGATTAATGACAGTGGCAGTTCTGGTGCTAGAAAGGAAAGCAAGTAAAACACTCCCTTTTGGTGGAGAAGAGACCCAGGTCCACTGTGCAGCCTGGCATAGTTGGGTTTGGACTGATTTCTCTAATCAGTGTGGGAGTAGCTAAGTAATTGAGGGTGATTGAAGTGTAAGAAACTAAAGGCAGAAGTAACTTTTTTGTGTGTGAAAGTTAGGTGTAGATGCATGTTTTATATCAGTGAAGTTTAAATATAATGGCTCTTCAAATTTGGCTACATACACTTAAGCTGCCTTCAAAGATGGTAGACCAAGTTGTGTTATCTCTTTAGAATATTTTATTAGAATGATGTCTGTTAACCTTTTTTTAGATAAGAAATAATAAGAAAACTGCCATCTTGGTGAAAGAAGTGAATCCCAAAAAGAAGCTTTTCTTAGTTTACAGACCAAATACTGGGAAACAGCTTAAATTAGAGACTTTGGCTGATCTGAAAAAGAAGTATAAGAAGGTGGGTACTTTTCTTACATGTATGTCCATTTGTCGACAGACTTTTTGAAATTTCCTTATGTAATTTATTTTTTAGATGGTAATTTATTTTATTAAAAATACATAAGAGGATTATCGCAGAGATGGAGATTTTAGAGTTAGAAAGGGACAACTCAGTCCTTCCAGGAATGTTCATTTTTGGGTGGGAGAGAAAAAGGCACTAATACCTGGGGAAATTAGGGAAGACTTTGTGTGGAAAGTAGTATTTGAACTGTTTTCAAGGAAAATAGATTGTATTCGCTATTGTTGTTTCCTGACTTTGAGTTTTGCCTGACTTTTACAGGTAGCTCCCGATGACGCGCTGGCTCACTGGCTGGATCAGTATGCTTCCTCTGCAGATACGTGCGCTCATGCATACTGGTTAGTATTTGAGCGATTTTCAGAATATCTGACAGTGTAGTGAAGACTTCATAACATGGCTGCATTACTTTCTTAAAAAAATACTGTCATCTTGGTTAAGCAGCTTCAAGTATCAGTCATTTGTACAGAGGTAGACTTTTACTTTTTTCTGTTTGTACATTCCCTGTGTTTCTCATGGATTTTTTACTCACGGGTCACAGAGAGTAGTAAATGTATCATCTCATTTTCCAGATTTCCTTTTTATTTAGAGCACTCTTACTCTTAGGCTTTAAACCAAAACTTCGCAGGTACAGCCCTCACAGAACTGAATTTTGTTGTTTAGTGCTTGAGTAAGCAAACTGAATTAAATAGGAATAAAGCATCAGAAGTTTATAAGCTATTATATATTGAAATATATTTTGCTAATTGAATTGCATTTTGTAATGGAGGTGAGGAACTAATAGTAACTCCTAGGCTACTACGTAAGATTTGAAATGAACGTTCAGTGGCTTCTAATATTCAAGTTATCTTAGCATATCTTTTCTATCTAGGCATTTTGTATGCCCTAAAATTACTTGCCCACTTGATACAAAGTGGCCCATTTTGTGAAAAGTGATAGAAAAAAGTAAGCTTAATTTTTTATGTACCCATTATTGGGCAGATGAGTAACATTGACTTGCAGTAAGCAATACGTTCTTTGGGGGAAATGGTACTGTATTGAGTGTTCTGAGAAGCCTCCAGATTAAAATAAGCCTTCTGGTAATAACTTCTGCATTTGTGAATAGACTGAATGCTATATTTAGTTTGACTTCAGTGCATTTTAGGGATCTGAAATTTTTTCGTTGTGGATCTAAAAATCAGCATTTTCCAACTTCTTGTGTGCTGGGCTAGAGGATCCTGATCTTTGAACCAGCCTAATCTTTTCATCTACTATTTGCCATTAAAATGATATTTAGAACACTAGATACCCTTTCTACCAGTAAGTTTATTATGTGTTATTGATCTTTCAGTCCCAGCATCTTGATATCCTCTAAAGACATACTAGCGTCTCGCCATAGAAGCATTCGGTTCTAAACTTGTTGCTGCACTAGTAGATAGTCTTTGATAACTTGATGAAATGTACATCATTTCTCACTGGAGACTGCAGTTGTCTTGTTCCTTCCTGCTTCAGTCTTGTCAGTAACTGATGTTCTAAATAGTATCGTATTGGCTCATTATAGTGAGAGGTGAGGTTGGGAAGCAGCTTTTCTTTGGCAGTGTCAACGTTCAGAGTAATGAATGTAAAATTAAAATGACTAGATGGCTAAAGTAGTTAACTAAAAACTTGTTAGCTCCTTTTCAAGGAACCAAGACAAACAAAATGGTGGTGATTTACTAGGTTTGGTAAAAGATTTACTGGTCCCAGGTTAAAGTTACGCGCATGAAGTGTAAGGAAGGGAGAGTGGAGCCAGCTGAGCGTGGGGTGGGTGGAGATCGTGAACGAGTCTTTGACGTGGAAGAACCAGAAAGTCCTGCCTGTTAATCCGTTTCCCTCTCTCTCCCTCCCCTCCTGCCAGGAGAGGCAACTGCAAAAAAGCGAGCTTGGGGTTAGTCTGTGAAATAGGTCTCCGGTGCCGCACCTACTATGTTCTGTGTGGCTCGGTGCTGAGCGTTTGGACAAAAGTCGAGGGAGTTCTAGCCTCTGTCAGCGGAACAAATGTGAAGATGCAGATAG
Source organism: Bettongia penicillata ogilbyi (assembly GCA_023548195.1). Classification (NCBI taxonomy): domain Eukaryota; kingdom Metazoa; phylum Chordata; class Mammalia; order Diprotodontia; family Potoroidae; genus Bettongia; species Bettongia penicillata. The sequence continues at coordinate 3,311,043 of JAJHZJ010000550.1, read as the reverse complement.
TTCGGCTACGAACGGAGGATGGGCAGCGGATTGTGGGTAAGTTTTGTGTATATTGCTTAGTAACCAGGACTAGTCTGTAAGGTGTTAAGAGGGAACCCATTGCTTTCTGGCTTTTGTGTCTGGTTTTGTTTTTTTTGTTTTTTTAAGATAAATTCTTTGCTCTAGAAGGCAGCATGGGGTACTGGAGAGAGCACTTGACTCTGAATCAGAAAGATCTTTCATTTCTCACCTGACACACGTTGACTGAGCAGAGACCCTGGGCAAGACACCTGACCTCTCTCTGCCTCTCGCCCCTCACCATATTCTCCCTCCCCACTCCCCTACTCACTGATAGAAGTTGGGGAAGGAATTCCCTGTTGCAATTTCCCACGGGGATATAGTCCAAGCCACTATCAAAAAGGCCCCCAAAATGTACTTTTATTTCCAACTATGTGGTGAAACAGTGGACTTGAAATCACAAAATCCTGAGTTCAAATGTGACCTCGGTCATCAACTTGTTTCAGTTCTGAAGTATGGCTTTTGCTTTTCCCATGACTAGATAAACCCTGAGAATTTTTCAAAACCCCATGACTAGACAAACCCTGGGAATTTTTCAAAACCAATCTCTGGTTTCTTTCTAATTACAGGTTTGATCATTCCTGCAAATTGTGTCTCTCCCCTTGTAAACCTTCTGTCAACGTCTGACCAGTCCCAGCAGCTGGCTGTCCAGCAGAAGCAGATATGGCAGCAGCATCACCCACAGAGCATCACCAATCTGAACAACTTGTAAAAGACTGCAGGTTTTGACATGGGTGTTTCTGGAAAAGCTATCCAAGCATATCATTTGCATAAAAATCAGGGACAGATTCCAAAGAATTTTTTCAGTTGCGCTCTCTCTGGTAATATTTTGGGAATGAGGAGGTACCTGGAAAAGATGGCCAAACTGGGACTCAGCAGAGCTGATGGTGGTGCAGATGTCCTTCCCTATGTAGGCTTTTCCTGTAGTACTTAACTTCTCATTTGCTTTGACTTTGGGCAAGCAGGGGTGTCATTTTTTTTTTTAATTCATGGGCTTTTTTGTTTGTTTTTATTTCTTAACTAAGACCACAATTTGTGCAAAAATGTGTGGAATTTCCCAAACTGGCTTTACCTTGATTTTGCCCTTCAGCACTCAGGGTTTACGCAGGACATCCATGCCGTGGCTGGGCAAGACCTCCCAGGATGCATGTCTTTGAGTCTATAAATAAGAGAAAATCTATATTGATTTTTCTTTTCAACATGTAAAACAGGTTTAGAACTAAGCATGAAGTGGAAATGGTTTCATATCATGCATTCGGGTTCTTTCCCAGTTTTTGTTGTGACATTGCATGTCTTTGAAAGCACGCCGTGAGTAAGATCCCACCAAAGTCAGGGGGCGGAGAGGAACACAACTGTACAGATAGCTCTGCTCAGTGCATTTTTATGGGGTTTATACCCAAGTGTTGCTTTTCTCCCCTTTTTCTCTGAGGCAGTGAGTCCACCACATGTATGCCCTTCTTTGTGATAAAATTCTTAAATTAAAAAATTAGTTCATTTTAATGTATTAATAATATTCCTAACGTGCTGCAAAAAAATGGCTCAAAGCCTGTTTTTCTTAAGATGGCATTTTTCCTTAATTGGAGATGGTTATGGAAACTAAGTGCAAATTGACCTCTATCTTGCAAAACAATCCTCTTATTTTTTACTTCATTAATGTAATTTAATTTGTCATTTGTAAGATGAAACCTTACTTGAGCTGTAAACTAGACAATGGGGAAAACACTTGAGGCTTCTGCTGTATGTGCTCTTTGTTACCCAGTAACTTGAATACTGTTTAATATGTTGTAAGACATTTGTAGAGTTTATCTGGAGCTGTTTAAAATGGTAATGTACAAATGTGAATAGTCACTTATCTATAATATGGGTAAGTTTTGTTTTGCCTATAATAGTAAATGTTTATAACAAGTGAGGGACAATGTTTGTCTATTTTTTTTTTTTTTGCTTGCACAGGTTGCACTATTGAAAACTTTTGAGATTGTATAAAAACCTGTCCAGAAAGCTGCAAGACACCAAAATCTTGTAGATGTCAAATAAAAGTTATTGTACTAACGAGAAGTGGACTCTTGCTTAGGCAGTCATACTCTTTAGCAACAGTTTCACTCTGGGCTTCCTCCAGAAATGCGTGTTGCCTTAGCACGCTGTGTAGCTTTCTGTTCCAGTGTAAGCAAGCTCTTCCTGTCATGAGACAGTGATAGGTGGTGGTACTGACCCATACTTGGACAAGGTCAGTTTCCACAGTTTCTTTTTAGTCTTCTGTCTCATTACAGGTAGATGCTTCCTGGTGGAAACAGAGTGCAGCCATCTCTCATGGTGCCTGGTATATTTTCTTTAAGCACATACTTGGTAACTTGGACATTTCATCTGAGTTTGCTTAATATGCCTCCTAATGGTATTAAATTGAGAAGAAGAATCTGCCCTCTCTTTTTTGTTCACTTATCTGGTTGAAGGAGTCTTTGTACTCAAGTGATCTCCTCTTGGAGTACAAGGAACTTGCTTCTGCCTTTGGTTAGACAGCAAAGAGCAAGATCGCCTGACAGGGCATATGGTGGGCCGCAGGATGATCGGAGATAGGATTCTGAAAGAAAACAACCCCTTCCAGTGGCAAGACATTGTGAGAAAATAGGTCTCTGTTGGATTCTGGCCAAATTCCCAGACTTACTTGATTTTTGGTAGTGGTTTGTAGGTAGATCATGTTTTACTTTAAAGGAGTGCTAGAATAGTCCTTCAATGTGCAGTTAAATGACGCTATCGTTGATGTATTTTAGTTTACTCTTGCAGTAGTTGCTGAAAGGGGACGTGATTTGTGACGGTATTTTGATTTCTCTGTAGAATGGGGCGTGTATATATACATATACATGTGTGTATATGTATTTGTAGTGTCTTTATGTGTGTATACACACACATATTTTAAATGACCAAAATTGTCCCTGAAAATGTCAGAGTAGTAGGTCTAAGATGGCCTATTAGTGAGTGATGCTGGAGGTTCTTTATTGGACCTGTTCTCAGTGTAGAAGCATGCAAAACAGAAAACCTTGATCTGGATACCTGATAACCTTTATATTATACTGTAATGGTAAGCTATTCAGAGGTGAAGAGGTAGAATCCTAGAGTTTAAAAGCCCCCTTGCTAAGAAGATTTGATTTCCAAACTCATGAAGTTAATATGTTTGAGGCCTTAACCAAAGAAGCTCAGCCAGGATCAGTCATTTTAGTCTCACATTTTTTAACTAAAGACTTGATTTTTCATCTGATTGACCTTTTTACCAGTATGATACTGAGCTTTGAAGTGTTTGTGTTTCGTGTTTTTGGTTTTGTTTTTTTTGGTTTTGGTTTTGGTTTTTAAGAAAGAAAAAAGAATTATGGTTCAGGGTGTATTTTAAAGTCACTGATCCATATTTTTGAATTCCAGACCATAGCCCTGTGCAAAAATATTTTTTAAAGGCTTTTCCGTAAATTTCCTCATTGCCAGAGAGGTTTTTGTAATTTAGTAGTTAGGATATCAAAATATGCCAACCAATGATTTATATTTGTAAGGATATTAGCAAAACGTCTCTAACAAAAACACAGCTTCATTTTCCCCTTTACAACCTTAGCCATCATAAATTGTTTAGTTTTCCAAATAATTTCTAGTTATCCAGCTCCAGGGATAAGCTCTCAAGACTCAGCATCACTTCCCAGCTTCTGTTAGAGGCTAGTAACTTTGGGACAAAAGAAGCCACTACCTTTCAACTGTACAATTGGAGGTGATGGAGTGCAGTTGCCAGTAGACAGAAACAGGTTTTCCATCCCCACAACCGTCTTCTGGTCAGATCAAGAGCAAGAAGAACATGTATCCAGATGGGCTCGGAGGCAGTGAGAGGACAAGTGTTCTCCAGCCTTGATTGTTATTTTGGTCTTTGGGCAGCTGGAGAGCTGCCACCCTAGTAAGGAGCAGAGCCCATCCTTATGGAGGTGAAAGGTGCAGGCAAAGAGCTTGGCAGGGAGAGAGGCCAGAACCCCAAGGGCCTTACAGATAAGCACTTCATTTCTGCTTCTCTTGTGTCTTCCTTGCTAGGAAGATCAAGATTGTATAAATATGAGTAAAAAGTTGAAGATTCTGTGAATTTAAGGTATTTTATGTTCCCACAGTAGAAAAGCAATTACTATTATGCCACTGGAGTGTTAAATATCTACCTTGATCCTCTACCCTCTGGTCACCTGAGGCCCTCAGGGCCAACCGCTATAATAGCTAAAACTTGAAAAAGCTACCAGTCCTCTGGTCACAATACAGTGTTTTTTAAGGGCACATAAATGAAGGAAACTTGTATCTCTATAAACATGCAGCTCAAGTTAGTGATGCCTTTCCTGAGTACCCACCTTTCAATCCTACCCTCTTCTAGACATGTACAGAACTCTGTATATAGACATGTTGAAAGTTACTGAGTTGAGGAATGTAAATATTTTTTGTAAATGGAAACATTTTTCCTTCCTAGTTTTGATCTCCCTCTTTCCCCCTCTTCGTCCTATTTATTCACTTGCTATACTACAGGGCATGGGAGTTTTTTTAATCTAGAAAAATGTGAGATAGTCTTAGCTGAATTTCTCCATATACTTTAAGATTTCTGTTCTGCATCCTTACTATAGAACTTCAGATGTTTTCGTGTCTTAATATTTTTAAACATGCCTGTTTTGCATTTTTGTTCCAGAACTTATACTGTGCAATGCATTGGGGGTGGGGGTGGACTCGTGCAATTTCTGATACTGTCATCGTGTGACTGTTGATGCTCCTTTACGTTGATCTTTTGATGCCATTATGAGCTTTGATTCATTCTGTCACGGACTTCATATTAAGCTCCCCTCCCTCCTTGGGTGCATTTTTGGAGCGTTCACAGACTTCACTCCTAAACAGATTAGGCTTATTCCTCCAGACCTTCCACTTAAAGACTCTTGATTCAATTTTTATATCCCCAATATGTAGTAATTGAAAGAAAAGTTTGCTGATTTTAAAACCATGCATGGTCCTTTTGTCATCACCGTCTGTTATTTCTTTAGGTAGCCTCCACAATCAACACTTTAAACTCCGTGAGTAGTGGGCAGAAATTTGTGGTCACCTTCTATCTGCTTGTGTATGTAGACATAATTGTTAATTTTTTTAAAGAGTTGAGCTGACTTTAAAGTTTGAGTTTTTTGAGAGGCCAAGGGCCATGGCCTGTTGTATGTAGTAGCATATTATTGTGCTGTACAGCTGTACATACTAGAGATAAGCCTTAAATTCATGGTTTTAAGTGGATTGGTGTAATGAATGGGGTAGTAAGCTGTTTGAGGCTGTTAGGCATTTCACCTAATGGACCTAGGAACAAATATATAACTTCATTTAGAATGAAATGGAGGCATTTCACATCACCAACCAAAAAAAAAAGTCTAAAATTGGGTGTTTTTTGATAATTTGGAATCCTTAAGAGTTTGTCCATGTGTGTACACACATGCTGCATGCACATACACACACACACACACACACACACACACACACACGAGAGAGAGAGAGAAGCAATGTATTGTTTGGTCTTCCATAGCAAAAGCTACCACCGAACAGGGGTGGGTTCAGGCAGTGTGAGATAGGAAACCCTCTTGGTGTAACTAACTGCTAACCTAGGTCTTGTGCTGGGGGAACTGGGAGGAAGGAGATCTAAAGAAATCACCACCTTGGAAGCAAAACAAGCCCAGTTACTTACATGACATTTTTTCCTGGAAAGAAGTTTAGCTGTTGTTAATGTGTAGCTAAGCCAGGGCTTTCATTCATGGCTGGATTTGAAGTATGGAATTTAGTCACAGATAACTTTCCTAAATGTCACAAGTTCTTCCTGATTCTTATGATATTTAGGAAAGCTATCTGTTGTAACAAGTTCGGGCTACTCCTTTTATTTGATAGAATGCTTTACAAATACCTCCAGTGCCTGACCTTGTTCGAACCCATCTTCCTGTTCCCTGACTCCCTTCCGCCACCCACAATAAAGTTGAAATCTTGTGTTTGTAGCATTATAAATCACATTTGTGGCAATGTCTGACACCACAACCATAAATATAGCACACTCTCTACCTTAATTGCAGAATCAAGCAAGGAGACTTGTAGAGTTAAGAAAAGACATCATCATTTGAGTTGTCATAGAGAAGCGTGAGGGCAGGAAACCAAACTCCTGGTGGTCCTCACAAGTTCAGGGGTATCTGCTATCTAGGTAGCTTTTCACCCCTAGACTTCTGGGGCCTGTGTGAAGTGCCTGCTTGCCTGGCCAGAGGAAGCCTTTCTAGCCAAATGCACCTTGGGCAGTGGTGGGGCAGCAGTTTTTTTGATAGTATTCTGGCACTGTACAAGATAGAAGCTTGAACTACCCATAATTTAATCTTTCTGACCTTGGCTTTTCTGAGCTGAGAGAACTTTTCATGAGGTACGTCCCAGTCTGTTGTGAGAAAAGCCATCCATCTTACTGGTTTGTAATGAAATGGCTAAACTACTGATACTTCTCCATCAGCCACGAGAGGTGGGAAGAGGTACGTTGTAACTCTGCAATAAGACTTGCTGTGGTTCTACCTCCAAGCCAAGGATCCTTTTCATGTAGGCACAAAGCCTCCTTATGATTCCGAATGGTGCGTCTTGAGATGGTGGGATGGATTCCAAAGACAACTTTCCGACCAAGGCAGATTGTGAATTTTGCTGACTTGTTTTGGTGGTCTGTTGTTACTGGGTTGTTGTTTTTTGTTTCAGTTTTTCTTTTAATCACCCTTCTATATTTCTACTCTGTTTTTGGAATCTGTCATGTAAAGATTCTCACTGTCTTGGTGATGCTGCACTGCTCCATGCAACTTTCTCATGGTGAAACAGTTCTCTGAGTGTCCAGAATATGCTGTTTGCACCATTTTGATTTTTAACTTGACAAAATTGGAATCTCATGCAATAAAAAAAATGTACTGGATGCATTTAGCAGGGTTTATACTTGTAAAAGTGAAAAAGATCAACAGTGGGACTTTATGGAAATCTGTATTTAGTTTTTTGTTGGGGGCTTTTTTTGTTTTGGGGTTTTTTTTGTAAAATTATTAAATTAAACTGGCTAATACTCTGGAGTCTTTGGTGTCTTTTATGAGAGAATAATACTTTCATCTTTGAGATTGTTGATTGCTACATTTACCTTTTCATTTTTAACTGGTAAATGAGAGCGCACCAGTAGTATTTCTTAGGAAGTGGTTACTTGTCTCAGCTATAGTTTGTATCTGTATCTGCCAAGCTTGATGAAGTTCAGGAAATTTCATAGAATCATAGGCCCGTTGATGTTGGAAGGAATCATAGAGACTAATGATTCCAGATCTCAGGGTGGCAACTAATCCTGAAAGTTCCCTGCTCTTGTATGAATAGTTTTAAAATAATTCGGAATTATTGTCAAACACCTTGCACATGTAAGGTGTCCTATGGGTTCTTTCTAGGGACAACAGGTTTCAAATTTGAGAAAGTTGAAAGATTACATGGATGTCACACTTGAGAATTCTGGGATTGGCTCCAGACAAAAATTCAGAAAAACCTAACCTGAGAGATAAGCTTGGAGCAGGAGAACCCCCAGGTGGCAGTTAGCTTAGTAAAAGAATAGGAATTCCATCTCCATTATCAAGCTATTTCTTTTACCTGAACTACAATATAGGTTGACTAAAGACCAAATACCAGCACTTATATCTGTATTGATCTAAAAGGTTATTTTAGGGCTTGTTAAAATAGCTATTCCTACAAATGTTCTCATAACTGAACAGAATACTCCAAAGTGGAGTCTGACCCAGGATATAGAGTATGATAGGAATATCACCACCTTCCTAGATGTGACGTTCTCATTGCAGGTTACTTTAGCCTTTGTTTTGGCAACCATGTAACACTTGATTCACTTCACTAAAATTTGTCCCAGATTTTTCCAAATGAGTCTTGGAAATATAAAACCATCAGAGGAGCAATATTAGAATTTGGAAATTGCTTTTGTCTTCTGATAGACAATCAATGAATATTACTAAGAGCTTGCTTACCTTGTGCCCAGTATTGTGCTAAGTTCTGGGCATAAAAAGCAATTCCATGTTCATTGGCTTCACTGGACTCTAATGGGGAAAACAGTCGTACATGATGAACTATAGTGCCCATTCCGATAATCCTTACAGAGTTGTGGAGCTGGAAGAGATCTGATCATAGATGGCAAAGTTAATGATTCACCTTGGGAAGGCACCTTAGATGTGACGACTCATTTTACGGAGGGTTAACTGAGAGGAGTTATGATTTGGCCCGAGTTCAACTGAATCGTCCTGACAGTATCCTGTGCGGTAGGAAGAGACAGGCCTGAGATGGCTTACCTTCCCTGGAGACTCGACCAAAGAGTGTCAGTGGGATGGCCACACTTGCTAAAGGCTAATGGAACAACTTACAGGGTTCAGCACTGCAAGGCACCACGTGCAAACAAAAGAAACAAAGCAGTCTGTGGCCTCCATGCTCTCCGGGAGCTTGAAGTCCAGCTGGGGAGATAAGAGATAGAACTAGGGGTACCACATTTTCCTTTTCCTGGGGTGATAAAAAGCTAAGTCTTAATGGATATGGTGATAGGAGGTCATCAGCAGACATAATTAAAGCTTGAGGTGTTTGATAAATACTTCTTAGAAGCTGGCATTAAAGGGATGGGAAAGAATCTGGTAGAGAGGACAAAGGAAGTTTCAGGTAGAGGAAAGGACTTACACAGAAGTGTGTAGCCAGGGATACATAGGACATCACTTGTGCTTAATATACCAGGCCAGGACTACTTCGTGCAGAGGATTATAAAAATGAAGGCATGTTTGCAAGGTAGGTTAGACAAATATGGAAAGAGAGAGGTCTTACCCTCAGATTAGTGTTTACTAGCTATGTAACTGTGGGGAAGGTCTCTCAGTCTCAGTTTGGTTATATGAGCAATGGGGCTATATAATAGCTAGAAGAAATGAAGTAAAAGCTTTGGAGGAAAGAATTGGAAAGAGGATAAATAAGTTTAGGAAACAAAATGGTGAATTCTACCTGAAAAATGGAACTCCAACCAAATCAAACATCAAAGGAATACATTAGTGTAGAAAGGTGGGACTTGCTATTTCTTATGCTTGGGGTATTGTTGAACATACAGGGCTACTTGGAGGAAACATGGAGGAAGGGGAGGAGTGAACCTCAGGTGAATCACACTCTTCCCTAAAGCAAACAAATGAGGCTATCCTTATACTCAACAGAGGTGGAAGCAAGGATAGGGAGGGAGTAGCTAGGAGTGGGGAGGATGCCTGAAAGGGGTAGGTGTTAGCAGATCAAGGTTCCTGACCCTGAAGGGAGGATCAAAAGAGGGGGAAAGGGTAGTGGAGTCTTAAGGGGGTGCCTCTTAGACAGTTGGGGAATGGGTGAACAAATTGTGCCATGTGAACATAATGGAATATTATTGCTCCATAAGAAATAATTTCAGGTAGTCATAGTTGTATGAACTGACAGTGAAGTTAGCAGAAGAATGATTTCTATATTTGGAAAGACTAAAGAGCTCTGATGAATGCAATGTCCAATGATGTCTTCAGAGGACCTAGGATGAAGTGTGTTACCTATCTCCTGGCGCAGGTAATGGATACAAGGTGCAGAGAAAGACATATATTAGGTCAGGGCCCAGAGTCAGGAAGACCTGAGTTCAGATCTGGCTTCAGAGACACACTAGCTGCGTGACTCTTCGCAAGTCACAACCTCTGCCTCAGTTTCTCCATCTGTACAATGGGGGTAGTAATAGCACCTCTCAGGGTTGTTGAGGATCAAATGTTGAGGAGATACGTAAAAGCACAGTGCTTGGCACATAGTAAGCACTACATCAATGTTAGCTATTTTTATTAATATCCAAGATAAAGAATTAATTCAAAAATGCAAGACCAAGAATCACTCCCCACTAGATGAATGATCAAAGAATATGAATAAACAGTTCTTAAAAGAATCACAAACTATGAACAACCATTTGGATAATTGCTCCAGATCTCTAAGAAGAAAAATTTTAAATATCTTGCATTTGTCTTAGCAAAATGCAAAGGTGACAAAGGAGGAAATACCCAGTGCTTTCGTGGCCATGAAACATTAGGCACACATATACTAAAGGAGCTGTGAAGTGATCCAGCCATTCTGGAAAATATTTCAGGTCATGTGAGAAAAGTGACCCATTTTTTTTTTCACTCGTTGATAACTTCTGCTGGGCATATTCCTCAATCAGGTCAAAGATAAAATTTACATTCACCAAAATATTCATAGCAGTACTTCAAAGCAGGACATTAAAATAGGTACCCACAGATTGCTGTTTGGCTGAAAAAATGTATATGAAATAATGAAGTATTTCAATACATGAAAGAGCCAATATGAAAAATCATGACCCTTAGGAGGACTTCTATGAACTGAGTGAAGTCAACAATCAGGAAAACGATACGCAATGGCTAGAATCATTCAAATGGAAAAAGACATTTTAAAAAAAGCTGGAGACTGAATAATTGTGATGGTCAGTTGACCTCTCCCCACACACACACCCTTACAAAAAAGTGAGAAAGCACCTCCCTGCTTTTGGTGGAGAGGTAGGAAACTTAAGTGCATGGAATGTACGTATTATCAGACAAGGTCATTACGTTTGTTGGTTCTGCTTAAACTACTTTTCGTTGGAGTCGTTTTTGCGGGAAGGGAGAGGATACGTACTGAGATGACTGTAATGTAAAAACAAAACATGAATAAAACATGTTTAAAAGTAAATAAAAGGATAAATGAAATAAAGTAACCCTGTATGTTCAACAAGTATTAAGTGCTTAGCCCAGGCCAGATAGCATTTGCTTTGGGGATTGGGGACATATTGGAGACATTTTATATATACACTCGGATGGTAGTAACAGGAGAAAGTACCAGATTGGAAAGGAACAGAAGCATTGCTTGGTTTTTATAAGAATAGTGTCAGGAGCGCTAAGCTTTCAATGAATGAAAGTTAATGAAGAAAATAGAAGTCAAGAAAAGGGAGTTTTCTCTTATATTGAAGAAAAAGGAAGTTCAAGGAAAGGAATGGAACCAGTGTTCACAGTGAATTGAACAACAGAAAATGACTGTTCAATTATTTTCTGCCAAGAGGAGTGACCTTTGGACTGGAAAAGACAGAACAAAAATAGCTAATAGGAATTGAAAACCAATATATGAAAAGGGATAATAGACCATTTTGGTGCCTTCAGTGAATTCAAGTAACCTGGTCCAGATTAACAAAGCCCTTGGGTACTGAAAAAAACTGGCAGATGTGATTGTTGAGTGATTGTCCTTGATACTTAAAAGACTGAAGAAGTGGAGAAGGTAGCATTGGACAGAAGGTAGATCGCTTTATTTTTAAAAGAGGAAAGAAAATACAGTAAGGAAAGGAACTTGACCTCGATTTCTGGAAAAATGCTAGAACATGTTTGCAATGGAATCTGACACATTCAAAAGTACCTTGGATAGATCCTAGAACCCTGATGAGCAGATATGGCAGGACTGGTTCTGAGAGAGTAAACCAAAGCATACTCTCACATTTTCTCTGTCTTTATCTGTGTGTATGTGTGTGTGTGTGTATACACACATGTATGTATATATGTATACATGAATATATTATATACGCACATATACATATGCTCAATATTATTTTATTTTTTGTTACACTGAACTATCTCTTTCCTTCTCCACCCTGCACTAGAGAAGTCCACCATTTGACACAGATATGCATATGTATGTGTTTAAAACTAATCTATGCATACTTCAATTTACCAGTTCTTTCTCTGAAGGTAATAGCACCTTCCTTCACAGGTCCTTTGTAGTTGACTTGAGTATTTATAATACTTAGAATAACTCACAGTTATTCTCTGAAAAATATTGCTGTTACTGTATACAGCATTCTCTTGATTCTGCCCATTTCACTCTTTAAAATTTCATACAAGTCTTGCCATGCTTTTCTAACATCAATTGCTCATCATTTCCTACTGTCACTATATATTAAGATCATTAGTGAACATATAGGGAAGAATCACAAATAGACAAGCATAGCATCATCAAGAACAGGACACAACAGGCCAATCTTATTTTCTCTCTTTTCATAATTGACCCAAAGAGCAAATTAATGGTGCCATGACTATTTGAATGGAATTCTTCAGATCCTGAAGAATCTGTCCTTGGCCCTGTGCTATTTGTTTCATATTTTTAGGGATGAATTGAATAAAGGCACGGACAGCATCTTTATCAAATTATCACAATATGTCAGGCTGGTGAGAGAGAGACAGTGCTGAGCTCAGTTCTTGGCACATAGTAGGTGCTCAATAAATATTGATTGGATTGGATAGCTAACGTATTGGATGACAGAGACAGGAGCTAAAAAAAACTCTTCAATGAGCTAGAACTTTGGGTCAAATATAATAAGACAACATTTAATAGACATCTTCTACATAGATTAAATAATCAACTTCACAAGGGCAAGATGAGGAAGACATGGCAAAATTTGAGTGTAGTGTGAAAAAGAACTGGGTGGTTTAGAAGGCTTTAGCGAACTACACATTGACTACATGGGGATTAAGAGAATTAATACAGCCCTGGACTTCTTTAAGAGGATCCAATAATAAAGCAGTGATAGTCCCACCAGATTCTGCCTTGGTTGGACTACATCTGGAGTATTTTGTTCCATTCCAGACACCGTAATTTTAGTAAGGACATCGATGAGCTTTGTGTTATCTGAAATGGCTCGATAGATAGAGCACTGGTCCTGGAGGCAGGAAGACCTAAGTTAAAAATCTGGCTTTAGACACTTACTAGGTATGTGAACATTGGCAAGTCACTTCACCTCTGTTTACCTCAGTTTCCTCAACTGTTAAATGGGGTGATAACAATAGCACCTACTTTGAAGGACTCTTGTGAGGGTCAAATGAGATAATATTTGTAAAAAGCATTTAGTACAGTGCCTGGAAGGTATGCACTATGTAAATGCTCATTCCCTTTCCTCTTTCCTACAAGGATACTGTCCTGGCAACAGTCAGAATGGCAAAGACCTCCCTATGCCAAGAACCAAGAATTTTTAGCCTAGGGAAGATTTATGGAGGATAGCTAGGAAGTGAAGTAAATAGAGTACTGGGGCCTGGAGTCACAAAGACCTGAGTTCAAATCCAGCCTCAGACACTAGCTGTGTGACCCTGGGCAAGTCACTTCACTCAGTTTGCCTCAGTTTCCTCATCTGTGAAATAAGCTGGAGAAAAAAATGGCAGACCACTCCAGCATCTCTTCCAGGAAAATCCCAAATTGGGTCACAAAGAGTTACACATGACTGAAACAAAGAAACAACATCAAGAGCCCCATTCAAGTAACTGAAAGACTTTGGAAGAAAGATTAGTCTGGTTCTGCTTGGTCCCAAAGGTCAGAACCAGGAGAATTGGGTAGAAGTAACCTGGAGGCAGATTTAGACTTGACATCAGGAAAAGCCTCCCCACAATGAGAGAGGCCAACCCATGTGGGCTGGCCAGCCTCAGGAGAAGCCAGCCCCCTCCCCTTCACTGAAGTTGTTCTTCAAGAAGAGAATGGATGATGCATGGAGTCAAGATGGTGGAGTAACAGCACAGACTTGCTAATGTTCTTCCCCCAAACCCAGCCAAATACCTGTAAAAAATGACTCTAAACAAATTCTGGTGCGGCAGAACCTACAGAATGATGGAGTGAAGCAAATCTGTAGCCCAAGAAAGCCTGGAAGGTCGCCAGGAAGTGTCTATTGTTGCCACACTGGGAGCAGAGCGCAGTCCAACATGGGCCGCCCTGGAACAGACAGGACCTGAGTAAGCCTTGGGGGACTGATTCTTGGGGACCTGTGGCAGTTTCCAGACTTTACAATCCCAAACCACAGAGGACAAATTGGAAGGTCAATGGGAAAAAAACTATGGGGCCTGCGTGAGATAGTAAAGTGGTCGGGCCCCAGAGGGGAGGAGGTGGAGGAGCACCACTGAGGGGGAGCCTACAGCAGCAAGGGCAGCAGCAGCCACAGTTTCTGGAGCTCTGGGCCCACAATTGTAGGGGAATCAAGCAGCTGACACTATACCCCTCCACCCCCACTAGAAGCAGAATACTACCTTGTCAAAGAGCTCAAAAGTCAAGTAAATAGCTGGGAAAATTAGCAAAAACCAGAAAAAGAATCAGACTATAGAATCTCATTTTGGTGACAAAGAAGACTAAATAAAGTATATGAACAGAAGACAACAAAGTCAAAGCTCCTACATCCAAAGACTCCAAGAAAAATATGAATAAATCTCAGGCCATGGAAGAGCTCAAAAAGGATTTTGAAAATCAAGTAAGAGAAGTAGAGCAAAAATTGGGAAGAGAAATGAATGATGCAAGAAAATCATGAAAAACGAGTCAACTGATAAAGGAGTCCCAAAAAGTGCTGAAGAAAATAACACTTTAAAAAAAAAAAACAATTGGCATGGAAAATAGATTCAGGAGAGATAATTTAAAAATTTTTGGACTACCTGAAAGCCATGATCAAAAAAAAGAACCTAGACAGCATCTTTCAAGAAACTAGACAGCATCTTTCAAGAAATTATCAAGGAAAACTGCCCTGATATTGTAGAACCAGAGGGAAAAATAGATATTGAAAGAATCCACCAATCACCTCCTGAAGGAGATTCCAAAAGAAAAACTCCTAGGAATATTGTAGCCAAATTCCAGAGCCAGAAAGAAACAATTCTAATATTGTGGAAATATAATGAGGATAACACAAGATCTAGCAACTTCTACATTAGAAGACCAAAGGGTTTGGAATATGGTATTCCAGAAGTCAAGGGAACTAGGATTGAAACCAAGAATCACCTACTCAGCAAAACTGAGTATAATAGTTCAGGGGAAAAACTGGTCATTCAATGAAACAGGACTTTCAAACATTCTTGTTGAAATGACCAGAGCTGAATAGAAAATTTGACTTTGAAACACAAGAATCAAGAGAAGTATGAAAAGGTAAACAGGAAAGAGAAATCATAAGGGACTTACTAAAGTTGAACTGTTTACATGCCTACATGGAAAGATCATAATTATAACTCTTGAGACTTTTTTTGGTATTAGGGTAGTTGAAGGGATGATAGATAGATAGATAGATAGATAGATAGATAGATAGATAGATAGATAGATGATAGATAGATAGATAGATGATAGATAAAGAGTACAGGGTGAGTTGAATAGGTAGGGATACTATTTTAAAAAATAAAATTAGAGAGAGAGAAATGTATTGGGAGGAGAAATGGAGAAATAGAATGGGGCAAATTATCTCATAGAAGAAAGAAAAAGCTTTTTCAGTGGAGGGGAAGAAGGGGAAGTGAGAAGGATAGAGTGAACTTTACTCTCATTGCATTTGGCTTACGGAGGGAATAATATGCACACTCAATTTGATATGAAAATCTGTCTTATACTACAGTAAAGTAGGGGGGAAGGGGATAAGTGGGAGGTGGAGGGGATGATAGAAGGCAGGGCAAATGGGAGAAGGGGTTACTTAGAAGTAAATGCTTTAGAGGAGGGATAAGATCAAAAGAGAATAGAATAAATGGAGGGCAGAATAGGATGGAGGGAAATATAGTTAGTCTTTCACAATATGACTGTTATGGAGGTGTTTTGCATAACTCCACATGTATAACCTATTTTGAATTACTTACCTTCTCAGAGGGGATGAGTGAGGAGGGAGGGAGGGAGAGTAGTTGGAACTCAAAGTTTTAAAACGAATGTTAAAAATTGTTTTCATATGTAACTGGGAAATAAGATATACAGGTGGTGGGGTATAGAAATCTATCTTGCCCTATAAGAAAATAGAGGGGATAGGGATAAGAGAAGGGAGGGATGTGATAGAAGAGAGGGCAGATTGGGGGAAGCTGTCTTGGGGTGGGGGAAGGGAAGAGATGGGAAGAAAATTTGAAAGTCAAAATTTTGTGGAAGTGTCTGTTGAAAACTAAAAATAAATTAATTTTTAAAAAGAAATGGAAAAAAAAAATGAATGACCACTAGTATTGCCTGAAATAAAGATCATTGTTCAGTGACAGCTCAGATCAGATGCCCACTGGAGTGGTTTCCAAATCTGAAATTCTGTGATCTATGACTCTTCTCACCTTGTTCCTCCCCCTCTTCTTCCCTCACCTTGGAGATTTAATCATATGTGAAACCTGTTTCTTTGATACTTCCTACGTGTGTTTATTATAGCTGGTATTCAGTGGGAGGGAAACCAAGCGTTGGAAGTTTGGCTCCTCTTTTCCCCTTCCATGAATGATTAGCTTGAACTGGAAAATCATAGTCCCTACACTTAACTGTTTAAAGGAGCAGATAAATATAATTCTGGTCTTGTACCTTCCTTCTCTGAAGACAACAGGGTGGCCAAGCCTCTGGCCCCAATCTCCTGCTTCTCCTTCTGACAGAAATTAAAGTCTCCCTTGGGGCCAAGATGGTAGAGCAGAAGCAGGGACCTGCTAAAGCTCTTTCTCCCCCATAACCTGTAAAAATAACTAAACAAGTTCCAGAGCAGCAGAAGCCACAAAATGATAGACTGAAGCAAATTTCCAATCCAAGACAGTCTGGGAAGTCTACAGGAAGGGTCTATCACTCTGGGCTGGAAACAGCACAGTTAGGTATGGGCCACACACCAGCACAGATGGATCTGAAGCAGGTCTTAAGGGATTGAATCTCTGATGGTGGCTGCAGTTTCCAGACTTCTCAACTACAAACACCAGATAGCTAGGAAGGTCAGTGAGAAGGGTCTATCATCTGACTGAGAGGAGAGCATGGTCTGGCCCAGGCCCAAGCCCAACTCCATGGTGGCAGCAGCCACTGCTGAAGAGGAGGCTGCTTCTGGAGTCCCTTAACAAAGAGCTCAGAAGTCAAGTAATTGACTGAGCAGCTGCCTCTGAAGCCCTCAAGTTAACAAAGAACTCAAAAGTCAAGTGATTGGGAAAATGAGTAAACAGGGGGAAAAGAAACACTATAGATTCTTACTTTCTCGGTGAAGAGATATTTTCTTATGTCATTGGTGACAAGAAGATCAAAACACAAAACCAGAAAGAAGAAAACAAAGTCAAAGTTCCTGCATCCAAAGCCTCCAAGAAAACTATGAACTTGTCTCAGACCATGGAAGAGCTCAAAAAAGATTTTGAAAATAAAGTAAGAGAAATAGAAGAAAAATTGGGAAGAGAAATGAGAGTGATGCAAGAAAATTATAAAAAACAAGTCAACAAGGGGAAAAAATGGTGTTTCAATGAATAGAGGACTTTCAAGCATTCTTGATGAAAAGACCAGAGCTGAAAAGAAAATTTGACTTTCAAACACAAGAATGAAGAGAAGCATGAAAAAGTAAAGAGAAGTCACAAGGGACTTACTAAAGTTGAACTGTTTACATTCCAACATGGAAAAACAGTATTTGTAACTCTTGAAACTTTTCAGTATCTGAGTAGTTGGTGGGATTACACACACACACACACACACACACACACACACACACACACACGTGCATGCACACACAGAGACAGCACAGAGTGAATTGAATAGGATAGGATCATATCTTTAAAAAAATGAAGTTAAGCGGTGAGAGAGAAATGTATTGGGAGGAGAGAGGGAGAAATGGAATGGGGCAAATTATCTCTCATAGAAGAGGCAGGCAGGAGACTTTTTAGTGGAGGGAAAAAGAGGGAGCTGAGAGGAAAACATGAAGTTTACTCTCATCACATTCGACTAAAGGAAGGAATAAAATGCATACTCATTTTGGTATGAAAACCTATCTTACAATATAGAAAAGTGGGGGAGTAGGGGATAAGCAGGGTGGGGGGGGATGATGGGAGGGCAATGGGAGGAGGGAGCAATTTAAAATCAACACTCTTGGGGAGGGACAGGATCAAAAAAGAGAATAGAAGCAATGAGGGGGGCAGGATAGGATGGAGGGAAATATAGTTAGTCTTATACAACACGACTATTATCGAAGTCATTTGCAAAACTACACAAATATGGCCTATATTGAATTGCCTGCCTTCCCAAAGGAAATGGGTGGGGAGGGAAGGATGGGGAGAAGTTGGACTCAAAATTTTAGGAACAACTGTTGAGTATTGTTCTTGCTACTAGGAAATAAGAAATACAGATAATGGGGAATAGAGTTATCTGGTCCTACAGGACAAAAGAAAAGATGCGGACAAGGGAAGGGAGGGATGATAGAAGAGAGGGCAGAGTGGTGATAGGGGAAATTAGAATGTTCAGTGTATTGGGTTGGGAGGAGGGGAAAAATGGGGAGAAAATTTGGAACCCAAAATTTTGTGAAAATGAATGTAAAAAGTTAAATAAATAAATTTATAAAAAAAAGAAAAGAAAAAGAAAGAGAAAAGAAAAACAAGTCAACAGCTTGCTAAAAGAAACCCCCCAAAAAAAAATTCTGAAGAAAATAGCACCTTTAAAATTAGACTAACTCAAATGGTAGAAAAGGTCCAAAAAGCCAACAAAGAGGAAAATGCCTTAAAAAGCAGAATGGGCCAAATGGAAAAAGAAGTCCAAAAGTTCACTAAAGAAGGTAATTCCTTAAAAATTAGAATGGAGCAAATGGAAGCTAGTGACTTTCTGAGAAATCAAGAAATTATCAAACAAAACCAAAAGAAGGAATAAATAGAAGATGATGTGAAGTATCTCACTGGAAAAACAACTGATCTGGAAAATGGATCCAGGAGAGATAATTTTAAAATTATTGAACTACCTGAAAGCCATGATCAAAAAAGGAGCCTAGACATCATCTTTCAAGAAATTATCAAGAAAAGTTGCCCTGACACTCTAGAACCAGAGGGTAAAATAGAAATGGAAAGAATCCACTGATCACCTCCTGAAAAAGATCCCAATAGGAAAACTGCTAGGAATATTGTAGCCAAATTCCAGAGTTCCCAGGTCAAGGAGAAAATATTACAAGCAGCCAGAAAGAAACAATTCAAGTATAGTGTGAACACAATCAGAATAACACAAGATTTAGCAGCTTCTACACTAAGGGATCAGAGGACTTGGATTATTAATAATTATTAATATTAATAACAACATGATAATTTTATTAATAGTATTAATAATTCCAGAGGTCAGAGGAGCTAGGATTAAAACCAAGAATCACCTACCCAGCAAAACTGAGTATAACACTTCAGGGGAAAAAAATGGAACTTCAGTGAAAGAGAGGACATCCAAGTATTCTTGTTGAAAAGACCAGAGCTGAATAGAAAATTTGACTTTCACAAGAATCAAGAGAAGGATGAAATGGCAAACAGGAAAGAGAAACCATAAGGGGCTTATTAAAGATGATCTGTTTACATTCCTACATGAAAAAATGTTTGTAACTCATGAGACCTTTTTCAATATTAGGATAGTTGGAGGGAATATATATATGTATGTATGTATGTGTATACATATATATATAGAGAGACAGAGAGACAGGGCACAGGGTGAGCTGAATATGACAGAATGATATCTGAAAGAGAAATATTGAGAGGAATGTACTAGGAGAAAGAGAAAAGTAGAGGTAGAATGTAGTAAATCATCTCACATAAGAGAGTCAAGAAAGAACTCTTACAATGGAGGGGAAGAAGAGGAAGGTGAGGGGGGAATAAGTGAGTCTTCCTTTCATTGGATTTGTCTTCAGGTGGGAATAACATACACGCTTAATTAGGCGCATAGAAGTTTATCTTACCCTATAGGAAAGCAGGGGGGAAGGGAATAATAGAAGGGATGCAGATTTGGGGAAGGGGTAATCGGAAGCAAACACTTTGGTAGAGGGACAGGTCAAAGGAGAGAATAGAATAAATGAAGGGTGGGACAGGATAGAGGGAAATATAGTTAGTCTTTCACAACATGACTGCTATGGAAGTATTTTGCATGACTACACATGTATAACCCATATTGAATTGCATGCCTTCTCAATGAGGGTCAATGGGGAGGAGAGATGGAAGAGAATGTGGAACTCAAAGCTTTAAAAATGAATGTTAAAAATTGTTTTTACATGCAACCAGGAAATAAGATATATAGGTAATGGGATATAGAAGTTTATATTGCCCTACAGGAAAGTAGAAGGGAAGGGGATGGGGCAATGGGTGATAGAAGGGAGAGCAGATTGGAAGAAAGAGTATTCAAAATACATGGTGTCCTGGGGTGGGGAGAGGGGGAAGATGGGGAGAAAATTTGAAATTCAAAATTATGTGTAAGTGAATGTTGAAAAGTGAAAATAAATAAATTTAATTAAAAAATAAGTAAATAAGAGAAAAAGAATAACAGTAGTCTCTCTTGGGAAAGGATAGGGAGAGAAGAAGCTAGAGATGTCTCTTCTTCCCTTTGGACTTCACAACACCCTCATGCAATGTATGGGGGAATGGTCTCACTATGTATGGAATACAATTTATCAGGGTGGTATCAATAGATCTACCACTGTGTGGCAGGGAGGGGAATGGGAGGGAGGGGGGCAGAGAGGTATTAAATCATTTAAACTTTCTGGGCTTCAGATTTCTTGTCTATAAAATGATGAGGTTAGACTCAGTCCATCTTTAAGATCTTTCTGAGTTCTAAATCTCAGATCCTTTGACTATGGGCAAGTACTTTAATTGTAACCAAGCCCCAGTGTCCTCATCTGTAAAGTGGGGATAAGAACACTTCCCCAACCTCATAGGGAAATAATCTGTAAACTTTCAAACAGTAGAGAGGCCTCATATTCATGTGATTTATAACATGGCTGCTAATAACACTAAATTAATCATCACTTATTGTGGTTTGGACTTGAGATTTCACTGGTATGATATGGAAACCCTGACCCAGGGAGATAAGCAACTCCATTGATCAGTAATGTAGGATCTTAGGGAATTTCCTGGGGGTGCTGAGAAATTAGGTGAGTGAGCCAAGGTCACACAGCTAATGGCCAAGTCAGCCAAATGTTCCTGCCTTCAATGGAACATGTGCCTCTCTTGTACCCCTTCCTTAGAGACAGACCTATGCTGTCATTGGAAATAGTCTTTAAAATACAAACAGATTTTTCATTTATCCTGTAAATAGCTGATCTGGGAATATTTGCATGTTTTCTCTCCTATTTGATTGTGACCTCCTGGAGAGCCATGGTCGATTTGGCTTTTCTTGGTATCCCAAATGCTTTGGCACATAGTAGGAGATTAATAAACCTTTACTAACAGGTTGACTGTTTGTCCTACCTGCTTATTGAACATGTTTCTTTCTCTCTAGGGAACGTGGAGTCTCTTCTTTCCCATTAGGGCACTTGGGGGAGGATGGGGGAATGTCCTCATCAGTGCACATACCAACCTTGAGTTAAGCCTACCCAGAAAGAGCAAGGCTTGCTCTATTATCTGCAGACGCTCCCTTCCCTGTACTAGGCCAGTGAGCTGGGCACTTGCTGTCCCTTGCCCACATGCACTTCCACAGCTTTTGTTCTGGCCTGGGTGTTCTCTCTGTTTGGCATGGCCTTCCCTCCCTGCTCCCCCTGAGCCATTTCTGCCCCCCTTCCTCCCTCTGGGAATAGTCACATATCCCTAGAGCCTCCACAGACTGTGGTTATCAAATAAAATACATGTTTTTGCAAGCTTTAGGGTGCTAAATACATACCAGCTCTTAGTGTGCTCTTCTATTTTCCTTTATATCCTAGTTCTTATGACTATTTTTAATAGCTGTCACCTATGTAGCATCTTAAGGCAGACTGAGTGCTTTGCATTCATTATCTCATGTGTATGAATGAATGAATAAATAATGAATGAATGCAGAGGCATTTATGAAGTACTTACTTGGTGCCCAGCACTGTACTAAAGTGGAAGGGAATGGGGGATAAGGGAAAGGGAACAATTATTTATGAAGCACCTACTATGTGCTTAGCCCTGTGCTAAGCAGCTTTAACAATAAACCTGGGAAGTAGATGCTATTATTATCCCCATTTTAAAGCTGAGAAAATTAAGGCAGAGAGAGGTGAAGTGATTTACCAAGGATCACACAACTAAGTAAGTATCTGAGGCTGAACCTGAACTCAGGTCTTCCTGACTCCAGGGTCAGTGCTCTGTCCATTGCATCAGCCAGCTGCCTCTGAGTTCTTAGAGCTCAGACTCTAATTTGAAAAGATGACATATAAGAAAGATCAGCTATAGGATGGGTGGAAAACCCCAGAAGTCCTAAGGGTACAGCGGTGGGGGTCTGGGGTCTGGAGGGCATAGAGGCAGGTCAGATGGTAAAGCCTAGAAAATCTCTCACAGTGTATTCATTTTGCATATGTATATATAATATACATGTATGTGTGTGCACGTGTATATATGTATGTATGCACATATATATGTGTAAACCTACATGCACATACACATACACCTATACACACATGATATCTCCCCCTTGGAATGTAAGCTCCTTGGGGATCCTGTTTTGCATCTGTTTCTCTCCCTGTAACACAGCATAGTGCCTGGCTCATAGTAAATGGGTGCTGAATAAAATGTTTTGACCAGTTGATCCAATGGATTCAAGTGGATGATCCAATCATCCACTGAGGAATGTGCTACAGATATTAATCCAAGGCGGAGTCAGGAAGACCCTCAGACACAAATTGTGAAATGAAGACAGTAACTGTAGCCACTCACAAGGTGGTTGTTGTAATGATCAAGCAGAGATAATGTTTATAAAGCTCTTAGTACGCAGTAGTTGCTAAATAAATACTTATCCCCTTCCTTTCCCTCCCATTTTTCTTCTTTTAAGATCATCAAGGCTCAACAGAACAATTCCCAGATCTTTTAATCTAACTAGACTCCCTCTATGACCTGTAGTCTGAGATTTCTGCCTTGGTTATTATCTCTCTGCAGGAGTCAGACTACGCTAGAAGATGGAACGGAGACCTCACTCACCTGTTCCCTGCTTTTGGACATGGTGCTTATTTGGTGCATAGGTTAGGGCCCCTGACTGCTCCTTGGAACATCTCTCCTAGGCACAGGTCGCCTCCTCAGTCCACTCGGGATCTGTGACCCAGAACCCTAACCTTGTTAGGGATAAGAGTCACTAGGTGCCACCAGTTCTTCTATCCTACACAAATCTGGGTCTGTGCACTGCATTTCTGATCTCTTCTTGCCTTGGTGCACAGCCTTTCCCTGCACTTTGTCCTGCTCTGTTCTGGCCAGACCCTGTTCTCTCAGTGTCTGCAGATCTCTCTCTCTATCTTCTAGTGCTGACCTGGGCTTCAAATATGACTCACTGTGATTTTATTCTTAGACTTCTCCATTAGGATTTGTTTTGGTGTGTTTTCTAGAATTGTTTGGAATGGGAGCCTGAGTCTTTCTCTAGAACTCTGAGGAAGAAAGGCATAGTGGTTAGTGTAACCGGCTTTGGAAAAACTGGCTTCAAATTATAGCTCCCTTCCAACTCTAAATCTGTGCGGTTATCATTACCAGCTATCTACTGAACACTCTGATTAGACTTATTATAGGTATCCCAAATTTAACCTCTCCAAGATGTTATCTGAACCCACCCCTCCTCCCCCTTTGCAAGTACAATCTGCTAGGTTTGCAAGTGCAGCATTACCCTCCACCATTCTCTTTCCCTCAGGAAGACCTAAGTTCAATTTCTATCTGCAGCACTTACTTGCTGTGTGACCTTGGGCAAGTCATTTCCTCTCTCTGAGTCTCAGTTTCCTCATCTGTAAAATGAAGGAGTTGAACCTGATGACTTTTTTGGTCCTTTCCAGCCTTCATCCATCCCCTTCTCTACACTTGACCAGGCCCCCCTTCCCCACCCCATAGGTCAGGGCCTAACATTACCTCTTCCCTGGACTGGCCCTACCTTAGGCCTCTCCTCTTTCTAATCCAGTCCCAACTCATCTGCATGTCTGAACATACTGTTTCCACATGCAAGAAGCAACAGTGGATCCCTGTCTGTCATCTCTAAGAGGAGCTACAAATAATTGTTGGCCCTGCAAAGTCTTTCCCACTAGCTCTAGGCTTCCTCTCCACATAGATCAGATCCACACTGGCAAGTCACAGCAGCGCTTTCCTGATGCCATGCTTCTCTTCCAGAATGAAAGAGAGACAAGAGCAAACACAGTCTCCTGCAGGAAGACAGTCCTGCCCGATTCGGTCCCTAGTCCAAGTACTTTGTATCTGTGGATTTGTATATGTGGATTGTCAGCTCTTTCAGGGAAGGGACGATCTTTTGCCTTTTTGTGTAACCCAATGCTTGGCACACACACAGTAAACACTTGAATATGTGTGTGATTTTCTATGCTTGCTGTTCAGTCATTTCAGTCCCGTGCGACCCTTTGTGTTCTCATTTGGGGTTTTTTTGGCAAAGATACTGGAGTGGTTTGCCATTTCTCTCTCCAGCTTATTTTACAGATGAGGAAACTGAGGTAAACAAGGTGACTTGCCCAAGATCACCCAGCTAGTGAGTGTCTGAGGCCAGTTGTGAACTCAGGAAAATGAGTCTTCCTGACTTTAGGCTGGGCACTCTATCCGCTGCATCACCTAGTTAATGTCCACATTAATAAACATGTGTACATATTAATAAAAATAACTGATACATAATGTTTGCAAAGCATTTTATTATTTGATTCTCACAACAACCCTGGGTGGCAGGTACTATTAGTGTCCACATTTTATAGATAAGGAAACTGAGACAGACAGGGGAAATGACTTGCTTAAGGCTACACAGCTCGTATGTATCTGAGGCTAGATTTGAACTCAGGTCTTCCTCACTCCAGGTCCACTACTCTACCACTGAGCCAACTACTTGTCTCTGATGATCTCATCAGCTTTCATGGATGTAATTATCATCTCTGTACTGATGATTCTCAAATCTACTTATCCACGCCTACCTTCTCACATGGCCAACTGCCTATTAGGCCCCTTGAAAAGGATGTTTCATAGGCATCCCAAACTGAACCTATTACGTGCTGGCCACTGGACTAAGTGCTGGTGATACAAATACAAGCAAAAAGAGAGTCCCTGACCTCAAAAGACTGCTGAAGTCTCATGGGGAGACAACATGTAAGAAGGAGCTGCAAAGGTAGGAGTATGGTGGGGGTGGAGGAGGGTACCCAGCAAAGGAGTACGATGGAGAATTCCTGAGTGTAGACTGGTAAGAAATGATGACTTTCTCCTTGCCTCTTGCAAATTTCAATCAGGAGTGCTTTCCTGAACTAACTTCCCCTAGCTACCCTTCTTCTGAACCACTGAAATATTCTCTACCAAAATTTAGAATATGTATCAGACAATAGTGACCTTCATGTACTTTGTTACAAACTCTAGGAGGGGATTACTCAAGGTTCCCACCGTTTCTACCCCAGCAAACTGTTCTCTGTAGCTGAGAATCTGATAGAGAATACAAGCTCCCCCTTAATGAGGCCTCTCCCTTTTGAAGGCAGATCATACATAGCTAGCTAATTTCTACAGTATCCAGCTTGGTATACATACAGGTTTTCCTCTCCTTTCTTTTTCCCCGGTTAAAGTCCTTTTGGTTAGACTTGTGTAACAATTTCTTGCAAGATACGGGACAAATACATTCTTACCAATCTTTGGTAGGTTTACTGCATCGCTGTCTAAGAGTCTGTCATTGTTATATTTTAAGATGTGATTCAGAAATAAAATCCCCTGCTCGGATTTCATTTTAACCAGCTATTTACTTCCTAGATCTGTTTTTCTCTTTCTGTGTCCCTTGCCTTCAATAGAAACCAGTCCCTGTGCCCCCATGATCCTCAATTTCTTGGTTAAGATTTCTTAATCTTTGGCAATTTCTTCTGGCAATATAATTTGTACCCGCATGAATGAATTATCAGAAGTCGTCCCTTAAAACTAGTCTTGAATTTGAAAGTCTCTCTCCCCTCTCCTCTCTTCCCTTTCTCTCTCTCTCTGTCTCTCTCTGTCTCTCTGTCTCTGTCTCTGTCTGTCTCTCTGTCTGTCTGTCTGTCTATCTGTCTCTCTCTCTCTCTCTCTCTCTCTCTCTCTCTCTCTCTCTCTGTCTCTCTCTCTCTCTTTCTCTCTCTCTCTCTCTCTCTCTCTCCAGGAGAAAGTTAGACCACAATAATACAGAGGTCTGATATCACGGTGACAAATAGTTTCCACAGCCCTAAGCAAGGAGTCACCAACTATCGCTAAAACCGTGTATTTCTTCCTCTCTGATGTACCACCTGATAGCACCTGTGAAGTTCCTTTACTACATCTGGGAGGATAAACCTCTCCTCCTTCCACAGAGCATCTCTCTCTGCAAGAAGAGAAATGATCCTGCCATTCTGGAGAGCAATTTGGAGCTATACCCAAAGGACTATAAAACCATGCATACCCTTTAGCCCAGCAATACCCACCATTAGGTCTGTAGCCAAAGAGATAATAATAGTCTTAGCAATAATAAGGAATAAAAAGGAAAAGGACCTATATGTACAAAAATATTTCTAGCAGCTCTTTTTGTGGTGGTGAAGAATTGGACAATGAGGGGATATGGCTGAACAAGTTGTGGTATATGATTGGAATGGAGTACTGTTGTGTTATAAGAAATGATGAGCAGGATGGTTTCAGAAAAACCTGGGAAGACTTACATGAACTGATGCAAAATGAAGAGAGCAGAACCAGGAGATCATTGTACACAGTTACAGCAACGTTGTATGAGCAACTGTGAATAACTTAGCTGTTCTCAGCAACACAATGATGCAGGACACTTCTAAAGGACTTATGATGAAAAATGCTCTCCACTTCCAGAGAAAGAACTGATGAAGTCTGAATGCAGATAAAGGCATACTTTAAAAGCAACAACAAAATCTCTTTCTTTTTCTTTTTTCTTGATCTGCATTTTCTTTTGCAACATGGTTAATATGAATATATGTTTTGCATGAATGCACATGTGTAACCTATATCAAATTGCTTGCCTTCTCAAAGAAGGAAGAGAGAAAAGAGGGAGAGAATTTGAAACTCAAAATTTATTAAAATGAATGTGAAAAAGTTTTTACATGTAATTGAAAATAAATAAAAATTTTATAAAGAAAAGCTTCACATTTGTCTCTGGCTTCAAATGGACAATAGTTTCTGGTTTTCCATTATTTTCTGAGGCACTCTTTCATCCTCCAACTTCCTGACTGATCCAGGTCAGAATTCTCTCCTCTCTTTTTAGACTTTCTACTTTCTTCCATGTTTGTTAAAGCCCCTAATCTCCTTGTCCAGCTTTAAAAAAACCAAACCAAAACCACAACAAAAAACCTCATACATTATCCCTTTAAAATTCCTAATAAAGTAGATTTTTGAGAAGGGTCCCTCAGGTTCCTTCACCATATCTTCCGGGAGGTAGACACCAGTGTGAATTTGGAATCTAGGCATCGGTCACTTATGTGTGGCAGATATGGAAACATCAGGTCCCCTTCCAAAGCAAGACAAAATCAACCATGTTCTCCATGCTTCCTTACAGCAAGATGCTCAGTCCTTGTCTTTCAGAGTGGGTGTTTACAACTTGTGAGCATCTTTATAGCCTTTCATCTCATCCTCTACTCTTTTTCACCCGTTAGCCTTCAACAGTCAGACTGAGCTCCCCAGTCCATTTCTCATAACCCCTGACCTTTGATTTTCCACCAGTACTCTTTCTCTTCTTGTCTCCCTTTTCATTCCTTTCAGATATCCAGCTGTGGTCATCTGCTCTCACCAGGGTTCCCTCTCCCTTCTGGGTATAGTCACCTAATAGAACCATTGCTTCTGGAAAGGGCAGGTGAATGGATTGGCTGAATTGACTCATCAGCCCTGGGATTCCCCTGTCCAAAATGTTCCACGGCAACCACTCCCCAATATGTGTTGTATTAGGCTTTTTGAAGCCAAGAACTATATCATTTCTTCTATTTTTATGCCCAGCTCTTAGTAAAATGTCTGGCACTTGGCAAGCAATAAATGTTTATTCATTCATTCATTTCCTTCCTTCCTTCATTCATTTCTTCCTCAGATCATTCCCAGATCCTTTCATCTTTTACATTGAGCTCCTCTTCAGCCTTCCCCAGAAATTTCCCCAGTTTCTCTCCCCGATTCACTCTCTGACTCTTATAAATTCCAAACCCTCCAAATCAAGGGAACTAGTATTCGTTCTGTTGAAAGGGAAAATAATAACAATAACACATATCTCTGATACTTCTGGGTTTAAAAGGTACTTTTCTGACTACAACCCGGGGGAGACAGAAAACAAGCCCTTGTTAAGCACCTACTATATGCCGGGGAAAAAAATCCAAGGTCTCCCACTGCATGGGGAGCCCTTTCCAGTCATCCTGATCTATATCTTGCCACTTGACCCACATGGCTCTGGAGGAGAGGGTGAGGCTGGTGGCAACTTTGCACAGGCCTTCCTCATTTAGATCTAAATCACATGCAAGTCAGGGCATCACCTTGCTGGTGTTATGGTCCTCTTCGAGAAGGAAAGCTCTGTGCTAAGTGCTTTACAAATATCTCATTTGGTCCTCATAGCAATCCTGGGAGATAGTACTATTAGTATCCTCATTTTTCTGGAGAGGAAGCTGAGGCAGAGGTTAATCAACTTGTTGAGAGTCACACAGCTTATATAGGGGTCTAAGACAAAAATCAAATCAGGTCTTCTTTGTTAGATATCTAAGACTATCCACTGTGCCACTGAGCTGCCTCTGAGCAGCTGGACAGGCAGTACTTTCAAGAATTATTCCCATTTTACAGTTAAGGAAACTGAGGTTCTAAGAGATGACTTGCCCAGGTTCACATAAATAATGAAATGATCAGGTCCATTCTTCAGGGCCAAAGTTCTTTCTATTGAATTACAGCTTATGTTAGAATGCACTAGAAAGCCCCTTACCCTAAAATAGTCACTCTGGTGCCAAAGTGCTTGAAATTCCACCATTAGAGAGTTACTCGTTTGGACTTAGCATTGCCCTCTCCAGTCCCTTTTTAAAAATGCAGCTATCCTTGGAGTCAGTATTTATCTAGTACATAATATATACCAGGGAGAGGCAGCTAGGTGGCTCAGTGGATAGAGTGCTGGTCCTGGAGTCAGGAAGACCTAAATTCAAATCTACCCTTAATAGCTGTGTAACCCTGGACAAGTCACTTAAACTCTGTTTGCTTTCATCTACTGGAGAAGGAAATGGCAAACCACTCCTGGTATCTTTGCCAAGAAAATTCCATTGACAGTACAGACTTGCAGTGGTCCATGGGGTGAAGAAGAGTTAGAAAGGACCGTACAAGAATGTACCAGGGACCGTGTTAAATAAATGGTCTACACAGAAAGGCAAAAGACAATCCCTATTCTCAAGGAACTTACAGTCTGATGGGGGGGACAATAGGCAAACAGCTATGGACAAACAAGATGGAGACAAAAGAAACCGGAGCTAGTCAACAGAGAGAAAGCATCAGCATTAAAGGCATTCAACTAACTTTACTCCAAGAAAGAGATTGGTTCCTGGTTGGGGAAATGGGATAAAGGGAGTGATGGGGAGATTTAGTGAAATCTCTGGAAACTGGTATTTTTCTTTTTTCAAGTGAAAAGATGGGGAGAGAAAGTAAGGTCTGGAATCCAGAGGCATTCACAAGGTCAGTCTACCCTTAGGCTACCTGAGGCCCAGCCCCCAGAGATTTGTGTCTGAATGTTTTATTCATTAGAAATGGAGGGAGAAAGGTTTTGAAATTAAAATTGCTTTATTATTTATTTTTTTAAAGAGCTGGACTTTAGGGTGAGGCCTCAGGGCACCCACCAAGAACCAAGGAAGCAGTTGTGTTTAATTCAATCAACATTTATTCTATGTTTACTATGTGCCAGGCATCCTTACTAGGCATTGTGGGTACAAATGTGATGGTTCCTGTTGTCTTCAAAGAACTTACAGTCTAGCTGGGGTTAAGGGATGAAACAAGTGCCCAGATGGATCAAATGAGTATAAATGAAATTTATCAAAGTGGTATCTGGAATCCTGTCTCAGAGAAGCTGGGAGAATGATAATAAAACAATAACTGGAACGATTTAAGGTTTGCCAAGTGTTTCGATTTACTTTTATCATCTCATCTGAGTCTCAAAACCACTCTGTGAAGTCCTCACTACAAGGATGATCATTCCAGTCTTACAGAAGAGACAGGTTCAGGGAAATTAAGGGAGCTACCAATGGTCACCCAGCTAGTAAGCATCAGAAGCAGGATTTGAACTCAGGTCTTTCTATTCCAAGGTCATTGTTCTTTCCCCTAGAGCAGGGTGCCTGAAAAGTAGAAATTTAAAAATGATTACAATTGTTTTGGCATTTTAATTGCTAGGCAGTGGGTCTAATGGATTGAGAACTGGCTTTGGAATCGAGTTCTCCATTAGAAGGTCACCTCTGACACTTACTGGCTATCCAACTGGGCAAGTCCATTAATGTCTTCTTGCTCTAGGGAGTTCAGACTCTAAGATACCGAGAAGGTGCCCACCTGCTACGGTGGAGGGAGTTTCTTCTACTGGGAGTTCTCTGCATCCATCATCATCACAATCCCTATTACTAATTAGAGGGTAAAAACAAACCAGTGGGAGTGATTAGGTTTATTTGGAAGGGGAGAGGGTGCTGTTTACAAAGTTTAATGTAAATTTCACTCAGTAATTTTTCCTCTACAGTGTCCCACTTCCTACCCCCATCCTCTGGAAAACACAGTAGAAAAATAAGTGCGAAAACGGGAAAAGCAATCATACCCACTGTCCATTTTATCCTGCGCCAATGGCACAACTCCAAGAACGGGGAGTTGACCTGAGTTCTAATCCGACGGCTACTGTGTTATCTTGGGCCAGTCGTTTCGTCTCGTTAGGCCTTAATTTCAGAGAGATCACATTTCTGCCTTTCTTGGTAACCCCAGGGCTTTAGCCTAGTCACTGGCAGACAGCAGTCGTTTAATAGAATGCTTGTGGATCGCTCCGTAAGAGGACTGCAGGGCCCATGAAGGTCCTTCCAACCTCTGGACCGATGCTCCTGTGACTTACCATCTGGCAAGTCACCGGCCCTCTCGGGGACTCAGTTTCCCTTTCTGTAAAACAAGAGGGGGTTGGACGAGTTGGCCCCCTTGCAGCTCTTCAGCTAGGATCTTCTACATTTTTTTTCCGGTGTGGGTCTTTAAAGAGTTCAAATAGCCACAAAGGAATAAAATACTAATTCCTCACTATTAAAAAAATTAAATTGAAATTAAAAAACCAGCCCCGGCACCCTGAGTCCCTCGCGGCCCCTCCCTCCCCACCCTGCGCAGGAGCTGAGAGCCAGTGCCCCCAAAAGTTTGCCAAGTTCATCCTCCGGGGGGGACATCCTCGGGCTGGCCGCGGAGAAAGCCAGCCCTCACGCCAGGGGTGCGGGCTCGGGCGGGCGCGCGGGGCGGGGTCGTGGGGCCGCGCCCTCCCCGAACTTTGGGGCCCCCGTCCGCGGACGTATGGAGCCCATAGCGCCTTGTGGGTGTCGGGATAAGGGACGGCCATATTTGCCGGTGCCGGCGGAGCCGTGAACAAAAAGTGCGCCGGGAGCCAGGGCATCGCGGGACCTGCGGGCTCCGGGCGCCGCGCCCCCCGGGCATGTCTTACAAGCCCAACTTGAACGCCCACATGCCGGGCGCGCCCCTGAACCCGGGTAAGTGAGCCCCCGGGCGGGCGCGGGGCAAGTTCGGCGGCCGCCGGGCTCTGCCCCCGCAGCCCCGGGACCCGCAGCCCCGGCGCCCCGCAGCCGGACACAAAGGGAGCGCCGGGGCCGGGGCGGCGGGGGCAGAGCCCGGCCGGGCGGGCGAGCGCGGCTCCGCGGCCGCCGGGACTCCGGAGCGCCGGCCGCCCCCTCCCGCCCCGCCGCCGCCCCCCGCCCGGCCGGCTGGCCCCGGGCCGGGGATCGGGGCGCGCGGGGAGCCAGCCCGACCGGCCCGCGGCGGCCGCCTGCCCCCGCCGCCCTGTCCCGGGCGGCCCCTGG
The DNA here is from genome assembly GCA_023548195.1 of Bettongia penicillata ogilbyi. Taxonomy (NCBI): domain Eukaryota; kingdom Metazoa; phylum Chordata; class Mammalia; order Diprotodontia; family Potoroidae; genus Bettongia; species Bettongia penicillata. The sequence continues at coordinate 3,279,062 of JAJHZJ010000550.1, read as the reverse complement.
CCCCGGGGGGCGCCGGCGGGGAGGGGGCGGCCGGCGCCTCTTTCTCGGCCCCCCCGGCACTTCTCCCCCTTCCCCCCCTCGCTGTAAGCTCTCGGGCGGCTCGGCGAGGGCCCCTGCCGGCGGCTTCGGGGAGCGGCTGCGAGTGCGTGTGCGGGGCCGTGTGCGGTGGGCTGGGGGCCTGCCGAGCCCCGGGCCGCGCGCGGAGCGCCGGCCAGTGCGTGGGGAAGGGGCCGTGGGGGCGGGCGCGCGGTGGGGGCCCGAAGTCGGGAAGGGGTGTGTGTGCGTGCGTGTGCGTGTGCAAATGGGAAACGGTGAGACGGGGATGGAAAAGTGGAGTTCAAAAGAGCACGTGTGTAAAAGTGTCTGTGCCCGGGGGGGGGGTATAGTCCAGGAGCCGGGGTGTAGGAGTCAGTGTTCAGGCCGGAAGCTGGGGGGGCCGCTGATGGAAGCGGGGTCCCGGTGGTGCCCGGGCGGGACTGGGAGCCGGCGTCCGTGGTGCGTGCATCTCCTGGGGAGGGCAGGCATGCCTTCAGCCCACCTTTCTGGGGCTCGGGGGGGCCCAGGATGCTGGGGGAGGAGGTTACATCTCGCCCCCCGTGGATCATCCCAGGGATCGGGGGGAGGTGGAGGAGGAGGATCGACAGGACTGAAAAGTTTGGAGGATCCCCGTAAGTGCTCTTTCTGGCCCCCCAAGGGGAGCTGGGGCACCTTCAACCGGAGAGGCTGGGAAGTGGAGGGGGCCGCCAGTCTGCCACATGCTCCCCAGGAGGGACTTCTGCATTTCGGGTGCCAGTTTGAGTGGGAGAAGGGAGAGGGTGGAACCCTGGAAGCCTGGGTGTGCCTCGGGAAAGAGTCATCCCGGCTGGGGGTTCTCTCCATTCAGGGGGAAAAATGGCAACTCTGGGACTGGGCTCGAGCCTTGCTCCCCGCCTCTCACAGTGGTGAACTCTGACCCTTTATACACCCAGGCTGGGGTGGGGGTAGAATTCTAGCAAGGGAGAGAACGGCCTTGGGGGTGGGGATGGGGAGGGAGAGAGCCCCCAGATTTGGCCCAATCCCCGTGGGGGTGGGGTGGCGCTGTCCCTGGGTATGGGTCCAGGTCGGCCCCGTGGTTCCACCAGGTATGGGCATGCGGTTGAAGGACAAAGAAAGTGACCACCATGTTCCCCTTCAATATTCCTATCTGAGCCGGTAACCATCTCCCCTCTCCCTGGGGAGACAGAGGCAATTGATTTTTTTTTTCTTTGCTGACTCTCATTCAAGGTGTTTTTTTGGGGGGGCGAGGTGGGGATGTAGCTGTACATAAAGAATAATCACCCTCGGTCCTGCCCTTGGTGCCCCGCAGAAGGCTGCGGAAGGAGAGTGGAGGCAGGATCTTGGCCACCTCCTGCCTCAGCTCTGACAGCGGATCCCAGGATCTCCCAGATGCTGTCACTCTGACCTGCACCATTTCCATCCAGAACCTAATGTTTCCTTCTCTTTCCTCTTTGGGTCATTTTCCTTTTACACGGAATGGTCAGATGCCTCACAATCCTCAAATGACACTTGTTCTTTTTTTGGGGGGAGGGGGCTGCCTCCTTTCTGCCTCTCCCTGGGGTCCTTCTTGGTCACATTCCCCATTCTTCTCCCCTGCCATCTGCATCCAAGATGGACTCTCTTTTCTCCTCTCCTCTCCTCTCTCCCTCTCCTGTCATTATCCCTCACACACCAGCCCTGCCTCCTGCTAGTAGGAATGCCAGCCCGTGGCCTAAGGCCAAGAGAGTTAGACAAAGCCTGAGTCCTCCCCTCGCACATCTCACACTCCCAGTGACGTGACTGCAGCTCCAGCTCCAGCTCGGCCCCCTTCCCTTCCTTTCCTTTCCTTTCCTTTCCTCTCCCTTCCCTTCCCTTCTTTCCTCTCCCTTCCCTTCCCTTCCCTTCCCTTCCCCTCCCCTCCCTCCCTCCTTCCTTCACAGCTGCAGCAGCCACCTCCACAGGGGCTCTGCCCCCCTTTCTGGACAGTGCCTGCGTCCTCCCCCTGGCTTGGCTGGGAGCAGACCTCCCTCTTGGGAGCCAGCCAGGCCCCCAACTGGTGCTGTGGGGTGGCTGGGAGGCCAGTACTGGGGCTGGGGCTTTGTTTGGGGGGAGCAGGGGGCGGGCACAGCTCTCTCCTGCCCTGAAGATTTTCCTGTCCTTTGCCAACCCCTGTTTGGCTCCTGAGCCCTCCCAGAAATGCTGCGTCTGCCTCACACAGCGATTCATTGTCTGGTATTTTCCAGAGAGGGCTGACGTGGAGTTCAGGGATTTCTTGGTTTCCACTCTCTTCCCATCTTGACCCCCTCCCTTCCTCCCGCTCCTCCCCCCTCTCAGATCCCATGGGGTCATTTCTTTTCAATCCGCCTTCAGGCCCGAGTCCCTGGTGAGCTGTGCCCATTGATCATTGTTCTCAGGGTCTCAGCTTCAGGTCAGGGGGCCCCCCAGGAACCAGCATCCTAATGAGGACCAGACAGGAAAAAAAAAGCCAGCCTGTTCGCTGTCCTTTCTCTGGGACAGAGGATTATGGGGACTGCTGACGTTAGTTAGGTCTGGGGAGAACTCAAAACTTCTCCCTGTCCACTGCCTACCCATCTCCCCATCTGACCCCCACCCCCAGCCTTGGAAGGCTTCCCGACTTGGGTGAATGGGGGCAGAGTCTGGAGAGTGCTGGACTTCCCTTTCTTTTAACAGTTCAGTTCATAGCCCACCGCCTGTCCTGTGAGCAGGGAGGGGAGAAGGAAGGAGGGAGAAGCTGGCTGGTTCTGTGTCACCCAGTCAGTCATGACTCCCTCCACCTGCACGGGACCAAGCATTCAGTCAGTTACAAACAGCAAGCATTTCTTAGACTCCTACTATGTGCTAGGCACTATGCCCAGGGTCTGAAGTGATGGGGGGAAGGAACCAGAATTCCTAACTTTCTCCCATCCCCTCCCCCCAATCCTGATAGCCTTTCTCCCGGGACCATAAGGTTTAGAAGAGAAGGGGAAAGGGAGGTAAAGGAGTCGGGAGAAGAGAAGAAAGAGAAAGCCAGTTTACTGCCATCACCATCACCACCCAGCCTCCCTTTCCGCTTAGGAGAAGCGGATCCTGAGACCAGTCACCCCCTCCAGCCACCTGACCCCATTCATGTCCTGCCTGCTGCCCTCCCAGAGCAGCAGTGAGAAAGCCCTTCCCTAGTTTGAACTGGACACTGAGGAGGGGTCCCTGGCCATGGCAGAGGGGCTAGTGTGGGTATTGGGGTGGGGGATGGAGAAGGAGGACCGCAGGGCTGAGCCCTGAGGCTTATGGGAATTGTTACTCCCGAGTCAGAAAGACCCTGCAATTTCAGAAGAGTCTATCATTCCATCTCCCAATGCCCATTCCTAGATGGCACTGTCATCTCATAGAGATGGGGCCTCAGTGTGTGTCTCCCAGTTTCCTTGAAAACTCAGCTAAGGTACCATCTCCCACAAGAGACCCTTGCCAATCTCTTTCTGGTGCCAGCTCTCCCTTCCCCCATTTTTATAGTGCCTACTGTGTGCCAGATGCTGCTCAGAGCTTTACAGTTATCCCATTTAATCCTCACAACAGCCCTGAGAGGGAGGTACTATTATCATCTCATTTTTACAGATGAGGAAACTGAGGCAAACAGAGGTTAAAATGACTTGCCACAGGTCACTTAGTATCTGAGGTTGGATTTGAACTCAGGTCCTTTTGATTTCGGGTCCAGTGCTTTCTCCAATCTACAACTTAACCACTCCCTAACACATAATAGTTGCTTAATGGATGCTTCTCTACTGAATGAACTGACATTTTAAAGTTTACAAGTTTTCCTTACAACCACCTCATGAGATAAGATGTTTAAGTACTATTATCTCATTTGGCCAATGAGGACATTGAGATATTCAGGCTTGCATAGCTAGTGAGTGTCTGAGGTGGGATTCGAACCCAGGTCTTTCCACTCTAAACTAGTACTTGGTACTACCCTTGAAGGCCACCTTTGAAATGCAGAAGGAAAATTCCTGTCTTCATCCAGTCCAGAGTGAGAGCTCCCCTGCTAGCCAGGCTGCAGCTGCCCCGGGACTGTCTGTCCCAGTTTGGGGGAGCAAAGTGCCCTAGAGATGAGCCCACAAGGTGCCCACCACGTGGATTTAAGAGGAGCAAAATGGCAAGACTCCTGTTTACCTGGCAGAAGGAATGGTACCAACATTCTGGTGGGAGAGGCTACCTGGGGTCATGGACAGAAAGAGCCTTGCTGTGTGATCTCAAAGAACTCCCTTTCTGGGTTTCAGTTTCTTTATTTGTTTAAGGGGGAAAAAAGGAAAAGGAAAAAGTGGTCTCATTAGATGGTCTCTTCAAGTCCCCTCTAATTTCTAAAATTTCCTGATCTTGAACTTTTCTCCCCACCCCCTTCATCTTTTCCCATCCCTCCCCGATTCCCAGAGCAGACAGTCCAGCTCGCCTGGCCAGCCCTTGCACCGGGACCTGCCCTTGGGGCTGAGCCCAGGCTCTGCGGAGGCTGGTGGGTCTGTGTGCCTGGGAGTGGTGTCCTGAGTGTGTGCCTGCGTGTGGTCGTCCCACTGCCGCCTGTCACGGGTGGCGGCAGCCCGAGGGGGAATATCGCTCTCCCGCCCACCCCCTTTGGGCGAGCTGCAGAGGAATAGGTACATTCTCCATGGTTACTGCTGTTTGTGATTCTGCAGGACATCCTTCGCCAGCTGGCTGATGGCCACTCGCGGCTCCATTATGGGGGTGCATATGCTCAGGGTAAAGTAGATCCAAAGGCTCACTCCCTGCCTCTGCTGCTAAGATTGCACTGATGCAGGAAGTGGCATTCTGAGAGATGCCGGCTCTGCTGGGCCAGGCTGGCTGTGGATGGGTGGTCTTGGGGTGACTGTGATGCCAAAGGGTCAGCCCTCCATGGTAAGCTGGCTTGTTCCGGGGCCTGAATTTCATTCAGTGGCCCTGTTTGGGAACAGGCAGGAGGGCCTTCTTGGCCTAGGATAGGGGAAAGAGGGCTGGATTTGGAGTCCAAGGACCTGCCACTTAACTGCCTGTATGATGTTAAGGCCAGTCACTTTACGCCTTGGGGGGCTCAGTTTCCTCTTCCTTAAAAGGGGGAGTGGTTGGGACTGGATTTCTCTAAGGTCACTTCTAGCTCTCAATCCTGTGACCCCCCTCACTTTCCTAGACTTTGCCTTTCAGTCTTGGGGGGTTTGGGGCCTCACTTTCCCTAGGAGGAGATATTGTCAGGGCAGACCGAGACTGAGAACGGTTCTAGAGCAGGGATGGGGAACCTTCAGGTTTAGGGCCGCGTGTGGCCCTCTAGGTCCTCAGCTATGCCCCTTTGACTGATTCTAACTCATAGAACAAGTCTCTTTAATAAAAGGATTTGTTCTGTAAAACTTGAACTCAGTCAAAAGGCCACAGCTGAGGACCTAAAAGGCCATATGTGGCCTCGTGCTTGCAGGTTCCCCGCTCCTGTTCTAGACAGAAGTCTGAGGAGGAGTGAGCCTGCTGTCCTAAGACAGGTTACAGAGAGGCCCTTTCCCTCAAGCTGGGGCCATACGAGTTCCTTCCTGCCCCCTTAGAATGACCTGGGGCTGGACTTTCCTGGAAGCTGCCCTGACCAGAGTCCTGGCACGTAGCTCTTTCTAGTGCCATGGGCCTCTCTGGAGTTACATGTGTGCGTGTGTCTGTGTTGGGGGGTGATGTTAGCTTGGAAAATTGGATAGGGAATGATGGGGATGGAGGAGGTGGGGAGAGACCAAAGACTTCTCTTACCATGTTCAGGTCCTCTCTGATATCCATTTACCACACTGACAGATGAAAGAATGTGAGCTTCTCTCTCAGTAGAATGTAAGATACATCCCCCCTCCACTTTTCTGTCTAGACAGAAAAGAGCTTACATCTTATTGAGGGAGATTGTGTACATTTATAAGTATATTAAAAATAAATACCATGTAATTTGGTGGTGGTGGGGGTAATCAGGAAGGGCTCCGTGGAGGTGGCAGCACTTGAGCTGAGCTGGGAAATATGCTGGGGATTCATTCTAAGGGCTGGTATGAGAAGGATGTATTCCAGGTGTGGAAGAGGCTGGAGATGGAGTCCTGAGTGGAATTAAGTTGGTCTGGCTGTGCAGGGGTAAGAGAGGCCTCTCTTCCTCCACCCCCTCAGCTCAACCCCCTGCTTTAGGGCTAGAGTTTCTGGAGAACCATGGGGGAGTGAGAAGGTCCATGATATCCCTTCTCTGCACTCACACCCTGCCTGCCCCTGCCTTCACTTCTTGCCTTGACAGTTGCCTTTGCTCCTGATTTGACCTCTGTGGTTCCCCTCCCTCCCTCTCTAGTGCATGCCCCATACAACTGCCATATTGATATTATGAAAGTACAGGTATCATTCTCAAGAACCTTCCATGGCTCCCTATTGGTTCTGTTTGACATTTAAAAGACTTCACCATTTGTCTTCAGATCCAATAAGATAATATTTGTCAGCAGTGCTGGGTACACAGTAGGTGCTTAATAAATACTTGTTTTCTTCTTCTTCTTCTTCAGTTTAGCCCTCCATCAGATACATTATTCTCTTTTAAGTATTTTCCAGTCCAGTCAAACTAACCTACTAGCTGTTCTGTATACCTCATATTCCATTTTCCATCTCTACGTCTTTGCGCAGGCTGCCCGCATGCATGGAATGCTCTTCGTCTTCCCCTCTGCCTGTTGCAAGCCCTAGTACCATCTAAGACTTACTGCCATCCTATACATGGCATTTCATGATCCTCCCAAAATGTAAGGGCTTTGTTCCCTCCCCCAAAGTTACTTTGTATTTACTTCTCTGTGTTCCACCCTGTTTCCTTCCAATTGATTATAAGATCCTTGAGGACAGGGCCTGTTGTGTTTTTGACTTTGTGTGCCCAGCACTTTGAATGTAGAAAGTACTTAACATATGCTGATTGAATTAATTTGTGATGATTAAATTCTAGCATGTCCAAAGAGGGGTGTGGGGGGGTGGGGGTGGGGGAGAGGGGGAGAGAGAGAGAGAGAGAGAGAGAGAGAGAGAGAGAGAGAGAGAAAGAGAGAGAAAGGGAGAAGAGAGGAGGGGTGCAGTTCAAGCCCTTCTCCCCGCCTGGCAGCCATGTTCAGCAGTTGAGATTATGAGAGATAGGTGCCCCCTGAAATGGGAACATCACGGTGTCTGGTGAAGCCACTGCTAGGCCAGGCCTGTAATGTTTTGGCTGGAAGATGGCATAGGGGAAGCCTTGAGGTCAATAGAGCTGATATCTTTTGGCCACCCAGCTCTGCTGACCTCTCTGATGCTTTTCTGGTTTATCTCATTCCAGTTAAAGACGAGGAAGCCCAAGGGAGGGTGGGTGATTTGCCCAAGGTGACACAGCAGATCAAGCCATGTAAATACCTGGCAGGTTCTTGCCCTTATGGGACACATGGTTCAGTGGAGCAATTAAGTTAGGCACAGAACTGAGTGTACCTGGAATGAGTGCCAAGTGAGTCTGGCAGATGCTGTAGGCCCAGAGTGGAGGTAGGGCAGCGGGGCACTTTGGGAACAGCATTGGCCTTGGGTCTGGAATTCTGGCTCTCTGACTTTAAGCACTCTGCTTGCCCAGCCCGGATCTTGGTTTCTTCATCTCTAAGATAAGGGGGTTGGACTAAAAGGCCTCTGACCTTGCTTGGCCCCCCAGTCAGTCCCATGACCTCCTGTTGGAGGTGTCTGAGCTGAACCTCAGAAAGTGGGTAGGATTCCTCCCCTCTCCCAACCATCCTACACTCAGATGCCAGTGGGATTCTCCTGAGGTTCAGGTCTCACCCTGGAACATCCTCCTTATCTCCATCTGCTTTTTAGAATCCCTCCTTTCCGTGCCACCTTCAGCAAGAATCCTTTCTGGACTTCTCTGCATCCTCCCTAAAATTAGGCTCTTCCTTCCATAATTGTCTTCTTTTAGAGGTGGATAGGTGGCTCAGGTCTAGAGTACTGGGACCTGAGTTCAAATCCAGCCTTGGACACTCAAATGGCTATGTGACCCTGGGCAAGTCATTTCTTTGCCTCAGTTTCCCTATTTGCAAAATAGGGATAATAATAGCACCTACTTCTTAGGGTTGTTGTGAAGCTCAAATGAGATAATTTTCACAAATCTCTTAGCACAGTGCCTGGCGAACAGTAGGCACTTCATACATGCTTATTCCCTTTACTCCCTGTATTTTATGTGTATGTATGCATATGTGCATACGTGAATACATATCCACCACCTATACCTATATATGTACAAATCTCCCCCATTGATGTAAACTGCATGAAGGGAGGACCTACTGTCCTTTGGTTTTTTGAAGTCAGCACCAACCACAATGATACTTGATCATCAGAGGCGCAGATTAAATGCTTTTTGATTGAATAGTTGATGGAGACAATGGCTGTTCAGGCTGAGTGGAGTGGACAAAGGTGTGGGGGCAAGAGTGCAAAATGGTTATTCAGGAAGAAGAAGGTAGCCTGCTCTTGTGGGAATATAGGATGTGTGGAATGAAGGAATAAAACAGCATTTCTTAAATGCTTACAGTGTGCCAAGCACTGTGGCAGAGATATAAAAACATGAGTTCCTTCCTTTAAGGCCTTACATTCTAATAGGATGTACGTAGGCCTGGGAAGGATGTCTTGGGTGGCCAGAAGTGGAACCCTTTGTCCCTGGTCCAGAGGCAGGGATGGTGTTGATTTGATTAGTTTTCCAGACAAAAGGTGGAAATGGTAGGGTGGGGTCGGGTGGGGTGAGGTGCAGCAGGGCATGGCTGCTGGAGAGAGCTGAGACCCAGCTTCCCTAAACTGGTCTCTGCTGGTTGGGTGAGGAAGGTAGAACGGCATGAAGAATGGCTGCTGGAGGGAGAGAGTGGGAGTGAGGCTGGACAGGTACACTGGGCTCCAGTGGTGGGGTCTCTTGAATGGTGCCTTAAGGGCAGAAACTGGTTTTTTGTCTCTAATAGCTAACATTTATATGGTGCCTACTATGTGCAAGGCACAGTTTTTATCTCATGTGACCCTTTCAATAGCCCTGGAAGGGAGATGCTGTTATTATTTCCATTTTACAGATGAGGAAACAGAGGCAAACAGAGGTGAAGTGCCTTGCCAGGAGTCACACAGCTAGTAAGGGTCTGACGCCAACTTTGAAGTGGATCGGGTCTTCCTGACTCCAGACCCTGCGCTTTACCCATGGAGTCGCCTAGCTGTGCCTAGCGCAGTCTTGTATAGGGTGGGCATTTTAATACATATTTGTTTAATTTCATTCAATTGGCCTAATTAAGTAGGTGATACTGAGAACATTGACTTGGGGGTCAAATGCTTCTCACCTTCCGGTCAGGTTCCATTTCTCTTGCACATTGAAGCTTTTTCTCATGACTTGATTTCACTTCCTAGAAACCAATCTGTCTTTGTTGCCTTTTGGGGAAAAAAAATAATCTTAAAGAAAAAATTATTTTCATACATGGAACAGAACATCAAGGATTCTCCAGGAAATTGTGAATCTCCATTTCATTCCGCTTGCTTTAAAAAAAAAGTATATAAGAAATTATAAACATTACTTTCAAAACCACCCTACTTTTACTGTGTTTTCTTCTTAATTTCTGTTTGCATATGTGCAGTTAAAAAAATGTTACGATGGCCCTCTTTCTTTTTTTGTATCACTATCACACCTCCTCTACATTTTCCTCATAAAACTGAGAAGAAAAAAAAGAGCCTTTTAAAGTTAATGAAGCTGAAGGAGTCAACACAGGGGCCATGTTCCAAAATGTTTGTCTCTCTCTGTATCTTGTGTCCACTCCCACCCCCTCTCTCGGGGACATGGGTAACATGCTTCATTGTGGGTCTCAGATGTAATAATTGAGTATTACATGGATCAAAGTTCTTCAATCTTCCAAAGTTGGTTTTCTTTAGTGTTTCATTTCTTGAGTAAACTGCTCTCCTGGTTTTGTCCACTTTACTCTGTTCCTAATACCCAGGATTCTCAGAAATCATCTCATTCATGATTTTTTTACAATGCATTTGTATTCCATTACATTCATATGCAAGTTTGTTCTCTGTCTAAAAGGCAGTACAATGTTGGGACCCTTTCCTTTAGATTGAACTAATTTTCTTTACCCCTCCCCTACTTCTTTTAGTTAGCCCTTTTGGGATCAGAAAGTTTGTTTCCTTTGTGACTCTTTCTTCCCTAGTATCATCCTCTCTCTTAACCACCCCCTTTCTATCCTGCCTTGTTTCTCTTTTAGATTTGATGTACTTCTTTTTTTTTAATTTCTAAAAAGAATTATTTATTTTTAGTTTACAACATTCAGTTCCACAAGCTTTTGAGTGTTAAATTTTCTCCCCCTTCCTCTCCTTCCACCTCCCAAAGACAGCATGTTAGTCATGTTGTAAAGAAGAATTAGAATCAGTGGAATGAACCACGAGATAAAAGAAAAACAAAAAAGAGAGAGCAAATAGTATGCTTCCATCTGCCTTCAGACTCCATATTTCTTTCTTTGGGATGTGGACATCACTTTCCATCATGAGCCTTTTGGGGTTCTTAGAACCTTGCATTGCCGAGAAGAGCCAAGTCTATCAGAGTTAGTCATTACACAATGTGGCTGCAACTGTGTAACAATGCTCTCCTGGTAGGTTTGATGTATGTGGGGGGGGGTGGGGGGGTGTTGTTCTAATTCGAATACTCAGAATAGATCCATTTAACCCACAAGATTGCTACTTTTTCTTATTATACTCCCCCAAATGCCATGTGAAGTGTCCCTTGAGTGCCACATTTGTTTCTCCTCCATTAATTTAGTAGTGCATCATCATACAGTTTCTTCCAATTGCTCAAATACATTTCCCTTTAGACATTTCTCTGGTTTCTTGTGTTTCTATTTCAAAATTCCTACTCATTTCTGATCTCTTCATCAGAAATGTTTGAAAGGCCTCTCTATTTCATTAAAGGTCTATTAAAGAATAAAACCAAAACGTTGAACGATGATACTCATTTTTGAAGGGTAAGTTATTCTTAGTTGTAAACTTCTATCTTTTGCCTTTAGGCATATTCTAGTCCAAGCTCTTCTCTTATACCTAGTTGAAGCTGCCAGCTCTTGTGTGATCCTGACTGCCTACTTGGTACTTGAATTGCTTATTCCTGGATAATTGCAATATTTTTTTCTGTGATATAGGCCTTCTGAATTTTGACTATGCCATTCTTGGAACTTTCCCTTTTGGAGTTCCTTTCATAAGGTGATTGATGAATTCCTTCTATCCTCACTTTGCCCTAATAGTTCTGAGTAGTTGTCACTTATAATTTCTTGAAATGTTGAATAAAGGCCTTTTTTTAAAGCATATTTTTCAGAGAGTACAATGATTCTTAAATTATTTCTCCTTGATCTGTTTTCCAGTCTTTGGGGTTTATTCTAATGTTTCTTCCTGTCTCACATAGTCATTGATTTCTGTTTGATTTATTCTAGTTTTCAGAGATTCCATTTCTCAGATAAAATTTACTACTTTGTTTTCTAAGCTATTTAGTCTCTTAATTCTTTCATTTTTTTTTAAAAAAATGTTGTATCCCTCTTGCTTCATTTCTTCCAGGTATTCATGTAGTCCCTTTTCCATACTTTCCTGTTAGTCTCTGCTTTAAATTGTATTCCTTCCTTTTTGGGAGATCTGTATATTTATAATCTTTTTAAAATACTGATTGGTGTTTCCTTTGACTTACTTCTTCAGTTTTAATTGGTGCTAACTGCCAGGGTCATGATTCACTCACTGTTGTGCTCTTGGGTGGGGTGTTTGGCCCTCTTTGGGCTCACCCTGAGTCCCCCTAGGCCTTTGTACTGACTCTACCTCCCAGAGTCAGCTCCCCTGGATTGCTGAGGTTCATAATACTGGATATTCAATACCTTCTCAGTATAGAGATGTGAACACTTACTGGTCGCTGCTGGCTACTGTTCTCCAGAAGCCTCCAAGATCCCTACCCAGGGCCTTTCTTAGGGGAACTTTCTGTTCATGACATCTTTGGGCACAGAGCCATGCAGGCTGCACCTGTCCTGTCTTCAGAGTGCGGAGAGGTTAGCACTAGCTGTATTGGAGGGGCTACTTTTCTTGTTGCTGTTGGGCTTCTGACTGATGTGTGATGGCAGAAACTCATTGGATTTAAAAAAAAAATCATTCCTTAGCTGCTTTTTAACCACCTTCTGCCAGGAAGTTTTATGGCTTTTGGAGGCCATTGTGATTATTTTGATCCAGGAGATGGAAAGTCATCTGATTTATCGTAGTTGTCTTTCATAATGAGAGGCAGCAGTGGTAGAGGGAAAGAATTGTGGATTTGGGGTCAAATCCCAGTTTGGTCACTTAATCCCTCCTTGACCTTGACCAAGTCATTTGATCTCCATGGGTCTCAGTATTCTTATCTATAAGTTGGACTACATGCCCTCTAATTTCCCTTCCCACTGCAGAGCTATGATCTATAAGTCACTTACCCTCCCTGTTCTTCATCTGTAAAAAACATTTCCCTGTTTTTTCATCTGTAAAGGTTTGGCCAGAATGACTGCCCAAGGGGTCCAGGGCACAGACAAAAAAAATGTTTTCTTAAAGACCAGCCTTCACTCCAAATCACTCTGGCTCCTATTGATTGGCCAACAATAGGTCTCAGGTCAAGCCCTATTGGGTCATTTTTAACTAGAAACTCTGAGCATCTTCCCCTCCCAGATCGATTTTTTTTAAAATTTTGACCAGGTAAAGAGGCCATTTTCTGCATCAATTCTTATGTTGCCTCAGTCAAACTGAGACCTGTTAAAGACCTTAGCTTGAAAAGGCCAAGGTCTTCCACTGCATTCTGGGTCACCTGTAGTCATCCTGATCTCTATCTGCCCCCTGGACCCAGATGGCTCCAGAGGAGAAAGTGAGGCTGGTGACCTTGCACAGCCCTGCCTCACTTAAATTGAATTCACTTGTAAGTCATGGCGTCACCTCCCTGATGTCATGATCCTCTTCAAGAACAAAGGATGAACAACAAAAGCTAGCAGAACAGGGCCTGAGGACCCTTCAGCTCTGCATGGGACCCTGAGGGTTTTGCCCAACAGCCATATTTTGCAGAATGTAATATGGGTGCAATGAGGTTCTCTCTTGAGCTAGCTTGTAACATCACTTGGTAACCTTCTAAATTAGATCAAGAAAAATCACATGAATGACAGGGGTTGGGGAAAAGTTGCAGGGTTAGTGATGAGGATCTGGTCTGAGGAACAAGATCATAGCTGGCTACTAAGAAGGAGCCTGGCAACCCTGAACCTGGCCTCACAGTGGTGCCCAGGTCTCAGAGGCTGTGTGCCCACTTGCCAAAAATGAAGAAGAGATTCATGAATCAGGAGGATCACCATCTCATGGTCTCCTAGACCCAGAGGTAGAAGGGATCTCAAAGGCCACTAGTCTGATATCTTCATTTTACATGAGGGGGAAACTGAGGCCCCTTTTGAGAGATTAAAACACTTCCCCAGGGTCACACAGAAAGTAAGCAGTAGAGCCAGGTTTTAAACTCGAATTCTTTGCCTCCCCTGATAACCTTGAGATCCTTTCATACTCTGTGGCATAATATTTGGAGGATTAAACTCAGAATCAGGAAGCCCTGGGTCCAAGTGAATTGACAATGTAAGCATGGGTAAGTAATTTCACCTGTCTCACCTTTCTCACCTGTAAAACGGTACCCATGTCACAGGGATTCTGGGAACCTCAGATGAGCTCATGTTTATTCATTCCTAACCCAGTCTGTGCCCTGGAGCCCTTGGGCAGTCAGTCTGGCCAAACCTATGGACCTTTCTCAGATGTGTGTTCTGAAATGCATCATGTAAAATACAGAGGTTTACAAAGGAAATCGATTATATTGAAATTCAGTCATCAAAATGTAAAAAATCAAGTTTCTAGACCCTAGGTCTAGCTCTTAATAATTTGCATGATGGTTTTTACTTTGTGGGGGGGTGGAGGTAATAGGGGTTAAGTGACTTGCCCAGGGTCACACAGCTAGTAAGTATCTGTGGTCAAATTTGAACTCAGGTCCTCCTGACTCCAGGGCGGGGGGCTGTATCACTGTGCCACCTAGCTGCCCTAGTTTTCGCATTTCAAGAATGAGTTAAGTCAGTTATTGTTAGTAGGAGGTAAGGACTTGGTCAAGCCAGGAGACTCTGGTATGTTTCAAATCTGTCCAGGAACCAATCCCAGGGTATAGAGGCAGCTTGGAGATTGGAGGTCAAAGGGGGAAACTAGCCTTCATCTGTTACATGGAGTCTGGGGTACTTATAAGGACTTTCTTAATGAGGTTGTTGTGAAGAAAGCTTTCTTTTTTTTTTTAAGACTGCACCTATGATTTCACTGATATTTAAGAAACTCCCAGTGAGGGTGCTCCCTCTGCCAAGGTAGATCTATATTTCTGCAATTTACACCTGAGGAAGGGAGAGATTTAAGTGACTTGTCCAGGGTCACACAGCCAGGATGTGTCAGAGTGGGGCTGCTCTGGACTTGAGATCTGTTAAGTCTTGAGATCTCCCAGGAGAACAGAACACAGGAAATAAACAGATTAGACCAGAAAAGGAGGGTGGAGTTGGGAGGGGGCGGATGAAGGTAGCCCAGGATTCCAGGCCTCTTGTACTAATTCTTGCTATCGTTTCCTTTACTTTGAAAGCTGGGAGTGTCCACTCTCCTTCAGCTAGCATGGCGGCCTCCACCCAGTACCGGCAGTTGATCAATGACTATGGACCCCCATCTCTAGGCTACACCCAGGTAAGACAGGGGCTTGCCTTTACTTTCCTTGTAGGTTATTTCAGGCCTGATTGATGCAAGGGCAAGGGAGGCAGTCTCTGTGCTCTGGGGGATCCTGTTCTGCTGGGAGAAAATGACCACTATATCCTTCTTAAAGTGGTCTTGTCTTGGGGGGAGTACTATAAAGATGGACCTCCCTGCCAGTCCCCAAGGTATTTTTCAATGCAGGCAGAGAGAGGGCTGTGAACCTGTATGGCAGAAGGCACACGAGCCCTTACCCACACCCAGAAAGCCAGTAAGGGGCACAGTTTGGAGCTGAGGAGTGACCAGAGCTGGGCGGCATTAAATAGGGCAAGCTCGGAGGTAGAGAGGTTGGAACAGAACCTGAAAAGGGGAAGGCATCCCAGGCCTCGAGGCTTTTTCAGAAGCTTAGTTCTTGATTTCCTGGAATTCCCTCTTGGTTCCTGGTTGGTTGGTGTCCTTTGTTCTCCAAGAGGACTAGAATGACATCACCATGATAAACTCAAGTTTCATTGTGTCCCACCGTGGCTGATCAGACCAACACGAGCTTAGAAGGCTCTAACACAGGTTGGGCACAGATAGTTGGTGTGAATATTTGGGGAGAATACTCCAGATTTGAGCATCCTACATTTCTGATGTGCTGTCTCAATTCTGCTTTGCTCATAGAGCACAGCATGCTTTCTAATGTGGGCACACCATGCTAAGCACTCCTGTGTCAGTGTCTCCCATTATCACACAATCAAATCCAAAGTTCTTGAGAGAGACCTTGAGAGTGTCCTTGTGTCGTTTCTTCTGGCCACCATGTGATTGCCTGCCCCATGCGAGTTCTCCATAAAATAGTCTTTTTGGCAAGCATACATTTTGCACTTGAACAACGTGGCCAGCCCATTGGAGTTGGGCTCTCTGAAGCATAGTTTGAATGCTTGGCAGTTCAGCTCAAGCAAGGACTTCAGTGTCTGGTACCTTATCTTGCCAAGTGATTTTCAGAGTCTTCCTAAGACAGTTCAAATGGAAGCGATTCAGTTTCCTGGCATGGCGCTGGTAGACTGTCCATATTTCACAGGCATACAACAATGAGGACAGCACAAAGACTCTGTAGACCTTCAGTTGGTTCACTTGGTTCCTAGTGGACAAAGAAAGGACTGGGTTGGAATAGTTTATCTGCCCCCAGAACCACGGCTCATGATGGCTGGTAATGGGCCCGTTTCCACATTGGCCGGGATGGCAACCGAGAAAATAGAAAATGTCGGGCTTCAATTCTGTGTTCATCAGTAGACATTTATGAACAAAAGACCAGAAGCCTGCCCTCCCCATCTGGCAAAATTGAAAAGTGACTCTGGAACAGATTTTTCCAGTTCATGCAGGAGGTCAGAGACTTGGAGACAGTGGCAATGACCAGGACAGATCCTTTCAGCTGGCACCGTTCCTACAAGGTAACTGAGGAGTCTCCTGTGAGTTGGTGGTGTTCCCTAGAAAAATGAAGGCCTAGAATGGCGTGAGTGAACCTTTTGGTTCCAGGATAAGGTAACAGCTTTTGGCCCTTTTGGATATATAGAGGGGATATATAGAGGTCTAACCAAATAGGCTCCCTAATTCTAGTATCCTCTTCCAAGAATGGGACCCAGGTGCTCGCACCCCCACCAATGGCTGCAGCTGAGTCCCCAAGCTATAGAAGGGTAGAACTTGATTCCAAAGGCAGGGACATTGTTACATCCAGCCATTCAGAAGTGGGGTGATTGTTCCTCGGAACACAGATGCCTGTGGCCCAGTGGGGTTACAGCATGCCTCGTCAAGCCTTCTTGTCCCAGGAGGAGAAGCAAGCTAAGGCCAGGGAGCGAGACAGGCTCAAAAAGCGTCGCAGACGGGAGGACATCGTGAAAAGGAGCCTCGAGAGGCAGAGGAATTCGGAAGCTATGAAACGCCGTCGGGAAGATGAGAAGGAAAGGGAGAAGGAGCGCAAGAGGGACAGAGAGGCCAAGCGGAGGCGCAGAGAGAATGTGGAGGAGAGGGAGAAGGAACGTAAGAAAGACCGTGAAGCCAAGAAGAGGCGAAGGAGGGAGAAGAGAGAAGAGAAGGAGAAAGTGCTGTACAAGGACATGGTTGCCCTGATGCAGCTGTGGGACAGGGAGAAGAAGGAAGAGGACGAGGACGAGGACAAGGAAGCAAGGAAAAAGAGAGAGAAAGAGCAAGCGTCTATGCTCCTGGGGACCCCGGCTTCCATGATCTGGGTGCTTGCCTTGCAGAATTCTTTGTGATTGAGCATCATGGAGGCGCAGAAATGGGATAGATAAACATGCCTCCCACTGTCAGTTTTAAAAACAATGTCTAGCTGGGTTTAGAGCCCAGCTCCCCCCCAAACCCTCCTCAGCTCTGTCATAAATGTCTGACATGGGGGGGCCTTTCCCCAGGTCTGGGACCCAAGAGGTTCCTACCTCTAGGAGAGCAAAACCATGCTCCTGGCAGAGCTATAATCTTGATTAATTTAAGCCAGGGTGGGAATGTAGGCAGAGAGAGATCTGGAACTTTGCTCAGGGCCACACAGCAGAGCTGGGAATCCTCTCGTCTCAGAGATCCCATAGTGTAGGCTGGTGTAGACCTGGCATGGACCTGGCAAGTGGTCAAGTCCCATGCCCTCATTTTACAGGTGAGAGAAATGACTTGCCTGAGGTCACATGGCAGGACTGGAAGCCTGGTCCCATTCTGGACTCCCAGCCTGATTTCCCATCATGCCCTTCCTCACATACCATGCCCATCCAAAGCTCCGGAGGCCATTTGTAATGCTCTGGTCACCATCATGCTGCTGCCTGGGCTGGGGGTGCATTGGAGTGTGATAGCGGGGCCCATATGGGCCTGTTGTTGGCAGCTGCCAGGGCATGACACAACTCAGCTAGTGGCCCAGGCTGATGGCAGGTGAAGTCTCAGGCTCTGGATTCTTCCACTGTCATCCTAATTAACTTCTCTCTGACTCTAGGGTACAGGAAGCAGCCAGGTACCCCAAAGCAAATATGCAGAACTCCTAGCTATCATTGAAGAGCTAGGCAAAGAGATCAGACCCACGTATGCGGGGAGCAAAAGTGCCATGGAGAGGCTAAAGCGAGGTAGGTGTTGGATGTTCTCTGGGCATAGCCTCAGAGGGTGGGGTTTCATTGAGGGCATTTAGAATCATCAAATCTATGGGCCAAGAGCTCCAGAGCCAGAGAGGGGACCTTAGACCAATGCCCTTTCTTTACAGATGAGGGAACCAAGGCCTAGGAAGATGAAGTGATGTAGTGTGACAGAACTGGGATTAAAACACAGACTGCACAGAGCAATCAGGGAAGGGAGGAGCCCTTTCCCCATTAACCAGTGGGAATCCTAGTATCATAGTCATCTTGAAAGGGGAGGCAATCTGACCTAGTGGAGAGAGGACCAGCCTTGGATTTGAGAAGCCCCAGGTCTGAATCCTGCCTGAGACACACTTTAGCTCTCCGACTTTCGGCAAGTTATTTCACTTGACTCAGTCTCAGTTTCTGTAAAATGAGCCAGAGAAGAAAATGGCAAACCAGTCCAGTATCTTTGCCAAGAAAACCCTACATGGGGGTCACAAGTCAGACACAACTGAGAAACAGCTGACCAGTAACAACCACCACCTCTCAGGGTGTTGTAGGATCAGATGAGGTCAGATTTGTAGACCTTAAAAAGCTGTTGAAATGGGAGATATTATTAGTCTAGCTTCAATTCCAAGTCAGACTGGTACCTGCTCTTAAAATGATTTGACTGATGAGGCAAAGAAAGGGTCAGTGATTTGCCCAAGGTTCTATGGACACTACACAGCGGAGCCAGGATTTGGACCCAGTATTGGCTCCATCTTGGGACCCAGAGGTCACTGAGCAGAGTGGTGGGATGATTTGGAGAACTACCTCCCTGTCTCACTGCCGACTTGGGCCCATGAGACTGTGTGGTGCCAAGCTCAAGGCCTCTGTCCCCAGCAAAATGCCCTGCGGAAGGGGAATGTTTAGGTCTCTCTGGAGTCCAGCTGGTTTTTGCCACAGAAGCTTAACTCCAGCTTGCCTGTGGTTCACTTAGTTGACATTGGTCTCAGTCCTGGAGTAGAGAGCGCCAAGTAAAACAGACCTCCCCTTGGAAACAAAGCCCTCATCTTGGTGAGATGAGCGACCTCCTCCTCGTGGGCAGGCTGGCTTCCTGCAAAGAGGCCATTCACCTGAAATGGGCACAGCTTTCTCTCCCAAGAGACCATGTCCCTGGGCATTGTTCAGGAGGGGATGGGACTGAGGGGTTCTAGGGTGGTTATTTCCTGCTGCACTTCCTTTAGCACAGGGTCCCAGGGGAGATGAGCCTGAGTGTGGGATATGGGGCCAGTAAAACTTGGGGGATCACTTCTCCAAGAGAATTAGATGAAAGGAAGGCATGACAAAAGTGAAAATATGACTGGGTGATAACAGAGTAGGTTGTTACCTTATGTACCCAAAAAGAAGGGGAGAAAACCCTAATTTAAAAGGTAGCAGTTCAGAGGAGCAAAAGCCTGGGGCTTGAGAGCAGGAGTAGGATTAGGAGTGTAGACTTTCAATAAGCCGACCCTCACAAAATGACCTAGATCAGGGGTGGGGAACCTGTGGCCTCAAGGTGATGTCAAGGTGGTGTTGAGGCCACAGGTTCCCCACCTGAGTCCTAAGACCAGAGAGGATATCTGAGCTTAAGATTTAGGGCTAGTAGGAACCTTAGAGCGGACATCTGATTGTCTCCCCCCTACCTACCCTACATTTTACAGATGGACAAACTGAGGCCCAGAAGGGGCAGGTAAGTCCTCTGAGGTCCCTCCTAATCCTTGAGATACTCAGATACTTCAGAGACTTAATGAACGGAGAAGACATGGCAGCCCATATTCTGTAAGGAAGGTGTGTGAGGCTATACCCAAGATGCACTGCTCAGTGATTGCTACTTCCCTGGATAGGTGGGGGGCCCTGTGTGATTGATATCTTCCCTCTTACTTTCTTAAGTCTAGACAGTCTAGAAGACAATAAATCAAGCTTGGATTTGTAGCCCTGCTAGATTTTTGAAGGGTAGATCTTCATATTGAAAATTCTAGTTGACTACTGTGAGCCAGTATGAGCTGGTTCCAGCATACCCCTGGGGGAGGGGCCCGGGATATATGGGTCAGTGTAGGGGTCAGTCCTGGTATGGTTTACCATCTTTGTCATTGGTCTAGATGAAGACCCTGCTTAGGCTGCTGCGTTTTTACACCTGTTAATACATCTTGGGAGAATAATAATGTGATAGTAAGAGGCATTTACCCTACATTTACTGTGGCTAAGCGTTTTACAAATACCTCATTTGAGCCTCACAGCAACCTGGAAAGGTAGGTGCTGTTATCAGCCCCATTTTACAGATGAGGAAACTGAGGCAGACAGGTGACATGACTTGCCCAGTCACAAAGCTGGTGAGTCAGGTGGGATCTGAACTCAGGTTTTCCTGATTCTAGGCCCCCCAATTCTATCCACTGAGTCATCTTTCTGCGTTTTTATAAATGACACTAAATGGGTCACGGAGAACAGGACTGGGGGGAGGGAGGTGATGACTGAAAAGGATCAAGCCAAATGGAAACAAAAGATGAAAGAGGAGTCTTTTCATCCCCAGTATGACAGAAAAAGAGATACCTCCCATGGCGGCCTCTTCTTCCCCCCAGATGCCTTCCTGGCATGTGCAGGGGACCTTGGCTGGTGAAGCCTGGGTCAGTGGAATGAGGTGGGACCAGCCTGCCTAATTTGGAAGAGGTTCCTCATCAGAACTCTGGTCCTAGGGGGAATTTTTTTGGATGTAGCAGAGCTATCTGCATTAGTGAAGGGAAAAAGTTCACTGACAGCTCCTGGATCCTTGACATGAAATCCAGTGAGGCCGGATGTCTGAGTGGATAGAGCACTGGACCCAGAGTCAGGAAGACCTGACTTCCAGTCTTGTACTTCCTAGGTGTGTGACCCTGGCAAGTCACTTAACTTCTGTCTGCCTTAGTTTCCTCTTCTATAAAACGGCGATGATAACAGCCCCTCTCTCCCAGGGTGGGTGTGAGGATCAAATGAGATATCTCTAAAATACTTTACAAACTTTAGGGTGCTATGTAAGTGCTAGTTGTTATTATTTGCAATAAGTTGCCATCATTGGGGGTGGAGGAAAGAAGTGTATCAGGATCACAGGTTTACCAAGCTAGAGCTGGAAGAGATCCCTCATTTTACAGATGAGACAACTGGGGCCCAGAGTGGCTTAATGACTCACCCAGCAAAGGTCATCCATTGACTTAGAGCTGGGAGGGACCTTGGAGGCCATCTGGTCTGAGAACTGAGGCTGACAGAGACCCCAAGACTTGTCCAAAGATACGTAGGTTGAAATTGTCAAAGCGGGATTTGGACCTGGGTCTAATTTTAGAGCTGGTCTTCTTTTTAGTCATGCGACGTCCTTAAGGATGCAGTCTCTCATTCAAATGCTGAAGGGTCTCCTATGCCTGCCGTGAGAGAGCCTGCCAGAAGAGCTACAAAATTGACTTCTCTCCTGGCACTGGCATTTCCCCCACCAAAGCCTTCTGTACAGGGGGAGGCTCGGTTCACTGGAATGGGGAGCTGGGGCTGGCAGTGCAGATCTTCTTCTGGGTTTTCCAAAGGGGGGCACACTTAGGTGATGTGGATTGAGGAAGGACCATACCCTGTCTGAGGGGTGACTT